>CM035838.1:283457776-284057776 GCA_020510985.1 Pholidichthys leucotaenia
TTTCCTATTGATGGCAAGTCCAATGTGTCTAGAAATTTTTTGATATCTTTAGTATTTGTTTCTTCAGGTTGCGAGTATAGTTCTTGGTAGAAATTATGGAAAATTTCTTCGATGTTTTCTGGGTTAACTGTGGTTTTATTTGTGGTGGGGTCTTTAATCTTGTATACATTATTCATTGTTTGTTGTTTTCTTAACCGTTTTGCCAGCAGTTTTGTGGCTTTTGGTCCCGTTTCATAATATTTTTGCTTTAGATATCTATTTTTCCTTTCAATTTCATCCATTTGTGTTTCTTTTATCTTTGTTTTTTCTTCTTTAATTTCTTGATATATTTTTGGGTCATTTGTGCTTTGATGTTTATGTTCTAGTTCCCTCAGTCTCTCACATCTTTGTTCATACGCTTCCAGTTTAGTCTTATTTGCTTTTCCTGTTTCAACAATTAATTTACCCCTTAACACGGCTTTTAGTGTGTCCCATAGTATTGTTGGGTCCACTTCTTCATTGTCATTCTCTTGGATATATTCGTTTATGTTTATTTTTATTCTTTCTTTCATTTCTCATCATTTAACAGTCCTACGTTAAGTTTCCATGTTGTTTGTCGTTTTCTATTGTTCAAATATATTTCCATGTATATAGGATTATGATCTGATATTTCTGCCCCTCCAATCCAACAATTTCTCACCCTGTGTCTGTCTCCTTCATTCATAAGGAAGTAATCTATTCTAGAGTGTACTTTATGGACTGCTGAATAATGTGTATAGTCTTTTTCGAGTGGGTGCAGGTCCCTCCATATGTCTACCATACCCATTTCTGCCAGTGAGGTTCTTATGAACTTTGTTACATGTTTTTTTGTCTTCTTAACACTTGTTGTGTCAACTTCATGATCCATGACAGCATTTAAGTCTCCTCCACAAATTAGGACTCCTTCACTGTGTGTTGCTATGAGATCAAACAGATGTTGAAAAAAACCCTTGTCACTTTCTGGTGGGGCATAGATGTTCACTAATGTAATCTGCATACCATCTATTCTTCCCTTTATTATTACATACCTGCCTTCTTTATCCTGGATTTCCTGTTCACTTTCAAATTGTATTTTGTTTGAGATTAGTATCATAACCCCCCTTTTTGCTCCTCCCTTAAATGAACTGTAGTAGGAGTTCTTATAGCCAAATCTCTTTAGTTTCACATGTTCTGTCTTGCTCAAATGTGTCTCTTGCATAAATATAATTTCAGCTTTTTCCTTCTTGAATTTTCTTATTATTCTTTCCCTTTTAACAGGTGAGTTCAGACCATTCACGTTTAATGTCATTATCTTAAGATTTTTACCCATATTCATGTTTTTCCATTTTTTTAACTTGTGCTCCTAGCCCCTTTAACAACAAAAATAACACATATTTATATAAAAACACATTAAAAAATCTCGACCTCCGTACTTTGGGCCTTTCTTCTGCCCACTGGTCCCTGTTGGTGGGTGGGGGGTTTGTCTTCACAGAGTGAAGGGCCCTCCCTAGACTTCTAATTACTATCAAAGTAATAGTCATAAGTCTAGAAATGTCCAACAAATATCACTTAAACCTCTCCTAGCCGTCTGTTTCTCTTTTACCTTGTCTTCTTGGCCTTCATTTCTTCTGTGCCTTTCTTAATCTTTGTTATGATCTAGGCTTTCAGTTGAAAGCCTTGTAGCTTGTCCTGGGCCCACTGCTCTACGTCTCTCCCCCTTCTTCCGCCGTTCACTCGTCTCCACTCCGTCTGTCGTGGTGCGTTCAGGGCTGCCGCTGCTCCAGCCGTCTCCTTCGGCACGCTCACCTCAAGGCCCCGCTCCATCATATCCCGCGCTGCCTCTTCGGCCGTGTTGTAGGTTCTTGTGCCTTCCTCCCAATGAATCCTCATTTTCGTTAGCGGCATTTGGAATCTAATTTTTTTCTCTTTCAGCGTTTTTTTAATATTGGCATATTTCTTCCGCTGCTGCACGATTTCTGTCGGGTAGTCATGGTCAAAAAATACCTGTTTGTCGCCGATTCGTATCTTTTTTTTCCATGCTTGCGTCAGGATTCTTTCCTTTATGTCATATTTCACAAAGTTTACCACAACTGACCTGGGTGGAGAGTTTGTTTTCGGGTTCTGTGCCGGTGCTCTGTGCGCCCGTTGAATCTGCAGATCCGTTTCTCCGGGTATTTCCAGTTCTTTTTTTAAGAACTGATCCATGAATTTTGTCATCGAGTTGCCTTCAATGCCCTCCGGAATTCCAAAGATGCGCATATTGCTTCGTCGGGATCTGCTCTCCAAGTCGTTTATTTTCTCCTGCATCCTCTGCGTTTGCGTCGTCAGGGTTTGTAGTTGTTCGTTTGCCTCGCTTTTCCAATCTTCTAGTTCCGAAATTCGGGTCTGCGCTTCTGTCATACACGCCCGCTGGGAGCGCAGCTCCTCCATGTTTTCCGTTAATTTACACTCCATTTCTCTTCGGAGGTCCATGATTTCCTCCTTAATTTCTTTTTTCAGTTCCTCCTTAAGAGCCGCTAAATCCTGTTGTAGCTGTCGCTTGAATTCTCTTAACTCTTCACCCAAACTGGCGATGCCAGCGTTCATGTTGTCGAGTCTGGTGTCTTCCATTTTCTCTGCTGTAGACACCTCGTTTTTTTGGGCTTTGCGTACAGCGGTTTTTCCTGCGTTGTTGGAGAGGAATTCTTCAATTTTACCCTGTTTTTGTCCTTGTGCCCGGTTCCTTCGTGTTTTCATCCCTTAGTTTATTGATTCGTTTATGTCGAGTTGGCCATTTACCGATGATTTTTAATCCGGCTAGGGAGAGCTCTTTGTTTAAGTGTTATGTCTCTCCGCCATCTTCCCGGAAGTCCATCACATTGTTTTTAAATGTATGTTGTATCTTTTATACAATGTTATTTTAAATGATGAATAAATCAATCAATCAATTTGTGATCAGCTGGTTGAATAAAGGAAAACAGTTGCAAAAAAGAAGACAATATGAACCTATTTAGTGGGTAGCCAAGGTCATCTGTCAGTTGAAAGCAGATTATATGAGACACCGCAAGTACAGTACCTCACAAAAGTGAGTACACCCCTCACATTTTTGTAAATATTTTATTATATCTTTTCATGGGACAACACTGAAGATATGACGCTTTGATACAATGTAAAGTAGTCAGTGCACAGCTTGTATAACAGTGTAAATTTGCTGTCCCCTCAAAATAACTTAACACACAGCCATTAATGTCTAAACCGCTGGCAACAAAAGTGAATACACCCCAAGTGAAAATGTCCAAATTGTGCCCAAGTGTCAATATTTTGTGTGGCCACCATTATTTTCCAGCACTGCCTTAACTCTCTTGGGCATGGAGTTCATTAGAGCTTCACAGGTTACCACTGGAATCCTCTTCCACTCCTCCATGATGACAGCACAGAACTGGTGGATGTTAGAGACCTTGTGCTCCTCCACCTTCCGTTTGAGGATGCCCCACAGATGCTGAATAGGGTTTAGGTCTGGAGACATGCTTGGCCAGTCCATCACCTTTACCCTCAGTTTCTTTGGCAGGGTAGTGGTTGTCTTGGAGGTGTGATTGGGGTGGTTATCATGTTGGAATACTGCCCTGCGGCCCAGTTTCCAAAGGGAGGGGATCATGCTCTGCTTCAGTATGTCACAGTACATGTTGACATTGATGGTTCCCTCAGTGAACTGTAGCTCACCAGTGCCAGCAGCACTCATGCAGCCCCAAACCATGACACTCCAACTACCATGCTTGAATGTAGGCAAGACACACTTGTCTTTGTACTCAATTCAATTCAGTTCAACTTTATTTATATAGCGCCATTTCACAACAACAGTCATCTAATAGCACTTTCAACTGTAGGGGGAACCCCCCCCCAGCAATCAGGCGATCCCCTGTGAGCAAGCGCTTGGCGACGGTGGAGAGGAAAAACTCCCTTTTAACAGGAAGAAACCTCCAGCAGAACCAGGCTCAGGGAGGGGCAGTCATCTGCTGCGACTGGCTGGGGGGTGAGCGGATAGAGAAGATGAAAAGAACAGACATGTAGAGACCAAACAGCATGATGGGGACTCAATCTATGGGAGAGAACAAGCAGATGTTAATGACCAGCAAAAAAAAAAAATATTTCATTGAGAGTGAAGAAAGGAGTGAGGCCTAGTGCATTATTGGAGGTCCCCCGGCTGACTAAACCTATTAGCAGCATAACTAAGGGAGGGTTCAGAAACACGTGATCCCTCCCTAATTGTAGGCTATATCAAAAAGGAAGGTTTTAACCCTATTCTTCAAAACAGAGATCGAGTCTGACTCCCGAATCCAGATTGGCAGCTGGTTCCACAGGAGAGGAGCTTGATAACTGAAGGCTCTGCCTCCCATTGTACTTTTGGAGATTCTAGGTATTACAAGTAATCCGGCATTTTGGGAGCGTAGTGCTCTGTTAGGATAATAGGGTAATATCAGATCTTTTAAATAAAGAGGGGCCTGATTGTTTAGAGCTTTGTAAGTAAGAAGAAGGATTTTAAACTTATTCTAAACTCTATGGGAAGCCAATGAAGGGAGGCCAGAGCCGGAGAGATATGATCTCTCTTTCTAGTACCTGTTAAAACTCTTGCTGCAGCATTTTGGATCAGCTGAAGACTTTTTAAAGATGTTTTAGGACAACCTGATAATAAAGAATTACAATAATCTAATCTAGAGCTAACAAAAGCGTGGATCAGTTTCTCAGCATCACTCTGAGACACGATGCTCCTAATCTTGGCAATGTTACGCAAATGATAGAAGGCAGTCTTAGAAACAAATTTAATATGTGAATTGAAAGACAGATCTTGATCAAAAATAATTCCAAGGTTTCTCACAGAGCTATTAAGAGAAAGAGCAGCCGTATCCAAACTGAAAGTTTGATTTGGAAAGGTATTTCTAAGGTTTTTTGGACCAACAAGAATGACTTCAGTCTTATCTGAATTTAATAGCAGGAAATTACAAGTCATCCAAGTTTTGATTTCCTTAAGACAGGCTTCTAACTTGGCTAATTGATTACTATCATCTGGCTTCATTGACAGGTATAATTGTGTGTCATCTGCATAACAATGAAAATGTATACAGTACCTTCTAATAATGTTGCCTAACGGAAGCATATATAAACTAAAAAGAATAGGGCCTAGCACAGATCCCTATGGAACTCCATGACTGAGCTTTGAGTTGAAAGAAAACTCATTATTGACATGAACAAACTTGAACCTATCAGATAAATAAGATCTAAACCACTGCAAAGAAGTTCCATTAAGTCCAACATAGTGTTCTAATCTATCAAGTAGAATATTATGATCAATAGTATCAAAAGCTGCACTAAGGTCTAAAAGGACAAGTACAGAAACCAGTCCATTATCAGATGCAATGAGGAGGTTGTTAGTGACCTTCGCTAAGGCTGTTTCAGTACTATGATGGATTCTAAATCCATATTGAAACTCTTCAAGTAAACCATTTCCCTGCAGGTGGTCAAATAATTGTGTAGCAACAACTCTTTCTAAGATTTTTGAAATGAAAGGGTGATTAGAGATTGGTCTAGCTAAAGCTCCTGGATCCAGCGTTGGCTTTTTGAGTAAGGGTTTAATTACAGCCGTTTTAAAAGCCTGCGGTGCATGGCCTAAAGTTAATGAAGAATTGATTATATGAAGAATAAAGCTACCAATAAGTGGAAAGACTTCTTTAAATAACCTGGTAGGAATAGGGTCTAAAAGACAAGTTGAAGGCTTGGATGAGGAAACTATTTTGTCTAACTCTAAAAGGTCAATTGGAGTAAACTCATCAAGACAGATATCAATTGAAGGAGTTGTAGTAGTTACTGTATTTAAGTTAACGGTGGGAAGAATCTGATTGGTTTTATCTCTGATGGATGAAATTTTATTATTGAAAAAGTTCATAAAGTCCTGACTAGTAAGCTCTAAGGGAATGCTAGGATTGACAGAGTCCTGACTCTTTGTCAACCTGGCTACAGTGCTGAAAAGAAACCTGGGATTATTCTTGTTCTCTTCTATTAATGCAGAATAATAACTCGTTCTAGCTTTTCTAAGAGATTTTTTATAAATTAAAAGATGATTTCTCCAAGCTAAATAGATTTCATCTAAATTAGTGGAGCGCCATTTTCTTTCTAATTGACGAGTCTTCTGTTTTAAGCTATGAGTTTCTGTGTTGAACCAATGAGTTAGAAATCTCTGATTAGACTTTTTCTTTTTTAAGGGGGCCACCAAGTTTAGAGTCTGACGCAGAGAAGCTGTAACACTGTCTACCATGCTATCAATTACAGAAGGAGCAAGCTCTCCATAGCTTATGTCCGTTGTGTTGACACATGGCATAGAGGAAACAATCTGCATAAATTTGGTAACAACATCATCTGAGAGGCATCTACTGTAGTAATATTTTTCTTTAGGAGCCAACTAGTCAGAAATAGTAAAATCAGAGGTTAACAGACAATGGTCTGACAGTACAGGGTTATGAGGAGACACTACCAGATTTTCTATTTCTATGCCATATGTCAGAACAAGGTCCAACGTATGGTGGAGATGATGAGTAGAATTTCCTACTTTCTGAGAAAACCCCATCGAGTCTAATATTGAATTAAATGCCACATTAAGGCAATCACTATCTACAGCTACATGTATATTAAAGTCCCCTACTATAATTATTCTGATTTCAGCACTAAATCAGCTAAGAATTCAGCAAATTCGGATAAAAATTCTGAGTAGGTTGATGGAGGACGATAAACTATGGCAAATAAAACTGGGTTTAGCCTAAAATCTAAAGTGCCCAATACTGAGGACCAGGCCCTCAAAGGAATTATAACATGTTTTTTTGCTTTACATTAACTAGTAATTTGGAATGGTAAATTGTTGCTACTCCTCTTCCACGACCAGAACTTCTGGGATTTTGACAGTTTAAATAACCAGAGGGAGCTGATTCATTTAAACCAACATAATCCTCTTGCCCTAACCAAGTCTCTGTAAGGGATATTAAATCAATCTGATGATCAATTAACAAATCATGGACTAACAGAGACTTGGGAGTTAGAGACCTAATATTTAACAGACCGCATTTAATTTTTTTTGTAACTTAGATTTTTATTCATTTTTCATCATATATAATGCATTCAGATCACATTCTACATTTAAAAAACAAAGGGGTTAGGGTAGGGAAAAATAAAAAAAAAATAAACAAAATAAAAATAAAAAATAAAAAAAATAAAAAATAAAAGGGGGGGGGGACAAATGTTGGAGCATCAAGTTTTTAGTTTCCATCTCTTAATTCTTCTGGTTTTTTCAGTGTCTTTGGTTATTCTTTCAATTTCTGCCTCGTTGTTGCACTTTGTAGTGTGTCCATTTCCGCCATTTTTTCTCCCATATTCCTTCTTGCATTCTTCGTCGATATGTTAGTTTTTCCATCATACGTATGTCCTCAACAATGTCAGTCCATTGTTCTTGGTCAGGAAGAACTTCTGATCGCCATTTTTTTGTGATAGTTTTTTTACATGCAATCAACAAGATTTTAACTAGATATCTGTCCTCAGCCTGTATAACACTGTCTTTTTTAAGATCACATAAGTACATCAGGTTACAGTTCATTGGTATATTATATCCTAATATCCTCTGTATTGTCACATGCATAGATTTCCAAAATGATGATATTTTGTAGCATTTCCAAAACATATGTGAGTGGTCTGCATTTTGAGCCCCACATCCCCTCCAGCATAAAGATTGGGTATTTGTATATTTTCCTTGAATCTGTGGTGTAATGAAAAAGCGAATCAGGTTTTTCCATCCAAATTCCCTCCATGCCCTTGAATTTGTTGATGTGTGTTGTGTTTTCCATATTTCCTGCCAGCTTTCTTCTGTTATGTTTAAATTGAGCTCTTTCTCCCATTTCTCCTTTATATAGTTACTTGTATGATTGTTTGTCATAAGTTTCTGATATAGTTTTGAAATAATTCTTATTTTATTTCCTGCATATGAGCTTAAAATAAGTTGTATAATCTCGTTCACATCTGTTTGGAGGTTATGCCTAATCTTCTTCATATAGTAATCTCTCATCTGCAGATATCTGAAAAATTCCGATCTTTCTAATTTAAATTTTCTCCTGATATTTACAAAGCTCCCGAGATCTTTTTTTCCGATATTGCCCCATGCTGTGATTCCCTTGTTCACCAGATTTTTGTATCCCCTATCTTGTTTTGCCGGTTCAAACTGACTGTCAAATGCTACCCATTTCAATAGTTTTATGTCTTCCCTTATATTATATTTTTGTACTATTTTATACCACAGTTCTAAAGTAAATTTAGTGATTGGGTCTATTTGTTTGATTTGCTTATATGCATCTTTATCCCCTATTATGCTTTGTACTGGGAGTCCCTCAATTTCCTTTTCCATTTCTTTCCATTTTGCCTCATATCCCTCGTCGCACCAACATATGATATATCTTATTTGTGCTGAGTAGTAATATTCCTTTAGACTCGGTAGGCCCATGCCTCCTTTCTCTTTTGGTAATTGGAGGGTTTTATATTTCACTCTTGGTTTTTTACCTCCCCAAACAAATCTCGATATCATCCTGTCCCACTTTGAGAATTGGGCATCTGGAATCTCTGTTGGTATAGCCTGGAAGAGGTAAAGTAATCTAGGTTGTATGCTGATTTTGACTGTCTCAATTTTTGAATTCAGATCCATATTTAAGATTGCCCATCTATCAATATCTTTTTTTATTTCTTGTTCCAACCTATCATAGTTTGCTTTATATATTTTGCTTAGGTCTTTAGGTATGTTCACTCCAAGGTATTTTATTTCTTTTTGCTTCCAGTTTAGTTTGATCTTATCAGTTATCTGGTTTAGAGGGTTATAGTGGAATGTCAGTATTTGTGTTTTTGTTATGTTTATCTTGTATCCTGATAATTTTCCAAAATTTTCTATCAAGTTCATCATTTCCATTATTGATTTATCTGGTTGTTCAAGATAAACTATAATATCGTCTGCAAATAGCCCAATCTTGTGTTCCGCCCCCTTTATTGTTACACCTTTTAATTTCTTATTTTGTCGTATTGCTTGAGCCAATGGTTCTATGAACAGAGCAAACAAGGTGGGCGATAAGCAGCATCCCTGCCTAGTTGATCTTTGTATATTTACTTTGTCTGTTAAGCTACCGTTTATCTTGATTCTTGCCACAGGTTCTTGATATAGCGTCCTTATGCATTGTACTGATTTTTCGTTAAATCCAAAGCGCTCCAGTACACTATATAGGAATTTCCAGTTAACCCTGTCAAATGCTTTTTCTGCGTCTAAACTCATTATTACTGCGCTTTTCTTTTCTTTATGTATTTGGTTAATTATATGTATTGTTCTCCTGATATTGTCATGTGTTTGGCGTCCCTCTATGAATCCAGTTTGATCATCTTCTATCAATTCCGTCAAGAATGTCTTTATTCGTTTACATATAATTGTTGTGTATATTTTATAATCTACATTTAATAAAGAGATTGGTCTATAGTTTCCGCATTGTTCTTTATCTTTCCCTGGTTTTAAAATAACTGAAATGATTGCTTCGTTCCATGTTGGAGGTATTTTGTTGTTGTTCAGCGTCCAATTAAATGACTTTAGGAGTTGTGGCGTGAGTTCTTCTATAAACAGTTTATAAAACTCAGATGGGTATCCATCACTACCTGGTGATTTACCATTTTTAAGTGACTTAATCACATCTCTGATCTCTTGTGTTGTTATTTCTGCTGTTAGTTTTTCATTTTGTTGATTTCCTATTGATGGCAAGTCCAATGTGTCTAGAAATTTTTTGATATCTTTAGTATTTGTTTCTTCAGGTTGCGAGTATAGTTCTTGGTAGAAATTATGGAAAATTTCTTCGATGTTTTCTGGGTTAACTGTGGTTTTATTTGTGGTGGGGTCTTTAATCTTGTATACATTATTCATTGTTTGTTGTTTTCTTAACCGTTTTGCCAGCAGTTTTGTGGCTTTTGGTCCCGTTTCATAATATTTTTGCTTTAGATATCTATTTTTCCTTTCAATTTCATCCATTTGTGTTTCTTTTATCTTTGTTTTTTCTTCTTTAATTTCTTGATATATTTTTGGATCATTTGTGCTTTGATGTTTACGTTCTAATTCCCTTAGTCTCTCACATCTTTGTTCATACGCTTCCAGTTTAGTCTTATTTGCTTTTCCTGTTTCAACAATTAATTTACCCCTTAACACGGCTTTTAGTGCGTCCCATAGTATTGTTGGGTCCACTTCTTCATTGTCATTCTCTTGGATATATTCGTTTATGTTTATTTTTATTCTTTCTTTCATTTTCTCATCATTTAACAGTCCTACGTTAAGTTTCCATGTTGTTTGTCGTTTTCTATTGTTTAAATATATTTCCATGTATATAGGATTATGATCTGATATTTCTGCCCCTCCAATCCAACAATTTCTCACCCTGTGTCTGTCACCTTCATTCATAAGGAAGTAATCTATTCTAGAGTGTACTTTATGGGCTGCTGAATAATGTGTATAGTCTTTTTCGAGTGGGTGTAGGTCCCTCCATATGTCTACCATACCCATTTCTGCAGTGAGGTTCTTATGAACTTTGTTACATGTTTTTTTGTCTTCTTAACACTTGTTGTGTCAACTTCATGATCCATGACAGCATTTAAGTCTCCTCCACAAATTAGGGACTCCTTCACTGTGTGTTGCTATGAGATCAAACAGATGTTGAAAAAAACCCTTGTCACTTTCTGGTGGGGCATAGATGTTCACTAATGTGATCTGCATACCATCTATTCTTCCCTTTATTATTACATACCTGCCTTCTTTATCCTGGATTTCCTGTTCACTTTCAAATTGTATTTTGTTTGAGATTAGTATCATAACCCCCCTTTTTGCTCCTCCCTTAAATGAACTGTAGTAGGAGTTCTTATAGCCAAATCTCTTTAGTTTCACATGTTCTGCCTTGCTCAAATGTGTCTCTTGCATAAATATAATTTCAGCTTTTTCCTTCTTGAATTTTCTTATTATTCTTTCCCTTTTAACAGGTGAGTTCAGACCATTCACGTTTAGTGTCATTATCTTAAGATTTTTACCCATATTCATGTTTTTCCATTTTTTTAACTTGTGCTCCTAGCCCCTTTAACAACAAAAATAACACATATTTATATAAAAACACATTAAAAAAACTCGACCTCCGTACTTTGGGCCTTTCTTCTGCCCACTGGTCCCTGTTGGTGGGTGGGGGGTTTGTCTTCACAGAGTGAAGGGCCCTCCCTAGACCTGTATTTACTATCAAAGTAATAGTCATAAGTCTAGAAATGTCCAACAAATATCACTTAAACCTCTCCTAGCCGTCTGTTTCTCTTTTACCTTGTCTTCTTGGCCTTCATTTCTTCTGTGCCTTCTTAATCTTTGTTATGATCTAGGCTTTCAGTTGAAAGCCTTGTAGCTTGTCCTGGGCCCGCTGCTCTACGTCTCTCCCCCTTCTTCCGCCGTTCACTCGTCTCCACTCGTCTGTCGTGGTGCGTTCAGGGCCGCCGCTGCTCCAGCCGTCTCCTTCGGCACGCTCACCTCAAGGCCCCGCTCCATCATATCCCGCGCTGCCTCTTCGGCCGTGTTGTAGGTTCTTGTGCCTTCCTCCCAATGAATCCTCATTTTCGTTAGCGGCGTTTGGAATCTAATTTTTTTCTCTTTCAGCGTTTTTTTAATATTGGCATATTTCTTCCGCTGCTGCACGATTTCTGTCGGGTAGTCATGGTCAAAAAATACCTGTTTGTCGCCGATTCGTATCTTTTTTTTCCATGCTTGCGTCAGGATTCTTTCCTTTATGTCATATTTCACAAAGTTTACCACAACTGACCTGGGTGGAGAGTTTGTTTTCGGGTTCTGTGCCGGTGTTCTGTGCGCCCGTTGAATCTGCAGATCCGTTTCTCCGGGTATTTCCAGTTCTTTTTTTAAGAACTGATCCATGAATTTTGTCATCGAGTTGCCTTCAATGCCCCTCCGGAATTCCAAAGATGCGCATATTGCTTCGTCGGGATCTGCTCTCCAAGTCGTTTATTTTCTCCTGCATCCTCTGCGTTTGCGTCGTCAGGGTATGTAGTTGTTCGTTTGCCTCGCTTTTCCAATCTTCTAGTTCCGAAATTCGGGTCTGCGCTTCTGTCATACACGCCCGCTGGGAGCGCAGCTCCTCCATGTTTTCCGTTAATTTACGCTCCATTTCTCTTCGGAGGTCCATGATTTCCTCCTTAATTTCTTTTTTCAGTTCCTCCTTAAGAGCCGCTAAATCCTGTTGTAGCTGTCGCTTGAATTCTCTCAACTCTTCACCCAAACTGGCGATGCCAGCGTTCATGTTGTCGAGTCTGGCGTCCTCCATTTTCTCTGCTGTGGACATCTCGTTTTTTTTGGGCTTTGCGTACAGCGGTTTTTCCTGCGTTGTTGGAGAGGAATTCTTCAATTTTACC
This sequence comes from Pholidichthys leucotaenia, assembly GCA_020510985.1. Lineage (NCBI taxonomy): Eukaryota > Metazoa > Chordata > Actinopteri > Cichliformes > Pholidichthyidae > Pholidichthys > Pholidichthys leucotaenia. The sequence continues at coordinate 283,470,248 of CM035838.1, forward strand.
CTGTTTTTGTCCTTGTGCCCGGTTCCTTCGTGTTTTCATCCCTTGGTTTATTGATTCGTTTATGTCGAGTTGGCCATTTACCGATGATTTTTAATTCGGCTAGGGAGAGCTCTTTGTTTAAGTGTTATGTCTCTCCGCCATCTTCCCGGAAGTCCCCGCATTTAATTTTTAAATTATGAGGAGGAAGAGAGGCCAAATCATTCAATTTGGAGGCTTCATGTTTAATCTGAGTTTTACCAACTTTTTGTTTAATCACTTTGGGATGCTTATACATTATATTTTTATTTACTTTGGAGGGAGCAGACAATGATTCTCTGATGGGGAAGACAGGGGCTAAGTTGAGGGGTGGCGGATGAAGAGGAGCTGCAGAGAGGCGTGTAAGACTGCGACTCTGCTTCCTGGTCCCAACTCTGAGTTGTCAAGGTTTTGGAAATTTGGATAAAAATGATGCCAGATTGTTAGATAAAAGTTTTGTGACTTCCGACTGCCAGAGACGGATGTCATTAATGCCAGCGTGAATAACAGTTTTTTTTGAATGCAAAAGATGCAATAGACTTACACAATGGTCCTCTCCGGCATACAACTAGGAACATACCGGTCGCTATGGAGGGTGAGAATATGTATGGGCACATAATCATACCATGTAGGATAACTAAATAGACGGTTATGCTGTTTCATCCCACCTAGCAACAATGCTCTGCACTGTGTGTGTTTATATATTTACATATTTATTCCATCTAGCTACAATGCTCTGCACTGGGTGTGTTTATATTTATATATCTATATATTTATTCCATCTAGCTACAATGCTCAGCACTGGGTGTGTTTACATTTATATATCTATATATTTATTCCATCTAGCTACAATGCTCCGCACTGTGTTTTTATATATCTACATATTATTCCATCTAGCTACATTGCTCCGCACTGTGTGTGTTTATATACTTGCATATTTATTCCACCTAGCTGCAATGCTCCGTACTGTGGGTGTTTATATATTTACATATTTATTCCATCTAGCTACAATGCTCTGCACTGTGTGTTCATATATTCATATATTTATTCCATCCAGCTACAATGCTCTGCACTGTGTGTCTGTGTGTGTGTGTGTGTATATATATATTTTATAGTAATATGTACATATGTATATTAGCTGCTCTTGCTTGCTTGTTTTTTTTTTTTTTTTTGTTGTTTTTTTTTTTTCTTGCCTTCTGATTGTTGCTCTGAGTGTTGCTATCCCTGTGCTGTTGCAATCCTGGAATTTCCCCGTTGTGGGACTAATAAAGGCTTATCTTATCTTATCTTATCTTAATTGTGGAGTATTTACACTTACTTTTAGCCAGCTTTTTCAAATTTGACTCGATATCGCCTGCTCTGGCCCCAGGAATGCATTTGACTATGGCCGCTGGAGTCTTGAGGTTCACGTTTCTGACTACAGAGTCGCCAGTGATCAGAGTTTTTTCCTCAGCGGGTGTGTCGCTGAGCGGGGAAAAACGATTAGAAATGTGAACAGGTTGGTGGTGAACTGGGGCTTTGCGGCTAGGCTTCCTTCTCACCGTCACCCACCCAGTCTCCTCGCTGCTGAGGAGGACCGGGGGACCATTAACGGGTCGCCCTATGCTAGCAGCTAGGGGATGTCCGTCAAGATTAACTGGCGCAGACGGTGTTTCAATGCAGCAGAGCCAGGATTCCAAATCAGACAACCTCGCCTCGAGCACCTCAAACAGACAACATTTATTACATTTACCGTTATCACTAAAAGAGGCAGAGGTGTAGGTAAACATCTGACAGAGAGAGCACACCAGAGGAGGAGAGGAAGGAGAGCTAGTAGCCATAGCTAGTGGCTAACCCGAAGCTAACAAAAATACTGATGAAAGGTGAACAGAAGGCTGAAGAGGGTGATTAGGTGACACTGAGTGCACACACAGGTACAAGAGGCTTGATAAACAGAAATGAGAACTAACGGTAGATGGAAAAAAGTGGTTAAAATACAGATAAAAACAAAATCCTCAGGAGAGTGAGGAGAGAAAACCACACGGACAGATAGCAATACAGGAAGTGACAGTACGCTACCACAAGTGACATGTCCTCCTCACTGGTTGCTCCCACACATGCTTGACACCATCTGAACCAAATAAGTTTATCTTGGTCTCATCAGACCACAGGACATGGTTCCAGTAATCCATGTCCTTAGTCTGCTTGTCTTCAGCAAACTGTTTGCAGGCTTTCTTGTGCATCATCTTTAAAAGCGGCTTCCTTCTGGGACGACAGCCATGTAGACCAATTTGATGCAGTGTGCAACGTATGTCTGAACACTGACAGGCTGACCCCCTACCCCTTCAACCTCTGCAGCAATGCTGGCAGCACTCATGCATCTATTTTCAAAAGACAACCTCTGGATATGACGCTGAGCACATGCACTCAGCTTCTTTGGCTGACCATGGCGAAGCCTGTTCTGAGTGGAACCTGTCCTGTTAAACTGCTGTATGGTCTTGCCCACCATGCTGCAGCTCAGTTTCAGGGTGTTGGCAGTCTTCTTATAGCCTAGGCCATCTTTATGTAGAGCAACAATTCTTTTTTTCAGATCTTCAGAGAATTCTTTGCCATGAGGTGCCATGTTGAACTTCCAGTGACCAGTGTGAGAGAATGTGAGAGCGATAACACCAAATTTAACACACCTGCTCCCCATTCACACCTGAGACCTTGTAACACTAATGAGTCACATGACACCGGGAAGGGAAAATGGCTAATTGGGCACAATTTGGACATTTTCATTTAGGGGTGTACTCACTTTTGTTGCCAGTGGTTTAGACATTAATGGCTGTGTGTTGAGTTATTTTGAGGGGACAGCAAATTTACGCTGTTATACAAGCTGTACACTGACTACATTGTATCAAAGTGTCATATCTTCAGTGTTGTCCCATGAAAAGATATAATAAAATATTTACAACTAAGAAAAGCACTTTGGAGAGGCGCAGACCTCCGCCAAGCGCCACAGTTCCCCCATACAGTGTTTGTGGTGTAACGTTTTCAGATTACGTTGACCATGAAAACATATGACTAGCAATTGGATTGACAATGATAGGATTAGTGGTTCAGTAGTTATTCACGAAAATGACATTTTCCGTAAGTGGCGGCCACTAGCTTCCCCCCCATACAGTGTTTGGGGTGTACGTTTTCAGATTCCTTGACCACGAAAACATATGACTAGCAATTTGGATTGACAACTGAGTAGGATAGTGGTTCATTAGTTATTCCACGAAAATGGCATTTTCCGTAATGGCGGCCACAGTTCCCCCTATACAGTGTTTGTGTGTACGTTTTCAGATTCCTTGACCATGAAAACATATGACTAGCAATTGGATTGACAATGATAGGATTAGTGGTTCAGTAGTTATTCACGAAAATGGCATTTTCCGTAATGGCGGTTTTCTTCTGGACGGTGATCCAGATCACCACCAAAATGTAATCAGCTGTAGGATACCCCATTTCTGACAATCTGTGAAAATTTCATGAAAATCCGTCCATAAGTTTTTGAGTTATCTTGCTAACAAACAAACAGACAAACAGACTAACCAACGCCGATGATCACATAACCTCCTTGGCGGAGGTAAAAATGTGAGGGGTGTACTCACTTTTGTGAGATACTGTACATATTTTATGTCCAAAATGCAGATCTCATCCTTTATAGTTATATACATCTTACATGGATTAAACACATTACTAAATGAATGAAGTGCGCCGGGGAGTGGGTGAGACTGTTGCATTTCAAACTTTACGCATGTGTTTATTGACATAACTACTGTACACACAAAGTCAGTTGGGGGCTTGGTAGAATGCTGTGGAACTGTAGTTTAATCAGCAAAAAAAGAGAGTCACTCAAACCACGGAGTTGTAATGAAGCCTTGAAGACATGGGGATATTGTGGGACGCAACAGGCGCATTGCGCATGAGGTGGGTTATAATTACATGACATTACTCACCAAGAATGCCAACCATCTGCACAATGCCACCTTGTAGTTCGGATCATGGCCTAGAGCGCTGATTCTGTCCGCACTCGGACTGTCCTGGTATGTTATCTCGTTATGTAGTCATATGGCCTTCCAGTGCTTTTATTGTGACCAGCGGGTCAACGGGGGGGGGGCGGGGGGATCTTCTGGCTGTCCAGAGCCGAGCAGCGCCGTGTCAGCTGAATCACAGTCCATTAATTACATTCCTCATATCCTGTTAATCTAGTGCCTTATTTAAGGGAGCAGCTGAGGTTACTTCGGGCTGCGACCTCGCATAACGTTGGATCCATACAATGTTCGGCTGGAGTCCCTAACCCCAGCTCCAGTCACCCTTTTAATGGCCCGTGAGGGCCATCCATGACAGTAGGTCACAGCCAAAACAAGACGCTGGTCACTGAGTTTGTGTTGGGCTTGTAGTTTTTCCCTTTGTCCGTGTACCAGCGTGATAGGAAAGGGCTATTCTGGGAGCTTGGGCTACGAGCTGATCGTGTTCCTAATTGAGCTAGATGGCCTGCTCTCCAACGCTCATGGCAACGTCACTCCTGACGGCCCATGCTGGTACTTGGACCTCGCAGAGGCGGCAATTTACCGCAATCCTCGCCATGCCGACCACGCCGAGTTCAGGACGAGGATGGCAGAAATCACGACACTCCGGGAGAAGAACCGTGGACCGGAGGGGAATTCGGGCAGGAAGCTGAAGGCGAGGCATCCCCGTTCTTTGCCTCGGGATCCAGTTCCTGTCACCCATCCAGCTCAGGAGTCCACGTCACCCAGGTGCCGTTCCCGTCCACAGCAGAGGAGGAGATCAGCCAGGATTCCCCCAGAAGAGACGTAGTGGACAGCTGAACTCATCCGGGGCCGTGTGGCTGAGGCTCGCTCTGCCATCCATCCTACTCAGATTATGAAGCATGTGGTGGCGGCAGTCAGACTAGTGGAGGTCAGTCCAGAACTCCATGATTACCCCGAGTACGCTGATCTGCTAGCCTCTGTCTCCGCACAGGAGCAGCGTTTCCCAGACGTAACCTTTGCCTCGCCCTCTGCCGGTAAATGTCGTCACACTGCTTGTAATAAGCCTCAGCGAGATCCCCCATCCGGATCCAGTTCCGGGTAAACCATAAGAACAACTGCCTCCCAGCCAGCTGTTGCCCCTGCGTCACGACGAAAGGGAATGACAGGCAGCCTCTGCCTTCGGGTCTTCTGTTTCTTCTGTTCCATCAGCTCCTCGTCCCCGGACTGCCCTCGGGCTGCTTTCCCCCTCCTCCTCGACGCTCTCCCAGCTGCTGGAGCTCCACGAGTCCGACTCCGGTCATTTCTGTTCCTGATCCCGTGCGAGTTGGCTCCTCTTTGTCTTCCCAGGGGGCCCTCCGTCACCATCCAAAGGGGAAAGGAAAGATCCAAGCCCGCTGCAGCAGTTTCCATCGGCCCTCAGCTGAGCAGGCAAGTGCTATTTCATACTCTTCCTTCATATTGTGAATTGCCTTGTCTGACTCCTGGGGGTAGAGTTCGGGGCCCACAGTCCCCCGAGCTTCCTCCACCTGCTGCAGTCATTAATTGTGAACCTGCGTCCTCTGTGTGTCCTTCCCCTGAGCGTCCCCCGGTGCCAGGAATACACCGCCGGACGAGAAAGGGGCCTGCAGCCCTGGAGAGCCTGGTACCAGCCCCGCAGCCACGTCACTGGCAGAGGAGGAGGGCGGACTGCCGGTTGGAGCCTACGCCGACGATTAAGCGTCCCCGGGTCTTCAGGAGGAGCAGTTCGACCCAGCAGGCCACGGATCCCCTGCCACCACGCCAGGGCGGGCCTTCGGCGTGGACTTCAGTGTTCAGGGAATCCCCAAGACTGTGATGACCATCATGCCGGCTAGCGGAGCCTGCCACAGTCGAGTCGGGACCAGGAATGACCTCCCAGGATAATTGAGCCCGGATCGTCGGAGTCCTGGACAGCGGTGGAGCCCGAGATCAGGCAAGTGCTCTATTTTGTCTTTCTCTTCTCTGTTCTGGAGCATTATTGCCTGTCTCTCGGGGAAGCGAGCCGGGTGCTGCCGATCGCTGCATCTGATCTTGTCTCGCTGGGCTCTGCTTCTGCCGGTGATTCTGATCCCGGTTTTCTTTCTTCCTCTGAGCCTTCTCCCAGGGTCACCGGTGACGAGCCTGTTCTGGTCGTCATCTTGGAGGTTCCAGGTTCATGCTCGGAGGTCATCCCTGGTGCTGCGCCGGCCCAGTCGGGGTCCATCATGGGTGCTGTTCCGGCCCAGTCGGGGTCCGTTGTAGGTGCTGTTCCGGCCCAGTCAGGGTCCGTCATGGGTGCAGCGCTGGCCTGATCGGGGTCCAGCAAGGACGCAGCGCCGGTTTGGTTTCAGTTCGGAGAAGGAGCTGCGGATCCTCTGACGTCGGACTGGCCCCTCTTCTTTTCCCCTTTCTTCCTCCACCAGGTGCTGCTGGGGTTCCCCGGATTCAGCTCGGCTTTCCTTCGCTATCCCTTTCGGTAGGGAGGCCGCCACCGAGTTCTCCCCTCCGGTTCTGGTGGCCTAATTACGCGGGTCGGCTGCCCAGGAGACTGCTTCGCCGGTTCGGCATTCTGGGTCGGCCACCCGACGGACTGCCCTGTTTGTTCGGCAACTTGGTCTGGCTGCCAGAGGTACTGTTTCTCCGAGCCTGGGACTAGGGTAGACCGCCCGAACTGTTTCTTTTCCCCCTGCCAGCGATTTGGAAGCTGGATGCGGGTAGACTTCCCAAACTGTTTTTGTTTTCCGCACTCTGTGCTCTGCCTGCCAACATCCCTGTGAGTGTTTTTTTTCCTGTAATTTGAAGGGATGCTCTTTTGGTTGTTTTTTGTCTTACCTGTTTATAATAATGGACTATATTTGTTGTATTGCTGCTCTACTTTGTAGTTTTTGAGTTTTTTTCCTTGTGTTTATGGTACGTGTGTATTGTTTGGATATGTACCTGTATTTGAGTTTCCTCGTGTTACTTACCAGGCAGGACGCTATGTATGTTTTTGTTGATTTGATTCAACTGTGCCCAAGTATTCTTTGTAGCATGTTCTGCTTTTGTTTTCTGTGTTTAAGCCTTATTTTATTAGTTATCTTTGCCCGTTCCATTGTGGGGGGGGGGGGTTTCTCCTGGTTATAGTGTTTTTCCCTTTTTGGTTCTCGACCTCCTAGCCTGTTTCCCCCTCCGCCCTCCATGGGTTGGCCCTGGTAGCCTTCTGGTTGGGGGGGGGCTTCGATGTTTTGTTTGTGCCAAGAATGCGCCTTTTGAACGAGGAGTACTGTCATGGTCTGAGCGCAGATTCTGTCCGCGCTCGGGCTGTCTGGTATTTTCCCCGTTCTGTTGTCATATGGCCTTCCAGGGCTTTTATTGTGACAGTGTCACGGTGGGACTTCCGGCTGTCAGAGCCGAGCTGCGCCGTGACAGCTGAATCACATTCCATTAATTACATTCTCATATCCTGATTAATCTAGTGCCTCATTTAAGGGAGCAGCTGAGGTTACTTCGGGCTGCGACCTTGCATAACATTGGATCCGTACAATGTTCGGCTGGAGTCCCTAACCCCGGCTCCAGTCACCCTTTGATTCTCTGTGTTTCAGTAAGTGTTTTTCCTAGCCTGTGTTTATCGATATTGTGTCTTCGCTGTAGCCAATGTTCGTGTTTTTGCCCCACGTGGCTGTTTATTTTGTCATTTGTAGTTCTTGTTAATAAATATGCAGACTCATCGGTTGCCTATAGCATGTCATTAATGGCCCGCGAGGGCCATCCATGACAGTAGTTTGTTCCCAACAATGTTGTTAATTAGAATCATTAGGAAAACTGGCTCTCACTGCATATTGCGCTTTGATGTTGGCCTATTCAACTGCATTGTATGATGTACCTGGGTGACAACCGGGTAATGCCATCCCACACAGCTGGCATAGCTCGGCTCAGGGTTGACTGGGAAATTCCTGATCGGTCTGCCAGCTCCCTCTGGAATGCCAGTTTCCAGAAACCCCAGAGTTGTCAGCACCTGCACTGGGATGGGCAGCACATGCCTTCTCGCCGTGTCGCGCTACTGGAGTGGCCGTAGCTCTGAGCACAGTTCCACAAGGACTGTCTGTGGAAACCTAAACTGGCTGACAAGCCAGTCATCATCCTGAGCCAGAAAATCTTCTGTCTCTAAAATACCCTTTCTCTTCTCACTGTGCAGTTTTCAATATCCTCTAATCCTCTGATGTTAGAGGCATTTTCTGCACTTCTTTGCGCTTGCTTTTATAGCCACTCATCTAATTGTACACACTTGGATGTTTGTTCATCATGTGTCTCCGGTGTGTACAGTAATTTTCACCTCATTATCAGTCTCCCAGCATCACCTCTAAGTGTCGCCAACGGACCAATAACAGTAGAAATGTACGTACGCCAGCCATGAAGTTGGCGTGGGGCTGTGTATATTTCCACAGTCATTTCATTCTTGATACATCTGAAATTTTACGTGGAAAAGGACGTATGCCATGTTTTTGTGCCTAAGTACCCTTTGTATATGAGGCCCCAGGTGAGGGTGAAAGGTAAGGAGGTCTGGGCACTTATGTGATTTCACAAGAATCACAGTTGCAATCAAAATTATCCAACCCCCTACTGCAAATTAGGTTTATTGGCGAAATGTACAAACTAGCAGCTGTTTGCAATAAACAAATAAAACAAGAACAATTTGAATAGCTCAACGCAACTAATATTACAAGTGGTTTCTCCAATTCAACGCAAAATGCAACTTTTAATGACTACTGCAGTTTCAAAATTATTCAACCCCTTCATGACAAGCATCTTTACTACTTAGTGGAGCACCCTTTTGCTGTTTTGACCTGCTGCAAATGTGATGCATAGCCAGACATTCTTCTTCACTTCTCGCAACGTTCCTGAGGAATCTTGGCCCATTTCTCATGAACAAACTCCTCCAGTTCACTAGTATTTTGGGTTTTGCATGCTGCAACCGCCTTTTTCAAATCCCACCAGAGATTTTCAATGGGGTTCAAGTCAGGCAACTGTGATGGCTACTCTAGTATCTTCCAGGACCTCTTCTGAGACCAAACCTTGGTGGACTTTGAGGTATGCTTGGGATCATTGTCCTGGTGGAAGGTCCAGTGACGCCCAAGCTTCAGCTTCCTCACACAGCATGACATTTTCTCCCAGGATTTCCAATACTTGAATGAATCCATCTTTCCCGCCACACACTGCAGGTTTCCAGTGCCAGAGGAAGCGAAGCAGCCCCAGAGCATCACTGAGCCACCGCCATGCTTCACCTTTGGAATGGTGTTTTTTCAGCATATGCTTCATTCTTTCTCCTCAAGACATACTGCTGATCCGTAAGCCCGAAAGTTCCAGTTTTGTTTGATCGCTCCACAGAACAGAATCCCAAAACCACTTTGTGTCATGTGTGCGTAAATGCACACACACAAATTAATTAATACGAGCCCAAGGTGCAAGTGAAGTTATGTGTTTTATTGACAAATGGAAAATAACATACACCTGTGTCCATGAACTGTTCAAGATGAGTAATGTTGGGAGGATGACCAGCTACAAGCTCTAATGGCATGCCCCATGTGCTCCCAGAGTGGACCGGGCAGCGGAGAAAAAAAGGCTGAAAATAATAGAAGGGAGACTTACATAAATGTCGGAGCGGAACGGCTCTGGGGAGAAACAACACTTAGAAGTCCAAACACGAGCGAGCCTGATCATCCCAAGGAGGCTGATGCCGACGCACTGAGTGTTTCCACTGCCACCCAGAAACACCCCTGGAGACTAACAAGTGGCAAGTGGAAACAGGTGCGTGGCAACAGAGAGAGTGAATGAATGAGAATGTGTGTGTGCCTGTGAGTGCATGTATGTGTGTGTGGAATCCCAGGTGATGGCAATCAGCTGATAGGTGCCTGACAGAGAGGTGAGAGGAGGGCTGTGGCTGTAGACTGGCAGAGGTTCCAATAATCTGCCAGCTGGAAATGATAACAATCAGAGGCTAAAGCCACAGGTCATGAAACAGGGCAGGAAACAACAGCCCCGTTCATGACAGTTTGGCTTATTTATGTAGTTTTGAGCAAATTGGAGGCAACTTTTTGAGCCTATTTTTTATTGCTTTTTAATTGCAACAGCTTTGTTTTTAACAAAGCACCAGCTGAGCTTCAAACAGTTCCATTTCACAGTTCTTTTACATTTTCCCCGCCCCTCCCCGTTATTCATACCTGTGATTCCACTTCAAAAAACCAATATGAAAAATGCACCTGTCGCAGCGTATTTAATGTATCACAGACTTCAGAGTCCTCTGAATTTTGATAAATAATAGACTTCTAATGCTCATTCTCCTGTTATGTATGTGCAACAAGTAACATTGTCCTTCAGTTACAAAATACAAAGAATTACACATATACATACGTATAAAATTAGGTTTCTAATGAAAAATAGAAGCAATCCATACCCGCTGTCTTCGGTGGTTTCATGTTCTGGTCTCACCGTGGCTGTACAGGTTGGGTATCCTGCTGTGCCATCAGGCTGAATTCATGGTAGCCAGCCGCACAGTCAAAACAGCACTGTTCAACGTAGTTTTCTGGCGCTGAAGCTTTCTGCCACACAGCCGTGTTTCACAGTAAATGGAATCTACGGTCCAAATGTCCACATAATATGACAGCGTTACTCCAGCATACTGATTTGAGCACCCAGAGGAGTTTGTGCCACGAATTTGGTTTCACATGTCTCTGTTGTGTGTTGCGCCAAAGACTGTCCGGGTAGGCACTAAGCTCTGCGTTTCAGAGTTCCGCTACAACAGGAAGTGCTGTAGGGGCATTTATTTTTATCATTTTTTTTAATGCGTTAATTAAACTGCCATAATTAATTACATTAACATGTTAATATTATGATACAAAGACTGAGAAAGCGAAGGCTGTTGGTGATTGCAGTGGTTCATAAAGCCATAAGAGGCCACTTCATCATTGAAAATCTGGCTATTCTGAATAGTTAACTGTAACTATGGAGGCTGCTTGTTTCTTGAGCCCCATTTTACCTTTTTTCTAGAGATTTGTCACCACTTGCTTGCCTGTTTCTCTCTCTCTCTCACCTAGGTCTGATGGCCGTAACAACAATAGCAACACCTCCATCTTCTTGTCTGATAGCCTTTCGGACCCTGACCCAGAGCTCACTCCACGGGATCTTCTGGGACCCGAGGCTTGTGTGGCCTTTTTCCTGCTCCTTCTCTTAGTTTGGTTCCTCAATCGTGAGTTTGAGGTCAGTTACCGCCTGCATTATCATGGCAATGTGGAAGCAGATCAACACCGCATCAAGATTCAGAATATGAGGGACCAGGCCGACTGGCTGCTTCGTAATATTATTCCCATACACGTGGCTGAGCAGCTTAAGGTCACCCAGAGCTACTCTAAGAACCATGACAATGTGGGTGTGATATTTGCCAGTATTGTTAACTTCAGTGAGTTTTATGAAGAAAGCTACGAGGGAGGCAAGGAGTGCTATCGTGTCCTCAATGAGCTAATTGGGGACTTTGACGAGCTCCTACGGAAGCCCGCCTTCACAAATATCGAAAAGATCAAGACCATCGGTGCCACCTACATGGCAGCAGCGGGACTGAATGCTCAGCAGTGTGCAGATGCAGCCCACCCTCATGCCCACCTCCGTGCTCTGTTCGAATTTTCACTGGAAATGATGCGTGTGGTGGATGACTTCAACAAGAACATGCTGGGTTTTGGCTTTAAGCTTCGGATTGGATTCAATCATGGTCCTCTGACAGCAGGGGTGATTGGCACCACTAAGCTTCTCTACGATATCTGGGGCGACACAGTCAACATTGCCAGCCGCATGGACACGACAGGTGTGGAGTGTCGTGTTCAGGTCAGTGAAGAGAGCTACTGCGTGTTGAGTGGTATGGATTATGAGTTTGATTATCGTGGAACAGTGAACGTCAAAGGCAAAGGTCAGATGAAGACCTTCCTTTACCCTAAAAGCAGTGACAGCGGCCCTGTGCCTCAGTATCAGCTCTCAGTCTCACCAGAGATCCGAGCACAGGTGGACGGTAGCATCGGACGCTCGCCCACCGACGAAATTGCCAGCATGGTGCCTGCAACCACAGCAACTTCCAGCGGCACCAAAACTATGGTACCCAGTGCCAGCACGGGTTCCTCTACGACAACGGGGCTGAGCCACGGAAAGGAAAGACGTTCCACCACTGGGTCTTGTGTTGCTAGACGATCCGTGTCTCACAGTGGCCTGACATCTATACCTGTCACCAATATAGAAGGGCCACAACCTTCTCCAGATGACAAACGGCAGGCCACCCCCTCCTCCAGCCAGCACAATTCAACAAGACAAGACATCAAGGACAAATATGAGGATGATTATGATGGTAATGTTGGGGAATTAACCAGACTGTAGGAATTAGCTAAAAGTTAGCTGTTAGCATTAACCCTCTACCCTTTAAGGCTTCTGCCCTGCCTGCTGAGCACAGGAATCCCCGTAAGTTTGGTCTCCCTCCAAGCAGATCCAGAGATGTGAAAAGATCCACAGGCTTCTTGTCAGACACAAAGAAAGTTGGTTATGTCTAAATATACTGAGTTGATACAACAGGAAGCTGAGTCTGAACCTTATCTCACCTAAACAGAGCCCATTGTCTGACATTAGCTTACTTGATGACCTTTACACCTTTAATCTTGATGATTTCTTTCATGTCTGTTAAGTGCCTTTAGAATAGAAGAATTTGTAGACAAAACTTTTTTGAGTAAGGAAATGATAAAAAGGGAAAACTGTAAATTAGAGCTTTTTGGGGGCTAAAAAGCTTTGCTTTTGCTGCAAGCTTACTTTTTAAACTACGCTTTGCTACAATGTTCTCGCCTTTTTTTTGAACAAGGGAGCAACAGTTTGAATTGCATCACAAATTGTGATAAGCAAAGGGAAACGTCAAGTATTAGTAAAATAGCACTGAAATGCTACAGGGTCTGTGTCCATGCTGTTCCTGAACTCTTTGTAAAGAGCACAGCAGGGACTGATCAGTCTGGGCTAAGAGCAGACGAGAGTGAGCTGTGAGTTGTGTAAGTGTACAGTATTTGCATGCGTGCAATGTGTTTTTGTTTAAGATCGCGCTGGGTTTAATAAGGGGACGTGCCTATAGCAGTTTAGAGCAACTGCAGGCCACACTCAAAAAAATGCCTTGGGGAAAGAACACGTTTGCTGATGTCGCAGCTTTTCCTCAGTTCTCAGTAAAGGTCTGAGGCACGATGGCCTCGTTTGATCAACACGCCTGTGGCATCATAGCCTGTAGTGTTGGCGCCCTCCTCCGCACATGACCCAGACTCTTATGGGAGCTCAAACTGTGTTTTAAAGTTGCTAAGTGTTTCAGTGGTATACCTATAAAGTGTGTTTAGCCACTGACCAGGTGGATGAGAGAAGGCAGCTGCATAGATTTTTTTTCACAGTGGAATGTCATAAATAAAACTTGCATGTGCTTAATTGTGTTTGTTACACAAAACCTGAACTTTTATTTATTTTTTACCAACAGCACCCCCCTTGATTTTTTTTTTCTCTATGATTTGAAGAATATTAATTGGATGCAAACAGCTGGACCCTTTTGCCTGTTCACACTCTTTTCGTGAAACTTAATGAAACTGCACTGTAAATGCTAATAACAGTGCACCAAATGTATTTCATGTTTCTGTTTTTTCGGTTTTCACATTTTTTTCTTACTCCGTGCTATATTGTCATGTTATTGCTGTTACATTTGTTTTCTCTGTTGCTGCATTTTTTTACGTCAAAAATGAGTGTGCTTAAAGGCAAAAAGTTGTATAAAATCCATTTCATCATTGAAATAGCCAGAAATACAAAGTTGCTATTTCATATCCTCAGTTATATATAATTAGGTAAGCATGAAAACTTTTGCCAAAGTTTAAGTTATTTGTTTCCATATATATAGTACGAGGGCTGTTCATTAAAGATTTCCCCTGACTCATTTCCCATGGACTAAGAGGAGCCAAACTTGGCAGTTATTAGTCTTTCTCTACATAGGTACCACCGAGGGTCACACACTTCTCCCATCACTTTATGCAGCTGTGGAGACCTCACCTGTAGAAGTCTGCAGGTTGTGTCAGAAGCCATGACTTGACCTCGGAAATCAGCGTTTCATCATCTTGGAAGCCCTTCAAAAATGACTTCATGGTTGGAAGGAGGTGAAAGTCAGATGGGGCGGGGTCAGAAGGGGGGTGAGGAACGATTTCATAGCTGCAAGACCGTGCTTCCGTCTGGGCAACTGGGGTGTTGTCTTGCAGGAGACGGACCCCTGTGGTCAGCATGCCATGGCAGTTTTGATGGCCTTCTGCCATTTCTGGAGCAGTGAAGCGTAGTAAGTCCTGGTAATTGTGTTACCCTTTGCCATTAAATCCATCATCAGTACTCCATACTGATCCCAAAAGACCATGGCCATGACTTTGCCCGCCAGAGATTGTACATATGCTTTCTTTGAAGGTGGTGAGTCATGATGCTTCCATTGCTTCAACTGGGCTCTAGTCTCTGGGTCACAGTGATGGACCGACGTTTCACCTTTGTGATTAGTCTGCCAAAGAAGTCCTTCTGGTTTTCTTGGCACATGGCCAAAAGAGCCCGGGAGCACATGTCTTGTTCCTGTTTTGGAAACGTGTCAGAACTTGGTTAATCCATCGTGCAGACAACTTCCGCATGTGCAGACGGTCAGGGATGATTTTTTCTTCAGACCCCACACTGCTAGTTGGCAAATGGTTATGTGCCAATTCCCAAAAATGGTGGCCTCCAAATGCTGGAAGGTGTCTTCATCAATGGTGCACTGTTGTCGCCTGCAAATGAGTGCCGTTCCCACTGATGTCCGACCACACTTGAACTGTCGATGCCAGTGCTTGACTACGTCATATGATGGGGCGTCCTCCCCATAAGTCTCTTTTATCTCATCAAACGTTTCCAGTGGTGGGCGGCATCTCAAGTAGAGGAACGTTCAACTGGCTCCATTGTCACACCTTAAGGCCTTTACGTGCTCCACAAGAACAGATAATTTTTTTTTTTTTTTTTTGAGGTGGCAAGAACAAAGTTCTTTCTGGCCAGGACATTTCATACTTCACAAGAAACTCAAGTGCAGAACTACTGAGAAATTCAAATTTCTGATCAGTCACACAATAGTTCCTGGACACCACGCAAGAAAAAAGTTCTGCCACGATGATGTGTCCAGAACAAGCTGTAAGAACTCCCAAAGCAGGGCTGCAAGAACAAAATGATGTCATCTTGTTCTTGCAGCCCTGGGAGAGAGAACAAATTTCTCTGTTCTTGTGGAGTATGTATAGGCCTTTATTCCACCTGAGCATCTGTAAAAGAGAACCTCTCAAGAGTTCAGAGCTGCGAATTACCACGTGACCTATAGATACATGCATTATTACACGTGCAATTTCAGCCTCCTACAATAACTGAAAGTGGGTCAGGGGAAATCTTTAATGAGCAGTCCTTGTAAAGGTAGCCCATGCCTTTTTACCTTTAAATGTCAGCTTTTCCATCTTTAAGATATTGAATATTTCTTGTTATAATATGCTATATGAATGTTGATGTTTCTGATTAGATCATGCATTTATTTTGATGTGTTTGAAAGCCCTGAGAATTGAGCAGTGCCTTTCAGTGCAGACATTTGTACCAAACATGTTTTGGCCTTTTTTAAATGATATATTTAATTCTCAGATGGCTTTTGGGTGTTCTGAATTAAATGCCATTGGTCTAATAGGGAAAACATCATATTTTGCTTATGAGCACATCACCATTGTTCAGTCCAAAGTATCTTACACTACAGTAAGACGATCATTTTTATTATCCAAGGTTAGAGGTGGGTAGAGTAGACAGAGATTGTACTAAATTAAATTTTGTGTTACCTTATGATATTACCGGAGTAGTGGCTTGGTTGGTAGAGCATCCACCCCACAACCTTCTGGTTGTGGGTTCAAATCTCGGCCGGGTCATACCAAAGACCATATTAAAAAAATGATACTTTCCACCTTCTAGCTTGGTGCTCAGCATAATAGAATGGGGAAAGGAAAGTTAACGCGCAGCACTACCAGAGGACTGACCCCCCCACTGTAGCTTTCACCGCTTACAGTTGCTGTGTGGCCTAGGATCAAAGAAACGGAGATAGGCGCCGTCCCGTACACCACACATAACTTAACTTATGATATTACTTATTGAAGTAAGAGTAGTTGCCAAAGAAGTTACTGGAGAAACAGTGAGAAAGCATCGACTCAAAAAAGTTTACTTTGGACTTTACTCTTGCCAGTTTGTAAGATTTTGCTCTTGAATTTGTAACTCATCTTATAAATTTTAATTTTTCACTCAAATTTGTTGCTGTTTTTCTTGTAAATTTAATACTTTTTTCAGATAAATAAGCAATGTTTTTTCTATTTTCTAATAAATATTGTTTTTTTCTTATAATTTGTAACTTTTGCTATAAATTTGCAACCATTTCCTCTAAATATGCAACTTTTTCCATGTTTTTTTCATGTAAATTTACAACTATACTTTCACCGATGTTTGTCTTAGATGTGCCAGTCTGAGGAAAATCAAGTTTAAAACTACACACACGTGCTCTCTTATACCCCCATTACACAGGGGGTGGAGATCATTCAGAGATCGCTGAGTGATGACAAAATGGCCAGATCTCAAAAACGATCTTTCAATGATCTCAGCGATCACTGAGATCTTTCAATGATCTTCATTGATCTCCATGGCCCTCAAAGTGTTTACTCATTCCAAAACAATGTCTAAATGATCTCCAAAGGGAAGTGATCTCTCAGCAACCTTTCATTGATCTCTCAATGAATCCAATTCAATTTAAACTTTATTTATATAGTGTGGAGGAATAAGATCAGGCGAGATGCGACGAGCTGGAAGGTTGCAGAGTTTTATTTTCCTCCAACATAATGAGACGCACTTTGTAGCTCTTGGCGCTACTGTGCTCTACTGTGTTATTGAGACATGTCACACACGCTCTTTAATGCAGTGATACAGGAAGAGAGAATGCATGACACATTAGCATAACAGTCAATACACATGATTAACATGACAATGGTTGGCTCGAGGACACATGCATACAGTCCCATCTGACTGCCTCCTGTGGCTCTTTGTCCGTCTGTGCATTGTCCTCTGTATGCAAATTGTCTTCCGTTTCCTCCAGCCCTGCTGAGTGTGAATAAGAGTCAATCTGCAGTGTGCTGGGTCACCACAGGGCTCCCCCCAGAACGCTCAGAAGGGGCTGTGACCGCCCCCCCCCCCCATCATTTGGGCTCCAGCTCCGGTAGAACTGTCCTGCTGTAGAGGAGTGCCGGAGGGCATGTCAGTCCGTGGGGGGAGAGGTGGAAAAGACAGTGTGCTCTGCTCCGAGTTCCAGCACGTTGAACGGCCGTGGATCGTGGGCGCCGGTGCGTGTCATGCGTAATGGAACAAGACGCCGATTGGCCGGCTTTAGGGAGTGAGGTGTGGGAAGAGCGCTGTGGAGGGGGAGGGGGTGGGAGTAAGTGAGTGCCGGCCCGGGACGTCAAAGTTGTCAGGGCCACGGAAAAATTGCATGTGGATCCGCGATGGTGAGGGACTTTCCCAGTAAACCAGGGGCAGTGATCCGCAGCAGCTGTGAAAAAAAAAATTAAGTCTCTGACTCCTCTCGCGGCTCGGTCCAGCGAGGATGTGGGGAAGGCGACGGCCAAATTCCCCAAGGATGCGTAGCGGCTGTGAAACAACTGCAGCTGTGTGAGGGACTTGGCGGTGTGGCTTTAGGGGCGGACTCAGCCCTAAAGCCCTTGGAGACAGCAATCGGCTAGACTCCCGTTGTGCACCATGACTGAGAAACCCATACAAAGTCCTGTGTGCGGGCTGCAGGTCTGCTTCAGGTGCGTGAGCAACCCTGAAGGTTCCGAGGATGGCGATCGGCCGTGTTTCTCGGGCAGTGCAGCGGCGGAGGACGTTGTATCAGTCTGCGGAGCTGGTTTGTCCCTGTGCGTGGCGCGCGCTTGGTGCAGTGACCACATAGCTGGCAGTTGCGCTGTCCTCGTAATCCTGCGGTGTGCGTGTGGGGCTTCTGTGCGCGGGAGGTCTGCTGTTGTGTGAGTCAGGGTTGGGGAGCTTGGTGGAAATCAACGCAGACGGCGTCGATGATTTCCCCATTCAGGCTGCTTCCTTCGGTTCGCTCATGTCGCTGTTCATGGTGTGTATCGATTCTGCTGCTGATCCTTGTGGGTGTGGATGAAGAGGTTGCAGGCGTTTGCTGGTCCTCTGGAGTCCACAGCGCGGTGAGAGGGAGCAGACAGTCATTCTCTCTTGTCAGGTCGCCAGTGTGGAGGGAAAAGATCAGGCGAGGGGCGCACCATGACACGTCGGGTCACCAGTGTGGAGGAATAAGATCAGGCGAGATGTGACGAGCTGGAAGGTTGCAAAGTTTTATTTTCCTCCAACATGATGAGATGCACTTTGTAGGTCTGTGCGCTCTACTGTGCTATTGAGACATGTCACACAAGCTCTTTTATGCAGTGATACAGGAAGAGAGAATGCATGGCATATTAGCATAACAGTCAATACACATGATTAACATGACAATGGTTGGCTCGAGGACACATGCATACAGTCCCATCTGACTGTCTCCTGTGGCTCTTTGTCCATCCGTGCATTGTCCTCTGTATGCAAATTGTCTTCCGTTTCCTCCAGTCCTGCTGAGTGTGAATAAGAGTCAATCTGCAGTGTGCTGGGTCACCACAATAGCGTCATTTCACAACAACAGTCATCTCATAGCACTTTCAACTGTATGGGAAACCCCCACAATTGCAGAAAGACCCCAGCAATCAGGCGATCCCCTGTGAGCAAGCACTTGGTGACGGTGGAGAGGAAAAACTCCCTTTTAGCAGGAAGAAACCTTCAGCAGAACCAGGTTCAGGGAGGAGCAGTCATCTGCTGCGACTAGCTGGGGGGTGAGGGGATAGAGAAGAAGAAGAAAAGAACAGACATGTAGAGAGCAAACAGCTCGACGGGGACTCAATCTATGGGAGAGGACAAACAGATGTTAATGACCAGCAAAAATATTTCATTGAGAGTGAAGAAAGGAGTGAAGCCAAGTGCATTATTGGAGGTCCCCCGGCTGTCTAAACCTATTAGCAGCATAACTAAGAGAGGGTTCAGGGGCACTTGATCCCATTCTAATTATAGGCTATATCAAAAGGAAGGTTTTAACCCTATTCTTAAAAACAGAGATCGAGTCTGACTCCCGAATCCAGATTGGCAGCTGGTTCCACAGGAGAGGAGCTTGATAACTGAAGGCTCTGCCTCCCATTGTACTTTTGGAGATTCTAGGTACTACAAGTAATCCTGCATTTTGGGAGCGTAGTGCTCTGTTAGGATAATAGGGTAGTATCAGATCTTTTAAATAAAAAGGGGCCTGATTATTTAGAGCTTTGTAAGTGAGAAGGATGATTTTAAACTTAATTCTAAACTCTATGGGAAGCCAATGAAGGGAGGCCAGAACCGGAGAGATATGATCTCTCTTTCTAGTACCTGTTAAAACTCTTGCTGCAGCATTTTGGATCAGCTGAATACTTTTTAAAGATGTTTTAGGATAATCTGATAATAAAGAGTTACAATAATGTAATCTAGAGCTAACAAAAACGTGGATTAGTTTCTCAGCATCACTCTGAAACAAGATGAGTGCTCAATGATCTTATCAATCTCCCAATGATCTCTCAGCAATCTTTCAAAGAACTCTGTTGGTCTGTCATCAAGCGCTCATCGATCCCTCACTAATCTCTCAGGCATCTCTATCTTCAAGGTAGAAAAAGAAATTTGTGTTCATTGAATGATCGCCGAGAAATCATTGGGAGGTCGATGAGATCATTGAGTGCTTCTTGAGCTCTCTTTGGCTGCTCAACGATCTCATTGATCTCTCAGTGATCTTTCAATGAATGCCAGATTTTGAGAGATCAGTGAGGCATTGTCGAGTGTTTAATGAAAGACCAATAGAGTTCAATGAAAGACTTCTGAGAGATCATTGAGTGATCAATGAGATTGATGAAAGATAGTTGAGAGGTCACTTCTCTTTGGCGGTTATTGAGAGATAGTTTTGAACTGACTCAAAACAGTCTCAACTGTGGAGATTATGGAACTCACTGAAAAATATTTCAGAGATCTTGTCATATTGACTGGACAAGCCACCTGAGTGCAACATGCAATCGCCAAGTGAGCACACAAAAAATGTTTGACCCTTTATTGGGCTGCACGGTGGCGCAGTGGTTAGCACTGCGGCAGCACAGTTTACCCTTGGCCGAGGGATTGTGGGGATCGTGGGTTCGATCCCAGCCCCTGACCAACAGTGATCTGTGTGGAGTTTGCATGTTCTCCCCGTGTTGCGTGGGTTTACTCCGGGATTTCTCCGGTTTCCTCCCACATGCCAAAAACATGCATGTTAGGTTAATTGGCTGTTCTAAATTGTCCCTAGATATCTGTTTCCTATAGGCCCTTAGAATAGAGGGTTAGTATTAATGAAAGCGCTTTGAGTGGTCTTTGTGACTAGAAAAGCGCTATATAAGTGCAGGTTAATTAGTTAGTTAGTTAGTTATTAGAATGTTCAAATACAGCAATCTTGAAGAGAAAATGCCAATCACTCGCTAGATAAGCAGGAGCCCTGTGGAGGACAAACGAGGCTGATTAGGGAGGAATGGAGATTTAATGGGTAAACAGATAATGCCACTCACGTGGGAGGTAGGAGACCAGCACAGAACCCAGCGAAGGAGAGGATCCAGCAGGCGGAACTGCCGGACGGGTTGGGTGGATGGGTCTGACCGGGCAGAGAAGGAAGGCTTCTTCGAGGAGGAGCAATAGGCTGGCGAGTGCACCAAATCCCCGCAGACGCACTGCTCCGTTGGCAGCAACCTGGAGAAGGTGGAAGAGAGGAGATTGTTAGGTAATGTCATAAGACAAGTAACCGCTTACAATAGAGCCGTCGGTTGAGCAGTATACCCAAATGAGCCAGCGTTGAATCACTGAAGACTGCTTCTTTATAAACGCTGGCAGGCAGGAATCAGCAGGTGCGTCTGATGAGGGAGCCGGTGAGCAGGAAGGAGGGGGCGAGCGCTCGCCACACATGACAGATCTTGGCAATCACTGAGACATCATTGAGAGATTTGGCCATTTTTTTCATCTGTCATTGATCTTTCAGCTGTCTCTGACCCTGTGTAAAGGGGGTAGAGGAGCACTAGAAACATCTCAAATATATACACTACTCACAAAAAGTTAGGAATATTTGGATTTTGGGTGAAATTTATGGAAAATGTAAAAAGTTCATGCTACAGTGATATTGTATCATGAAAACAGGTCATTTAAGTAGAAGCATGCAATGGTGATTTCCTCATCTCAAACAATTAATTGAAACAAAAGCCAAAAACAGTGGTGGGTATACCACAACAAAAAATATCAGTGTCTCAATAACTTGTCATGAGCCCTTGAGTCATCAATTACAACTTGACGACGTCTCATGCTGTTCACAAGTCGACTTATTGTTTGCTGAGGCATGGCATTCCACTCTTCTTGAAGGGCGGCCCTCAAGTGATTGACGTTGTAGGGTGCAGGGTTGCGAGCCTCTACACGGCAACTCAATTGATCCTATAGGTTTTCTATGGGATTCAGGTCTGGAGAAGGTGCAGGTCACTCCATTTGAAGTACCCCAGCCTCTAGCAGCCGTTCCCTAATGATGCAACCTTGATGAGCTGGAGCATTGTCGTCCATGAAGATGAAATTAGGCCCGTGTTGTTCATGCAGGGGCACAATGACTGGATTAATGATGTTGTTCAGGTAAGTATCAGCTTGTCACTGTACCATTACAAGGTGTAGGGCAGTTCTGTATTGACTAGACACACCTGCCCAGACTGTAACACCACCACCACCAAAGGCTCATCTGGTGACAAAAGTGGTTGATGCATAGCACTCTCCTTGATGTCTCCAACATTGCTGGCGGCAATCATTTCTGCTCAACATGAATCAACTTTCGTCAGAGAACAGCACTGAGGCCCACTGGTCCCTTGTCCAGCAGAAATGCTCCCTGGCCCATGCAAATGCTGATGCCTGTGTCTGGTGGTGTGGTCAGGTACCCTTGCACGTCGTCTAGCACGCAGACCACGCTGATGTAAATGGTTTTGAATGGTCTGATGTGACACTTGGGTGCCTCTCACCTCCCTTAAATGTGTCTGGAGTTGAGTGGCATTCATCATCCGGTTTCGCAGGACACTGTTCACAATGAAGCGGTCGTCAGTGTGGGATGTGGCCAAAGGACGTCCACTTCTATGCTTTGTTGTGATTCTTCCAGTCTCTCTGTATCTCTGTTGCAACCTGTTGATGACACTCTGTGACATTCTAAGCTCAGTGGCCACTTCCCTCTGAGAGCATCCTGTTTGAAGCTTCGCAATGGCGAGGCACTGTTGATCAATTGTGAGGTGTCGTCTTGGGTTCATGATGTCAAAATGTGAACAGAATGATGAAGAGGACTGTTTAAATACCAATTCTAATTGAACCAGAAAATTTATTGATCAATTCATGGATCAAACACCTGTTGTGAATTTTGCTGTTAAGCACCTTGTTAGAGAACAGCAAGTTATGCAAAAAGTACAGAAACATTGAACAGTTGGACATGTGCATTGAAAAGGTTAGAGAAGGTCAAATTAAGTTCACCTGTAAAGGTTATAGTGCATTTTAGGTGTATCATGAAATTTCACCCAAAAGCTGAATATCCCTGTTTGTGAGTAGTGTATATATGTCTTTGGTCCCCCAACAAACTCAATGATCCCTCAGCGATCTCTCCTGGTCTCTCAGTGATCTCTTGAGGATCTTTCAAAGATCTCTATAGATCGCCATGAAAATCTTATAACAATCTCCCAAACATTTACACAGAAAAGGCTTTTTTGAGACTTTAGAAGATCGTTGAGAGATCGGGTCAATTTTTGATTTCTCACTGGTCACCCAACGATCTCCGTCCGTGTAAAGGGGCCCTTATATAACCCAAATTATATAAAAAAACTGGGATGAACCAAATATTTTCTGTTGCAAACACAATTTCAAATACGATGAGAAGAAAACTTGATAAAATCTGTAAAAATTAAAAGTAACTCGGAGTATGACCAAATGTACTTGAGTACCTTGATAATACAGCTTTTTATTGACAATTGTCCTCAAGCAAAAACAGCAAGTATCCTGCAATAAAACTATGCACAAAAGTACAATTTTGTGGGGGGAAAAAAAAACTTGAGTCGGTGTAACTCCTTACTACCCACCTCTCTCCAAGTTAAGCACTTCGTTGAGTAAATGATTTTTAAGTGTCAGGTGAAACATTTAAGCTACTTTTTTCTTTGTAATTTTCATGAGCTGTTTTACATGTGTATGTTTGTGTGTTTTTAATAAACTCTGCAGTAACATAAGCAGTGAGATAGGTGTACTAGGTCAGCTGTGATTACAGTGTTTCTCCTCCTTGCTGTATGTGTTGATTTGCTTTGCTGTATTGAAATATACTGTAAGTGACAGCAGAATGCCACATACTGGGAACAGTTTGATGCCAAAGAGTGTCATTGCAATCTCTTGTAAAAAAAAAAAATGTTCATATGATGTCTTATTTTCTTGATTGCAGGTTTCTTGTGACATCCAAAAACTCGTATATATACTCTTGGACAAACACAGTTGCTCAGTGCACTCATTTTTTATTATGTACAGTATGCCTTTTTATTGTGAAGTATCTGAACATTTTCTTTTATTTATAATAAACGCATGTAATTGAGTATTATATAAGCTGAAGAAGTGAGGAACAATGTGGAAATAATACTTTGCATGTGTTGTTAAAAATGTGGTGCGAGTGTTGTGTAGCTAAGTGGTTTTGTGTAGTTTGGAAAGGGAACTGTAATTGTAGCAGAATGCTAGCTGGACATTTAAAACAAGTTTTTTAAATTAAGAGAGGTTTGCTTTTCTTTTTAATTCAACACTAGCCATATAAAACAGAGGAAACAAAATATCTGTTGGTAGGTTAAGTGAGGTTCTCCAGAATTGTTGCTTTTTTGATATTTTTTGTATATAGCACACATAAAGGTGAAGTAAACATGAACCATTAATAAAGTCAGTGTTGAAATGTTGTTCTATTGTCTGTTGATATAAATCATGTACCAAAAAAACTATCAAAATAGAAGCGTTTTAAATAGTGTTTGGGTTGCTTTTTTTAAATAGTTTGCAATTATTGTAAATTATAAAAGTATTTTTTTAGGTGGGCTTGGACTTTTTTGTGTATAAAAAGCAAGTTAAATATATTTTCCTGTTAATAGACTAGTAATTGTCTTTTATTACTAAATTACAGTGGTGTGCAAAAAAAATGTGGCCACCTGCTATCAAGTAGCCTATTTTTAATTGAAAATATGTAAGCACAGTCTCTATATGGAAGAATTTACTGTTACTTTTTAACTACATAATTACAAGAAAAATAAAAAGAAATGCACAGTTGTGGAAACTGCTCCTACTAGGACTTCCCAAGGCAAATTGGTGCTGGGTGAAGGGCTAGTAAAGGGCTGTAACTTCTTCAGCGGCAGGGTGCCTCAGTAGGAAGGTTTGTCCCAGGTACCGTAAGGCTCTGGATGTTGTCGGCCTGTCCTGCTCGACGCATCTCAGCAACATTGTGTTGACTGGGGTGGTGGTTGGACCAAAAGGTGTGTTCCAACTTTTGAGGGCTCACACTTCTCAGCCTCCCTGGGAAGGTCTACACCAAGGTACTGGAGAGGCGAGTCCGTCTGTAGGTCAAAGCTTGGAATCAGGAGGACAGTGCGGTTTGTGCAGTGGCTGTGGAACACCAGACCTCTTAACAATCTCAAGGGTCCTTGATAGTTTGTGGGAGTTTACCCAACCAGTCGGCATGTGTTTTGCAGATTTGGAGAAGACGTGACTGTGTCCAACCTGGTTTCTTGTGGGGGGGTGCTTCTGGAGTTTGGGGTATCAGGCTTGTTGCTACGAGCTGTTCAGTCTCTATATGAGCATTGGGAGAGTTTGCTTTTTCTTGCCAACAGTCAGTCATACACATTCCTGGTGAATGTTGGGCTCAGCCAGGGCTTTGTCCCCAATCCTGTCGTGTCCATGGCCATGCTTTTTTGCAAATGATGTGGTTCTGTTGGCTTCATCAAGCAGTGACCTTCAGGTCTTACTGGGGCAGTTTGCCACTGAATGTGATGCGGCTGTGATGAGAATCAGCGCCTCCAAGTCTGAGTCCATGGTCTTCAGCCGGAAAAGGGTGGATTGTCCTCTCTGGTTTTGGGACAAACTCCTGTCCCAAGTAGAGGAGTTCAAGTATCTCAGGGTCCTAATCTCAAGTGAGGGGAGATATAGAGACAGATTGGAGCGGCATCTGCAGTGAAGTGATGTTGTACCAGTCTGTTGTGGTGAAGAAGGAGCTGAGATTTGATTTACATTCTTGTGCTTTTGTGAGCAGTTTTACTGCAATCAGCGTTCCTGCCCTCACCTATGACCATGAAGTTTGGGTAGTGACCAAAAAAATGAGATGGTAGATACAGACAATTGAAATTAACTTCCTCTGCAGAGTGGCTGGACTCACCCTAATAGATCTGGTGAGGAGCTCAGCTTTCTGGGAAAGGGTCAGACTAGATTTGCTGCTCCTCCACAATGAAAGAAGCCAACTAAAGTGGCTTGCACATCTGATCAGGATGACACCTGGATGCATCTCGCCCAAAGTGTTTTGGGCACATCCCACTGAGAGGAAACCCAGGAGCAGACCTGGGACATACTGCAGAGACTGCGTCTTCCAGCTCGGCTGAGAGCACCTTGGTCTCCTCTCTAAAGGGCTGAAGTGGCCTGGGAGAAGGAAATGTGGACTTCTGTGTTTAGATGACTGCCCTGTGATCCACCTGGATAAGTGGTAGAAGATGAATGGATGGATAGCATGTGCAAAAGTCTTGGCACCATGCACACTCAATTAATTAAACACACAAATTAAAAAAAAAAAAACCTTCATAGAGCACTTGAAAATTCAAAATTTCAACCCTAGACCATTATTGGCAAATAGAAGATTGTTTCAATGATTGTTATTACTACTACTGTTAATTGGCATCAAAACTGGGGATTCTAAATTGTCCTTAGGCGTGACTGTGAGAGTGAATGGTTGTCTGTCTCTCTGTGTTGGCCCTGCGATGGACTGGTGAGCTGTCCAGGGTGTACCCTGCCTCTCGCCCAAAGATGCTGGGATAGGCTCCAGCACCCCCCGCGACCCGAAAAGGGTTAAGCGAAGAAGATGAATGAATATGAATTATTATAGTGTTACAATATATAATCCAACTGAAAGTTACCAAATGTGGTTCTTTACCCAATAAAGGGTTCAATATGCTATTTGTTGAGGGACTGCCAAAATGTTTACATACCACTGTATTTTATACAGCACTTTTATGTGATGGCATTTATATAAGCTGCACAATGGGTTAGCAACTTGTACTATCTAAAGAGCTATTAAAGGGCCTCAAACTCATTTGAGTCTTAAAAGGATGGTAAAATAGTCAAGTGTTAAGTGACCTGACATTCCCCCTCATATATACATTTTTAAAATAAATGTGCACGTTTTTCTAGGCGTGTTTTTTGTTGTAGTAAGTTTGCCATCTTTTCTATCAAGTTGACTGTCTAATCTTAAATATTTTAAGATTTTCTTTTTCGTGTGAATTGTGATGCTTTACACTTGTAAGATTTTTATTTTGGTGTTAAATATGCAACTTTCCCCCATTGATTTCCAGGTGTTTCTGTCAGAGGGGGTTATGTGAAAAAGAGCTGTGTGTGTTTCTCTGGCGGTTGAAAACCCAAGCAGTGAACCATTTCTGTTTCATTGGCAACTTATTTATGAATTACCCACAGGTTCATTTATTTCAACTTTGCAGTTATTTTTTAAACATTTATTTAGGTTAGCAAAACCTCACAGATACAGCTGTCTGGTGTGTAAAGTTGAACGGAGTTTCAACGGGTGTGTGTTTGTAAAGTTTGGTGCTGATTTCATTTTTTGTGTTATTGCGCCCCAAGAGGCAACTCTACGTATGTTGACATGACGCACGACAGGTTTACGTAAGGGCGTCAGCGCACCTCCCCCGCCCTCCCCTCCACAGTCTAGCTGGGAAGAAAAAAAAACTTTTTTGTATCAGAGGAATCAACAGCCGCCATCTTGACGCGGCTTGGTGTCTGGATTTCGGGGGGAGTCTTAATTTTAAAAAAACGATCGAATCAAGCCAGATCGGGCTCAAACGCTTTTTTTCGCGCAGAAAATCGAAGGGGTGACCCTTCGGACCAGAAACGATGCAAAAATGTGAGGCTTGGGCGGATTTTTACCGTCTCGAAAGACCATTGTATATTTGATTTCCCTTTTAGAGAGCGCCGCTCGTCGCCGTCACGAGACGCCGAATTTTTCGGAGGACAGCGACGAGAAAAATAATCTACCGAATAGAAAATATTTTTCGATTTTTGATCTTTTTATTTAAGCCGAAAGCGGATTTTATGGCCGTTCGTTTTCACGACGAAAAACACGAATGTTGGCAGACGTGAAACCAACGATCTTGAAAGGAAGAGATTTGCTCACGCGCCGTGTTATATTTTGTAATTGATTTTTATTTATTTTTCTCAAACTAAAATAATTTTCCGACGTAATTATTGAGGATAATTATGTGGGTGTTGGGTGTTGGATTATTATGGGGTGATCTTCGGCGGCGAAGCGTGGCGCTGTTGCCCATCTTTTGAAGCCCTTTCCTCCAGGCACCGTTTCGCTAGTCTACCAAGCCAGAAAAAAAATCACAAAATTGTTCCTTTACGCTTAACATTAGGTGAAGTTCCTGCTATTGAGAGCCAGAACCCACTAATTTAGGTTGATCCCACTTTTCGTTGCCATCATCATCTGTACATAATATTTCCCGACAAGGATGGCTGACAATCTGCTGGACCAGGGACCCTCAGCGGCAAAGCGACCCAAGCTCAATTCACCTCTGTCCGGTCCAGATGGCTCAGGTAAGCACGGCAGAAGCTTTTACAAACACATCTTTTTTTTTTTTGTCTGGATGTGATAACGTAACGGGAACATTTTTCCCCAATCGTGTATTCTCGATGGCACTGGAAGCGTCATCCACCCTGAAGTAGGGGCAAATTTAAAAGGAAAAGCCGCATGTCAGTTCAGCAGGATTGCATCAGTGAATCTACAGGTAGTGGTGTTGAACCCAGATTTGCAACAACTCTGTGTACAAAACTTTCCCACTGTTAATCTTTTTGAAAGACAGTTAAATATGTTTGAGGGGACTTGTAAAACCTTCAATTTTTCCTTTAAATCGGTGACTAATTGAATAATCTCAATTCATCCTTCTCTTCCTTGTCCCAACTCTGATGAAAACGCTCGACTCTGACAGTATCCAACAAACTTAGATGTGAGAAAACTTGATCCGGGGTTGTGTTGATAAGGAGCCGAAAGGAATTTATTGCTAAGCAGTTTTTCTACCCATGATAGGAGCTTAGCCACTAAAAGGAGAAATTAAATAACAATTTAAACTGGAATAAACGAGTGGACAGAATACCAATACAGTGGAAGGCAGCTTTTCTGCCTGTTTGCAAAGGATCATTCTTTTGGCTCAACTGTTTAAAAAAGTTGCCATAAAAGTCATTTTATGGGAGTAGCCTGAGGGTCTGAGTCTCCACCCGTTAAACCTGAAGAGTAGCTTATTTACCCGTCTTTTTTTTGGGGGGGGGGTAAAGTGTGAGATACCATATGGGCAGGATTAATCTCGCACCTATGCTGTTGTCATCCTCTGATTTGTTTTTGCTCGTAGGGTATTGATCAAAAATTATAATCTTTAAAGATTTCCCTTCATGTGAGATTCTTATTGACAATATAAACTACATAAAGATGCAATGTTTTTCCTCCCGTTTCTTCTTTCTAAACGAAGACAGTAGACATTCATTGCCATATTTTTGATGTAGGATGTGTTATTACTGGGACAGATAAATGAGTAGATGGATAAATTAAAACTTGTAAGACAGGTCTTGGTTTTTATGCATGGCTACCTCATCTGTCAGGCTGTAAATTTGAGTTTCCAGACAAGGTGGAGGTCCAAAAGTGTTGGTACAGGAACTTTTACTTTGTAATAGCAGGAGGAGCAGCCACCTCCTGCACTGTTTCAAGAAATGCTTTCTGTCTTATCTGAAGCACTCTTGAATGCAGACACACTGTAAATGCTTCCTGTAAATGCAGACACACTCACTGTCTTTGAATTCCTGGAAATTTGCTGAAAGAACGGAGACAGTCAATGAACTTGTGTGCTTTGACCTTAAATATATTTTTAAAAAATGTGTGGATAATTGAATAGCATTCAGATATAACCTGGTTAAAAGTAAATTATCCTACTTAACAGTAGTTTGTATTAATGTGCTTCACAGCTGACTTGACTGTTATCATCAAAACTGCTTCTAGCTGATCAGCAGCTTAATTTCAAAATCAATCATTACTGCTATTTACAATATTATGACCGTTATCATAC
Source organism: Pholidichthys leucotaenia (assembly GCA_020510985.1). Lineage (NCBI taxonomy): Eukaryota > Metazoa > Chordata > Actinopteri > Cichliformes > Pholidichthyidae > Pholidichthys > Pholidichthys leucotaenia. The sequence goes on from CM035838.1 coordinate 283,499,823, forward strand.
TAATATATGCAAATGTTTTTGACTTACCAGTAGGGCTGGATCATTTGATGTTAAATCAGCATCACGGTTAATTGAACCTTTCATGATGGTTTCAGTTTTGGGTCCGTGTTTTTTTTTCTTCTCCCTCTTCTCCTTTCTGCTCTTTTATAGTTCACTGACAAGGCTAATAATTTAGCACTGTTACACAAGAGTGTGGTATTGGTGACTATATCAGTGCAATGATTTGGTAATAAACGAACATAATATAATTATTCCATACACATGTAACCAAATTAAATATTGTCCAATGCAGAAGTCAGTGTTTATAATACATACCTCTTGAGGGTTTCTGGTCATGTGACTCACATCAGCGGCTAATTGGCTTGTTAGCAACATTGGGGAAGTCCTTTGCACAGCCATGATAATGTTAGCACCACATAGGGATTACCAGTCTCTCATCAGATTCTAAAATCCAACTTCAGATAGTACATTTTGTCATCCTTTCCCACTGTAAGACTGTTTGGCTGACATGGATAGCAGTCAGCGGCTAATTATTGAATTGAATTAGCATCGGGGCATTTGCATGTTAGATTAAGGGCACTTCGCTCACTGTTTCTTGGCATCTTCAGATGAAATGGAGAGTCAGTCATCACATACTATGTGGATGGACTTCACATTTTTTTCGAGCCATTTTGAATTTTCCGCTGTGTTATGCTGTTTCCAAACCATGCTGACTGAGCAGCTTCTGGGGTGGGAAGTCACATGACCCTGCATGTAGGACACATTTTAAAGGGGCAGGATGTGAAAACTCTCATATACACACGCACACAACAGGGAGAGGGGGAAAACTGGGGAAAAAGATGACATACAGGTGCATCTCAATAAATTGGAATGTCATTGAAAAGTTGATTTATTTCAGTAATTCAATTCAAAAAGTGAAACTCACATAGATTGATTACACACAGTGATATATTTCAAGTGTTTGTTTCTTTTAATTTTGATGGTTATGGCTTGCAGCAAATGAAAACCACCCAAATTCAGTTTCTCAAAAAATTAGAATATTATATAAAATTAATTTAAAAAAAAAAAAAGATTTTTAATAGAAATGTTGGCCGATTGAAAAAGTATGTCCATGTACACACTCAATACTTGGTCGGGGGGCTTCTTTGCATAATTCTGCATCAATGCAGCATGGGCATGGACGCGATCAAGCCTGTGTTACTAATGAGGTGTTATGAAGGCCCAGGTTGCTTTGATAGTGGCCTTTAGCTTGTCTGCATTGTTGGATCTGGTGTATTTCATCTTCCTCTTGACAATACACCATAGATTCTCTATGGGATTTAGGTCAGGAGAGTTTGCTGGCTAATCAAGCACAGTGATACCATGGTCATTGAACCAGGTATTTGTGCTTTTGGCAGTGTGGACAGGTGCCATGTCCTGCTGGAAAATGAAATCAGCATCTCCATAAAGCTTGTCAGCAGAGGGAAGCATGAAGTGCTCCAAAAGTTCCTGTTAGATGGCTGCACTGACATTGGATTTGATTAAACACAGTGGAAAAACACCAGCAGATGACATGGCTCCACATATCATCATTGACTGTGGAAACTTCACACTGGACCTCAAGCAACCTGTTCACTCTTCCTCCAGACTCTGGGACCTTGATTTCCAAGTGACAGGACTTGGCACCTGATTTGGGGAGCCATGTGATCTGCTGGTGTTAGTCCACTGTGTTTCATCAAGTCCAAAGTCAATGCAGCTGTCTACCAGGACATTTTAGAGCACTTCATGCTTCCCTCTGCTGACAAGGTTGATGGAGATGCTGATTTCATTTTCCAGCAGGACTTGGCACCTGCCCACACTGCTGCCAAAAGTACCAAAGCCTGGTTTAATGATCATGGTATCACCATATTTTACTGGCCAGCAAACTCTCCTGACCTAAACCCCATACAGAATCTATGAAGTATTGTCAACAGGGAGATGAGAGACATCAGACCCAACAATGCAGATGAGGCCTTCATAACACCTCAGCAGTAACGCAGGCTGATCACCTTCATACCATGCCACAGTGATGCAGTATTAATTCATGCAAAAGGAGCCCTGACCAAGTATTGAGTGTGTGCATGGAAATACTTTTAGTTGGCCAACATTTCTATTAAAAAAAATTTTTTTTTTTTTAAATTGATCTTATGTAATATTCTGATTTTTTTGAGAAACTGATTTTTGGGTTTTCATGAGCTGCAAGCCATAACCATCAAAATTAAAAGAAATAAACACTTGAAATATATCACTCTGTAAAGAATCTATATAAAATGAGTTTCATTTTATGGAATTGAATTACTGAGATAAATCAACTTTTTGATGATATTCTAATTTAGTGAGATACACCTGTACAGTGGATATAAAAACGTATACACCTCTGTTCAAATGCCAGGTTTTTGTAATGAAAAAAAATGAGAACAGGATAAATCATTTCAAAACTTTTTCCACCATTAATGTGACCTGTACAACCCAATTGAAAAACAAACTGAAATCTTTTTTTTTTTTTTTTTTTATTTAAGTTTTTGTAAAGGGTATACAGGTCGTTACAGCAATGCAGTGTTTACATTTTCATCACATGTTCCCTTATTGTTCTGATATCTGACAACATTGGAAGATTAATTCTTACAACACCCCCTTTTTTTTTTAAAGTGAAAGAAAAAGTGAAATTAAAGAGAAAAAAAAAACAAAAAAACAAATAACAAAAAAAACAAACAAACCAGTAAAAAACAAACAAAAAGAAAAAGTAAGTAAATAAAGATAAAAGAGCACTGAGTAGTGTTGGAAACAAAGAGCAGAACCATTATTGAAATGGTATTTGTCAAAGATTAGATCTAATGGAAGACACATATGCGGTCCAGGGTTGCCAAAAGTTCATGAACACATCCATGTCCTGTCTCAGTGCGATGTCAACTTTTCCATCGAGTAATGTCTTGATCACGTTAGTCCAAATCTTCAGGTGTAGGACAGTCCTTCAACAGTCCATTTTTTAGTTAGAGCTTTTTGCTTGCCAATATTAAACATTGAATAAGTATTTTTCTCCTCGTCTTTCCAGTGAGTCCGTAGTAAACCCAAATACAAAGTTACAAAAGAAAAGGGAACTGTAATTTTGATTTTCCCAATATTGTCTGTACCTTGGTCCAATAATGTGGTGGATAAACTGGGCATGACCAAAACACATGAAAATGATTTGCAGTCTTTTCACCACACAAGCGCCAACAGTTCAATCCCTTATGGTAAATTGTGTTGTGCAGGTGTTCTGTATATATCTTGCCAAGGTTTTTCCATCCAACTTCTCTCCACTGCAAGGGATGAGGTACTTTTCCATTGCTGTTTATTTAGCTTTTCCCATATTTCCAGTTTGTAAAGTGAAATTCCCCTCTTTTTTCCCATCTCTCTTTTATATAAGATGTGTTGTCTCCTTTTAAGTCTTGAAGACCTTGGTATATTTTAGAAATGTATCTGATCCCTGGGATCCCTTTATATGCCATTAAGAAGACCTTCAGAACACCTGACTGGCCCTTTCCAAAACCTCCTTTTTAAGTATATTGTTTATGTGGTGTCTAAGCTCGAAGAACCTGGTAAAGGTCTTGATTTATTAGGCCCTTGTTTTGTTCAATCTTCAAAACTTCTTAAGATTTGCCCTTTAAAAAAATCGTATATTTTATCAGCCCTTTCTCCTTCCACTTTTTTAAATCTGGTGTCTGTTTTATTAGGAGTAAAGTCCTGATCATAGAGCGATCCATTGCAGAAGTCGATAGGGCTCTTTAGTTTGATTCTCATCTGACTATCTTAAACAAATTTTTAGCGGGGTCTCTATCCACGGGTTAGTGTTATTCAAAAGCTTAGGTAAGACATTGTTCCCTAATATCGCCTGTAGGGGGATGTCACTTGTTATTTGGCATTCGATCTCCTTCCATTGTGCAGTGTAGACTGGGTACATATCTCTACTAAAGTTTTAATTTGTGCGGCTTTAAAGTAGTCCCTGATATTTGGCAGCGCGAGCCCACCTTTGTCTTTGTTTAGCTGTAGGGTTCTATATCTGATTCTAGGTCTCTTGCCCTGCCTATGAATCTTGAGATCCTTCTGTCCAGCTCCTGCCATGTTTTTTTTGGGAGGTTCTACCGGTATTGTTTGGAAAAGGTATAGAAGACGTGGAAGTATATTCATTTTGACTGCTTCAATTCTTTGTGCAGTACCCAAGAATGGTATCATATTCCATCTTGCTAGGTCAGATTTTATTTTTGTCACCAGTGGATCATAGTTTAGTGATATAATTTTGTTGAGTTGTTTCGGATATTGACCCCAGATATTTTATAGATTCCGACTCCCAGTTAGTTTTGAGTTTGCTTAGTGAATAATGATTTGGTCATAGTTGAATGTTAAAACTTGGGTTTAATGCATATTTAATTTGTACCCCGATAAATCTCCATACTCTGAAAAAACTGAGGTTAGTTCTGGGAAAGAGGATGTCCGGCTGCCCTAGGTATATTAAAATGTCATCAGCAAAGAGTGCTATTTTATGTTCCTTCTGACCAAGTGTAATACCTTGAATTTTTTGGTTTTGTCTTATCCATTGGCTCAGAGGTTCTATGAAGATTGCAAAGAGCAGTGGAGACAGGGGGCAGCCCTGACGACATCCTCTTTCCAGTTCAAAAGATGATGATAAATTACCGTTAATCCTTATTTTAGCTGTTGGTTTTTTATATAATGCCTGTATAGTTCTAATGAAGTTGTTATGAAAATTGAAACTGGATATATAGAAAAGACCAGTCAACCGAATCGAATGCTTTTTCAGCATCTAATCCCAGTATGACTGCATTTAAGTTATATTTTTTTATATGATGAATTATGTGTAAAGTGCGTCGAATGTTGTCTTGTGTCTGTCTTTGTCTTATAAAACCTGTTTGGTCTAAATGAATTAGGTCTGTCAGTATATTTTCTAACCTTTTGGCAAGGATAATGGTAAAAAGCTTATAGTCCTGATTTAGTACACTGATTGGTCTGTAGTTGGAGCACTCTAGTTTATCCTTTTCAGGTTTAGGTATAACTGCAATGACCCCTTCTCTCCAGGAGGGGGGGATTTCCCCTGTGTGGAGGACATAATTAAATGTTTTCAGGAGGAGAGGAGATAGTTGCTGTTTAAAGGTTTGTACCACTCTGCTGTATAGCCATCAGCTCCTGGGGATTTGTTAGCTTTAAGTTTCATAATTGCTTTTTCCAATTCTTTAGGATGTATTTCTGACAGTAGTGTTTTATTTTGTGACTCCGTAAGTTGAGGAAGGTTTAATGTGTTTAGGAATGCCTCGGATGTGTTTTTATGTTTTTTGTGGGAGTATAAGTTCTTATAGTAATTCTCGAAGTTTTTAGAATATCCTGAATTCTGAATTTTATTTCCTTTGATACTGGGTCTCTGATTTTGTAGATTGCTCTTTCTGTTTGATGTTTCCTCAATTTATAGGCTAGCAATTTGCCGATTTACTGCCTGCTTCATAGTATTTTTGTTTCAGAAATGTAAGTTTCTTCTGGATTTCTATTGTGTAGATCTCATTTATTTGGTTTTTAATTTCCTTAATCTTGAGCGAGTCAGTAGAATGAGTGTTGCCTTTGTGTTCTTTTTCTAGGTTCCTAAGTTCTGACTCTAATGTGGATAGTTTTTCTTGTCTTAGTTTCTTTTGGGTAGCCAGTTTTGCAATAATCTTTCCTCTTATTACAGCTTTACATGCGTCCCACAGTATTAAAGGGGATACTTCTCCATTATCGTTATCTTCCAAATATCTGAGAATATCTGATTCCAATTCATCTTTCAATGGTCCTTTCAGGACATTTGAATTTAACCTCCAAGAAAATGTATTATTTGTGTATTTTTGGATATTTAAGTCCATGTAGATCGGACTGTGGTCGGAGAGATCCATCAGTCCTATTTTACATGTTTTTACTCTTCCAATGTCTCTATTAAACATAAAAAAAATAGTCAATCCTTGAGTAAGATGAATGTGGAGTTGAGTAAAATGTATAGTCTTTTACACTGGGGTTGAGTTCCCTCCACACGTCACAGATTCCCAATTCTTTTAGTAGCATCCGAGTCTTCCTGTTTTGGGTGTTATTTTGATGTGGGGAATTACCAGAAGCATCCCAGTATGGATTCAGTCTAAGATTGAAGTCCCCACCACATATCACTAAACCTTGAGCTTTAGTTATCATTAGGTCGAATACATTTTTATAAAATTTCCAGTTAGCCCCTGGGGGAGCATACACATTCAGCAGGGTGATATCTTCTCCCTCTAGCCGCCCCTGTTACCAAACTGTATCTCCCTTCTTTATCTTTGTGTTCTGATTTTTTTTCAAATGTAATTTTGGTTGATATCAATGTCGCTACTCCCCTCCTCCTCCCTGATTTATATGAAGATGAAGAGATCATTTTAAACCCTTGTCTACTGAGTTTATTGTGTTCCACGTCTGTTAGGTGGGTTTCTTGTAAAAGTATTATTCCTGCTTTGTCTTTTTTCATTTTGGCCTAGAATCTTGGATCTTTTAACTGGATTCAGGATTCCTTTTACATTATATGAAATTATTTTGGTTACACCCTGTTTCTCCGTTGTGTTGTTTTGTTTAGTATAACTGTGTGGTGGCCCTCTTTTGTGCTACTCAGAAACTGAAAGAACATTAAAAACAAGAAAAACATTAAGAACATAGTGTAAAAAACTTTAAAACAAAAAGCTGTCATAAGAACTTCCTGAGCTGAGGTCTTTTTAAAGACCCTGTAAGAGCCTTGATGGAGTGAAGGCTCTGAGGGAAATTCCTCAAACTCTGTTACGTGTTGAGGGCCCTCTCTTACCACTGAAAGTAGTCCCATGCTTTTAACGTGAGTTTCAGAACCCAATCCAAACTTGTAATGATTTTTTTTTTTTTTTCCTTTTATGCCTAAACCCTGTGAAATTGTGTGCACCCTCCCACCCCCCATCACATCAAACATTCACGCAAAAACAGTATTTGTTAGTATGAGTATATCCTTAAGTTATGCCACGTGCCATCCTGCCTCAAATCCTCCACCATCATCCCTGTCCCCAAGAAGCCACGGATCACTGGACTTAATGACTACAGACCTGTAGCGCTCACCTCTGTAGTCATGAAGTCCTTTGAGCGCCTGGTCCTGTCCCACCTCAAGTCCATCACCACCCCTCTCCTGGACCCGCTGCAGTTTGCCTACCGAGCCAACAGGTCTGTAGACGATGCAGTCAACCTGGCCCTCCACTCCATCCTGCAGCACCTGGACTCCCCGGGAACCTACGCCAGGATCCTGTTTGTGGACTTCAGCTCCGCATTCAACACCATCCGCCCCGCTCTGCTCCGGGACAAGCTGTCCCTGCTCAACGTGCCTGACTCCCTCTGCAGGTGGATCATCGACTTCCTGACGGACCGGAGGCAGCATGTGCGGCTGGGAAAGACTGTCTCAGACTATACTAGCATCAGCACCGGATCACCCCAGGGCTGTGTACTTTCCCCCCCTACTCTTCTCCCTTTACACCAACTCCTGCACCTCCAGCCACCAGTCTGTCAAGTTGATCAAGTTTGCGGACGACACCACCCTCATCGGGCTCATCTCCAACGGCGACGAGTCCGCCTACAGGAGAGAGGTGGCCCAGCTGGCGTCCTGGTGCAGCAATAACAACCTGCAGCTGAACGCTCTGAAGACAGTGGAGATGATTGTAGACTTCAGGAAAGTCACTACTCCTCTGCCCCCCCTCACCCTCTCAGGCTCTCCCATCACCACTGCTGATTCCTTCCGCTTCCTAGGCACTACATCACCAGGGACCTCAAATGGGAGCTGACCATCAGCTCACTCATCAAAAAAAGCCCAGCAGAGGATGTTCTTCCTGCGGCAGCTGAGGAAGCTCAAGCTACCCACCAAGATGTTAGTGCAGTTCTACACAGCCATCATCGAGCCCATCCTCACCACCTCCATAACCGTGTGGTACGCAGGAGCCACTGCCAGGGACAGACTAAGGCTGCAGCGCGTCGTGCGCACTGCTGAGAAGGTGATCGGCTGCAAGCTCCCATCTCTCCAGGATCTGTACATCTCCAGGACCCGGAGGCGTGCTGGCCGATCATAGCCGATCCCTCACACCCTGGTCACGTACTGTTTGCCCCCCTCCCCTCTGGTAGAAGACTTCGGTCCATCCAGACTAAAACCTCCCGTCACATGAACAGCTTCTTCCCCTCTGCCATTAGACTGCTGAACACTAAGTGACTCTCGTGCACCATGTACAGCAGCTCAACCAGACTCATGTCAATCATCACTGTTTTCTTCCTGCATTACCGACTGCACTATATAGTTCTCCACAGTATCTGCTGCTGGCTAATATATATTTTAACTGTTGACCAGTATCACTTAATCTTATCCTACACTTTATTACATGTATAGTTTATTTCTCTTATCATGTTTAATGTTGCAGCATTGTACCGAGACAAATTCCTAGTTTGTGTACTACATGAACAATGGCAATAAACCTGATTCTGATTCTGATTCTGATTCTGAGGAGAACATGTGGATTATTGTCACATTTCTATTTTAACAAGTTTTTTTTTTTTTTTTTTTTTTTTTTTTTTTTACAAAGACTTATTTGTTTCAAATAATATGATTGTTCCATGAAATGTTTTACCACATGCTGAATATGCATCTCCTTTAATGTTTGTTACCTTGTATGAGGGGGGTTGGATGTGCGGATTGATTCAAGAGAAAAGAAAAAAGAAAAAAAAGGTCGCTATTCCAACCTGAAAACGGATAGTTTATCCGCGACGCTCTGGTGCTGGGTTTCCCGCTGCTGGTCCGTGGATTTTGAAGGTCTTTGTGTTGTCCATGTTTGCGCTTTGATCTTCTCACTCGGGTCTGCTGCGGGTTTAAATACCGTTACCGGGAGGCCTCTTTTCGCCATGTCAGCTGTTGCTTCTTCCGCCGAATTATAGAGACACGTTTCCATCGCCGTAGAAGACCCTTAACTTCGCAGGAAATGGTGTCTGAAAGCGCAATTTCTTCTCTCTTAACACCTTTTTCGCGTCATTGTATTCCCTGCGCTTTTTAAGGACCTCCGGGGCGTATCGTGTTCCACGTAGACTTTTCTCTCCTGGTGCATAAATCCTTTTTTCTGCCAGGCCAGTCTTACAACCTCTTGTTTTATTTTGAAATTGGAAAATCTTACCAACACCGAACGTGGGGGCGCTTCCGCCGCCGGCCTAGCGGCTAATGAACGATGTGCCTTTTCTATCTTCAAGTTGGTGGTTTGTGGAATATCCAATTTCTCTCTTAGTAAGGATTCCACGCATTCTGCCATTGAGTTAAAACCATTTTCGGTTCCTTCTATCAGACCATGAATTCTTATGTTGTCTCTTCTTTGTTTTCCTTCTTGGTCGTTTAGCTTAGCCTCTATAGCTGCTTGTCTTTTGCGTAGGTCTAGCACAGAATCTTCGAGCACTTTTATTCAATCCTCTGTTTCCAAGATTCGGTTCTCGGCCTGGTCCACTCTGCTGTTTGTCCTTTTCAATTCTTCTCTGAATTCCCGAAATTCGGCCGTAACATCTCGGCGAAATCGTCGTAGCTCCTCAAATAGTGATTTCAGGCTAACCCTTTTGTTAGCTATCACCAGTTCCTCGTCTTCTGAACGGAGATCTTCCAGTTCGGATTCTCCGGCCGATACGTGTCCTGGCCTGGAGAATTTCAGTTTCTTCTGTTTTCCTTTAGACATGATGATTTTGTCTTTTGGATTTTCACTCCTCCAAAATCGTAAGTTTGATTTTCAAGGTGTTATCCTGGATTGGGTCTGAGAACTTCAGTGTTAAGCTGCAGTCGCCATGGCGTCCAGACCGGAAGTCAAACTGAAATCTTTTAAGGGGAAAAACAAAAAACTTAAAATAACCTGCTTGCATAGATATGCACACCCTTAAACTAATACTTTGTTGCAGTACCTTTGGCTTTTATTATAGCACTCAGTCTTTTTGGGTAGGAGTCTATCAGCGTGGCACATGTTGATGTGGCAATATTTGCCCACTCTTCTTTGCAAAAACACTCCAAATCGGTCAGATTGCAAGGGTATTTCCTGTGTGCAGCCCTCTTCAGATCACCCCTCAGATGTTCAATCGGATTCAGGTCTAGACTCTGGCTGGGCCATTCCAAAACCTTAATCTTCTTCTGGTGAATCCATTCTTTTGTTGATTTGGATGGCTGCTTTTTATAATTTTCCTTACAGCTGAAGGTTATAATTACATTTATAACTAGTTTGACACCTGTTACTTTAAAATATTAACCTACTAAAACTGTGGTGGTTTCTGGTTTCCAACAACAGGGTGGTCTAGGATGAAGTCAAATTCCCGGCCTGAATTTTTGTCCCAGTCCACCCCTCAGTGCACTTAAGATGTGGTGGTTTATAGTATTTTCTGGTAGTATTTGATACAGAATAAAAAAAGTTTGAAACACATTCTAAACTGCTCTTTAGAAACTGGAGAAATAAGAGTTTTTGTTTTTACTGAGAGGACACAGTCCAAGGATGGATAATTTTTTCACACATAAGGAGTTGTTCAGAACTCCTTTTAAGAACTCCTTATACAAAGAACTAAAAACAATATCTGTCACAGGTCTGTGGTGGACCACTCCCAGTTATACGGGGTGAGACTGAACATCCTGGCAGATAAGCACATCTGTCGCAAGGTCTGTGGTGGACTTTTGCCAGTCGGTGCATCGTGACATGCACTACACAAAGAGCAGCGATAAACAAACCTATCATCTGGTCAGTCACTGCAACAGATACTGGAGTCAGTTTGTCTTGGCCTGTCCTTGCCACTGATAATACCTCTATCTGCCAAGGATGTGCCGCTAGTCCAGCAAAAGCTAGCAGTACTCAAATACTTTGCAAGCAGTTTCATGAAATGGTCAGTCAGAAAGCAACTCATACCGGCTCGGATGTCGCCCTGGTTAACAAGGCCAGGATATCCTGGCAGCGGAGGGTGAAGGACAGAACTTCATGGAGGAATCTGATCAGACCTAAATGAAACTGTCATTGTCACCCCCGACAGACTGCTATGATGATGATGATGATGATGCTTTGGGTCATTGTCGTGCTGAAAGATGAAATTCCTCTTCATCTTCAGCTTTCTAGCAGAAGCCTGAAGGTTTTGTGTCGACACTGACTGGTATTGGAACTGATCATAATTCCCTCCACCTTGACTAAGGCCCCAGTTCCAGCTGAAGAAAAACAGCCCAAAGCATGATGCTGCCACCACCATGCTTCACTGTAGGTATGGTGTTCTTTTAGTGATGCGCAGTGTTGTGTTTGCTTCAAATATACCTTTTGGAATTATGGCCAAAAAGTTCAACCTTGGTTTCCTCGGACCATAACACATTTTCCCAAATGCGTTTGGGAGATTTCAAATGTGTTTTTGCAAAATGTAGCCGGGCTTGGATGTTTTTCTTCGTAAGATAAGGCTTCCATCTTGCCACCCTAGATGGGAGATTTTTGTCACATGTACTAAAGAGCCAGTACTTGCCAGAAATTCCTGCAGCATCTTCAATGTTGCTGTCGGCGTCTTGGCAGCCTCTCTGACCAGTTTTCTTCTCGTCTTTTCATCAGTTTTGGAGGGACGTCGACTTCTTGGTAATGTCACTGTTGTGCCATATTTTCTGCACTTGATGATGACTGTCTTCACTGTGTTCCATGGTATATTTAATGCCTTGGAAATTCTTTTGTACCTTTCTCCTGACTGATACCTTTGAACAATGAGATCCCTCTGATGCTTTAGAAGCTCTCTGCGGACCATGGCTTATGCTTTAAGATGGGACTACAAAAATGTCAGGAAAAGCCTACTAGAACAGCTGAACTTTATTTGGGGTTAATCAGAGGCACTTTAAATGGTGGCAGGTGTGTGCCACCAGATTATTGTGTAAGTTTTTTAGCAGATTATTGTAAGTTTTTTATTTTGCACATTAAAAGATTTCAGTTTGTTTTTCAATTAGGTTGTACAGGTTATAGGTCACATTAATGGTGGAAAAAAGTTTTGAAATGATTTATCTTGGTCTCATTTTTTTCATCACAAAAACCTGGCATTTGAACAGGGGTGTGTAGACTTTATATCCACTGTAAGCAAGATTATGTTGGTTTGACATCCCAACTTCAGTTTAATTTCATTTTGGTTAATCGCCCAGTCCTACTTACCAGGTTACTTTTTTTTTTTTATTTATGATTCAGGCAGTATGTGTAGTATCTGAAAGCAAAAAACAATAGTCAACAATAATGCATCAAGTATATAAATGTAAAACACCATAATTGTATATAAAGAAAATGTGAAAATTGGTGTACGATGAAGCTTTAAATTACTATTTCCTTTTCTGGTATTTTCAGTCAGGATATAGTGAAGACGCCACCTTGAACTACATCCATCCCTAATCTATGTTTACAAGCATAGCTTAGCAGTGGTTCGTGTTAATGTGTGACAGTTTTTATGGTCTTCTGGTCTCGTGTCAGTATGTGTTTGCGCCTGTGGCTACTGGCCAGTGTCGAGCTTAATTTTCATTTGTGTCTGAGTGGGCATGTCGGCAGTGGTGGTAGAGTCAGCTGTTCACCTAAAGGGTTTCCCTCCTCTTCTGTCTGGCCTGCTGTGTGCCTGCTAACCCCTGGATGGGCATTCTTCGATAACAGAGGGATTAATATGTTTTAAGACCAGCCATGCGTTAAAATGTTTCCTTTCACCAGCTTGGTGAACCTCAGATGATGCCTTGAATCTGATTTTGGGTGTCTCAGCTCATGTGGAACTAACTGAGATGAGAAGAAGGATATGAATGAATGCCACCCATTCATCTCCTTTTTTTTCTGCTCTTAACCTTCGTACTTGACAAATATGCAGGATGGTGTTATTTTCTGAGGTAAGATTCTAAACATCTTATTATATTGTAACTTGATGTATGCTGAAATTAAGGAAAATACAGTGGTGTGAAAAAGTGTTTGCCCCCTTCCTGATTTCTCTTTTTTTTTGTATGTTTGTCACACTTAAATGTTTCAGATCATCAAACAAATTTAAATATTAGACAAAGATAACACAAGTAAACACAAAATGCAGTTTTTAAATGAAGGTGTTTATTATTAAGGGGAAGAAAATCCAAACCTACCTGGCCCTGTGTGAAAAAGGGATTGCCCCCCCCCCCAAAAAAAACCCCCACAAATTCTCTGTGGTTTATCACATCTTTGGAAAGTGGAGTTCAATTTCTCTAGCCACACCCAGGCCTGATTACTGCCACACCTGTTCTCAATCAAAAAATCATTTAAATAGGACATGCCTGACAAAGTGAAGTAGACAAAAAGATCCTCAAAAGCTAGACATCATGCTGCAATCCAAAGAAATTCAGGAACAAATGAGAAACAAAGTAATAGAGATCTGTCAGTCTGGAAAAGCCATTTCTAAAACTTTGGGACTCCAGCAAACCCCAGTGAGAGCCATTATCCACAAAAGGCGAAAACATGGAACAGTAGTGAACCTTCCTAGGAGCAGCCGATCAACCAAAATTACCCCCAACAACGCAGCGACGACTCATTCAGGAGGTCACAAAAGACCCCACAACATCAACCAAAGAACTGCAGGCCTCACTTGCCTCAGTTAAGGTCAGTGTTCATGACTCCACCATAAGTAACACAGCATTTCAGAAAAGGAAAATCATACCAACAGTAAAATATGGTGGTGGTAGTGTGATGGTCTGGGGCTGTTTTGCTGCTTCAGGAACTGGAAGACTTGCTGTGGTAAATGGAGCCGTGAATTCTGCTGTCTACCAAAAAAGTCCTGAAGGAGAATGTCCGGCCATCTGTTCATGACCTCAAGCTGAAGCGGACTTGGGTTCTGCAACAGGACAATGATCCAAAACACACCAGTAACTGAATGGCTTAAGAAAAACAAAATGAAGACTTTGGAGTGGCCTAGTCAAATTCCTGACCTGAATCTGATTGAGATGCTGCGGCTCAAAAATCCTCCATTGTGGCTGAATTACAACAATTCTGCAAAGATGATTGGGCCAAAATTCCTCCACAGCGCTGTAAAAGACTCATTGCCAGTTATTGCAAACATTTGATTGCAATTGTTGCTGCTAAAAAAAAAGGTGAGTGGCTGCCAAGAACTGGCAACGCATTGCTCCACGACGGCCGCTATGCCCATGTCCGAGGCGTCGGTAGTGAGCGCTGTTTTAACCTCAAAACGCCTGCTGCCGCTCAGGAGTCCAGTCCACTCTGTCCGCCGGTTTCCGTTTCTTGAGTGCAGCGTACAACGGCTGTATGAGCTGGGCTGCGCGGGGGAGGAAACGGTTCTAAAAGTTAACCATCCCCAAAAACTCTTGCAGCGCCCTGACATTGATGTTGAGGAGAAAAAAATAGCAAAACAATTTAGATTACTTTTATGATTCCAAACAGTTTGAAATTGACAGTGCACAGTGGATATTGACTCATAACTTTTGAATATTTCTAAGACTTGGCTGCATCAGTGATTGTGCAAAATGAACTGCTCAAGACTCAGTGGAGATTGAAACTGGTGAGCTGAAATGAATGCTGAAATTATAAAAAGTAATGGTATGTTGGAATTTTATTTCTATTATGGAATAGATAAAATTAACTGATTTTGATTTGATCAAGTGTTAAAGCATGTGATGGATAATGCTTGTTGGAATATTTTAGGAATGCTATCTTCTTGGAACATAAGTCAATATTATACAGTAATAAGTGGCATTCAGCTGTTTGTTTTATGTCATTTAAGCACAGTTCTGGTACTTAAAAATCATAAAAACCCAGGAGCTTCGGGGGGCTTCGCCCCCCCTTGCCCCCCCCCCCCCCACCGGGGCTCTGCCCCTTACCCCGCTGGGGGACACAGTCCCCCCGACCCCCTACTAAATTTTCAGATAATTTCCCCAACTCCAAATCACATCACTGGTTCATGTTGGAATTCTGAGCTTTTGGTATTGTTTTCAGCGTAATTATGAGATTTTTATCGAAGGATCAGGAGTCATCAGTGCTAGAAATAGACAAAAGTGTCAAAAATAAGTTCCGATGGAATTGGCTTGAGAGAAAAGTGACAGTAAAGGTGAAAATTGGCTCAAAGTTTGACGAGGTAACAGAAACACTCGGATAGTTTCTGAAGAAACCAGAAAAGGAGATGAAGTTCAAAGTTCAGAGACTGACACAGCTTGCTGCCAAAAGGAGGAAAGTTTCACATTAGAAGTGACTTGGTGACCAGTGTAAATAGTGTAAATAGTGTAATAAACTCTTATAGAACTGTAAAATATGTTGGACTAAAGACAGTGAGACAACATTGAAGAAAAAGTAAGTTAACTTTTCATTAAATGTAATGATTTATCTAAGTCTAGTATTTCATTTTTTTTTTTTTATCATTTTTTTTCAGTCTAAATTACTTCTGTTTTACTGAAAACCTCCCAGCTTCAGGGGGGCTGCGCCCCCCCGTAAGTCAATCGACCAAATTAGATTTCAGCTGAAATCAGAATTTCCTGTTGCCATCCATGTTGTTAACATGATAACTCATGAAGAAAATGAGGGAGGCTTTTGATACTGATTAGGGATGAGCCGATACCACTTTTTCAAGACTAACACCAATACTGTGACTTTGAGTATCGGCCGATACGATCCAAACCCGATACATCTCTCTTATTTAAAACAACAAAAGTACAGAACATACTTTAATGACTAGTTGCATTTTGTACACATATAAAAACAGAAATCTAAAAGTCAAAGAATATATTACAA
Source organism: Pholidichthys leucotaenia (assembly GCA_020510985.1). NCBI lineage: Eukaryota > Metazoa > Chordata > Actinopteri > Cichliformes > Pholidichthyidae > Pholidichthys > Pholidichthys leucotaenia. Next base: position 283,515,617 of record CM035838.1, read on the forward strand.
ATCTGACTCAGTTCAGCAACGCTGGTGCTTTTTCTTATTTTAAACTTTGCAACATTGGCAGCATTTCACTGGTCAGCACTATGTAACCATGCAAGTTTATACAAAACTTTGAAGCTGAGTATTTAAGTAAACATTCAGATGAAATTCAAAGTGCCACTTAAAGCATAAGGTAAAAAATGCTGTAGATCTGAAAATAAAGGAACTAACCCTTTAAGTTATATTTTTGTCATCCATTATTATTGTTATAAGTATTCTCCTGGTCCTCGGTTTATTTATTAGTGTTTTTGATATTATTCTCTGTTCATTCTTAGATTTTAAGTTTGCTCTTATTTTGAAGTCATTCCTGTTCCATTTCATGTTCATGTAGCTTTGCACCCTCTGGGATTAATAAAGTGTGCAAAATACAAAAAAAAGTGCTTTTTATGTTTCTGTCACCTACCACTCATCAACTGTTAGACTTTCCCCTGAAAGGTACGCTCCAGTCTAGTTTTTACTTTCAGTTTTGTTCTTTTTAGGTTTCACTTTTGGCGTCCAGCCTCCCGAGCTGGAAAAGCAGAACTGCAGCAGTTGCTGCTGCGTGACACACGTCCTTCTGCTCGCTTCTTGACAGAATTCAGCATACTCCTCAGTGTTTCCTCTGACTTAAAGACCTTGGCGCGGTGGCAACATATTTTTCCTGGGGGGGGGGTTAAACATACCAGAATATGTTAATTTTATACTATTTATTTCTTTTTAAAATTGTACACCATAACGTTGCATATGGAACTTACCATTTGAAGTATTGTACAACCGAGGCTTGAATATTGGGCCAGTTGGGGTCCCACCCAGACATCCTGTGTTCAGACTTTTTAGTGGTGTTATCCTTCTCTCCTTCCTCTGCCTGAACACTTCCCTCTCCTTGGCTTCTCTCTTCTGTCTCATCTTGCCCTCTCTGAGCTCTGTCCAATTCAAGTTCTCTCTCTGTCTATGGTGGTATACAAACAGGTTACAAAATATCAAGTGTCATGTTTTGTCCTGCATGATTTTTTTGTCATGGTTTACATAAATGACAAAAAATAATAATTAAAAAAAAAAAAAAAAGAATCGAATTGTAGGCACTTTCCGGCCAGATATTGTGATACTAGGAGACCAGCCGTGTAGTCACTTCGCAGCTATAACTGCCTAAACAGATTATTACCTCCGCCAGGCCGCAGGCCGGAGGAGGTTATGTTTTTGCCAGCGTTTGTCTGTCTGTCTGTTGGTTAGCAAGATAACTCAAAAAGTTTTGGACGGATTTTGATGAAACTTTCAGGCGTTGTTGGAAATGGTACAGGGAAGAACTGATTAAATTTTGGGGGTGATCCGGATCACTGTCTGGATACAGAAATTTTTTAAAGGATTCTTTAACATTGTGAGATACGCCCATTTTCAACATGTCTGCAGGCGCACTGGAGGGCGCTGCTCGTCGTGTCTGACGAACACGAACTCTGCCTTCTTCAAAGTTTTAGGCACAAAAGCACGCGAAAAACAGTGGTGGGCCGGGCCCGGCAGCATGCCTGTGTTTGCGCTACGCTGCAAAAGCTGAGACGGGCAGCTGTCCGGCGCGGGATTATTTGGCAGAAATTCCCCGGGCAGCCATAGGGGCTGCGCAAAAATGAGCTCTCTGCCGGGGAAGCTTCCAAATCCTCTTTTGCCGCGGAGCGCAACCCCAATATAAAACCCACAGCAACCTGTCTACCCAATTTGCATCTGTCAGTGAACCCCTGAGTGCTGCTTTCAGTGGAGGAGATGGACACAACACCAACACTTCAGTTTATTACCTCCGCCAAGGAGGTAATGCTTTTACTACTGAACCACAAATCCTATCATTGTCAATCCAATTGCTAGTCATATGTTTTCATGGTCAAGGAATCTGAAAACGTACACACAAACACTGTATGGGGGGGAACTGTGGCGCTTGGCGGAGGTCTGCGCTCTCCGAGCGCTTTTCTAGTTCTGTACACGAACACATATTGTGGTGAATTATGTCTTTCGAGTCCGCTACAGTTCCCTATTATGTACCTGGCAGGTTAAGATGACCGAAATTCATGAAGTCAGTGACTTTAATCCGTCAGCAGCCTTCAGACAAACTAAACGTGTCAGTATTTGATTTCAAAATAAGGGAGGTTTTTCCTGCTGTTTGGGTGGTGAGGAGATTTCTAAAAAACAAGAAACCAAAAAAAAAAACTATAATTATAAAGAAATATAACAGAAATAACGGCATCCTATGTCATTTAAGTTAATTTATTTAATTAAATACAATTTTATTAATATTTTTTCTTTGTAATCGGAGTTAAATTATTGTTCTGACTGCAAAATTATGGTCAAAAATGTAAATTGTTATAAGGGAAAAAAGTAAAAAAAATTACCACAGTCTGTTTCAAATTTATCTAAAAAAAAAAAAACCAGTAATTTTATTTTAAAAAACAGACAAAAATTAGTCATAAAATAATCCACAAATTTATAATAAAGTTTCAAATGTACAAGAAAAGTCAATTTTACAAAAGGAAATTACAAATTTGAGGAACATGGTTTCAACTTTAGATTTACAGAGAAAAGTAGAAAAATAAGAAAATTGTTATAAATTTTTGAGAAAAACCTCAAACCTTCAAGACTGAAGTCATTACTCACATTTTTAAGTGGGTGCTCTTTGTACCCTTGACTCAATTAGAAATTTTTGGTTGCCAACTTTTAATTATTAATTTCAAAGCACTGCTTATACATGAGTAGAATTTCTGATTACTATACCCACCTGATCATATAATTTAAGTATGCTTAAGTACATTACTATTATGAATGTTTCTTTCCCTTCCCTACTCTCTCAGTGGAAAAACAAAACAAAACACTAGAATAAAAATACAAAAAATACACATTATTCAATAGTAGAAAATACACACAAATTACAAATATGCTAATAATACAAGTAAATACCTCCTAATTTGGCTATTTGGTTAAAAAAATAAAAAAAAATGCACATATTTATTTTCCATCAGGCGCATCAGGGAGCCCTTTGGGTCCTTCGTTCCCTGACAGCTCGGGTGTTTCACACACATACACATACACACTTCATTCATTCCCATTAACACGTTTTGGGGTTTTGTTCAATACAACGCACGAAACCACTCCTGCACGTGGGTTTTTTATTCACTAAGTGGCTCCTGGCCACTTAGTGCAGACATAAATGGCCGGCCCCCAGTTGTTTAGAAATGGCCGTTGTAGTTGTGCGCTCAGGCTTTCTCATCAGGCACCTGTCTAGGCAGCTGCTGAAGGACCTCAGTTTAGAGCTAGCGTTTTTAGCTGTTGCTTTGTGACTGCCACTGGAGAATAAAAACGGCACGCCTGCTCGTGTGAGAAAAGAGAGAAATTGCCAGTCTCATAACTTAATATTGTAGTGGCTGGTGAAATATATCCTCAGCAATTCATCAGTCCCTTGCCTTTCCCTTCATATGAAGCCGGCAGCATTTGAATTCTAACCACATTTCTTAGCTAAGCGACCCTTCCATTATGGCTCCCATGTCCAGCGGGCTAAAACCATGATAAACGCCAGTGCTTACATACCGCTTATGATTTTTTTCTGCGTTTAAAGTACTTTAATAAACTCCTGTTTCTGTCGGGACAGTCACGCTTAGCGAGACACTGTTTGCTGACTGATTGGAAAACTCGCGTGAGCGGGGCGCTTCTAAACTCCACGCAGATGACGGCCATGCGCGTTGTTCGTGTGCTTGCTTGCGGAAAGTCATTGCTTCATAAATTTTTATTAATAAAATCATATCGGCTTGGCGTGGCAGTACGATTTCTGGCGAGGCGGCCCGCCACGGAGAAATGTTACCAGAGGAAACCCTGCTCCTTTGCCGTGATACTTTTGCAAGTGTTTTATCAAGCTGGTGGTGTAAAATTGTAAATGCTGGTACCACACAGCAACATACTGAGGCGAGCCCCACAGACAGGCTCCAGTGATGTGACACTCGTTGCCTCTGTTTACAGAAGCCATGCTGTGCGCAGCTGAAAACATAATCACATCTTCATTTTATTATTGTTAATGTATCAGATGGGTAAATTACTTTTATTCCTTACCGATACCGATCCAGCCATTTTGCCTGGATTGAACCCGATACCAATACTGCGGATCAGATCGACTCATCCCTAATATAGATACCATAGTTATCTATGAAAAATGTCGGATGACTTCAAATTTTGGTGGCCTTGAAATTACAGTCAAGGTCAGGGGTCAGTTGCAGGCCAAGAGGTATCCCTGCTGGCAGTCAGTATTTTTATTATTGTTGTACCTAAATAAATAAGTTTGTATTTGCAACATTAATGATTTTTTTTAATAAAGAATCAGAATGCCGGTGTCTTTAAATTGATGGTTGGGTATCACCACCAGAAAGTATCAGGATCTGTAAGGTACGCTAAATGGAAAAATGTTGTATACATTAAATCACTCCTAGTGGTGATCAGTAGATCCTGTGTTTCAACTACCTTGCAAGCTTCAACTCACTGTCTTTTTCTTTACATGTTTTGGACATAGGGGTCTGAAAAGTTCATAGTGATCAAATTTGACCAAAGGTGGTTTATTTTTCAACATTGTCTCCCCTTCGGTCCACACATTTCTTCCATCGGTGTTGCAGTGCTTGGATTCCTGCGGTTGAAAAATAAACCACATTTGGTCATATTTGACCTCTCTGAACTTTTCAGCCTATGAACTTTTCATCCCCCACCCCCACACACACATACACACTTTATCTACAACACTAAACCAGGGTTTCCGCTGGTAATATTTCTGCTTGGTGGCACACCATGCCAAAAACTAAGCCACCACACTAAGAAAAATTTAGGCTTATAATTTTTTAAAAAGAATTGCACAGGAACTAATTTAAAAAAAAAAACAACAAAGTCATCAAAGAGCCGAAATATATTATTTTTTTGCTAAGAAAATAAATGAAGGGATGTCACTCTGCAAGCGAACGCACGTCAAAAACAGTCACTCACAAGCTGGAGAGCCTTTATTTTCTGCATGCAGGAGAGGAGTGGATCAGACAGGGAGTCAGTTGGCACTGCTCTTCCCAGAAATGGGGAGCAGATTATTTTACAACCTCAGCAGGACGCTCACCACATGGCCTTACTTAGTAGCACATCAGATAGTGTATAACCTTGACGTACCAACAGTCTTAATGCTGCGCAAAGAAGGAAGACAGTATTTCAGCTTCTTAAAATCACACCCTAATAAAGTCTGCTAAACATCATTTAGTGACATATCGGAATTTCTGTTATAGAAACAAAATAAAGCAGCACACCAATAGTGATATCAGTACATTTCCATTTCATTTCCCCTCTTCTGATCATATATGGTCATATACTGTATATATATACAGTACGTATATACAAGAATGTCAATGTAAAACACCCACTGTTGTATCCCGTTATGCAGTTTTAACAAGAGCATAATAAACATTAACGTGAAAAATTGGCAATGTGTAAGGGAACACAAGAGGCTGTTTTTTACAAGCACAGATACTCTGATTGTGGGCAAGCCAAATAAGTGGAAAGAGGGGAGTTGGGGTTGTGGGTCAGGGTCAGATATGGTTAGGGAGGAGTGGTGTAGCATATTAACAGCAAACATTTGTATTTACACGCTAGCATTATCAATAGCTAGTCTGTCAAAGTTATGTGCATTATTTACAGTACCCCAAGAAGGTATTAATGCATCGAAGAGTTTCACTCCTGGATGTATTCTAACCCTATCTGTCCGTGTCTCCCATCTTCGACGGTGATGCTGGTGTGGTGGGCAGTAATGTGAATATGAATAGTGGGCATGATAAGTGAGATTAGTCATGATGCGCATGGTTGGAATCAGCTTAGCCATGTAACATATACCGCACCATCCCGGCGGTAAATACTGATAAACTTGTGACCCACACACCCAAACATGGGCTGTGAGGCTACCATAGCCACCTGAGCTTGGGAAAAACAATTGAGGGTTATCATAACATTGGCTTTTATTCTGATGTCCACACGTGGCCCTCGGTAGAGTGAGGTTTGGTGTTGTGAAAAATGGCACCCTCAGTGTGTTTAAATATGGGGTACCAGTCACATGGAACCCACAGGTAGCATTAAGAGTGGTCTCACACGTTTTGTAGTGCCCAAATATGTAGACCTATTGCGATTATACTTGTGGTGAAAACATATTGGGGCTGTAAAAAGTGTGGGGTTGGCAGTGAATACAAGCTTCTAAGCCTTCTTGTTTATGCAGGTTACATTGTGAACCCTGACCTGGTGGAAAACGAAATCTGCTACACTGACATTTAACCACTTACGGTATTCTGTTGTATTCCCCGCAAGTTCAACAGTAAACCCCTTATCGCATTCATTGTCATTGTGGTGCACCTTTTCAATTGCAGTCTGCGCTAACAATGCTCCCTTCATTCCTGATTTGTTTAAAGGATAGGGAATCATAGGCACAGAGTGAGTAACATGGTGTGGTAAGTATTTGCAGACATAACAAGACCCAGTCACATTAGCTTTTCTGACTGACAAACATACCACCTGATACCATACATTGTTGTCATATGTGTCACTGGAATAGTTGTCAAAGTTATGCTCCAGGTGGCTTGCCTCGTGTCTTGTCCGGAAAGGATTGATTGGTGGGGTGGAACAGTGCATCAATAGGTATATGATTATCCCAAGCAGGAAAGTGATAAGAAAGCACACCCACACCGTGTCCGTTTTGGTCCAAAACTGACGGCACCGCTGGCGTCTTCGGTGGCGTTCCTCTTCAGCAGTCTGACACTGCTGTGAGTCTGAATTGTCTGTCATATCAGTATCAGTATAAGTGTGCATGTGTGCTGTATGTTTCTGCTGAACAGCGTTCGGCGTACACTCAGGTTGTTTATGACGGCTGTCAGGTGCAGTGTTATGCAATCTTCTGTCTTCACACGGCTTGGCTACTTCTCATCCTAGTCTACAACGTAGGGTGGTGATTGTGGCTAACCACTTACTTCTGCTTCTCGTCCTCGTCTGGTCTGGATTCTTCTGGCTTGACTGCTGGGACCTTCCTGCAGTGTGTCGCGTGGATCCACGTTGCCCTTTCTGCAATCTTCACAGCCGTGAATGTCGTCAGCAGGGCTTGGTAGGGGCCCAACCATCGTTTGCTATGCCAGTTCTTTCTTTTTAAGCTTTTGATCATCACCCAAACGCCAGGCCGTATGTTGTGGAGAACACCCTCAGCAGGTTTGGGCAGCGCAGCTTTCACCTGTTGAGAGATGTTTTGCAATTGGCAGGACAGAGGAGAGCAATAGGCTAACATGGCATTTTCAAAATGTGATGTGGTTAGTTGGGGTGCAGGTCCCTTTTCCATGGAGAAGCCTAAAGTTGGGGGACGAACAAACAGGATTTCAAATGGAGACATGTTGTGCCGCTTTCTAACTCACATGTGCATGTACATGAGTGCTAATGGGAGGCACTTAGTCCAGGGCAGGCCAGTTTCATCTTCAAGTTTCGCTAGTTTATTCTTTAGAGTGCCATTTTCACACTCGACAGCGCCACCTGACTGCGGGTGGTAGGCACAGTGTTTTCTCAGGTCAAAACCCAGTGTAAGGCTCAAATCAGTTAAAGCTTTGTTTACAAAATGTCTACCATTATCACTGGAGATTTTCTCAGGTATTCCCCATCTGGGAATAATTTCTGACAACAATGCCCTAGACTGTGCTAGTGCTAATGACTGTGCTAGTGGCATGTTTGGCTGGAAAGGATTCTACCCATTTGGACCACATGTCAGCCATTACCAAACAGTACTTTTTACCCTCTGCCGGTGAGAGTTTGATGAAATCCATCATCTGGTGCTGGAAAGGACCTGCGGGAGGTGGATGAGCAGCTGGGATCTGTTTGGAGAGTCTGTGAGCATTGTTAGTGGCACAGATTAGACATTTTTTGCAAAAATTGTCAGCATAAACAGTGAAACCAGTGGTAAACCAGTTAGCATGAAGTGGTTGTATCAGTCCCTCTTTTGACACATGATCTCTTCCATGTGTCATCTTAGAAAAATGATGGAAAAAGTGAGCTGGGAGGCAAGGGAGGGCATTTGGGCCTCTCCGTACACCAGCCTGGTCTTTGTAGCATCCTTTCTTTGTCCACTTCTGGCGTTCCTGTGGGGAGGACTGCATGGACAAAAGGGAATCAATAGGTGAAGGGAGGGGATACAGAGAGGGGGGAGAAGGTAAACAAACAGCAGTGAGTGACAGAGCTGCAGCATTTGTGGCAACATCTGCACAAGCATTTCCTTTTGAGATCAAGTCTAAGGAAGAAGTGTGAGCAGCACATTTGCATATTGCTACATAGGAGGGAAGAAGAATAGCTTCAAGAAGCCTGGAGACAAACAGTTTTTTTTACAGGCGTACCTGCAGATGTGAGAAAGTTGCGCTCACGTCAGAGGGCGCCAAAGTTGTGGACAACACCAAAAGCATAGCGAAGTCAGTGTAAATGGTGACAGATTTACCAGAGGCATATATGCATGCCTCCGCCAATACAAGTTCAGCAGCCTAAGCGGAAAGATGGGATGGCAAAGAGCCAGACAGCAATGTACATTGATCATCACAGACTGCCCAACCAACCTTATTACGGCCCACAGACGGATCAACAGAAGCGGAGCCATCAACATAGAGAACAAGGTCAGGATTAGTTGAGGCGTGTCCAAAAGATCCGTTCTAGGACTCGTGACTAATTGAACCAGTGAAAGGCAATCATGATCACAATCACCGTCCTCCTCACAGGAGGGGATGGAAAGATGTGAAGCCGGGTTCACTGACTGAGCACAGCATTTGACGGTGAGATTTGGTGACTCAAGGAGGGTGGAGTGATATCTGAGCCACCTAGCATGGGAGAGATGGGAAGACTTTTGCTCTATTAGAAGGAGAGCAACTGCATGAAGAACATACAGAGTGAGAGGAGAGTACAAGACTATGTCACGTGATGCTTCCATGGCTCTTTCTGCTGCCGCCACAGCACGGAGGCACAGTGGAAAGCCTGCAGCAACAGAGTCAAGTTTACATGAATAGTATGCAACATGCCGAAGTTTGTCTCCATGAGGCTGCAGGAGGACAGAAGTTATGCATCCAGACTTTTCATCAACATATTGAACAGAAGGTTTCAAGGGGTCAGGGAGAGAGAGAGTGGGAGGAGATAGGAGAGCCTTCTTCATGTTATTAAAGGAATCATTAGCAGCAGGTGTCCACTGGAGTGGAAAGTGTGAGGGACCCTTTGATGGAATGATGTCACGCATTGGTCTTTCAATGCATGAAAAATCAGGAATGAAAGAGCGGCAATAGGAGGCCATGCCAAGAAAAGAAAGAAGCTCCTTTTTGGTTTGTCCATGTGGCAAATTGCATCCACACATTTAGGAGAGAGAGATTTGCCCTGAGCAGAGATTTGGTGGCCCAGGAATGTGACCATTGATTTACAAAATTGCAATTTGGGTTTGGAAACTTTGTGGCCTTCTGCAGCTAGGTAACACAAAAGCTTCATTGAGTCAGATTGGCATTGTGGTTTGTTTGGCGCACACAACAAGAGGTCATCAACATATTGAATCAAAACAGAACCTTCTGTCAGGTGAAGAGAACTCAGGGAATCTTTAAGGGCCGCATTGTAAATGGTTGGTCTTTCACAGTAGCCTTGGGCTAATCTGGTGAAAGTGTTGAGTGCCCCTTTGAATTGGAATGTGAACCAAAACTGTGAGTCTTTATGGACTGGGACACTGAAAAATGCATTGGACAAGTCCACTACTGTAAAACAGGTGGAATTTGGCTCAAAATAGTGTGGGGGTTAGGAACCACAGGTGTGCACTGAACAACTGCAGCAGTCATAGCCTGGAGATCCTGAACAAACCGCCATTCAGCAGGTTGACCCTTGTCTCTGATCTTTTTTTACAGAAAAAATTGGGGTGCACACTGGTGAATCAGGAGCAGGGACAACAATACCTTCTTTCAGGAGAGACTCAAAAACTGGGGTGATACCGTCTCGTGCTTCAGGTCTGAGTGGATACTGCGAGCATTTGGGTCTGAAATCAGACTTGGGCGTTGTTACCACAGGAGGGCAGTTTTTTTTATTTTATTTATTTATTTAGCGAATGCAAAGTCCTTAAGCCAAGCAGTTGCCTCCTGGTTTGCTGTATGGAGGGTGTGTAATCCTCCTTCCAGTCTTTGGAGCGGGCAAGCCTCTATGATGTGTTCCATAGTTTGCTCCTCTCCACATGCGCACAGTGGGCTAGGGCTACTGCCCCATCTGTGTAGGCTGGCCAAGCAGGGGCCATGTCCAGTCCTGAAGCGATTGAGTGTAGACCACTGTCTCCTTGGGAGGTTGGTGCCCGGGACTTGTTGGTTGGGGTTTATCACCAGCTGTTTGTTTGGGACCTCCTTGGTCTCCCATTCCTCTTGCCAAGCTGTCTGGATGGTAAAGTCAGCTGGGGGAGGGTTTTTCCAAATCGGCCGTCTGGATGAAAGTCGGGCAGTGGGTGGGGTGTAGATATCTGCATGGATTGGTAAGTGAGGAAAATCTTTAACTTTTTGGAGCATCCTTTGAGTTAATGCTGCTCGCCGGATGTGTGGAGGGGCTATGTTTGACAGTACAGAGAGCCAGGGGAGTGGTGTTGAGCGGATTGTTCCAGTTATAGTTCTCATGGTTGAGTTGAGCTGGGTGTCTACATGGTGTGTGTAAGATGACCTGGACCAGACAGGGGCACAATATTCTGCTACAGAGTATGAAAGGGCCAGTGCTGAGGTGCGCAGGGTGGAGACTGCCGCCCCCCATTTTGCACCAGCGAGCTTGCAGAGCAGGTTGTTTCGTACTTTCACCTTAGCAGCCGTCCCCTTTAGATGTTCCTTGAAGGATAAGGTCCTATCAAGGGTCACTCCAAGATAAGTTGGATTTGGGGCATGCTTAAGCTTGAGTCCGCTCAGGTGGATGTTTAGTTCTCTGGCAGCTTTTGCATTGTGGAGATGAAATACACTGGAGACGGTTTTTGCTGGGCTTGGTTTTAGGTGCCAGATTTTGCAGAACTGGTCCAGTTTAGCAAGATCTTCCGTGAGCACCCGTTCCAATGGTTCAAAGTCTGGTGCTTGGAATGCCAAACAGATGTCGTCTGCATAGATGAATTTGCGGGATTTTGTAGTAGGCAGGTCGTTTATGTAGAGGTTGAACAGAGTTGGAGCTAGAACTGAGCCTTGTGGGAGTCCGTTTTTCTGCATTCTCCATGCACTTGTGTTCTGACCGAGGTGGACTCTGAACCTTCGGTTGGTCAGCAGGGTTTTTATAATTGCTGTTGCCCAAGCAGGGATCGCCTTTATAAGTTTCAGGAGGAGGCCTTTGTGCCAGACCGTATCATAGGCGGCTGTAAGATCGAGAAACACAGCCCCTGTCTTCAGTCTGCTCTCGAAGCCATTTTCAATGAAGGTGGTTAGGGCCAGTACTTGTTCTCCTGTACTGCGGTCCTTGCGGAAACCTGCTTGATCCACACTTAGAATATCCTCTATTTCTGGGGAAATGCGTTGCAGTATTAGGCGCTCCATGATTTTGTAAGGAACGCTGAGTAGGGAGATTGGGCGGTAGCTTGCTGGTAGTTTGTGGTCTTTGCCAGGTTTTGGGATGGCAATGACCTTTGCTGCCCGCCATTTCTTTGGGATCGAGTTCGTTTGTGTGATCCTTGTGTAGAATTGTGTCAACCAGGTTAGGGCTCGGGGGCCAAGATTTTTCATGAATTCTGGGAAGATGTTATCGTATCCTGCTGCCTTTCCACATTTCAGGCCCTGTAGGACTTTCTCCAGTTCAGCAGCCTCGAAGGGTTCAGGGTTCGTTTCCTCTACAGGCATTTTTTGGTGTGTTTTTTTAGCTCAGTTGTAACTGCTCTTCTGGTGTCTTTGTCTTGGGGTGCTTTGGCAATAGTCAGTAGGTGGGATGCAACTTGGTTGGGTGTGACAGATGCTCGGCTTTGGCTAGGGGGCTTCTGTGCAGCTCCTAGGCGACGGATGAGGCTCCAACATTTCCTGCTAGAGTGGGTAAAGCTCCGGTCAGCAACTGTCTCCTCCCATTTCTTTCACCGGGCTGTATTTAGCGATTCAATGAGATGGTCTGCTATCTCTGGGTCCCCTGATGTTTGATAGGATTGTAGGAGGGCAGCACTTTCTCCGTCCAAACATGGGACATAGAGGGGTCGGTAGCCTCGTGGGATTGCAGTATGGGCAGCCTTGAAGATTGCGCTGCAGAAGCGGTTGTATGCTTCATCTACAGTGATGGTGTGGAGTGGGATGGTAACAACGCTCCGGTCCAGAGTTTCACTGAATTTCTTCCAGTTGGCTTTGCGGAAGTTCCAGCGCATCTTCCTTGGGCTGTATATGACTGGAAGTTGTAGGCCAATGTGTACAAGCAGGGGCCGGTGTTGGCTGTGTGGAAAATCATCAAGAATGAGGATCTGTGTAGGATATGGCTCCCCATTCAAAGAGCTGACCCAACACAGGTCAGGAGAATAGTCCTTCTTCCACCTAGCAGAGTGGAAGGTTCCTCTTTGTTTGGGGTCGTATATCAAAGCGAGGTCATTTCTGGATGCCCAGTCTGAAAGTGCCTCCCCATCACTGTCCACTGCTGGGTACCCCCAGTCAGGGTGATGGCTGTTAAAGTCCCCCACATAGATGGCAGGGTGGGGTAGGGTGGGTAAGACCTGCAGATCCCAGTTGGCATTAGGGGGCTTGTACACATTGACAATATGGAAGCCACCAATGATTATGGTGTCTGAGAAATGTGTTGTTATCTGGTGATTTGCTTCAACTATGTCAAAACGCACATAGGTGGCACGTCCATGTTTAGCATGTAGAACATAGCACAGGAGGTCAAAGCCTTTGATGGTGAAGCGGCCAGCTTCCTCTGTGCCAATATGAGTCTCTTGGAGGCAGATTACATCAATTGAATGTTGGAAGGCGAGGACTTCAATAAGGCTTCGCTTGGCTACAGATAGGCCTTCAACGTTTAGTTGTAATATGCGAAGGGCAGATCCTACCACAAAGTGCTCTTGGGGCTGTTTGCTTTCGGCTTTAGGACTGTGACTAGGATTCTTCTTTGACTTGGCACAGAGGCGTCGTCTCTTCGAATTTAGTCTGCTGGTAGGATCATTAGCTTCCCCAGGCGAGCCCGGGTACTGGCGGAGGGCGCGACGAGAACGCTGATCCATTTTTTTATTAGCCCAACATCATACTTGTGTGCAGCCCACAGGGATGGTGGAACACGTCAAAGTATGGAATCAGGGTCTTCCAACTGAATAGGTTGAGTGACAGGGCAGACCCATCTGTACTGCCTATTCTCGTCTAATGTCTGTATGAAGTGTGCACAAGGGAGTGAGGCTGTGTATTCTGCATAAAACATCTGCAGAGATGGTAAGAACGAAATGGCATTCAGGCCTAAATGAGAGCGTGGCCTTGACAGTTCCCAATCATCAGCATGAAATGCAGCCAGAGCTCATGGACCCATGTCACCCAATGCTGAGGATGGGGTTTTTGTAAGTGAAATGTGCGGGTGGCTGCCAGAAACTGAAAACAAACTGTTCATAACAGGTGTGAGGTTAATCAACAAGAGGCTGAAATCAGCATTCCAAATGATGTGGGAGCTTTGCAGTGGAGTGGGTTTAATTTGTACCCACTTGCTCTCATAATGTGTGTCAGGCCCCTGTGAGAGATGTGATGTGCAGTGTGTTCTGTGCTGAGGCATGGAAACAGTGGAATTTGGAGATAAGGCCCTCCCTAATTGGACAAGGTCAGAGCTCTGTTTTTCATCTAACAATGTCCACTCATAAATGTACAGTGATGTTGGAGTTTTTGCAAAAGTCAAATCGGGGGTCTCTATCTTTGTCCCGTGCGGTGTGCAGGTGACTAAGAGAGACAGACTGCACATTAAGTCTCTATTTAACAGATTAAAGGGACATTGTGGTGAAAAAAGGAACTTGTGAGTGAAATCCACTACACATGACAGTGGCTCAGTGAAAAATTCACGTGTGAAATGTCCACTTGCCACTTGTGATGTGAGTGAGCGGGAAGTGAGAGGGGGCTTTAGGCCTGATGATGATGACAAAACTAAGTTAGTTGCCTCAGAATCTACCATAAAATCTATCAACTTCCCTGAAAATTTTACTGGCAAAACAGGCAGATCCCTGAAGTCAGAGGTTGAATACTTGACTAAGGTGGCATGAACATCAGTGTGGTGGTATGTGTGTGTGTATATGTGTGGCTGCAGGGTTTTTTTTTTAATTAGCAAGCTCATGTGCGGTGTCTGCTGGGGGTGAAAGCGAGAGGGGCGCGCATGTACCAGTCTTATCTGCCTGGCGTCACTGTTGCTGCTGTTGTATCAGCCCCTGGTCTTGTGCTTGTGAATGTGGCTGTGGTGTGGTGCGCTGCTGCCAGGCTCTGCGTCCTCCACGCTGAAAATTGCTTCTGCCCCTTCCTCTGCCGCAGAAGGCATTCCTGGGCTTCACTGGCGGTCCTTTGCCCAATGTCCACCTTGTTTACAGTAGTTACAGCTGGAGAGCTGTGGGCATTCTTTTACCCAGTGTCCTCCTTCCCTACAATAGCGACATTGGTCCCCGGGTGGGGGTGAGTTTGGGACCCATTTGGCCATGGTCAGGAGTGCTTTCTCCAAGTTGTCCTGTTTAGCCTTGGTCTTCTTCTTTGTGGCGCCCTCTGCCTTTCTGTGATGATGTTCTGCATGGCACAGTATTTCCTGTGATGTCTGGGTTTCCCATCCTATGCACGTCTGTTTCACATCTACAGCCAGGCTGAGGAGAAGGCCCGCCATAAACCACATGTTCAAATGCGTGCCGTATGCTCCCATAGCTTTCATGTAGTCCTTGGGGGGGAGGAATGGCGGCTGCTCCGTTAAGATAAGATAAGATAAGCCTTTATTAGTCTCACAATGGGGACATTCCAGGATTGCAACAGCACAGGGATAGCAACACTCAGAGCAACAATCAGAAGGCAAGAAAAAACATCTAGTAAACATATGTCCATATTACTATAAATGTATATATATAGACACACAGTGCAGAGCATTATGGTTGGTTGGTGAATGTGCAGCAGAAAGTCTAAGCTCTCTCTCCGCGGATGCGGCGGGCCAGCTGGAAGTCTTTGGGCATGATGGTGACCCCCTTAGCGAAGAAGAGACCACCAGGTGGGCCTCGCTGGTCTCCTGCAGAGCCATGACGGC
The DNA here is from genome assembly GCA_020510985.1 of Pholidichthys leucotaenia. NCBI lineage: Eukaryota > Metazoa > Chordata > Actinopteri > Cichliformes > Pholidichthyidae > Pholidichthys > Pholidichthys leucotaenia. Next base: position 283,530,863 of record CM035838.1, read on the forward strand.
GAAGCTCAGGAAACGCAGGATGGTCTTGAAGTCCTGAGCGATCTCCCTCACCAGGCGCTGGACAGGCAGCTTACGGATGAGCAGCTCCGTGGATTTCTGGTAGCGACGGATCTCTCTCAGAGCCACGGGCCTGTGACGGCGAGGCCTCTTCACTCTGCCGGTGGCCGGAGCGCCTCTCCGAGCAGCTAGGTGGCTAGCTGTCTCCTGGGGGGCTTCTTCCTCCAGTAGATTTTACGGGCGGTCTGCTTGGTTCTTGCCATCGCTCTTTATTATTCTGTCTTATATTTCTTGCACGCCGCCTAAACTCCAGCCCGGCACCCGCGTCGTTTTCGCTACAGCTCCCGGTATGTCGAGTTTCCCATTAGCACCGGGCGGCGGCCAAGTGCTAGCTAGCACTAGCTCCTCCCCGCTGTAACGTCTCCCGCTGCAAACCGTGGCTCCGTCCGCCGACCCGGGAGACCCCCGGGGCGATCCATGCGTCCATGATATATATACAGAGTGAAAGGTGTAGAAAGAAGAAGGAAGATAAAAAAAAGGCTGTTGCAACGGGCAGCCTACTCGTGTGGCGCCACCGGTCCGGCGGAACCGGAAAAGGAAAGAAAAAAAAAAAAAAAAGACTTTTCTCAGTTAAAGTTAATGACTTTTCTCAGTTTATGGAAGTAGTCCCCCAGGGTCTCATCGTCTTTCTGTTTACAATTTGACACCTTGCCCAAGTCAGAACATTTTGCACAATCGCGAACGATTGCTCTCATCAAATGTTCAAGCGCCCCTTTGTAATCTTTATTCTTGCCATCGCCATCAGTGCCCCAATTAAGATCGGTCGGCCGGACATCCTCCTCCATTATGGGCATTAGCTTTGCCATATTAGTGGGGGTGCACTTCTGTGCCATGATCCTTCGAAGCTCATGGAAAGTTGGCCAAGAAGTTTGGCAAAATGCCAGCAGCTGTTCGCAGAAATACATTGGATCGTTTTCCAGCTGGGAAAGTGTTGCTGCAAACTTGGGTATGTCTTCAGACGCCCATGGCCTGAATACAGCCTGAGGACCCGCCGGGCCCATTACTTCCACCATCAGCGCTGTCACATCAACTTGTTCATGCTTCATTTTTTCTCTTTTGCTCGACCCTGACATCACACCATCATGAATAGAGGACAGGCCAAGACTCCTAAATTCCCTCGCTCCCTTATGGTGCATTGCCTTTGTCAGTGTCCCCTCTTTGGTTTCGTCATCCTCTTTTATTATCGGCGTAGCAGGGGGTGCATCAACTTCTGGCAAATGCACAGCGCAAGTTGGCAGCCACGTTTCCGTCAGCCTGCCCCAGGGCAGTTGTGGCTACAGTAGTAGCTTGCCACTACCATTGTCTGTCTGGAGTGAATGAATAATGTATCTATTTGTAAAGCGTCTTTGAGTGTCTATGATAAAGCGCTATATAAATCTGATGCATTATTATTATATGTATAAGCAACATTTTTATTATTACGACATTCGTGTTTCGAATCATCCCATATAAGGTATTTAAATCTTTCCCATAATCTTCAGTTTAAGTCATCAGAGTGTAGAGTCAATATGTGTGTTACTTAACTACTCTGGCACCCCGGTGTGGCGACTGTGGAGGGGGCGGGGGTGGCAAATAGGGGAGGCAAGGTGATGGCAGCTGCTGGAGTCTTCTTAGGCGGGGCCTGGGCTGAGCAGAGGGAGGGCGCAGGGGAGGAGGAGGAGCCGAACCGCGGCCCTCACACCAGACGTCATACATGAAAGAGGGATACATTAATTAGTCAGCTCTGTTCCTCTTACTGTAGGTCAGGGGTGTCCAAACTTTTTGCAAAGAGGGCCAGATTTGGTCAGGTGAAAATGTATGGGGGCCGACCATTCAGTCTGACATTCCTCGAACCATTACCATTGTAAATTGCCATGTAAATATATATATATATATATATATATATCTCACTTTGCTGTCTGCAGCTAGGTTGACATTGAAAATGAGAATCTGTTGTCAACTGCCATACCACCAGGATAGTTAACCACTTGCACTCCGGGCAATTTTCCTAAAAATGCCCAAAAATAACGTGCCCAAAGTAAATCGAAAGCTGTTATTCAACCCTTTGCAGCATCTTCATGGGGTTGGTCTCATTTAAAAGAAAACACTTTGAATTTTTTGGCAAAAAAAACATAATCTCTCTACGTGCTCCGGCCACTGAGTTACAGTCATCTAAACATACTGAACTTGAAGAAAAAAAAATTGGACAGTGTTTTTTTGGATACAAATGCTTGTAAATAACACACAGCTGTCCGATCCGGCTGGAAAATGCAACAGAAATGTAGAACCAAGTGTTATCCAGCTGAGATCCAAATTTGGTAACAATACCACCAAAAATGAATATTTTACACAGCTTTGTTCTCAGGCTGTTCCCAGGCGTTATGGAACTGTGCCAAATGTTTGAAAAACGTCTGTAACTTTTGAATAATTCAATGTAGAATCTTCATTTTAGGCTCTAATGAAAGGTCACACTCAGGGCTGTGTCTCTGTGTGTGTGTGTGTGTGTGTGTGGGCGGGGGGTTGTCCCCCCCCCCCCCCCCCCCCGGGCTACCAAGGACCAAATTCGGCCCTCGCTACATGACGGAATACACTCTTTTTTTTTTTTTTCCTTGCATGTTTTCACAGCGGCTCCCCCCCCCTCGCTACTGTGTGTGTGTGTGTGTGGGGGAACCGTGAACGGACCGTGAACGCCCCCCCGCTCACTACAGAAGAGGGCCATCGCTACATGATGGAATAGACTGATATGCTTCCTCCTGCGGACCGGGGAGCGTTCGGACCGTGCCCCCCCCCCCCCGCTCCTCTTCTGCAGCGGGGGGGGGGGCGGGCGTTCACGGTCCGAACACGGCAAATGAACCGTTTATCGCGGCGCACGCACTTCGTATTTCGTGCGCAGTACAGTTGTAATTTACCGATTGGTCAAAAGTCATTTTTGGATTACAGTTTTCAGGGATAAATAATAATTTAGCTTATAACACCTTACCTCTTCAAAGCAGCAGAGTCGTGGCGAACAGCTCTTCCCACGCGTCAGACGAACGCGACGCTGCTCCACTCGTGGATCCCGATCAACATAATTCCATTATTGCCGTTTTGGCGAATGATTTACGACTTTTGTCGTCGGCCTCCGTCTATTCTGCTGGAATGAGTGCAGGTCCCACTTGTGGGTGTTCTCCATGCTGCTGGGTGAGCCTGGGTCTGTAGGAGATTCGTACAGAGTCCTTCTGCAGCAGTAAATATCGCTTCACCCAGCCAGAATTTCTGTGCTTCAATTGGCTCCTGCGTTCACAGTAGGCGGGTCCTCCTTCCTAGATTTTCATTCATTGGTTCTTCAAGGTTTCAGAAACCCAATTCAAGGCTCTTATTAGTCGAATGAGAGGTCAATCAGATGAACTAATCTGTTCGCGGCTGTCTCTGCAGTTTTTTTTTGAGTGGCGCTTGGACGCTACTACATCACCATCACCACCATCATGCGTCATGCGCACGAGGGCGCACGAGCGCGCTCTCGTGCGCCCTCGTACGTCATAGGACGCAGAGACTTGCCCGCCCGCGGAACAACGGAGCGCAAGTGGTTAAAGGTTAAAATAATAATAAATTACATACAAATAAACTATTTTATGAAATTTGACTGAATATTTTTAGAAACGTGTATTTATTGATTTTGTTTCAACAAATCACATCCCAGCGCATTTTGACAAAGAATAGTATAGTCAAATTAAATGACAGAAATTTGACAAAACTGTGGTTTGATCATCACAAAAAAATCAATTCACTGAGACTTTGGAATTTATTCTCCTCAGAAGAATAAAAAAAATGTACCTGCATTAATGTGAAGGGTGACACTGGTGTTTCGACTGCAGTAAGGTTGCCAGGTCTGGCTCAAAAGCAGTGGTTTTGATGCGCAAGATGTCACGCAGGTGAGAGTCACTTAGTCTTGTCCTCACACGGTTCTTGTTAATGTTCATAACCGAGAACGTCTTCTCGCACAAGTATGTCGAGCCAAACAAGCTCAGCATTTTCTTAGCAAATGTTCGAATCTCTTGGAACCTGTCTTTGTCCAGCTGGCGGTAAAAGTCGACGAGAGGCAGTTGTTGGTGGCGACCGTGACACTCCGCGTCACACTGCAGCTCAATAAGCTCCAGCTGCAGGTGGTCTGGAGCGTCATTAGGATCCACGGAAAAAGGAGTGGAAAAAAGTGTGATCTCCTTTTCAATAGCTGCAAAATCCCTGAAACGCTGTTGAAACTCCTCAGTCAGAGATGAGATGTTTTCTGCATACCTCCTCATTTGCGCACTGATATTGTTTTCTGGAAAACTAGTCATCATTTCCTGCAGTGATGGGAAATGTGTGGTATTGGGCTGCGTTTGTGACAGGTGCCTTTGGAAAAGTAGCAGCTTTGTCCGAAAAGCTTTTATGTATGAATACAGTTGGCTCACCACTGCATTTTGCCCCTGAAGGCTCGTGTTCAGCGCGTTCAGATGTCGTGTTATGTCAACTAAAAATCCAAAATCAGCCAGCCAAACAGGATCGCAGAGTTCCGGCATCGGTTGTCCCTTTTGTGCCAAGAATAGTCCGATTTCCTTTCTGAGAGAGAAGAATCGCTGCAGTGCAGACCCCCGACTGAGCCATCTTATGTCATTGTGATACACAACATCTCCATATTCAGTGTGGATGTCGAGTAGAAACTGTTGAAACTGGCGGTGGCACAGGGCTCTGGAGCGAATATAATTAATAGCCTTTATCACCGGTTTCATAACGTGATCATATTTCAGATGTTTGGCACATAGAACTTGTTGGTGAATAATACAGTGGAGTTTTATAGCTTTGCCGCCTTCTTCACTGACTTCTTTACAGACTAGCGTTGATAGCCCACTTTGCTCACCAACCATGGCAGGTGCGCCGTCCGTAATAATCCCAGTGATTTTATTCCATTGCAGTTTCATGTCATTCACGGTGGAACAAACGGCAGCAAACAAATCTGTTCCTCTGGTTTGGTCCTTAAGGCTCTGAAGGTCAAGGAGCTCTTCACTCACGTTCATTTCATTGTCCACTCCTCTCAAAAAAATCAGTAACTGAGCGGTGTCAGATGCATCCACGCTTTCGTCGCAGGCTAACGAAAAAAAGTCAAACTCCACTCCTTTTGCCTCTAACTGTCCCTTGATGTTAGATGAAATTTCTTCAATCCTCCGCGCCATAGTGCTACGACCCAGGCAGACATTGGCAAACTCTTGCTTTTTCTCAGGACAAATTTTCTCCACCATTTTCATCACGCAGTCTTTAATGAATTCACCCTCAGTAAAAGGTTTACAGTGCTTGGCAATCAGCATTGCCACTTCGTAGCTTGCCTTTGTAGAATTTTCATTTGTGTCACGGGCTCTTGTGAACAAACGCTGCTGTGCTGTCAAAACAGCTTCCAGTTGCTTCAGTTTTTCGGCGCGTTCGTTCGCCGTTAGCTTGTCGTAATTAGCATGTTTCGTCTGGTAGTGCCTCTTAATATTGAACTCTTTGAAAACAGCCACAGTCTCTTGGCAAATTAGGCAGACACAGTTGTTTCGTATGTCAGTGAAAAAATACTCCGATTTCCACTTGTCCTGGAAACGGCGGCCCTCGCTATCAACTTTCCTCTTTTCATTTCCAGTTGCCATTTTAGAAATGAGCTAAAAACATACCACAGGGGTAAAAGTTCACACAGGGGTCACGCGACGAGAATGCGGCCACAGGTCTACTGCCACCCTCTGGTGAAATATAAAATTGCTGTTTTTGGTATGTGTGTATTGTGGGAAACTGTTCTGGCGGGCCACATATTATTGATTTTATGACAGGACGCTTCGGGCCGGTGGAAATTTGGACACGGGCCGGATTTGGCCCGGGGGCCGGACTTTGGGCATGTCTGCTGTAGGTAATCTCTTAAATTTATCAACCAGTTTTAGCCTCACCGTCCAGCGTAAGTCAGTCTGTTGCCCTTTTTCCCCCTGAAGTCTCTGTTGCCCTTCTCTTAGAGAGATGATGCAATTGTGAGCCCCCCAAAAATTGCACTGGCACTTCAAAAAAAAAAATAAAATAAAATTAAAAAAAAGAAAATGCTGTTTACGTTCCTGCAGGCATTCCCAAAAAGAGAAAAAAATTCAAATTTTCTTGCTGTGCTGGCAGGCAGTTTCACCCAAAATAAGCAAAAAATTATGGCAATTGATAGTGTCAGCTCAAAAAATTTAAAAGGTATTTTCCAATAATGCAGCATTAAATTGCTTGACACCAGTAATCATTAAAAGCCATAAAATAAAAAAACAAATGGAATTACTGCCAGAGCTCTCTTGAGATGAAGCAAGTATATATGCTTCATCTTATAAAAAAAATTCTCCATTTAGTGTGACCAAGTTAGTTAGGTTAGTGCTCTGTCACACACAACATAGCAAATTCGAATGAATGCTGTAACAATTACTCATTTATTTTCCATACACTCAGACACCCTCGAGGCCACAACACACGCACACACACACATAGCTCTGTCTCTCACCAAAGCACTCACTGAGAGACACACAGGAACTCAAAAGCACCTGTGAAATGCAGATTTGGTAGCCTTGCCAACTGCCAAGCCAATCTAGAAGAAGAAGTTGTTCAGAACTCCTTATACAAAGATATAGAGTGGTATTAATCAAGTCAGTGGTGGTAATGCACCAGTAAGCTGGTTGCCAACTGCCAATCAAATCTAGAAGAAGATTTGGCAACCTCAACATCCATACGAGTCTATTGCCCCAAGAGCCCATTCATGTTCCTCCCATAATAATCTACCAAACAGTCACATACAGTAAGTGTCTTTTCACACTCCTCAATGACAAGAAAACAACAATAGTCTCAATTTTTTCACCACCATAAGCCGTGAAAACGTCAAAGGAACACGAATAGACAACCAATGCCCAGACAAAGGGAAAACTGCAGTCATATACAGTCTCAAGGCGCGAGACCGCAGCACTTATTTTAAACCCATTTGGCCACCTTCTCTCACCAAGTCTATACACAACAGCAAGCTTTTAATATGCAGATGTGGCAACAGCAAGCTTATAATATGCAGATGTGGCAACCCATGGTTCTCGTCTCAACCTTCTCCTGCCGCTCTGAGAACACGATCACCTTTCTTTTCCTTTACCAATTTCTCACACACAATTTTATCATTTTTCCTGAAAAGCAATCATATCGGCATGCTTTTATACTTCACAATAACAAGGAAAACCAACCGCAGCTTCAGTCCCACTTTTCTTGACTTCCGCGTTCGCAGGACTTTTTTTCCATTCTGTTTTTTGGCTGGGATGAGCCGTGAAACATTAAAAACATACAAACAAACAACAGACAGACAAACAAACTGCAGTTTTTATTTAATGCATTTATTATTTTTATTATAATTTGGGCTTATTTTACCACATATATACAGTATTTTAAAGAATTATTTTCATTTTATTTCAGGCCTATTTTAAATTACGTCTCAAGGGAATTTGATACCAGCGCTATTTTACCCGTATTGTAATCAGAATCAGAATCAGATTTATTGCCATTGTTCATGTGATACACAAACTAGGAATTTGTCTCGGTGCCATGCTGCAACATTAAAAACATAATGAGAAAAAGGGATAAACTAAAAAACTAAAGGACTAGAAACGTGCAATAAGTGTAGAAAAATAAGTAATAATAAGTAGTAATAATAATAATAATAATACTAGTAATAATGAGTAGTACTAGTCAAGGCAGTTTTTAAAAAAATTAGCATGTAGCAGATAATGTGAAGTACCACATAGTGCAGTCAATAATGCAACAGAAAACAGTGATGATTGACATGAGTCTGGTTGAGCTGCTGTACAAAGTGCACGAGAGTCAAAAGTCACTTAGTGTTCAGCAGTCTGATGGCAGAGGGGAAAAAGCTGTTCATGTGCCGGGAGGTTTTAGTCCGAATGGACCGAAGCCTTCTACCTGAGGGGAGGGGGGCAAACAGCACGTGACCAGGATGTGAAGGATCGGCTATGATCCGGCCAGCACGCCTCCGGGTCCTGGAGATGTACAGGTCCTGGAGAGATGGGAGCTTGCAGCCTATCACCTTCTCAGCAGTGCGCACGACGCGCTGCAGCCTTAGTCTGTCCCTGGCAGTGGCTCCTGCGTACCACACAGTTATGGAGGAGGTGAGGATGGACTCGATGATGGCCGTGTAGAACTGCACTAACATCTTGGTGGGTAGCTTGAGCTTCCTCAGCTGCCGCAGAAAGAACATCCTCTGCTGGGCCTTTTTGATGAGGGAGCTGATGGTTGGCTCCCATTTGAGGTCTCGGGTGATGGTGGTGCCCAAGAAGCGGAAGGAATCTGCAAAGGTGATGGGAGAGCCTGTGATGGTGAGGGGGGGGCAGGGGGGATGTGACTTTCCTGAAGTCCACAATCATCTCCGCTGTCTTCAGAGCATTCAGCTGCAGGTTGTTGTGGCTGCACCAGGACACCAGCTGGGCCACCTCTTCCCTGTAGGCGGACTCGTCGCCGTTGGAGATGAGCCCGATGAGGGTGGTGTCGTCCGCAAACTTAATCAGCTTAACAGACTGGTGGGAGGAGGTGCAGGAGTTGGTATAAAGGGAGAAGAGTAGGGGGGAAAGTACACAGCCCTGGGGTGATCCAATGCTGATGCTAACAGAGTCTGAGACAGACTTCCCCAGCCGCACATGCTGTCTCCGGTCCGTCAGGAAGTCGGTGATCCACCTGCAGAGGGAGTCAGGCACGTTGAGCAGGGACAGCTTGTCCTGGAGCAGATCGGGGCGGATGGTGTTGAATGCGGAGCTGAAGTCCACAAACAGAATCCTGGCGTAGGTTCCCGGGGAGTCCAGGTGCTGCAGGATGGAGTGGAGGGCCAGGTTGACTGCGTCGTCCACAGACCTGTTAGCACGGTAGGCAAACTGCAGCGGGTCTAGGAGGGGTGTGGTGATGGACTTGAGGTGAGACAGGACCAGGCGCTCAAAGGACTTCATGACTACAGAGGTGAGCGCTACAGGTCTGTAGTCGTTAAAGGTGACGGACAGTGACATTTTTTTATTGAACAAATCAAATGATTGTATGAAAATATTACATTCAGCCCATTCCCCTGATTTAATATGTGTCACCATCCTCCATAAATGACAATAAATGGTCATAGCCCATTTTTCACTCAGTGATGCTGCAGTACCGCCATCTCCCGATAGGTGCGGGCAGTCGTGACGTCAATTCGGTTTGGCCGAGAAAATGGCTGAACAAGAGCAAAGTGATTCCGACAGCGATTACTTTCTCGACTTTGACGACCACAATATAAATGATGACATTGACAACAAAGAATCTGAAGATGAAGTAGTTTTGGGTGGTGCTGAGAGGGGTATTCAGCCTTATTTGTTCGAGGCAGAGAGAGAGGAGAAAGACGCAACACGGACGGGAAAAGAACACGTTTACGATCAGCTGTAAGATATTTCTAGGTAAAAGATGCTTACAAATATTTTTCTTTGGCGACATGCATGGTCACACACTTAATTTTAAAAATAAAACTACCCATTGGTCACTCGCAGCCGCTGATTAGCACCTGCTGGTCTGTGCGCAGCTGGACTTTGACGACCTCAATATAAATGATTACAAATGATTACATTGACAATGAAGACGTTTTGGGTGGTGTGTGGTCTGTCAGCCTTATTTGTTCGAGGCAGAGGGAGAGGAGAGACGCAACACGGACGGGAAAAGAACACGTTTACGATCGGCTGTAAGATATTTCTAGGTAAAAGATGCTTACAAATATTTTTCTTTGGCGACATGCATGGTCACACACTTAATTTTAAAAATAAAACTACCCATTGGTCACTCGCTGCCTGATGACATGTCATCATCTTCTCAGCCGCTGATTAGCACCTGCTGGTCTGTGCGCAGCTGTAGCTGATGAGACAGATGAGCGGCTGTCATCGTCCACACGAGTGAGTTTATAAACAATATTTATTCATTTGATTTAATTTCCCAGATGAATTATGAAGAAACCATTCAATACATTCAATAATCAATGCAAACGGAATAATCAATGCCAACCCCATATTTTTCAGGCGATACAGATTCATAGTGTTGGGGATTTTTTTGGAGAAGTGAGGGTGATGCCTGCCTGTGCTGTGAGCCTCATCAGAGAAACCTTCCCATCTCATCACTAAAAGGGATTTTGCCTACCAAGATTAGATTTGTGAACAATGTTATTTAAATAAAGTTTTGTAAAATCATATATTGAGTTTCTTAATGTTCATGTCAATGTTATAGTTCTCATAGCTCAGCATTCATCAAAGTCGCATGTCATATACATTTCAATAATTTTTCTACCATTTTATGGTATAAATTTGGATTTACATAAAAGTCATGTTCATCAGGTTCCTCTGCTTGGTCAGAAACATCAACATTGAGTGACAGTTGATAAAATCTGCAAAAAAAGTAGATCATAATTTTATCCCAGAGGTCTCAAATTGGATTACATACATAGAAATATAAATTGATCAAACAGGCACAACCACCTCCCTATACAGCACTGAATATTTCATATTTGATGAGTATGAACACCCTAATATGCTAATATTTGATAAGTTGGTAAGGCAATGCAAACCATGGCTTGGAATTCATTTAAGATGTTTAGTAAACATTTGCAGTGAATATTAAAAATAAAAAAATTACCCTGTTTCCTTTAAGTGTTCTGACAGTTGATCGCAACTGTCACTGACCCCGTTCTCAGAGTCACACTTGGAAATCGAGGCATATATAGTTGGAATAGCAGTTTTCTTTATCAGCAATCTTTTGGCAAATTTAATTTCAAATTGACATGTCTGGCCCAGGAAACACGCACGCAGGCTCAGGATAGATTTAACAGCTTTATTCAACAAGCAGGTGTGTGTGAATGGATGTGCTGACGAGGGGCAGGTGTGCGCCCAGCTGACGCCGCTGAGGAGCGGTGAGTTGTGACACAAATTGCATCTTATTCTCGAAATCGCTGTCAACGAAATCTATACTGCACATTTTTGGTATTTTACCGACATAAGTCCTTTTTTTTTTTTGCGTTTTCTGAACGAATTTCACCCAGGCCGTTCTGATATTCACAGGGACGGGACATTCAAAAACACTCACAGCATGCTCCTCTGGTATAACGTCGCACCCGTACACAACACAACAACAAACCATAATTAATTCGATTCCTGAAATCCTAATGTTAATAAATAATCTATTTGTAATCCAAAAGTATTCCGAGAAATATCCGTAATCGCCGATTTTAAAATTTTAAAAAAGTAAAAAAAAAAGCAATGTCCGCTGACTGTGTGACACACCGAATTGACGTCACACAGTCAGCGGCCATTTTAGCTGCTGATCTTGGCTGGGTGAGACAGCTCTCCACAACAACGTACTTCAAGAGCGCATTGTCACCTTATGCGACATACGTTGACACCAAAACATGTGGGGTTCCAATTAGCTCGTCTCAGACAACAATTTGAGATATGATTTAGCGATTTTGAGTTTTCCTCTGTCCGTCGCCTTTAAGTCCAGTAATCCGTGGCTTCTTGGGGACAGGGATGATGGTGGAGGATTTGAGGCAGGTCGGCACGTGACATTGCTTAAGGGAGGTGTTAAAAATGTCTGTGAAGACAGGAGCCAGCTCTTTCGCACAGTGTCTCAGGGTGGAGGGAGACACACCGTCCGGCCCGGGGGCCTTGCGCGGGTTCAGTCTGGAGAACTGTCTGTGCACGTCCTGCTCACTGATGACAAGGGGAGGGGGGGAGGAGGAGGAGGAGGAGGGGGGGGACCGCTCTTGATGAATTAGGGGCTGAGGAGGCAGTGGAGCTGGGTGGAGTGGGTGAGTTGGACACAGCTGACGAGGTGTCAAAACGGGCATAGTGTTGGGACAGTCTTTGACAAAGGGCTTTGTCATCCTGACCTTTAGAAGCCTGAGGCCGATAGTTGGAGATTTGCCTCAGTTCTCTCCACACAGAAGCCGAGTCATTAGCAGTGAACTGCTGCTGGAGTCTCTCAGAATACACAGATTTAGCTCTCCTCAGCTCTCTGTTAAACCGATATTTGACCTCCCTGTAGCAGTCCCTGTCTCCACTTTTCAACGCTGCTTCCTTCTCCTTCCTGATCCGTCTGAGCTTACCTGTGAACCAAGGCTTGTCATTAGAATATCTTATCCTGGTGCGCGATGGGAGAATGTGCTCTTCACAGAAGTTGATATATGAGTTCACAGTGTCTGTGTACTCATTAAGATCATGTGTGGCTCTTTTAAACATGCCCCAGTCAGTTATTTCCATGCATGTGTTCAGTTTCTCTCCAGCTTCACTGGTCAATTTCTTTGTGGTGGTCACAACAGGTTTAGTGAGTTTCAGTCTTTGTTTGTATGTGGGGATGAGGTGAACCATCACGTGATCAGATAGTCCCAGCGCAGCGTGGGGAACAGCGCGATATGCGTCCTTTACTGAAGTATAACAGTGATCTAGCGTGTTATTTCCTCTGGTTGGACATTTAATACACTGTTTGTAGCGGGGGAGCTCATGACTCAGATTGCTCTGGTTAAAATCGCCCACCACGATAACCAGGGAGTCTGGAAAGTACGGTTAACCCTTTCATCATACCAACGCTCACTTGTGGTGTTAGAAAAGATTCTTACTTGGTATTTTATCGGCACTCACTACGCATGTTAAGGAGATTCTTACACCGATTTTGATAAATGCTTACTTCAATTTAATGGAGATCTTATATTGATTTTGATCAATGCTCACTTTGTTCTAATGGAGATTCTTAATTGATTTTCTCACGCATTTATATGTTCACTTAAATGCGATACATAATACGTATTATTTTTTGCGGACTCTAACCGGGACAACTGAGCCTCTAGCTCGTGTGGAGCGGAGACATTCGGACCTCGCATTCGAATTGAACCCGTCCAGACTTTTTCGGTATCTAGCGCTCAGCTTTACACACTTTTTACGTGTACCGCTGGGGACTCTAACCCCGTTCGTCGGCCTCCGTCGGTCTATGATGACCAAGGAAGAGAATCCTAAATGTCTACTCTGCTGGAACAGCACCGCCTGTGGCTGAACAGGCCGATACGCACCGGTGTTCTACCTTCCAGCGTTGGGCGTTGGTAGGATTAAAGCCTGGGCAGGAAGATATGGAGGACAAGATGTTACCCATGCAGCATGTCCCCCCTCTCCACGTCACTGATGAATCCAAAGGAACAGCAGGGCTGCTATAGTTTGGCACCAGCGCCGTCGCAGGAGCTGCCAGAACGATGTTGAGCACAACAGAGGACTGCCTTAGGGGCTCCGACTCCGGATTTTTCCTCAGGGTTGACTCCCGAAGCCTTTCCCGTGACCAGGTGTGCCGCAAGGCAGCGGAGGTTTGAAATCAGGGTTTACCTTCCCCTAGATGGGCTACCTTCCCAGGTTGACGAGCCACCATCTACCCAAAGCATCTGGTTTTAAGGCACCAGAGATCCGCCCTCGCCCCTTCTCCTATTAGTAAAAGCAGTTCTGCCGGGCTTAGAGACTAAACCACATGGGCTGGCTAGGAGTTGGACTTAGTTGTCAGAGGCTTTTAGAAACGCACACCGTAAGGAGCATTTTATGAGCACTGGGAGCTTAACCCCAGTGCCGCTTCTGGCTATGACAACCTTGGAACCAAATAGTCTAACCCCGTGTCCTTAAAACAAATATATTAACCCTTTGAGTGTGGGAATTTGCGTGACCCTAGTGGCAGAGCGCAGCACTGCACCTGTCATCTCACTCTCACATGATCGCCTGCATTGGGGCCTGCATTGGAGATTTGTACTGATTTTCCAGTTTCAGAAGGTGGCACACATCCATTTGGAGGACTCAGTGGATGACACATAATACACCAAAGAAGAAGAACTCATTTCCTTTTCCTGTTTTTAGCATTTTAGCCCAGAAAGCTAATATGTCCGCAATCGGTCACAGTCACTTTTATCGGCTTTGTACATGGAAAATAGCCGCGGGATACAAGCGAAATTTATGTGGGATAATCATAAGACTTTGTAGATGTGGTAGAGACTTTAATGTGACCGACAGAATGCAAAATAACTACCATGATTGGTGAAAACGCAGCGGCCACGCCAGCCAGCCAGCTCCCCATTGTCTTTTTTTTTATATATATTGTACTGATATCTTGTTCATATACTTTGAAGATAAGATGATGAGGTACCTCTGTACAAAAAATGGTGTCAAAAAACTGTACCATTCATTGTGTTAATATGTCCAAAGTTCAGTTTTGACTGAGTTATGGAATTTAAAGAGGGGCCGCGACATTATGCAAATTAGATGGGTAAATTTATTCCTATCTGAAACTTTGGATCATATTTTACATCTTTCTAATTGACAGTAAGCCATTATCTCTTACCACTTTCAAATTATAGCCTTGGAAATCTGAACTATTTTATTGACAAAAAATGTTTACCACTCTTGACCACTAGGGGTTATGTCACAGTTCGGCGACAAACACACTCAAAGAGTTAAATCTACTCACAGTGGTCTGCCTGGTGGGTTAAAATCATCACTTACCCCCGTTTCCAGCCACTCCGAACCGGCAGCCCCTTAGGCTTGTGGGAAAAAAAAAAAAGTCTTCTCTTCTCAGCTGTGCTCTGCTGAATTTCCGCTGGAGCAGGAATAAGATGTTGGGTGCCACGTTCCGGGTGCCAGAATGTTAGAAAAATATTAAATTATCCTTAATGAGCGTAGTCAATAAGCCAGACAGATGTTCAGATATGAGTAGATTTAATTACGTTGGCCAACGGAGATCAGTATATAGCAGCGGCCTCAGAGCTTTGCCGTTCAAACACCAAATCTAACCTCTTGCATGAACACACAGTCCTTTTAGCGAGGTGTTAACAAAGAGGACCAGTAGCAATTGTTCCTGCTGCACAAATACAAGCAAAGCCCTTGATGGAGGTATGCACTCTCAGATCATCACCAAAATCTAATCTCTTCCCCATGCCATTACACACCTTTCCTGAAAATTTCATCAAAATCCATTCATAACTTTTTGAATAATGTTGCGAACAGACAAACCAACAAACAAACGCCGGCAAAAACATAACCTCCTTGGCTGAGGTAAAAATACAAAAAATACACATATTATTGTCATTTATATAAACCATAACAAAAAATCCTGCAGGACAAAGCGTGACACTTGGTATTTTCTAACCTGCTTGTGTACCAGCGTAGACAGAGAGAGGACCTTAAATGGACAGGGCTCAGAGAGAGAAAGATGAAACAGACAAGATGAGCCAAGGAGAGGACAGTGTTCAGGCACACGGTCCAGGAGAGGTGAGACCAGAGGAAGGAGAGAAGGATAACACCAGTAAAAAGTCCAAACACAGGACGTCTGGGTAGGACCTCAACTGGCTCAGTATTCCGACATTCAAGCCTTGGTTGTACAATACTTCAAATGATAAGTTCTAAAATTAAAAAAAAGAAATAAGTAGTACAAAATTAATGTATTGCTGTTGCAATAGTGTCATGTATTTTCTCCCCCCCTTCCCCCCGGGAAAAATATGTTGCCACTGCACCAAGGTCTTTAAGCCAGAGGAAACACTGATTCCCCCCCCCCCCCCCCCCATTTTTACCATGCAATTTATAACAATGCAATACATGGGCCTGTTTCTATTACCATGCAGGTGTCATTTTATGCAAAGGTTTTACATTTATGCAGTGGTTTGGAAGAGATCTTAAGATATCATGATATATATATTGTGTATCGCGATAAAACCCTAAATGTATTGCAATACATGCAGGGATGAGAATCCTCCGCAGATCAGCGGAATTCCTTGGATTTGATCATGTCTAGGGTCATTCTCGTGAATCGTCTAAATTTGAGGAGAATTTTTTTTTTGGGGGGGGGGGGGTATGTTATGAGCGGCGAGTCGTATTTTCGATCGGCTGCTAAAATCCACCACGCATAATGCACTACCCAGCGAGATCAGTAATGTAATGTAACAAGGCCACTGATGGGCTGATACTTATTGAAGCAACCAATCAGCGATTTTGTTAGATTTCCTTTGTCATATCCAACATGCGGAGCGAAATGAAAATGGCGGACAGTTCAATCAGTTCAATCAACTGAGTTTTCCCGATTTCGTGAACATGGTGAACCTAAAACTCATGAAAGACAACAAAGCAAGAATTTTAGAAATCGACAAAGGGATAAGGAACAAGTTTTGTTGGGAATGGCTCGAAAAAACTGTGTCAATGACTGTAAAGATCGGTAAAAATACCGAAGTTGTGGTTGAAAAAATGGCCGACTTCATAGCGAAATGCGAAGTACCAGGGAAAGCCCAGTGTGTTTATTGCAACGATTTCTTGAGTTATGGATCTCGTGGTTGTGTTGCCTTAGTTGAACACTGTTCAAAACAGAAACCTCTCAAAATTGTGGCTACAAGGAGATCGAACTACTCGCTCATGCGGCATTCAAAACGATCGATGGACACGGTCAAATTCAGATGCCAGTCAATCAAAGTTCATCACAATCGGCCCCGATTACAGCAATTAGTGACAGGAAGACACATTCCGAGGTAAGATTTTTTTCTCGTTATAAGTAATGTACTTAAGAATTTTCGCGTAATGAATTTGTAATGAAATAGCATGTGTAAGTTGTGATGTCATGCCTGTTTTGAAACACTAATTGCATTTGAATGCTGATTATCGATTGTTATGTTATTACATATTTTCTCACAATTTGAAATGCAATCTAAGAATTTTGAATATAATTTATCATTTTTTGTTTCACTAGGAGGAGTTACATAATGCATGTGTAAGTTTTTTTTTTGTCATGGGTGGTGATGGGTTGCTTTTCCTAAGATATCTTTGCTTTAATTAGTAAACATAATTTCTTTATGGTCATTGCATAAAAATATTAAACATCTTTTAGGTTTTACTTACTTTCTTAGATTATATTTCAAATATTAACCTGTTGAACTCTGTTCAACTTCCCTAAAAACGCCAAAAAATAACATGCCCAAAGTAAATAAAAAGCTGTTCTTCAACCCTTTGCAGCATCTTCATGGGGTTAGTCTCATTTAAAAGAAAATACTCTGAATTTTTTGACAAAACAGTCATAATCTCTCTAAGTGCTCCTGCCACTGAGTAACAAGAAAGTTCGCCTGGGTGTTTTTTTTAGATACAAATGCTTGCAAATAACATACAGCTGTCAGATACTGGCTGGAAAACACAACAGAAATGTAGAACCAAGTGTTTTCAAGCTCAGGTCAAAATTTTGTAAAAATACCACAAAAAATGAATATATTACACAGCTTTTTTCTCAGGTTGTAACAAGGCTGTGTCTGTACTGGAAGACTGGAAATACAGCTTTTTTTTTCAGTGCGCACTGAGATGCACTAAGACGCAGAGACGTGACCGCCTTGCGGAATTCACAAGAGTTCAAGGGGTTAAAATATACTGATATGCAACTTTTTTTATGAATGAATGAATGCAGCTAAGCAGGCACTGCTTACCCACAGAAAATCAGAGAAGAGGAAGGCTGCAGAACGGCTCCAGGCTTTGGTAGCCAAGAAGAAAAAATTGCACAATTAGATGTGAAGAATACGTTGACTTGTACATAAGTTCATAGAGTAGTAGCACAGGCATGTAAATATGGAAGTGACATTTTCTGTTTCTTAATAAAGTGTGCCACTGAATCAAAACAGTATTGAACATGATTACACATGTGATGCAGCAGCAGATTAAAAAGGTAAACTATAAATGCATTTGTACTTACTTCTAACTTTAAATATAAGACCACATTTGAGCATTCTAAAACACCAGATTTCGTTAGCTTGCCTGCGTCCCCCAAGACCCCCGGCTTAGTTTACTCTTATTTTCCCAAACCCCATTCTCATCCCTGTACATGTTAAAAGCCAAATTGTCCAGCCCTAGGTCAAGGTTAACATTCCCTATGCCTTATTGCTGTACAATGAGTAATGTTAGGGTCACCAAACTTGGTACACAGGTTCACTCTGTGACCCTGAAGTGTGACTATGATTTTGGGATTGCAAGGTCAAAGGTCAACATCAAAATGGCTTGTAAACTATATCTCAACAGCAAAGAAAACTACGGTCACCAAACTTGATACACAGGTTCACCTTAGGATCCTGACCTCTGACTATGGGTTTGGGGTCAAAAGATCAAGGTTAACATTCCTTATGCCTTATTACTGTGCAACGAGTGAAGTTAGGGTCACCAAATTTGGTACACAGGTTCACCCAGTGACTTTGAAGTGTGACTGTGGTTTTGGGATCGCAAGGTCAAAGGTCAACATCAAAATGGCTTATAAACTATATCTCAATAACAAAAAGGCTAGGGTCACTAAGCCTGGTACACAGGTTCACTCTGATACCATGACATATCTTAATTTGGTTCTGCCACAGTAATTACAGTATATTGAAAAGTTGAAAATTCCTCTCTGTCAGTAAGTATTGGGATCGTCAAAGAAAACGGAGGCGGGGATATTGCAATCACCTCAGAGTGATCTTGTTTTTTTGGGGGGGGGGGGCAGGAAACTCTTTGGGTGAATTACAGCCATTTGCTGCAGTGTCAGTTTCATGTATGAATGATGTGAACAGAATTTTGTGATTCTCTGGTAACTGAGTGATGATGTTGCCACTTACATGCAGATGTGTGCTATTGATATACAGAATTTTAAGCATCATTACACTGAAGTGTAGGATATGTATGAGGATAGCGAGACAGTGGTGAAGTGCACTGTAGGAGTGACGGATGAATTCAAGGTGGGGGTGGGGTTACATCAGCGATCGGCTCTAAGCCCCTTTCAAGAATAAACGTGATGCTCAGAGCTGTAGTAACTACAGAGGCATAAAGTTGATCAGCCACACTGTGAAGATAAGTGAAAGAGTTGTTGAAGCCAGGTTAAGAGGAGAGGTGACAATCATTGAGCAACAGTATGGTTTCATGTCATGAATGAGTACTACAGATGCAATGTTTGCTCTTAGAGTGTTGATGGAGAAGTATAGAGAAGGTCAGAAGGAGCTGCACTGTGTCTTTGTGGATCTAGAGAAAGCATATGATAGGGTACCAAGAGAGGAAGTGTGGTACTGTATGAGAAAGTCAGGAGTGGCAGAGAAGTATGTGAGGGTGGTGCAGGATATGTATGAGGACAGCAAGACGGTGGTGAGGTATGCTGTAGGAGTGACGGATGGATTCAAGATGGGGGTGGGATTACATCAGGGATCGGCTTTGAGCCCCTTTCTTGTTTGCCATGGTGATGGACAGGCTAACAGATGAGGTCAGGCAGGAGTCTCCGTGGGCCATGATGTTTGCAGACGGCATTGTGATTTGTAGTGAGAGTAGGTGGAAGAGAACCTGGAGAGGTGGAGGTATGCTCTGGAGAGAAAAGGAATGAAAGTCAGTAGGAGCAAGAAAGAATACAGCGGAGCCTGTCCCTACTGAGGAGGCTCAGGTCTTTTGGTGTACAAGGGGCGCTGCTGAAGACATTCTACGACACAGTGGTGGCATCAGCCATCACTTTTGGAGTGGTCTGCTGGGGCAACGGCATTACAGCAGTCGATAGGAAGAGACAGAACAAACTGATCAAGAAAGCTAGCTCTGTCCTGGGGAAACACCTTGACCCAGTGGAGGAGATAGGAGAGAGAAGGATGGTGGCTAAACTGTCATCTCTGCTGGAGTCCGAGTCCCACTCTATGCAGGACATATTGAACGCACTGAGGAGCTCATTTAGCAGTAGACTACATCATCCTAGGTGCGCAACCGAGAGGTTTCGCAGGTCCTTCCTACCTACGGCTGTCAGACTGTATAACCTAAGCAGGGCTACTCACAGAGATAGCAAAAAAACGTGACGACCTAGTAGTATTGAGTGCAAAAGACGCAACAGACTTACACAAATGGTCCCCTCCAGTATACAACTAGGACAATATCAGTCACTACGGAGGGTGACAATATGTATGGGTACATATTCATACTATGTAGGATAACTAAGTAGACGGTTATGCTGTTTATTCCATTTTGCTATAATGCTTCGCACTTTATATATATATTTATATATTTATGTGTACGTATGTATATCCACTGCTCTTATTTATATTTTTCATATCTTCTTAATTATTGCTCTGAGTGTTGCTATCCCTGTGCTGTTGCAATCCTGGAATTTCCCCATTGTGAGACTAATAAAGGCTTAGCTTATCTTATCTTACATGAGTGTGAATGAGAGGGAGGCACGTGCAACTGTGAAAATGGAAGGAGTAGCAGAGAGTGCAGGCAAGGTGGAGCGGGTGGAGACGAGTGTCAGGGGTAATTTGTGACAGAAGGGTAGCAGCAAAAATGAAAGGGAAGATTTACAAGACGGTAGTGAGACCTGCTATGATGTATGGTTTGGAGACGGTGGCTCTGACAAAAAAGACAGGAGGTGGAGCTGGAGGTGGCAGAGTTGAAGATGCTAAGATTCTCACTGGGAGTGAATAGGAGAGACAGGATTAGAAATGAGTATATCAGAGGGACAGCTCAGGTTGAGCGGTTTGGAGACAAAGTAAGAGAGGCAAGGCTGAGATGGTTTGAACATGTGCAGAGGAGGCATTGTGGATATACTGGACAAAGGATGTTGAAGACGGAGCTGCCAGGCAGGAGGAAAAGAGGAAGACCACAGAGACTATTCATGGATGTGGTGAAGGAGGACATGTAGAGGGTTGATGTTGCAGAGGAAGATGCAAGGGATAGGGTGAGATGGAGGCAGATGATCCGCTGTAGTGACCCTTAAAGGGAGCAGCCGAAAGAAGAAGAATTACACGAGATGTCATAGCTCCTTCAACTAACTCTGCTTCATCCTTTAAAATTTATGTGGTTTCATTTTGTTGCTGGGACAGATATCGGGCAAGGTGCAGATGCTGGGCTCTCAGTTGTGCACTTCCTTCTATATTAAGTCAATTTCACTCAACTTCAGTTCCACTGTTTGATTTTAAGTATCTGGCTGTATTATTGTGCTACTAGTAGTGTAATGATACCATGCCTACTGTTCCACACATGCCACTATTGTACCAGGAATATGTTAATTTTATACTATTTGTCTTTTTTTTTTTAATTTTGCACAGTAACTTTGCATATGGAACTTACCATTTGAAGTATTGTACAACCAAGGCTTGAATGTTGGAATATTGGGCCAGTTGGGGTCCCACCCAGATGTCCTGTGTTTGGACTTTTTACTGATGTTATCCTTCTCTCCTCCCTCTGCTCTCACCTCCCCTGGACCCACCGCCTGAACACGTCCCTCTCCTTGGCTCATCTCGTCTGTCCCATCTTTCTCTCTCTGAGCCCTGTCTAATTCAGGTTCTCTCTGTCTATGCTGATATACAAACAGGTTAGAAAATACCAAGTGTTGCGTTTTGTCCTACAGGATTTTTCTTTTGTCATAGTTTACATAAATGACAAAAATGTGTATTTTTTTGTGTTTTTCTAGTTTCTTTTTTCCATTGACAGATGGGGAAAAAACATTCATAATAGTAATTTACTCTTGCATACTTAAATTGTATAGTCAGGGGTGGATACAGTAGCCAGAAATTCTACTCATGTAAAAGCAGTGCTTTGAAATTAATAATTAAATATAGACAACCAAAAATTTCTAGTTGAGTTAAGGGTACAAAGAGCACCCACTTAAAAACTTGAGTAATGACGTCAGTCTTGAAGGTTTGAGGCTTTTCTCAAAAATTTATAACAATTTTCTTATAGTTTTAAACTTTTCTCTGTAAATTTATCTAAATTTGAAACCATTTTCCTCAAATTTGTAATTTCCTCTAGTAAAATTGGCTTTTCTTGTACATTTGAAACTTTATTATAATTTTGTGGATGATTTTATGGCTTATTTTTGTCTGTTTATTTAAAATAAAATTACTGTTTTTTTAAATAAATTTGAAACATACATATTTTTTTTTAACTTTTTCCTTATAACAATTTACATTTTTGACCATAATTTTGCAGAGCCAGAACAGAGTAATAATTTAACTATGACAAACTCTTAAAGGAATCATGGTGTTCGTAAGTTTTTTTAATAACAAGTTTCTTTTTATAATAGCAGTCAGTATAAATAAAAACTGTAAAAAACAAACAATTGTTGAACAACACATCAGAATAGTTGAACAACACTGAATGACAATTATCCACACAGTGTGCAGGTTTTGTCACTGCAGTGTATTTTTGCAGTGTATTTATTTGAGGAGCCTCTTGATATGGGAAGTCTGGAACATCTGGCCCATTTATTGAGATTCGCATGCAGGCTGCAAGATGTTCTGGGTCAAAACCTGTCATCCTGTGATGACCAGACTTTTGCTACTTGTAGGGGGCAAGGCATGCAACACTTGGGCTTTTTTTTCTACACTTGGACCCGGAGCAGGAGAACTACTTTGGCTGCTGCTAGCAGGAGAGCTAGTGTTGCAACCTTAGTCATCCAGGGTGCGTTTAAAATTACGCAGATATTTTTTTCTGCTTCTCAGTTGGCTGATGCAACATGCTTTCCTATGCACTTTCTCTCCATTGGTGCGAGTGTGTTTGCCTGTATATGCACACGTGTCTCTGGCTGGGTGTCAATTCAGGTGTTGCAGCTTTACCTTTTACTGGAGAATCATCACCAGTCAGAGGACCATGACCAGATAAAATAAGACTTTAACTCTTGTTAAAGTCAGCAGGTAAAATTAAGGTAAATTAAAACCACAAAATAGATAAATTAATTTTTTATTATTTTAAATATGTGTATCAGATTGAACTCTAAAATATATTCTTAATTAGATGACCAGTGGAGAATATGAAGGTTTTTGATCATTTAACACTATGTAGCTAAATAATTAGATGTTATGCCTTGTGTCAGCTCTGACATTTGGTTTTTAATGTTCTAAACCAGACCACAGTCCTGTACTGTAGGATGATGACCTTCAATGATTTTCAGCAGCAGTACAACAGATTACATCTTCAACTTTCATCTAAGTTGTACCAGTGCATCTCAGTAAATTCGAAAATCATTTGCCATTTAATTTTAAAAACTATACTCATCATCAATGTTAAATCAGGTTTAAAATGTTTCACTCTGTGTATTAAATATATGAAAGTCTTTTTTTTAATTATCTTGCAAAAAAATCTTTTTCAAAAAATTACTTAATTGGAATGCAGTTTTTCTATTAACAGTAAACATGCAATATTTTTCTTTAATTTAGCTTGCTTCAGTTTGCAAAGTAAACTGCTAAAAATCACAATCAATAAAAATCACAATCAGAACAATTCATCAAATCACTTTTATTGTGGTTATTTCAGTCAAATATTAGTTTTATTTTATAAACCTTGAGTCCAATCCGTTCTCTCCACAGGTGGACCCTCGGTTCCTGCAGGTTCACTATCATGGCCCTCAGAAATAAATGAGAAAAAAGAAAAAAATTCAGAGAAATCTGATCATCACTTCAGATGTGATGGGACATTTTTAAGATCAGCATAATAAAATTGTTACAGATGTCGTGTCCCTCCTCAGCTTCATAAAGTGCTCTGTTTTCTTTAAAAATAACCTTAGGTGTTTGTTTTTTTACAGCACCACATAAGCAAATAAACAACACCAACTTACCAATGTCTCTATGGGACTTTAAAAGTTATTTCAACCATGTCATACCATACTTTTATATTACTGACATTAGTTAATAAACAAACCAACTCTGAGTTTGTTTGTTTGAAGTGTTTCAATCTGGGTTCAGAGCTCATCACAGCACTGAAACTGCCTTAGTGAAGGTTTCTAATGACCTCCTGACTGCATCTGATAATGGACTTGTCTCTGTTCTTGTTCTTTTAGATCTCAGTGCAGCCTTTGACACTATCGATCATGCCATTCTACCTGATAGATTAGAACACTTTGTTGGACTCAGTGGAACTCCGTTGCAGTGGTTTAGAGCTTATTTGGCTGATAGATTTCAATTTGTCCATATCAATGATGAATTTTCTTCCAACTCTAAGCTCAGTCACGGAGTTCCACAGGGATCTGTGTTGGGCCCTACTCTTTTTAGTCTATATATGCTCCCGTTAGGCAATATCATCAGAAAGCACTGTCTACATTTTCACTGTTACGCAGACTACACACAACTATACCTGTCAATGAAGCCCGATGACTGTAATCAATGAGCCAAGTTAGATGCCTGTCTTAAGGACATCAAAGCTTGGATGACTTGTAATTTTTTACTATTAAACTCTGATAAGACTGAAGTCATTCTTGTTGGCCCAAAACATCTTAGAAATTCCTTTTCAGATTATGCCCTTAATTTAGATGCTGCCACTCTCACTCTGAACAGTTGTGTGAGGAACCTTGGAGTTATTTTTGATCAAGATTTGTCCTTTAATTCACATATTAAAACTGTTTCTAAGACTGCCTTCTATCATCTACGCAATATTGCCAACATCAGGAGCATCTTGTCTCTGAATGATGCTGAGAAACTGATTCACGCCTTTGTCGGCTCTCGATTAGATTATTGTAATTCGCTATTATCTGGTTGTCCTAAAGTTTCTTTAAAAAATCTTCAGTTGATTCAAAATGCTGCTGCTAGAGTTTTTTTTTTGTTTTTTTTTAAGTTTTTGTAAAGGGTATACACGTCATTACAGCATTGCATTGTTTACATTTTCATCACGTTCCCTTTTTTTTTTTTTTTTGACAACATTGGAAGAATAATTATTACAACACCCCTTTTTTAAGTGAAAGAAAAAGAGAAATTAAAGAAAGAACAAAAAAACAAAAAAAAAACCCCAAAAACCGAAAACAAAACAAAAGAGCAACAAACAAAAAAATAAAAATAAATAAATAAAAATAAAAGAGCATCTGAGTAGCGCTGGAACAAAGAGCGGTGCCATTATTGAAATGGTATTTGTCAAAGATTAGATCTAATGGAAGACACATATGCGATCCAGGGTTGCCAAAAGTTCAAGAACCCATCCATGTCCTGTCTCAGTGCGAATGTCAACTTTTCCATCGAGTAAATGTCTTGGATCACGTTAATCCAGTCTTCAGGTGTAGGACAGTCCTTCAACATCCATTTTTTAGTTAGGGCTTTTTTACTTGCCAATATTAAAACAGTGAATAAGTATTTTTCTCCTCGTCTTTCCAGTGAATCCGGTAGTAAACCCAAATACAAAGTTACAAAAGAAAAGGGGACTGTTATTTTGAATATTTTCCCCAATATTGTCTGTACATTGGTCCAATATTGGTGGATAACTGGGCATGACCAAAACACATGAAAATGATTTGCAGTCTCTTCACCACACAAGCGCCAACAATTCAACCCCTTACGAGTAAATTTGTTTTGTGCAGGTGTTCTGAAAAATCTTACCAAATTTTCCCATCCAAATTCTCTCCACTGCAGGGATGAGGTACTTTTCCATTGTTGTTTATTTAGCTTTTCCCATATTTCCAGTTGTAAAGTGAAATTCCTCTCTTTTTCCCATCTCTCTTTTATATATGATGTGTTGTCTCCTTTTAAGTCTTGAAGACCTTGGTATATTTTAGAAATGTATCTGATCCCTGGGATCCCTTTATATGCCATTAAGAAGACCTTCAGAACACCTGACTGGGCCCTTTCCAAAGCCTCCTTTTTAAAGGTGACGGACAGTGACATTTTTTTATTGAACCAATCAAATGATTGTATGAAAATATTCCATTCTGCCCATTCCCCTGATTTAATATGTGTCACCATCCTCCATAAATGACAATATTTGGTCATAGCCCATCTTTCACTCAGTGATGCTGCAGTACTGCCATCTCCCGATAGGTGCGGGCAGTCGTGACGTCATTTCGGTTTGGCCGAGAAAATGTCTGAACGAGAGCAAAGTGATTCCGACAGCGATTACTTTCTCGACTTTGACGACCACAATATAAATGATGACATTGACAACGAAGAATCTGATGATGAAGTAGTTTTGGGTGGTACTGAGAGGGGTATTCAGCCTTATTTGTTCGAGCCAGAGGGAGAGGAGGAAGACGAAACGGCGACGGGAAGAGACCACGTTGAACAGGATCGGCTTGAAGATTTATCTTGGTAAACTACGCTTAGAAATATTTTTCTTTGGCGACATGCATGGTCACACACTTAATTTTCAAACTAAAACTACCCATTGGTCACTCGCTGCCTGATGACATGTTGTTAATCATCATCTTCTCAATACTTTTAACAGCCACTGATTAGCACCTGCTGGTCTGTGCGCAGCTGGAGCTGATGAGACAGATGACGTCATCCACACGAGTGAGTTTATAAACAATATTTATTCATTTGATTTAATTTCCCAGATGAATTATGAAGAAATCATTCAATACATTCAATAATCAATGCAAACGGAATAATCAATGCCAACCCCATATTTTTCAGGCGATACAGATTCATAGCCTACATGCAACTGGTCCGGTGGTGTTGGGGATTTTTTGGGGGAAGAAGTGAGGGTGATGCCTGCCTGTGCGGTGAGCCTCATCAGAGAAACCTTCCCATCTCATCACTACAAGGGATTTTGCCTACCAAGATTAGATTTGTGAACAATGTTAT
This sequence comes from Pholidichthys leucotaenia, assembly GCA_020510985.1. Lineage (NCBI taxonomy): Eukaryota > Metazoa > Chordata > Actinopteri > Cichliformes > Pholidichthyidae > Pholidichthys > Pholidichthys leucotaenia. Next base: position 283,557,468 of record CM035838.1, read on the forward strand.
TTAAATAAAGTTTTGTAAAATCATATATTGAGTTTCTTAATGTTCATGTCAATGTTATAATTCTCATAGTTCAGCATTCATCAAAGTCGCATGTCATATACATTTCAATAATTTTTCTACCATTTTATGGTATAAATTTGGATTTACATAAAAGTCCTGTTCATCAGCTTCCTCTGCTTGGTCAGAAACATCAACACTATTTTAAGGTTGAGTGACAGTTGATAAAATCTGCAAAAAAAGTAGATCATCATAATTTTATCCCAGAGGTCTCAAATTGGATTACATACATAGAAATATAAATTGATCAAACAGGCACAACTACCTCCCTATACAGCACTGAATATTTCATATTTGATGAGTATGAACACCCTAATATGCTAATATTTGATAAGTTGGTAAGGCAATGCAAACCATGGCTTGGAATTCATTTAAGATGTTTAGTAAACATTTGCAGTGAATATTAAAAATAAAAAAACTTACCCTGTTTACTTCTCGTGTTCTGACAGTTGATCGCATCGGTAGGCCACCCGTGCTTTTCACGCCACTGTCACTGACCCCTTTCTCAGAGTCACACTTGGAAATCGAGGCATATATAGTTGGAATAGCCGTTTTCTTTATCAGCAATCTTTTTGCAAATTTCATTTCAAATTGACATAATGTCTGGCCCAGGAAACACGCACGCAGGCTCAGGATAGATTTAACAGCTTTATTCAACAAGCAGGTGTGTGTGAATGGATGTATGCGGTATGGGGATGTGCTCATGAGGCGCAGGTGTGCGCGCAGCTGAAGCCGCTGAGGAGCGGCGAGTCGTGACACAAATTGCATCTTATTCTCTAAATCGCTGTCAACGAAATGTCTACTGCACATGTTGGGTGTTTTACCCACATAAGTCCATTTTTTTTTTTGCGTTTTCTGAACGAATTTCACCCATGCCGTTCTGATTTTCCCAGGGACGGGATATTCAAAAACACTCACAGCATGCTTCTCTGGTATAACGTCGCACCCGTAGACAACACAACGACAAACTATAATTAATTCGATTCCTGAAATCCTAATGTTAATAAATAATCTATTTGTAATCCACAAGTATTCCGAGAAATATCAGAATACTTGGCCACTGAACGTGTGCCTAACCGAAATGACGTCGCACAGTCAGTGGCCATTTTAGCCGCTGATCTTGGCTGGGTCAGACAGCTCTCCACAACAGCGTACTTCAAGAGCGCATTGTCACCTTATGCGACATACGTTGACACCAAAACATGTGGGGTTCAAATTAGCTCATCTCAGACAACAATTTAAGATATGATTTAGCGATATTGAATTTTCGTCTGTCCGTCGCCTTTAAGTATATTGTTTATGTGGTGTCTAAGCTGAAAGAACCTGTAAAGGTCTTGATTTATTAGACCTTGTTTTTTCAAATCTTCAAAACTTCTTAAAATTTGCCCTTTAAAAAAAATCGTAATATTTTATCAGTCCGTTCTCTTTCCACTTTTTAAATCTAGTGTCTGTTTTATTAGGAGTAAAGTCTTGATCACAGGCAATCCATTGTAGAAATCGATAGGGTTCTTTAGTTTGATTCTCTCTGACTATCTTAAACCAAATTTTTAGCGGGGTCTCTATCCACGGGTTAGTGTTATTCAAAAGTTTAGGTAAGGCATTGTTCCCTATTATCACCTGTAGGGGGATGTCACTTGCTATTTGGCATGCCATCTCCTTCCATTGTGCAGTGTAGACTGGGTTACATGTCTCTACTAAAGTTTTAATTTGTGCGGCTTTAAAATAGTCCCTGATATTTGGCAGCGCAAGCCCACCTTTGTCTTTGTTTAGCTGTAGGGTTCTATATCTGATTCTAGGTCTCTTGCCCTGCCATATGAATCTTGAGATCCTTCTGTCCAGTTCTTGCCATGTTTTTTTGGGAGGTTCTACCGGTATTGTTTGGAAAAGGTATAGAAGATGTGGAAGTATATTCATTTTGACTGCTTCAATTCTTTGTGCAGTACCCAAGAATGGTATCATATTCCATCTTGCTAGATCAGATTTTATTTTTGCCACCAGTGGATCATAGTTTAGTGTTATAATTTTGTTGAGTTGTTTCGGGATATTGACCCCCAGATATTTCATAGATTCCATCTCCCAGTTAGTTTTGAGTTTGCTTAGTAAATATTGATTTGGGTCATAGTTGAATGTTAAAATTTGGGTTTTATGCATGTTTAATTCGTACCCCAATAAATCTCCATACTCTGAAAAAACTGAGATTAGTTCTGGAAAAGAGGTGTCCGGCTGCCCCAGGTATATTAAAATATCATCAGCAAAGAGTGCTATTTTATGTTCCTTCTGACCAAGTGTAATACCTTGAATTTTTTGATTCTGTCTTATCCATTGGCTCAGAGGTTCTATGAAGATTGCAAAGAGCAGTGGAGACAAGGGGCAGCCCTGACGACATCCTCTTTCCAGCTCAAAAGATGATGATAATTTACCGTTAATCCTTATTTTAGCTGTTGGTTTTTTTATATAATGCCTGGATAGTTCTAACAAAGTTGTTATGAAAATTGAAACTGGATAAGATTCTATATAGGAAAGACCAGTCAACCGAATCAAATGCTTTTTCAGCATCTAATCCCAATATGGCTGCATTTAAGTTATATTTTTTTATATGATGAATTATGTGTAAAGTGCGTCTAATGTTGTCTTGTGTCTGTCTTTGTCTTATAAAACCTGTTTGGTCTAAGTGAATTAAGTCTGTCAGTATTTTTTCTAACCTTTTGGCAAGGATAGTGGTAAAAAGCTTATAGTCCTGATTTAACACACTGATTGGTCTGTAGTTGGAGCACTCTAGTTTATCCTTTTCAGGTTTAGGTATGACTGCAATGACCCCTTCTCTCCAGGAGGGGGGGGGGATTTCCCCTGTGTGGAGGACATAGTTAAATGTTTTCAGGAGGAGAGGAGATAGTTGCTGTTTAAAAGTTTTGTACCACTCTGCTGTATAGCCATCTGCTCCTGGGGATTTGTTAGCTTTAAGTTTCATAATTGCTTTTTCTAATTCTTTAGGTTGTATTTCTGACAGTAGTGTTTTATTTTGTGACTCAATAAGTTGAGGAAGGTTTAATGTGTTTAGGAATGCTTCCGATGCGTTTTTATGTTTTTTGAGGGAGTACAAGTTCTTGTAGTAGTTCTCGAAGCTTTTAAGAATATTCTGAATTCTAAATTTTATTTCCTTTGATACTGGGTCTCTGATTTTGTAGATTGCTCTCTCCGTTTGTTGTTTCCTCAATTTATAGGCTAGTAATTTTGCCGATTTGTTGCCTGCTTCATAGTATTTTTGTTTCAGAAATGTAAGTTTCTTCTGGATTTCTATTGTGTAGATCTCATTTATTTGTTTTTTAATTTCCTTAATTTTGAGCGAGTCATTAGAATGAGTGTTGTCTTTGTGCATTTTTTTCTAGGTTCTTAAGTTCTGACTCTAATGTGGTTAGTTTTTCTTGTCTGTTTCTTTTGGATTGCCAGTTTTGCAATAATCTTTCCCCTTATTACAGCTTTGCATGCGTCCCACAGTATTAAAGGGGATACTTGTCCATTATCATTTTCTTCCAAATATCTGAGAATATCTGATTCCAATTCATCTTTCAGTGGTCCTTTCAGGACATTTGAATTTAACCTCCAAGAAAATGTATTATTTGTGTATTTTTGGATACTTAAGTCCATATAGATCGGACTGCGGTCAGAGAGATCCATCAGTCCTATTTTACATGTTTTTACTCTTCCAATGTCTCTATTAAACATAAAAAAATAGTCAATCCTTGAGTATGATGAATGTGGTGCAGAGTAAAATGTATAATCTTTTACACTGGGGTTGAATTCCCTCCACACATCACAGATTCCCATTTCTTTTAGTAGCATCCGAGTTTTCCTACTTTGAGTGTTATTTTGATGTGGAGAATTACCTGATGCATCCCAGTATGGATTCAGTCTTAGACTGAAGTCTCCACCACATATCACTAAACCTTGGGCTTTAGTTATCATTAGGTCAAATACATTTTTATAAAATTTCCAGTTAGCCCCTGGAGGTGCATATACATTCAGCAGGGTGATATCTTCTCCCTCTAGCCGCCCAATACCAAACTGTATCTCCCTTCTTTATCTTTGTGTTCTGATTTTTTTTCAAATATAATTTTGATTGAGATCAATGTCGCTACTCCCCTCCTCCTCCCTGACTTATATGAAGATGAAGAGATCATTTTAAACCCTTGTCTATTGAGTTTAGTGTGCTCCACATCTGTTAGGTGGGTTTCTTGTAAAAATATTATTCCTGCTTTGTCTTTTTTCATTTTGCCTAGAATCTTGGATCTTTTAACTGGATTCAGGATCCCTTTTACATTATATGAGATTATTTTGGTTACACCCTGTTTCTCCATTGTGTTGTCTTATTTAGTATAACAGTGTGGTGGCCCTCTTTTATGCTACTCAGAAACTGAAAGAACATTAAGAACATAATATATAAAACTTTAAAACAAAAACTGACAAAAGAACTTCCTGAGCTGAGGTCTTTTTAGTGACCTTAGAAGAGCCATGATGGTGTGTTGGCTCTGAGGGAAATTCCTCAGATTCCGTTACGTGCTGAGGGCCCTCTCTTACCCCTGTAAGTTGTCCCATGTTTTTAATGTGAATTTCAGATCCCAATCCGAACTTGTAATGATTTATTTTTTTTTTTATGCCTATACCCTATGAAATTGTGTGCACCGTCCCACCACCATCACAGCAAACATTCACGTTAATACAGTATTTGTTAGTGTGGAGAGATCATGTGGTTCATTGTCACATTTCTATTTTAACAAGTTTTTTTGTTTTTTTTAAAGACTTGTTTCTAATATTATGACTGTTCCATGAAATGTTTTACCACTTGCTGATTCTGCATCTCCTTTAATGTTTGTTACCTTGTAGGAGGGGGGTTGGATGTGCAGATTGACTAAAAATATCATTATGCCCTCCTGTAAACGGCCAGTTTTTCCTTGTAGCTCTGGCGCTGGGTTTCCCGCTGCTGGTCCGTGGATTTTGAGGGTCTCTGTGTGGACCACGTTTGAGCCTTGATTCTTTCGATCGGGTCTGCTGCGGGTTTATACAGCGTTACCGGGAGCCCTCTTCTCGCCATATCCGTGGTTGCTTCTTCCGCCGAGTTGTAGAGACACGTCTCATCCCCGTAGAAAACCCGCAGCTTCGCCGGAAATGGTGTCTGGAAGCGCAGTTTTTTTCTCTCGTAATATCTTTTTAGCGTCGTTGTATTCCCGACGCTTTTTAAGGACCTCCGGGGCGTAATCGTGTTCCACGAAAACTTATCTCTCTTGGTGCATAAATCCTTTTTTCTCCCAAGCCAGTCTTACAACCTCTTCTTTTATTTTGGAGTTGGAAAACTTCACCACCACCGATCGTGGAGGCGCTTCTGCCGCCGGCCTAGGGGCTAATGTACGGTGCGCCCTTTCTATCTTCAGGTCGGTGGTTTGGGGAATATCCAACTTCTCTCTCAGTAAGGATTCCACGCATGCCGCCATTGTGGTGAAACCATCCTCGACTCCTTCTTTCAGACCATGAATTCTTATGTTGTCTCTTCTTAGTCTTCCTTCTTGGTCGGTTAGCTTAGCCTCCAGTCTTGACTGTCTATTGTGTAGATCCAGCACGGTATCTTCCAGCCCTTTTATTCTTTCCTCTGCTTCCAAGATTCGGTCCTCGGCCTGGTCCACTCTGCTGTTTGTCCTTTTTATTTCTTCTTTGATTTCACAAAATTCGGCCCAACACTCTCGGCGAAATCGTCTTAATTCTTTAAGTACCATTTTTAAGCTAACCTTTTTGCTAGCTTCATTCAGCTCCTCGTCTTCTGAATGGAAATCCTCCAGATCAGATTCTCCGGCCGATGCGTGTCCTGGCCTGGTAAATGTCGATTTCTTCTGTTTTCCTTTAGGCATGATGACTTTGTCTTTTGATTTTCACTCTTCCAAAAATCCGTTAAATCAGATTTTCAAGGTATATTCCTGGATCGGGTCTGGGAGCTTCAGCGTTAAGCTGCTATCACCATGGTGTCCAGACCGGAAGTCGCTGCTGCTAGAGTTTTAACTGGTTCTAGAAGAAGAGATCATATTTCCCCGGTTCTGTCCTCCCTTCATTGGCTTCCCATAGAATTTAGAATCAAGTTTAAAATCCTTCTTCTTACTTTCAAAGCTCTTAACAATCTGGCCCCCCAATATATAAAAGATCTGATATTACCTTGCCATCCTAATAGAGCATTACGCTCCCAAAATGCTGGCTTACTTGTGGTGCCCAGAATCTCCAAAAGTACAGTGGGAGGCAGAGCCTTCTGCTACCAAGCCCCTTCTCTCTGGAACCAGTTACCACTCTGGGTCCGGGAGTCAGACTCGGTCTCTGTTTTTAAGAAAAGGGTAAAATCCTTCCTTTTTAATATAGCTTACGTTTAAGGAGGGATTTTGTGTCTCTTAACCCCACTTTTGTTCTATTGTTATCTGATCCATACAGCTGGTTGACCTCCAATAATGTACTTGGCATCTTACTGTTTTGTTCTTTATGTCTATCCTCTCCATCCTCCCTATCCCCTCCTCCCCAGCCAGTCGCAGCAGACGACTGCCCCTCCCTGAGCCTCGTTCTGCTAGAGGTTTCTTCCTTCCAAATGGGAGTTTTTCCTCTCCACTGTCGCTTAGTGCTTGCTCATAGGGGATCGTCTGATTGCTGGGCCTTTCTGTGACTGTGTGGGTTTTTTTCTGCACTGTGGCGCCATGAGACGGCTTTTGTTGTGATGTGGCACATTATAAATAAAGCTGAATTGAATTAGTTAATAAACTGACATTAATGGAAAAAAAGGTTTGACTTCAGAAAAAAAATAACAGTTTAACATGTTTAATATATTTAGTGAAGCATATAGCACATCAGAAAAAAAATGTCACATATAGGGATGCAGGTTATCAATTAATTTATTAATTGATAATTGATTCACCTTATCGAGCGATTAACGATTAACTGATAAGTGGTGTTTTTCCTAAGAATCTGAATTTCCCTTGGTACACTACGGGCTATCTTTAGCATGTAAAAAGTTGCTGTTTTTGATATACTGAATAAAACATGAACATTGTATTCCTCAATGATTTATTGTACCATTTGCATTTTTTTTTTTTTACTCCAATGGCATTTTTTGTAGTTTAACAAATTTTGCACTGTATAGCGCAGGGGTCGGCAACCCGTGGCTCCGGAGCCGCATGCGGCTCTTTCATCCCTCTGCTGCCGCTCCCTGTGACTTTGGAAAATAAATAATGAGTATTTAATTAAAATATATTTTATTTTAGTTCGTTCGTTTTTAAAATGTAATTCTAAATTGGAAGATTATGGTGATCTTCAATTCAATTCAACTTTATTTATATAGCGCCATTTCACAACAACAGTCATCTCATAGCACTATCAACTGAAGGGGGAACCCCCACAGTTGCAGAAAGACCCCAGCAATCAGGCGATCCCCTGTGAGCAAGATCTTGTAAAATCTAAATAAAACGTGTTAAAGTTTAATCATCCTCAGTTCCGTTTGTTACTGGACGAGCTGGAAAGCGGATTCTGATCTTCTGCTGCACAACAAAGTCCGGTGGCTGTCCAGAGGGGAGGTGCTGAAACACTTTGCCGCGTGTCTGGAAGAAGTGAAAACTTTCCTGGGCAGCAAAGGGCTCACCTTTCCTGAGCTGGAACAGCCAGAGTGGCTGGAAAAGCTACACTTAATGGTAGACATGACAGAGCACCTGAACACGCTGAACACAGCTCTTCAGGGGAAAGGACCCACAGCCCTGCACATGTTGGAGGAGGTTTTGGCATTCGAATGCAAGTTGACAGTGCTTGCCAGAGATTTACAGAAAGATACACTGTCTCACTTCCCCAATTTGAGAGAGTTCATACAAGCTCACAACATGATAAATTCGGAGTATTTACATTCTGCAATCATCGCAGTGCAAACATTGTTTGGGAAACGATTCTGAGTTCAGAGAGGAAAAAAACCACATTATCCTTCCCTGTCACTCCCCTAAACATCGATCCATCCCTACTGAATATGACTGCATTGGCAGGTGTGAGTCAACCTGATCTTGAGATGGAACTGGCCAACATAGCCGACAAAGACATATGGGTGTCCAAGTTTAAACGCTTGACAGCAGACCTTGAAGATGTTGCCCGTCAGAAGGCCGTTCTTGCTCAGAATCACATATGGAGTGGTATTGAAAACCTCCCCAAACCCGACAAATTTGTGTTTGAAACATGGAATGCTATCCCCGACATGTATGTGAACATGAAAAAGTATGCGCTTGGAGTCCTGTCAATCTTTGGATCCACATATGTATGTGAGTAGGTATTCTCCAACATAAACTTTATTAAAAACAAACTGTGCACGCCTCACAGATGACAGCATACAATCCTGTGCAAAGATGAAGGTGATGTCATACAGCCCTGATGTGCAGACGCTGGGCGCTGAGGTTCAGGAGCAGAACTCCCATTAACCAAGTATGCTAAATATTTTAATTGCATATTATTTAGCATATATTCATATTTTTTCATTGTTCAGTGAAATAGTCCTTTTATTATTCAGGTTGACAGCTGACTGCACGCGCCAGTAAAAGGATGACGGCACACAGAAGAGGACGGCACTTTTGGTTTGCTGCCGGTGGATAATTTAAGTTTGGCGTTTTTTTCATAAATACAAGGACTCAAATAGACATTGAGTATTTTACTTGAAAGTAACCTTCAACCCAACGTCTTTTTTCGGAGTTCAAAATGTTTTTGTTGCATGCAGAAATGTAATTTCGTTTTCGCTGCAGGAGTTATAGTTTGTTTATACATAGCATAAAGGAAAAAAAAAAACTTATATGCAGTGTTATTTCATTTTAAGTGTCAAAAGGGTTTTGTGGCTTCCAGTGTTTTCTGTGGGAAACGAGTCCAAATGGCTCTTTGAGTGGTAAAGGTTGCCGACCCCTGGTATAGTGTCTACTTTGTGCTGGTACATCTCAGTAAATTGCAAATGTCATTTTTTATTTATTTTAAAAACTATTACCAATATCAAAAAATGTATAATTTTTAGTTATATCAACAAAAAAAAAACGTTCACGTTCTAATTTACTGAGATACACTGGTAGACTGTTTTAACAGAAAAATAAATTGTGAGCTGCTTTATCTGTTGCACGTTAAACATCACAGTACCTCCGCAATCCAGGCAAACCCAATATGATCTGGGCTCCCTCTGTTGTCTGTTACCTCAGTGGGAACTTGAGTCCGGTCTGCTTTTCCATCTAGCGGCAGGTTGAAGGGAGTGGGGAAAGGTTTTTGCACTCGTGTAGTCTTACTTGCTGCAGTCCCGTTTCTCCGTCCTGTTGATTTGAAGTAGGCACGTGGACATTGGAACATGCCATTGGAACTTGTTGTGATTCCCCGACGTAACCCGGAAGAGTTACATGCATGCGCTCTGGGTGCTTAGCGTCGTCTTCTGCTTTTGCGGTTGAAATGTGGCAGTGGATGACTACATGTGCCCCTGCTTGGATGGTGACGCCACTACATTTCATAGAATAAGCTCCCATTGAAAAGTACTGCTGAGTTATGCTGGTTCCTGGTTCAAATCCCCAGGGTGGCAGGGGTTGGAACCTTTCTGTGTGGAGTTTGCATGTTCTCCCTGTGCTGCGTGGGTTTACTCCGGGGGCTCCGGTTTCCTCCCACAATCCAAAGACATGCATGTTAGGTTAATTGGCTGTTCTAAATTGTCCCTAGATATCTGTTTCCTATAGGCCCTTAGAATAGAGGGTTAGTACTAGTGAAAGCGCTTTGAGTGGTCTTTGTGACTAGAAAAGCGCTATATAAGTGCAGGTTAGTTAGTTATCAATTAATTGACAACTACTTTAATTTAGTTGGCTAAATTCTTATCGCCAATTAATCGAAAGTCAGTCATTAACATCCCTAGTTACGTAACATAAGCTTAGACAATCAGAAGTTGCCGTTTTCTGGATTATTGTTGTTTTCACATTCAAACTGCTGCATAATTCAAGCAAAAAAATGTACGTTGAACAGTTTCTGACTTTGTTCTGCCTCTGCCTGAGCCGAGAAAAAAACACCAGGCTGAGCCACATGCTGAATGCTGGGATATGTTAAGGCCACAAGGATACTCTCATGTATCCTTAATTTTCAGGGTTTTGAAGGGTGCATTTGTCGGCTGCATGTGAGGGAGCCCATGGAATGGGACAGCCTTCGACGCAGCACAGTGATGTATCTGGCCTAGAAATATGCACTTGGAGGATGCAGAACCTGAACTGAGACACAATTGAGCCCCTTTTCGATTGGTACCTACGCAGCACTACTCACCTCGACTCTACTCAGTTTGTAAGGTTTTACATTAGTACCTGATACCAGGTACTTTTTTGGGACCTACTTCAGTGAGGTACCAACAGTGCTGAGTCAAGCTGAAAATGTGACGCCAATGGATTACAGGCCACTGATTGGCCAAGGTGTAACGTCACTGGATGAGAGCTACGTCTTCACTAGATTCAAAACCGCCATTTGTAAATTCGGTCATGAGTTTTTGTTATTTCTATGATGATCAACGAAATAAATGGCTATACAGAAATCAACACTGTCACAAAACACTCACCATCTTCCCCGTGAGCAGCCATCAGCTCAGACACCTCCTGGTATTTCAGTTTCGGAACGTTCCGCCGGCGCCACAGGTGAAAAGTTCATATAGTGGTCAAATTTGATGAAATGTGGTTATTTTTCAACAGTCTCTCCGTCGGTGCACACAGTTCTTCCATTGGTGTTGCAACGCTTGGATCACTGCGCTTGAAAAATAAACTACATTTCGTCAAATTTGACAACTATGAACTTTTCGGCCCCATCGGCCCTGCTGTGACGGAGCGACCCGAAATGAAAGTGTACCAGGAGAACTACGAGCTGATGGCTGCTCACGGAGAAGATTGTGTTTTATGATTTTAACCATCTTATACATTATTTGTCAGTGAAAACGTCAACATGTAAAGAACATACCGGAATAACGGGCCGCCTTCCTGTAATGAGTTTTCTGCAGAGACTCTACTTGGAGTAATGAACCCAACCCCACCCACTTAGGGCGGTACTCAGTTGAAATGGAAAACCAACCACACCGTGTCGAGCTGAGTAGGTACTTGTGGAAAAGAGCCATATGTGTATGAGCGCACGTGTCTGTTTACACGCAGCGGAGTTCCACTGCATGATACAGAATGCAAAGAGGAGAAGAGACAGAAATGAGCTGCTGTCGTGTAAATAAGATAAATAACATAAGGATATTTACTTTAATACAAGGATAAGGTAAAGACTTCTATCGTGAATGTGTCTTAAAGTTACTTCTGTTTTGATTTGGCACTAGGGCTGTCGCGATAACCGTAATTATGTAATACCACACTATGGACAAGCCTACTGCAGAGGAAATGAGCAACAACAGCTGCGGTGTTCACTTTTTTGTGTGTATGGCTATATCTCATTGGTCACGTATGTGCTCCTATGAATTATTAAATAAATTGTTAAATATTCAGTGTATTTTTATTGCCAACGGCATGTTTGCACTCAGTACTGTGGAAGCTTCCACAGCACATGGTGCTGCCACCACCGGGTGCTGACGGTGGCAGCACCATATGGGGCACTCTCTCTCCAGATGAACTCCAGCAGGCAGCTGAGCTCTGAAAGCAAAACAACTACTGTGTAGTGCATTGCTTGTTTGAACGTGATTTTTTGGACAGCGGCAAAAATCATGGAGACAAGAGCCACGCAGGGTCCTGTACGGAGGCTGTCTGTTTAAATAAGCTGAATGTTGCTGCAGTCTCCAGTCCACACACCCTGTAGTTACCACCACTGCTTTATGAAAATTATGGGGTTTTTTTGTTTGTTTGTTTTTTTTTTTTTTTTTTACAGAATCAGTAGTTCATGCCTGTGGAAAGACCGGAGCTCTCTCTCACTCACTCACACACACACACACACACACACACACACACACACACACACACACACAGCTGAGTGCGGAGCTGCAGCAAGGTTCTCACAGCTTCCATCATTTGCCACATAAGTTATGAACCCTGTTTAAATTACGAGACCACAGGGTCCTAAAAAACATTTGAAATAATACCACATATTGCGGTGTTGAGCTATCCACTGTCGCCGCAGGGGAAATTCCTCTACTGCGACAGCCCTATCTGGCACTATATAGAAAAATAAAATTAAATACCCCCCCCCCCCCGCCAATAAAATGGTAGGGGAAGCACTGAATAGTATGTTTCTCCCCCCCCCCCCAAAAAAAAAAAACAGTCCTGGCAGAAGATTGCCCCTCTCTGAGCCTGTTTCTGCTGGAGTGAGTTTTTCCTTCCCACAGTGGCCTAGTGCTTGCTCATAGGGTTCATTTGATCATTGGGACTTTTCTCTGAAGTATTTATGATTTGTGCTTATGTATCTAGCACCTTGAGATGATTTTTGTTGTGACTAGGCGCAATACAAATAAAGTTGAATTAAATTATTTAAAGCTTCATTGAGAAGCACGTAAATGTCTCTCCTGGCTTTTATAACCCAGTAGGCCCAGACATTGAACTAGGCATGTGTAAGGGTGTGGTTACTGTGCTTTTAAATTGTTTATTGGCCAACATACACAGACATATACACCCCTCCTTCATGTGAAGGACTTTGGCATAAACGTGTAGTTTGAACTGTAACCTTTATTAATGTTGTCCTAATGTTATCTCTTCAACAAGAAATTGTTTGCTTTTTTTGCACATTCTCTGCATGGTTTCTCTTTGCCTAATGCAGCTGTAGACTTGCACCTGTGATCCACCGCATTTAAAATTTGCTTATAGTTATGTCTTTGACTACACCCAAATATTTGATTACCCTGATACTCAGTTACTAAAGGTGGAGTCACACTACGTTTGGACCGACTTTTACTGATGTTTTGGCAAAAGTCTGGCTCTGCTGGCAAAAGTTAATGATAGCTGGTGTTTGTTGGCAAACACTGGCGAAAGTTGTGTTCTTTGAAAATTTTCAGCATGCTGAAAATTTGCCGACTTTGGAAATACGCACTGATGAAAGTTGTGTTCAGTTTGTAAAAGCTCTTGAGCGCTGGGTTAAGTTATGCAGAGTTCATCTAAGTAACCCATAGCGTTTGGACCAACTTTTACAGTTTTGAAAAATCAGAGTAATACTCGGCGCAGATCAGGCAACGCTCATATAAAGATCAGCCTTTGTGGAGACTTCCTGCCATCCTGGACCTGCTTCTGGAGTGAACACATCTCCCTTGGGCATACGTTTCAGTATTTATTTTCATTTTATATTCCTGTGTAGTTACTTCTGCATACCATTTTCCCCTGTTTGTTCGTTCATTAATTCATTCATTCATTTAAAAAATAATAAAATAATGTTACAGATTCAAACACTAAGTCCGCAATTAAAATGTGGATGGAATTTTTAAAAAAAAAAAACAGTTTAGTGTATCATCATATAAATAAAATGACGGGTGATTATATTTTGACTGTTACAACTCTCTCCATTAAAATAACATAAAATCCCATTAAATGTCATTTACCTTTTTGACACCACATCAGCACTGTTTGATTTCCCCACAATGGAAGCCGAAACAATAAATCCTGGAGAATGATTGCACACTGAGCAGAAAATTAAGAGCAGTAAATTTCTCAATGAGGAGATTTTTTTTTTCTTTTGGGCTGTCACATTTTTGGGAGATATTATACATATATACAGTGGGGTAAAAAAGTATTTAGTCAGCCACCAATTGTGCAAGTTCTCCCACTTAAAAGATGAGAGAGGTCTCCAATTTTCATCATAGGTATACCTCAACTATGAGAGACAAAATAAGAAAAAAAAATCCAGAAAATCACATTGAAGGATTTTTAATGAATTAATTGGTAAATTCCTCGGTAAAATAAATATTTGGTCAATAACAAAAGTTCATCTCAATACTTTGTTATATACTCTTTGTTGGCAATGACAGAGGTCAAACGTTTTCTGTAAGTCTTCGCAAGGATTTCACACACTGTTGCTGGTATTTTGGCCCATTCCTCCATGCAGATCTCCTCTAGAGCAGTCTTGTTTTGGGGCTGTCGCTGGGCAACACAGACTTTCAACTCCCTCCAAAGATTTTCTATGGGGTTGAGATCTGGAGACTGGCTAGGCCACTCCAGGACCTTGAAATGCTTCTTATGAAGCCACTCCTTCGTTTCCCGGGTGGTGTGTTTGGGATCATTGACATGCTGAAAGACCCAGCCAGGTTTCATCTTCAATGCCCTTGCTGGTGGAAGGAGGTTTTCACTCAAAATCTCATGATACATGGCCCCATTCATTCTTTCCTTTACACGGATCAGTCGTCCTGGTCCCTTTGCAGTAAAACAGCCCCAAAGTATGATGTTTCCACCCCCATGCTTCACAGTAGGTATGGTGTTCTTTCTCCTCCAAACACGACAAGCTGAGTTTTTACCAAAAAGTTCTATTTTGGTTTCATCTGACCATATGACATTCTCCCAATCCTCTTCTGGATCATCCAAATGCTCTCTAGCAAACCAGACGGGCCTGGACATGTACTGGCTTAAGCAGGGGGACACGTCTGGCACTGCAGGATTTGAGTCCCTGGCTGCGTCGTGTGTTTCTGATGTAGCCTTTGTTACTTTGGTCCCAGCGTTGTGCAGGTCATTCACTAGGTCCCCCCGTGTGGTTCTGGGATTTTTGCTCACTGTTCTCGTGATAATTTTGACCCCACGGGGTGAGATCTTGCGTGGAGCCCCAGATCGAGGGAGATTATCAGTGGTATTGTATGTCTTCCATCTTCTAATAATTGCTCCCACAGTTGATTTCTTCACACCAAGCTGCTTACCTATTGCAGATTCAGTCTTCCCAGCCTGGTGCAGGTCTACAATTTTGTTTCTGGTGTCCTTTGACAGCTCTTTGGTCTTGGCCATAGTGGAGTTTGGAGTCTGACTGTTTGAGGTTGTGGACAGGTGTCTTTTATACTGATAACGAGTTCAAACAGGTGCCATTAATACAGGTAACGAGTGGAGGACAGTGGAGGACAGAGGAGCCTCTTGAAGAAGTTACAGGTCTGTGAGAGCCAGAAATCTTGCTTGTTTGTAGGTGACCAAATACTTATTTTATTGAGGAATTTACCAATTAATTCATTAAAAATCCTTCAGTGTGATTTTCTGGATTTTTTTTTTTCTCATTTCGTTTCTCATAGTTGAGGTATACCTATGATGAAAATTGGAGACCTCTCTCATCTTTTAAGTGGGAGAACTTGCACAATTGGTGGCTGACTAAATACTTTTTTGCCCCACTGTATATATGTGTAGCAGGCAGAGAGTAGACAGACTCTGACTGAAAATTACACGAAAAAACAAAACAAAACTTTATTCCACGGACCAAGAAAATGTTTTTTCAAACAACAAAAAAAAAAGATCTGTGTCTCCAACTGTTGTTTCCAAGGCACCCAGTAATCCATACTGGCAAAAGACATGTTTATGCAACAGCACAGTCTAGTGGTAGAAAAATAACACTGCAAAGACACAAAACCCCAAACCACAACCATCACCTGGAGCAAACAAACCCACAAACAACTCAAAACTAATCAAATGCCCATTGGATAGATAGATGTAATCTCCCATAGATTAAAAAAAAAAAATAAAAAAAAAACATGTCATACACACCATGTTATCACCAAACAAATACTGTACATTGTCCTCTTACATGTATATTTTCTTTTTTTTTAAATTTCCCCTTCTCTCCATTTCTCTTTGATCTGTGCATGTCTGAAGTGAGTTTCGGTATAAAAACATCTGCTTCCACCGGCATTTCAGTCAACGTTTGCCAATGGAGCTTAACTTAGGCTGACTCAGGTGAACTCTGCATAGCTTAGCCCAGTGCTCAGGAACTTTTACAAACTGAGCACAACTTTCACCAACGTTTATTTCCAAACGTTGGCAAATTTTCAGCTTGCTGAAAATTTTCAAGAAATACAACTTTCGCCAGCATTTGCCAACCAACACCAGCTATCATTAACTTTTATCAACTTTTGCTAGCACAGCCAGACATTTGTCAGAACATCAGAAAAAGTTGGTCCAAACGTTGTAGTGTGAATCCACCCGAAAAAAGCAGGTCCAGAATGGCAGGAAGCCTCAACAAATGCTGATCTTTATGTGAGCATCGCCTGGTGCTGTCGTCAGCTGAACTGCGCTGAGTATTTGTTGGCTTAAGTTAACTTAAGTTGGCACCAGCTACACATACACTAGTGTAACTTGGCAAGTTTGCCAACGCTGAATGCAATGCTGGCAAATGCTAGCAAAAGTTCGTAAAAGTTGTTGTGCACTGGATTTAAAAAAAACCTGCTCACAAACATAATTTCACCAATACATCAGTAAAAGTTGATCCAAACGCTATCACATTAACCCAGCTTAAATTGGAGTTTGAGTTTCAACTGTGGTATTTGTATATTTTCTTTTTTCCCCTTTCCAACTCCTTGATTTTAATCAAGGTAAATTACAGATTTACCTTTTTCAAATTTCCAGTGCCTCGTCACAAATAAACAAAAAAGGAGCAAGTTGATGATGGCAAGTGGGGAGGGTTGTGTTGGCAGGGGCATCTGACATAAAACCTTTGCCAAATCAAACCATCATGCGAATCATGATGAATGAGACTTCCAAATTGGAAACTGATGTAACATGCAAGGTTGTAATTTGTAAATGAGGTTTTTCCACAATTGCTTTAGAAAAAGAGGTACAGAAAACTATAGCATTGTAATTAATTTTTATTTTGTGTACTTTATTGATCCCCAGAGGGGAAATTCAGGGCATCCACCTAGATGGATGAAGCAGCCACAGTATGGTGCCATCCCTTCACCATTCACTCACACACACACACACACCTAGAACCACTTTAGAGTCTCCAGTTAGCCTAACTCACATATTTTTGGCCTGTGGGAGGAAACCAGAGGACCCGGAGTAAACCCACACAAACACGGGGAGAACATGCAAACTCCACACAGAAGGGGTCACTGATGGTCAGGGGGTGGGATCGAACCCCCGATGGTCAGGAGTGGAATCGATCTCGTGACCTTCTTATTAGGGGTGTTGGGGAAAAAATCGATTCACATAAGAATCTAGATTCTTGTTTTACGCAATCCAGAACTGATAGACAAAAATTAAGAATTGATTTATTATTATTATTATTATTATTATTATATTATTTGCAGTGATGCCAGGGTCCTGTCACATGACACGTATTGCTGCTTCGTGATACGCAATTACACATTGGCACTGCTGACGCAGGAGAACTACGCAGGGTAGCTTACTAAGCTAGCAGCTGGACGAAACGGTCGGAATAAAGTAAAAATGGAGCAGCAAGAAATTCGAGACACGTCCGTCTGCAGCTCACAGACTCCGTCAACACCCGTTCAACTAGTTACCTCCCTAAGCAAGTTCACCCCTTCAACTAGTTACCTCCCTAAGCAAGTTACGCCCCCACGTTATGTTACTGCATAAAATGGCTGACCGTGCAAATATGGCTGAGCCAGCACTGGTCTGATCATACACAAATTCAGGTGTTGTAGCCTTGTAGATGGGCTGATGGTGGCCACACATTTTGAAGGACGAATGGAAAAGAATCTAAAAATGAGAGTTTAGTCCATAGACGGTAAAAAGAAGTTTATGGTCTAGTCTTTGGGTGACATTTGTTTGCGTGACCACGCGCTACCCCATTGCCCAACAACCCTGACAGCCGCAGTTGAGGGGGTTTTTTTCTAGCATTTTTTGACAGTGATGGAAGCAGTGTTTTTTCATTGAATAAAAACCAAATCTTGTTTTTGACTAAAAGTACACAAAAACGATGGCTAATGAACAGACTAAAGTAAAACTATGAAAATAAAATCATCACAATAAATCTGGACTCAAATTAGGTGTCAAAAGTAAAATTCATAAATGGTAATTTTAGTTTAATTTCTAGCTTTAATGATGAAAAAAAATAGTTATAGTTTTAGTTGATGAAATTAACACTGGATGGAAGTTTACTTTTGTTTGTTTTAAATTACTGAATTTACCTTTTACTGGAGAAGCTTCACCAGGCAAAGGACCATGACCAGATAATCACCCAGAGTTGAAAGAAGTGGAAAAAGTTCCAAGTCCCCCTGCTGAACGATGCACACTGCACCACTTTAACAAGCTCCCAGCAAATTCTGAACAGGCAAAAAAAAAAAAAAAATCATGAAAACTTGTAACAGCACTTTATTTTGTTTTATCACTTTAATTTGATTTTTAACTCTCTGAATAATTTAGATACTTTTACTGTATATCTGTGCAGGTTTAAAATTGGAAGAAAAAGCAATCTCTGTTGTTATTCAGTCCATCATGTACAGTAGAACAAAATTACATTTCTCCCTATCTACAATGTTAATCACATGTAGAATCAGAGGGGTCGCTGCCATGCAAAGCGCCGCCACAAACAACTTCTCCTTCCCCCATTCTATTACGCTGAGCACCAAGCTAGAAAGCGGGAAGTACCATTTTTATATGGTCTTTGGTATGACCCGGCCGGGACTTGAACCCCCAACCTCCCGGTTGTTGGGCAGATGCTTTATCAACTAGGCCACCACTCTGGTTAATGCTACTTATCTTATGCATCAATTACATTCAGTTCTTATTGAATTTGTTCATTGTATTAAGTTACTATATAGGTAACTGTACATTGACTGCATACAGTCAGGTAGCATTACTATTTAAATGGATGTTAAAAGTATTTGTGACAGAATTTATTTTTGTTTTTAAATGAATAGCGTATATTTCTAGAATGCTGGAGGGCGACCAAACAGACACATTCTGTAAAAGCCATTAAGAATTCCGATATGCTGAAAAGGAAAATTTTCATTTATTTCACTTATGTACAATTTCATTTTTGAAATGCACAAGTTTTCAAGAAATAAAAAAGCAATTCAATTCAGTTCAATTCAACTTTATTTATATAGCGCAGTATCACAGCAATAGTCTTCTCATAGCACTTTCAAATGTAGGGGAAACCCTACAATTGCAGAAAGACTACAGCAATCAGGCGATCCCCTGTGAGCAAGCACGTGGTGACCGTGGAGAGGAAAAACTCCCTTAGAGTTTAGAAAGCAGTTACTAACCAAAGCCTACTTTTTTCATTTAACGGTATTTTATTGCAAATCAGTTGATATAATTAAAACAAAAATATAACCCCCCAAAACATCAACATACTACTTTGCTTTCAAGCTTACCTTAGCATTTTTTGCAGTGCAGTGGACTTTTCTTTCCTGAGATTAGTGTTTTTTTTGGTACTGAACTAAGAGCCAAATGTGAATCGAAAAATCGATTCTGAATCAAATCGTGACCCCAAAAATTGGAATCGAATTGAATCGTGTGACTTCGAAAGATTCACAGCCTTACTTCTTACTGTGCTGCCACAGTGCTAACCACTGTGCCATCGAGCTTCCCAGAGTTAATTAACCATTTGGCATTTTTTGTATTATAAAAAATTCTGCATAGAAAATTAGATACAATATGTAGGCTACTTTAACATGAAAATAAATTGTGCACCTCTGTTGGTGGTGAAACATTAGCAATGTAAAACAAATTCTGAATAGAAAATTTAAATAATATACAGGCTTAGCCTACATAATAAACTCATACGTTTACAGTTTGTCAACGGATATGATCGCTTTTTTCCTTCTGGTCAAATCACAAAGCCTCGTGATCATTTGCCCATTATTACCTCCACTGCTTACAAAACTCTTCTGCTTTTTCTCTGTTGAAAGTACGCTCATGCTTCACTCTGACATCAGGAGAGTGAGTACACAGATTCAGTTTTGTCTCTCGGACGACGACGCAAGATACACTTGGCTGGTGGCTGGAACTGTCACAAGAGTGGCACACTCCCAAACTCAGACCGCCCCCGATGTCGCGCATAACTGTTTTGACTTGTGTTGGTTATGTGCGTGCTTGTGGAGTGACATTCCTTCATTTATTTTCCTAGCAAAATAAATATATATAAAATATGGGGGTGGCAAATCTGTGGCTCTCGTGGCACATGTGGCTTCTTGGTGGCCCTTTTTTCTTGTTTTTAAATGGCTCATATATATACACACAGTGGGGCAAAAAAATATTTAGTCAACCACCAATTGTGCACGTTCTCCCACTTAAAAGATGAGCGAGGTCTCCAATTTTCATCATAGGTATACCTCAACTATGAGAGACAAAATGAGAAAAAAAAAATCCAGAAAATCACATTGAAGGATTTTTAATGAATTAATTGGTAAATTGCTCAGTAAAATAAGTATTTGGTCACCTACAAACAAGCAAGATTTCTGGCTCTCATAGACATGTAACTTCTTCTTTAAGAGGCTCCTCTGTCCTCCACTCATTACCTGTATTAATGGCACCTGTTTGAACTCGTTATCAGTATAAAAGACACCTATCCACAACCTCAAACGGTCAGACTCCAAACTCCACTATGGCCAAGACCAAAGAGCTGTCAAAGGACACCAGAAACAAAATTGTAGACCTGCACCAGGCTGGGAAGACTGAATCTGCAATAGGTAAGCAGCTTGGTGTGAAGAAATCAACTGTGGGAGCAATTATTAGAAAATGGAAGACATACAAGACCACTGATAACCTCCCTCGATTTGGGGCTCCACGCAAGATCTCACCCCGTGGGGTCAAAATGATCACGAGAACGGTGAGCAAAAATCCCAGAACCACACAGGGGGACCTAGTGAATGACCTGCACAGAGCTGGGACCAAAGTAACAAACGCTACCATCAGTAACACACTACGCCGCCAGGGACTCAAATCCTGCAGTGCCAGACGTGTCCCCCTGCTTAAGCCAGTACACGTCCAGGCCCGTCTGAAGTTTGCTAGAGAGCATTTGGGTGATCCAGAAGAGGTTTGGGAGAATGTCATATGGGCAGATGAAACCAAAATAGAAATTTTTTGGTAAAAACTCAACTTGTGGACTTCTGGTTAATGGCAGCCACGTAGGAAGACGTGTTTCACACTGCTCTGCTCCTAAAAATAAAAATTAGGCTAAAACTCTCTTAATTGGAACAAAAACCTATCCCAGCGTTTAGGCGCGGATATGGTAAAGACTAAGGCTGGGAAATTAGGCGGAGGAAAAAGTGATACGTCAAAACAATCCAAACTAACAGACTTCCACGCTCCTGACGAAGCAGGAAAATCTCCAGAGACAATGGCGGAGGAGGGAGCCAGCGGTGGAGCGGTAACTGCTGAGGGGACAAGTGCGGTACTTGCTGCCATCAGCTCCATGAGAGCAGACTTTTCGTCTAAATTTGATGGGATTATAGTAGCGATAGAAGGAATGAGAAAAGAAATAAGTGACTGTATGGAACGAGTAACGCAGGCAGAGCTCCGAATTTCAAGCGCTGAGGATGACATCACCAGTCTACAATCAAAGGTACAAACATTGGAATTAAAAAATAAACGTCTGGAAGATAACGTCCTGGACTTAGAATCCCGTTTGCGACGGAATAATTTGAGGCTGGTGGGCCTCCTGGAGGGAGTGGAGGGACGGGACCCATGTTCCTTTTTGGAAAAGGGGATTCCAGAAGCGCTGGACAACGCGGATCTGCAGTCATCGGTCGTCTTAGAGAGCGCTCACCGAATCGGCCCACCGAGAGATAAGATGACACCACCGAGGACGCTGATTATGAAGTTCCTCAGCTACATAGACAAGATGACGGTCACCAACGCGGTGCGAGCTAAAGGAGAAATTAAATACCAGGATCAACAGGTGCGGTTCTACCCAGATTTGGCCACAGGAATCCAACAATTAAGGAAACAGTTCGACCCCGCCCGTAAAGAGCTGCGCAACCTCGGGATTCGTCACAGAGTGATTCATCCGGCAAGACTGCTGGTCACATATAAAGGGAGAACCCATGTCTTCAAGACCCCTCAAGAGGCGCAGGAGCTCATTAAGCAGATTCAAGAAGAGACTGGTGGGAGCTAAGCATGAACATGATATAAAGGTAGAACATTTAAGCATTTGTACAGGCATCTGATTGATCTGAAACATATAACATGTCTACAAAATACAGATTGTATTATATATTAAAAAAAAAAGCTATGATGTACAAAGTTGCCATAAAACTTTGAAGTTATGTTGGAAAAACTACAGAAGAGAGTTAATGTCATTAAAATAGTAGTAGAGTCAGGGTGATTGAGAGGAGAAAGAGAGAGTGGTTTGACTGATCCTCGCAGGTGTGGAACAGTCACTAGCTATAACAGGAGACGGAATATTTTTTTTGATTTTGGGGGGATTACCACGAATGTGGGGAAAGGGAATTTGTTTTTGTGTAGTTTGTAGGATGAATGTTCAACCATCCACGTTTTTGCTTCTCTGTATGAGCATGTTTATATTGCAAGGTAATCTCAAACTCCTTATTGATCATGGATCAAAGCGTTAATCTTAATTTAACTTCATGGAATTGCAGAGGTCTACAAAATCTAAAAAAAACTTAAACAAGTTATGAATAAAATAAAAGACATAGATTCAAAAATTGTGTTTTTACAAGAAACTCATCTAATAGAGGAGGATGTAAAAATAATTAGGAGAAGATGGCAGGGAAATGTGTTCACCTCATCATCTTCATCCCGAGCCAGGGGAGTTATAAGATAAGATAAGCCTTTATTAGTCCCACAACGGGGAAATTCCAGGATTGCAACAGCACAGGGATAGCAACACTCAGAGCAACAATCAGAAGGCAAGGAAAAAAAAACAAGCAAGCAAGAGCAGCTAATATACATATGTACGTATTACTATAAAATATATATATATACACACACACACAGACACACAGTGCAGAGCATTGTAGCTGGATGGAATAAATATATGAATATATGAACACACAGTGCAGAGCATTGTAGCTAGATGGAATAAATATGTAAATATATAAACACCCACAGTACGGAGCATTGCAGCTAGGTGGAATAAATATGCAAGTATATAAACACACACAGTGCGGAGCAATGTAGCTAGATGGAATAATATGTAGATATATAAATATATAAACACACCCAGTGCTGAGCATTGTCGCTAGATGGAATAAATATGTAAATATATAACACACACAGTGCAGGCATTGTTGCTAGATGGAATGAAACAGCATAACCGTCTACTTAGTTATCCTACATGGTATGATTATGTGCCCCTACAATACAGTTCTCACCCCTCCATAGCGACCGGTAAGTTCCTAGTTGTATGCCGGAGGGGACCATTTGTGTAAGTCTATTGCATCTTTTGCATTCAAAAAACTATTAGTTTGTACGTCTTTTTGCTATCTCTGCGAGCAGCCCTGCTTAGGTTGTACAGTCTGACAGCCGTTGGTAGGAAGGACCTACGAAACCTCTCGGTTGTGCACCTGGGATGATGTAAGTCTGCTGCTAAATGAGCTCCTCAGTGCATTCAGTATGTCCTGCATAGGGTGGAACTCGGACTCCAGCAGAGATGGACAGTTTAGCCACCGTCCTTCTCTCTCCTATCTCCTCCATCGGATCAAGGCGCTGCCCCAGGACAGAGCTTAGCTTTCTTAATCAGTTTGTTCAGTCTCTTCCTATCGGCTGCAGTAATGCCACTGCCCCAGCAGACCACTCCAAAAGTGATGGCTGATGCCACCACGTGTCATAGAATGACTTCAGCAGCGCCCCTTGTACACCAAAAGACCTGAGTCTCCTCAGCAGGAACAGCCTGCGCTGTCCCTTCTTGTAGAGTGCATCAGTATTGTGTGACCAGTCTAGGTTTATTGTTCAGATGAATACCCAGGTACTTATAGGATGTCACCATCTCGATGTCTGTTCCCTGTATATTTACTGGTACTGTGAGGGGCTGCCCATGCCTGCGGCAGGTCCACCACCCAGCTCCTTAGTTTTCCTCGTGTTGATCTGGAGGCAGTTCCGATGGGCACCAGTCCCCGAAGTCCTGGATACGCCCTCTGTACTCAGCTCATCTCCAATGGAGATGAGGCCAACGATCGCAGAGTCATCAGAGAACTTCTGTAGATGGCAGTGTGTTGTGTTGTGTGAGAAGTCCGCAGTATAAAGAGTGAACAGGAAGGGAGCCAGCACCGTTCCCTGGGGGGCCCCCGTGCTACTGATGATCGTGTCGGACACACAGTCCCGGGTTCTCACAACTGAGGCCGGTTCGTGAGGTAGTCCAGGATCCATGATGACAGGTGCTGGTCACCCCTGTGCGCAGCAGCTTGTCCTTCAGGATCATCGGTTGGATGGGTGTTGAAAGCACTGGAGAAGTCAAAGAACATGATCCTCACCATATTCCCGGGCTCTCCAGGTGGGACAGAGAACGGTTGAAGGAGGAAGATCACCGCATCCTCCACCCCCAATGCCATGCTGGTAGGCGAACTGGAGTTGATCCATCGCTGGTTCCACCAGGGGGCGGAGGTGAGCAAGGAGCAGTCTCTCCAGGGTCTTCATCAAGTGGGACGTCAAGGCCACCGGTCTGTAGCGGTTCAGGTCTTTGGGGTGGGAAGTTTTTGGTACAGGTACCACACAAGATGTTTTCCACAGCTGTGGGTACCCTCCCCAGTTTCAGGCTCATGTTGAAGATATACGTCACAATCCCACAAGCTGGTCTGCACAGGACTTGAGGAGCTTTGCGCTGATGCCGTCCGGTCCCGGCGCCTTCCTCGCCTTGATCTTCCTCAGCTCCGTCCTCACCTGGGTCCTGGTCAGGGTCAGGATGGGGGGCTGTGTGTTGGGAGTGGGGGGGTGTTGGTGGAGTGGGGAGTGGGCAGCAGGACTTGATTTCTTTAGAGGCAGCAGTGGTTGTTGTGCAGTCAGGGGGGAGGGCGGTTGGTCAAATCTATTGAAAAACAGATTCAGGTTGTTCGCCCACTCCCTGCCCCCTGTGGCCTGGGGGGAGGTATTCTGGAGCCCCCCGAGATGGTTTTGAGGTTTCTCCAGACCCCGCTGATGTCGCTCTGTTGCAGCTTGTCCTCCATCTTCTTCCTGAAGCTGTCCTTGCCTTCTCTGATCTTTCTCCTCAGCTCCCTCTGTACGGACTTCAGCATCTCCCTGTTCCCTGAGATTGAAGATCCTCTTCTTCTCTCTTCAGAAGTGTTTTCTTATCTCTGGGTTGATCAGGGTTTGTTGTTTGAGTGGACGCCGTATGGTCCTTGGTTGGAACGGATTTGTCCACACAGAAGCTGAGGTAGCCCGTGAATGGTGTGAATGAAGGCCATCGATGTCCTCAACCATGTTGATCGCAGAGCTGCTTCAGGCGGTGGTTCAAAACTGCCCTTTAGGGTGTCATTGTCTCCTCAGACCATAACTCCACAGTGTGCATGGCCGGAGGTTGTCTGTGCACTAGGGGTTTGTACAACCGGCCGGAGATGAACCAAGTTTGTGATCCGATCTCCCGAGTGGGGGGAGTTGTGATGAGGTGTAAGCCTCCTTAGTGTTTGCGTAGAATAAATCCAGTGTTTTATTGTCTCTAGTGTGGCATGTGACATACTGGGTGAACGTGGGTAGAATGGGAGACAGTGAAACATGCTTGAAATCGCCTGTGATGAGGAGAAGAGCATCTGGGTGTTCTGTCTGCAGCCTGCTGGTTACTGAATGGATGACGTCACGTGCTGTCCCAGCGTTCGCCGTCGGATTTGCATAAACAACAATGCAGATCACGTGTGAGTGTTCTCTCGGGAGATATGTAGGCCTCATGCTAACAGCTAGCAACTCAATGTCTTTGCTGCAGTGTCGTTGTTTAACAGTGATATGTCCCGGTCTGCACCAGTTGTTGTTAACATACATTATCACTCCACCGCCCCTAGCCTTGCCACTGTCTGGTGTTCGGTCAGCTCGTATCATGTGAAAACCCTCCAGCTCAATGTTAGCATCTGCTGCTAGTTCAGTTAGCCACGTCTCAGTAAACAAAAGGAGAGAGCACTCCCGGTATGTGCTATCATAACGGGAGATAGCCGCTAGCTCATCTAACTTTCCCAGTATCGACCGTACATTTCCCATGACAACAGATGGAAGGGAGGGTCTGTACCTTATATTTTTTGTCCTCCGCCTTACTCCAGCCCGGCACGCCGCGGCGTTTTCGCCTCAGTTCTCTCGGTATGTCGAGTTTTTCCAATGGGACCGGGTGGCGGTTGAATGCTAGCAGCTGTTCTCTGCTGTATCGTATCCTGCTATAACAGTGGCTCCGTCCACCGGCTCAGGAGACATTTAGGACGATCTGTGTGTCCGTGATATAAGTGGGGTGAAAAAAAAAAGACGGATCAAAAGAGAGAGGAAGGGAAAAAGACTCGGAATCGAGCCGCTGTTGCAAAAGGCAGCCGACTGGTGTGGCGCCGAGAGAAAAAAAAAAAAAAAAAAAATTATGTTATGACTCTCATACATAAAACAGTTCCATTTCAAGTGAAAAATGTAATTGGAGACCAATTAGGAAGATATCTAAGTCATCCAAGGATCTTTGTTATTAGAAAATATAATCTGATGAACTTATACGGTCCCAATATAGATGATCAAAACTTCTTCGTTAATTTATTTCTTACTTTATCATCACTTACAGGGCAACATATAGTAGCAGGGGATTTTAATTGTACATGAATCCCAGTATAGATAGATCAACAGGACTGGACTGTACGCACAATGGATGCAGGATGACCATTAATCATTTTATGAAAGAATTGAGATTGCTAGATATATGGAGAGAAATGAAACCACAAGTCAAAGCCTATTCTTGTTATTCTAAATACCTATAAGACATTCTCATGTATTGACTACTTTTTGATCTCTACAGAATTAAGGTCCAAGATTCAAAACTGTTTCTATGATAACATCGTGATCTCTGATCATGACCCTGCTGTCTAATATATGAAGATAAGAAATTGACAAGGACCCAGGAAGGTGGCATTTTCAGCATAAATGGCTCAGGATGAGGAATTTTGTTAAGTACATAGAAAAACAGATAGATGAGTTCTTTGATATTAATACTACACAAACATCAGCATGTATAAAGTGGGAGGCTTTCAAAGCTTTTATAAGGGGGCTTATTATTAGTTATACAGGTTCAAAATCTAAGAAGACTCGTGAGGAGAGAGTCCAATTGAACGTAAAATAAATATTCTTCAGAAAAGTGTACGCAGGAAGTAACCCAAAGTTAGAGAATGAATTACTGAATCTGAGAGCTGAATATGACAAAAAAAATCAGCGTAATAGAGCTGCCTCGAGTCTTCTAAGATTGAAAGTAAACTTTTTATGAACAAGGTGAAAAATCAGGGAAAATTATTGGCATGGCAGATTAAACAATTAGAATTAAAACACCAATTACAGTATTATAAGTAACGGACAGGCAGTTGTAGATCTTTGAATTTAATTGTGCCTTTAGAGATTATTATGAAAAACTATATGATCCAAAAAATGAAACTGACTTAACAAAACTAAATGGGTTTTTTGGGTGGATTATCTATTCTATACCGTGTATTCCAAATGAAACAGGGAGATACTGGAGTCTAAAATTAGTCAAGAAGAAGTTGGGCTAGCCATTGATAATATGAATCATGAAAAAGAGCAGGACCAGATGGTCTTCCAGTTGACCTCTATAAAAAATTTAAGAATATAATTAATAAAACCACTTTTGGAAATGGTTTTAGAAGCATTTCAAAATAGTAATTTACCACCATACATGAATAATGCCTTAATTATACTGTGGCCAAAACCAGGTAAACCCCTCTAATAAATGTGAAAACATGAGACCAATAAGCCTATTAATTGCTGACCTTAAGATAATCTGTAAAATTTTAGCAAAAGACGACTACAGAATATTACCAAATATTTGAGATCAGAATGGCTTTATAATGGGAGACAAGGCTTCCATAATGTAAGAAGATTATTTAATATTATTTATTCCAATAAAGAAGCACCGGATACAGCTCTCCTATCATTGGATGCCGAAAAGGCCTTTGATAGGGTCGAATCGCCCTATCTTTTTGAAGTCCTACAAAGGTTTGGACTTGGAAATAATTTCATAAAATGGGTTCAGATAATATACAATAATGCTACAGCAGAAATCCTAACAAACAGCAATATCTCAAAATCAATAAAAATCAATAGAGGATGTCGACAAGGCTGTCCACTTTCACCCTTATTGTTTACTATGGCAATTGAACCTTTAGCGATGGCAGTACGTTTACATCCACAAATATATGGAATTAAAGTAGGACCAACAGAACATAAAATCTCCCTGTATGCCGATGACATAATTTTGTTTATGTCGAATTTTAAAAGGAACTCCGATTATATTGGCATGTTAGCTCTATATGCTTTATTTTTATGTTAGTAACATAACTATAATATAATTTTTTTGAAAATAATTCCCAGTTTTATATATTTTTAAAAAACTTTATTACGATGTAAATCGCCATTTTTGTTTACGTCGCAATGCATTCTGGGTAGTGACGTAGAAGGGTTGCAGCCGTTTTTTCTGTCTTATACAAGCCAAGAAGCGAAGCTATGAACTACTGCCATTTGTCAGTGAAATGCCACATTACGGCGCTTTTGGATGTAATTTCCAATCAAAGGAAATAAAGAGAGCGGGGTAAGCCTCCATAGCTTTCCTAAAGAGGGAAAGTGGAGGAAAAAGTGGGGTGGCAGCGGCTCAGCAGGTAGAGCAGGTCGTCTCATAACCCGATGGTTGGCGGTTCGCATCACGCTCTCCCCCAGATATCCTGCCGTTGTGTCCCCTGGGCAAGACACTTCAACCCGCATTGCCTCCAGTGCCCAAACACTGGGTATGAATGTGTAAAAATGTTTTAAATGCTCGGTGGTGGCCGGAGAGGCCGTTGACGTGGATTGGCAGCTTGATAAAGCTGATATATATATATTTATCACACTATGATAAAGCTCTATTCACTCAAATGAGCGATATAGCGTGCGAGTGTCTCTCCACTCCGCGACTGTCCCTCCACTTTGAGTGTCTCATGCGCGCGCTTTGAGCGATATTGTGCTTTATCATAGCGTGATTAATACATATGTCAGCTTTATCAGGCATGCGCTATAGCGCGCGATCACAGACACTCAGAGTGACGGAAATGTGGCTGCCAATCCACGCCAACGGCCTCTCCGGACACCACCGAGCATTTAAACATTTTTACACATTCATACCCAGTGTTATGGGCACTGGAGGCAATGCGGGTGAAGTGTCTTGCCCAGGGACACAACGGCAGGATATCTGGGGAGAGCGTGATGCGAAACGCCAACCATCGGGTTATTAGACGACCTGCTCTACCTGCTGAGCCGCTGCCGCCCCACTTTTTCCTCCACTTTCCCTCTTTAAGAAAGCTATGGAGGCTTACCCCGCTCTCTTTATTTCCCTTTGATTGGAAATTACATCCAAAAGCTGCGCAATGTGGCATTTTCACTGACAAATGGCAGTAGTTCGTAGCTTCGCTTCTTGGCTTATATAAGACAGAAAAAACGGCTGCAACCCTTCTACGTCACTACCCAGAATGCATTGCGACATAAACAAAAATGGCGATTTACATCGTAATAAAGTTTTTAAAAAATATATAAAACTGGGAATTATTTTCAAAAAAATTATATTATAGTTATGTTACTAACTAACTAACTAACTAAACTAAATTGATCTCCCTCACTGGACTGAAATGGAATCATACAATTTACCTTTACCTCTTCCCATATTCATATACTCAGATTCGGCAAAAAAATTACAAAAACAAGTTAAAAATCCATTTGTAAAGCATATGATCAAAATATGGTGTGAAGCTAAAAACTATTTAAAAGAACCACAGTTACTGTCACAATTTAGTCCAATATGGGGTAATCAATATTTTAAACCAGGGAGAGTGGACGCTGTATTTAAAGTATGGAATTTAAAAGGGATACAAAAGATTCAGGATTTATATTTGCCATGTGCAGATAACATAATGTCTTTTGAAGAGCTGAGGATCAAATTTAATCTCAATAGAACACATTTTTTTAAATATCTTCAACTTAGAAACTTTATTCGATCAATCAAAATAAAGCTCTCACTCGACCTATTTATTCATCCTTGGAAAAAATGATGATGAAAGATAGTAAAAGAAAGGGTATTATTTCAGAGTTTTATAACTCATTGACACTATCTTCAAGTGAAAATTCACTGAAAAGATTAAACTACTGGAAAGAAGATCTGCAAACTGAAATTTCAGAGGAACAATGGGAATTGGCTTGTGCAGAAGCTCAAACCAAATCAATAAATGTACGCCTTAAATTGATACATTTCAAATGGTTAATGCGGATGTATGTTACACCGGAGGAGTTAAATAAATATAACAAAAATATACCAGATACATGCACAAAATGCATGGAAAGTAAAGGAACTCTATTTCATTGTGTATGGGAATGTAGATTAATAAGAATGTTTTGGGAAGAGGTGAGGGTAACAATTGAAAAAATAATCTCAAAACAAATCATATTGAATCCTAAATTGTTTTTGTTGGGTCTGTACCCAGAAAAGCATAATTTTAATAAAAGTGAAAGAACATTCATAGACCTCAGTTTGCTTAGTGCCAAAAAATGTATTGCACTATTATGGAAAAAGACTCATAGACCAGATGTGACTCAGTGGTTAAGACAGATGTTAACAAACCTTCCATTAGAAAGAATAACATATATACTGAAATCAAAGGAAATTGTTTGAGAATATATGGAGACCTTTTATTGATTATGTAAAAAATTTAAACATAACTTTTGAAGAAGAAGGTGAATGATGTGTGTGGACCTTGTAAATTCCAAACTGGTGAACATAATATGTATACTTATGTTTTGGATTGTCTAGACTAAACAGAGGAGCATTGTTGAAGATTTGATTTTGTTGGTGGTTGGTGGTGTTTTTTAGTGCATTTTTTTTTGTAGTACTTTAGTGTTAGTGTTTGATTGTTTGTATCATGTTTGTTATAAAAAAAAAAAAAAAAGGTTCAATAAAGATATTGTGGGAAAAAAAACTAAACTAAATTAATTCTCCCGATGATCGGGAGAATTAATATACTTAAAAGTAATATCTTACCCAAAATACTTTATTTATTCCAATACATTCGTTTACCACCACCTTCAGATCTATTCTCAAGAATTAAAAAAAAGTTAGTGGAATTTATTTGGAACAATGGAGTTTTTGCATATGACGTCAGGGGGCGTGCTGCACTGGCCCGTTAGAGTGTGCCGCCATATTGGATGGCAAGAAACAGCAGCAGCAGGGTGAAATAAACCACATAGCTCACGTGTATCTACAAACTCCGCAAAATGGTGTACTCCTGTT
The DNA here is from genome assembly GCA_020510985.1 of Pholidichthys leucotaenia. Classification (NCBI taxonomy): domain Eukaryota; kingdom Metazoa; phylum Chordata; class Actinopteri; order Cichliformes; family Pholidichthyidae; genus Pholidichthys; species Pholidichthys leucotaenia. The sequence goes on from CM035838.1 coordinate 283,588,848, forward strand.
GTTCCCCCTGATAAGGGGATAAGCGGGGAATTAAATGGCCGGTGTGAAATGCAAAAAAAAAAAAAAAAAAAAAGTTGGATTTTTGAATAATTACCTTCACTGACGTAATCTCTCGCTTTGTCATAACGGGCTGCAAGGTGGAGCAGTGATTTAGCACTGTGGCAGCACAGTTTTACCCTCGGCCGGGGGATCGCGGGGATCATGAGACCGTGGGCTCGATCCCAGCCCCCGACCAACAGTGAGCTGTGTGGAGTTTGCATGTTCTCCCCGTGTTGCGTGGGTTTACTCCGGGATTTCTCCGGTTTCCTCCCGCATACCAAAAACATGTAGGTTTAGGGCGCTCGCGCACGCAGCGGCCGGTGGCTTGTCACCAGACTGCAAACCAAATCTACCTACGGGTACAAATAAGTAACAAAAAAAAACAAAACTTTGTGGTTTGGGGGCGCCTCTCTGCTTGCTACGATGCACACATGAAAGGGGAGAAAACTATTGTACATGTGCATAAAATCAGGTACGTTTTAACGCGGCGCGCCGTGGAGAGCCTTTTAAAAAAAAAAAAAAAAAAACACGCAGCGCGCTTCACTCACCTCTGAGTGAGGAGCTGCTGTTGTTTTCCGACTCGTTCACCAGCCAAGACTTCACATCATCCACATCCCTTTCCGCTGACACGTTTTCCGATATTTTTTCCTCCTGCTCCCCTTCGTCTTTGAAAGATATCATCTCATCGTTTGCCCCCAAATCATCCCCACTGAGCAGATTACTGGCAGTCATTGTTCTGCTAATTGCTCCAGCTGTTACCCCACACCCGCCACCTCCGTTCAACTGAGGCATTTCAGCACACCAGAGGAGCGCACGGGAGCAAGATTAAAAACACTTGTCTGCTGTTATGACTGCTGACAATGACTCCACTGAATGTGACACAGACATCGCAGACACAGTTTCAGAGGCCATAGTGTCAGTTGTTGAAGAGGATGATAGGATATTATTATGTCAGATTGTGACTGTGTGTTCTCCTCACTCATTCTGATCGCTAAACAGTACAAGTTACGCCTGGGTTGTCACAGTGCAACTGCTGCTCTTGCCATCCAAGATGGCGGCACCTACGGCGTGTTTATGTTTACCCCAGCGAGTCACGTGAATTTTACGAGCCTACGCAAAAACTCCATAAGAAGGCTAGATTATGTCTGTCCTTACTATATTTACCATTTGATCGTGGAGGTCTGAAATGTCCAAACTTTATGTTGTATTGCTGGTCAGCACAACTGAGGTCTATGACATATTATTTTTCATCAAATGATCTCCCTCACTGGACTGAAATGGAATCATACAATTTACCTTTACCTCTTCCCTTATTCCTATACTCAGACTCGGCAAAAAAATTACAGAAACAAGTTAAAAATCCAATTGTAAAGCATATGATCAAAATATGGTGTGAAACCAAAAACTATTTAAAAGAACCACACTTATTGTCACAATTTAGCCCAATATGGGCTAATCAATATTTTACACCAGGGAGAGCGGATGCTGTATTTAAAGTATGGAATTTAAAAGGGATTCAAAAGATTCAAGACTTATATTTGTCATGTTCAGATAACATAATGTCTTTTGAAGAACTGAGGATCAAATTCAATCTTAATAGAACACATTTTTTTAAATATCTTCAGCTTAGGAATTTTATTCGATCAAACCAAAATAATGCTCTCACCCGACCTACTTATTCATCCTTGGAAAAAATTTTGACGAAAGATAGTAAGAGAAAGGGTATTATTTCAGAGTTTTATAACTCATTGACACTATCCTCAAGTGAAAACTCACAGAAAAGACTGAATTATTGGAAAGAAGACCTGCAAATTGAAATATCAGAGGAACAAAGGGAATTGGCTTGTGCAGAAGCTCAAACCAAATCAATAAATGTACGTCTTAAATTGATACATTTTAAATAGTTAATGCGGATGTATGTTAGACCAGTGGAGTTAAATAGATATAACAAAAACATACCAGATACATGCACAAAATGTATGGAAAGTAAAGGAACCCTATTTCACAGCTTATGGGAATGTAGTAAAATCAGAATTTTTTGGGAAGAGGTGAGGGTAACAATTGAAAAAATAATTTCAAGACAATTCACATTGAACTCTAAACTGTTTTTGTTGGGTCTATATCCAAAAAAACATAACTTTAACTAGAAAAGCACTCGGAGAGCGCAGACCTCCGCCAAGCGGCACAGTTGCCCCCATACAGTGTTTGTGTGTACGTTTTCAGATTCCCTGAGCATGAAAAGATATGAGTAGCAATTGGATTCACAATGATTATTTGTTTATTTGACATGGACAGTGCAATAAACAGACAATTAATGAATGACAATCAATGTGATAGTGATAGGATTAGTGGTTCAGTAGTGTAAAATGGGGCTATAAGGGACGTCGGGTTAATAAGGGACAGTTTTGTGGGAAATGTTTTAAATGTAATTCTGCTTTTTTTATTTTGAGCAGGACGCTGAGTTGTGTTGTTATTGTCAAATATCCCTGAATCCTTCATCAAATCTAGGCGGAAGCAAAATTAAAAAAGCAGAATTACATTTAGAAAAGTGTCCCATATTACCCTGCCGTCCCTTATAGCCCCGTTTTACGGTTGTAAAAGCATTGCCTCCTTGGCGGAGGTAATAAACTGAAGTGTTGGTGTGTCCATCTCCTCCACTGACGGATGCAGATTGGTTAGACAGGTTGCCGTGGGTTTTGAATGAATGAATGAATTTATTTCGGATAATACAGTACAGGTTAAAAGAAACTGTATAATATAACAACAAGGTCAAATTAGACAAAGACTCCTTCTTCTATACAATTCCACGTGAGTTATCCGAAATGGGTGATGGCTGAAGCCGCAGCTTATATTGCCCACCCATACCCGCAGACTTGGCGGGTTCAGGTATATTATATTTTATATTATATTGGGGTTGCGGTCCGCGGCAAAACTGAATTTAGAGTCTTCCCCGGCAGAGAGGTCGTTTTTACGCAGCGCCTATAGCTGGGCGGGGAATTTGTGGCAAATAATGGGGCGGCGGACAGGTGTCCGTGTCAGGTTTTGCAGCGTGGCGCAAAAGCAGTCACGTTGGCGGGCCCAGGCCAGCAGTGTTTTCCGCGTGCTTTTGTGTCTAAAACGTTGAAGAACGCGGAGTTTGTGTTGGTCAGACACGACGACCAGCCCAATGTGCGCAGCGCCTATGGCTGGCACAGGCACGCTGGGGGTCCGAGGCCAGCAGTGTTTTCCGCATGCTTTTGTGGCAAAAACGTTGAAGAAGGCGGAGTTTGTGTTGGTCAGACACGACGCCCAGCGGCCTCCATTGCGCCTGCGCACATGTTGAAAATGGCCCTATGTCACAGTGTTGAAAAATGCTTTAAAAAAATTCCTGTATCCAGACGGTGAACCGGATCACCCCCAAAATTTAATCAGTTCTTCCTTGTACCATTTCCAACAACGCCTGAAAGTTTCATGCAAATCCGTCCAAGACTTTTTGAGTTATCTTGCTAACCAACAGACAGACAGACAGACAAACACACAAACCCTGGCAAAAACATAACCTCCTCCTGGCCTTTTCGGCCTGGCGGAGGTAATAAGAGTGAAAGAGCATTCATAGACCTCAGTTTGCTTAATGCCAAAAAATGTATTGCACTACTGTGGAAAAAGACACATAAACCAGATGTGACTCAGTGGTTAAGACAGATGTTAACAAACCTTCCACTAGAAAGAATAACATACATACTGAAATCAAAGGAAAATGTGTTTGAGAATATATGGAGACCTTTCATTGATTATGTAAAGAAATTAAACATAACTTCTGAAGAAGAAGGTGAATGAGGTGTGTGGACCTTGCACATTCCAAATTGGTGAATGTATAATATGTATACTTATGTAATAGATTACCTAGGCTAAACAGAGGCGCATTGTTGATGACTTGCCTTTGTTAGTGGTTGTTGGTGTTTTTAGTACATTTTTTTTGTAGTTAGTGTTTTGTTTGTTTTTTTAAATTACTTTAGTGTTAGTGTTTGATTGTTTGTGCCATGTTTGTAAAAAAAAAAAAAAAAAAAAAAAAAGGTTCAATAAAAAATATTGTGGAAAAAAAAACTCAACTTGTCGTGTTTGGAGGAGAAAGAACACCATACCTACTGTGAAGCATGGGGATGGAAACATCATGCTTTGGGGCTGTTTTTCTGCAAAGGGACCAGGACGACTGATCCGAGTAAAGGAAAAAATGAATGGGGCCATGTATCGTGAGATTTTGAGTTAAAACCTCCTTCCATCAGCAAGGGCATTGAAGATTAAATGTGGCTGGGTCTTTCAGCATGACAATGATCCCAAACACACCACCCGGGCAATGAAGGAGTGGCTTCGTAAGAAGCATTTCAAGGTCCTGGAGTGGCCTAGCCAGTCTCCAGATCTCAACCCCATAGAAAATCTTTGGAGGGAGTTGAAAGTCTGTGTTGCCCAGCGACAGCCCCAAAACATGACTGCTCTAGAGGAGATCTGCATGGAGGAATGGGCCAAAATACCAGCAACAGTGTGTGAAAACCTTGTGAAGACTTACAGAAAACGTTTGACCTTTGTCATTGCCAACAAAGGGTATATAACAAAGTATTGAGATGAACTTTTGTTATTGACCAAATACTTATTTTACCGAGGAATTTACCAATTAATTCATTAAAAATACTTCAATGTGATTTTCAGGATTTTTTTTTCTCATTTTGTCTCTCATAGTTGAGGTATACCTATGATGAAAATTGGAGACCTCTCTCATCTTTTAAGTGGGAGAACTTGCACAATATGTGGCTGACTAAATACTTTTTTGCCCCACTGTATACAGGTATATCAAAACAGCATGTATGTACAGTTAGGCCCAGAAATATTTGGACAGTGACACGAGTTTTGTTATTTTAGCTGTTTATGAAAACATATTCAGGATACAATTATATAATCAATATGGGCTTAAAGTGCAGACTCTCAGCTGTAATTTGAGAGTATTCACATCCAAATTGGAGCAAGGGTTTAGGAATTACAGCTCTTTTATACGTAGCCACCTCTTTTTCAAGGGACCAAAAGTAATTGGACAATTGACTCAGAAGGCTGCAAAAAAAAAAAATAACAAGGCCGCATGGGCTCTTCTCTCGTTAACCTGTCATCAATTAAACAGTTAAAAGGTCTGGAGTTGATTCCAGGTGTGGCGTTTGCATTTGGAAGCTGTTGCTGTGAACACACAACATGCGGTCAAAGGAGCTCTCAATGGAGGTGAAACAGACCATCCTGAGGCTGAAAAAAAGAAGAAATCCATCAGAGAGATAGCAGAAATGTTAGGAGTGGCCAAATCAACAGTTTGGCACATTCTGAGAAAAAAAGAGTGCACTGGTGAGCTTGGGAACTCAAAAAGGCCTGGACGTCCACGGAAGACAACAGTGGGTGGTGGATGATCGCAGAATCCTTTCCATGGTGAAGAACAAATCCACTCAAGCGAAGAACACTCTCCAGGAAGTAGGTGTATCAATATCTAAGTCTACCATAAAGAGAAGACTTCATGAGAGTAAATACAAAGGATTCACCACAAGGTGCAAACCATTAATCAGCCTCAAAAATAGAAAGGCCAGAATTGACTTTGCCAAAAAACACCTGAAGAAGCCAGCCCAGTTCTGGAACAGCATTCTTTGGACAGATGAGACTAAGATCAACCTGTACCAGAATGATGGGAAGAAGAAAGTTTGGAGAAGAATTGGAACAGCTCATGATCCAAAGCACACCACATCTTCTGTAAAACATGGTGGAGGCAGTGTGATGGCATGGGCATGCCTGGCTTCCAATGGCACTGGGTCACTTGTGTTTATTGATGATGTGACAAAAGACAGAAGCAGCCGGATGAATTCTGAAGTGTATAGGGATATACTTTCTGCTCAGATTCAGCCAAATGCAGCAAAGTTGATTGGACTGCGCTTCACAGTACAGATGGACAGTGATCCAAAACATACTGCAAAAGCAACCCAGGAGTTTTTTAAAGCAAAGAAGTGGAATATTCTGCAATGGCCAAGTCAGTCACCGGATCTCAACCCAATCGAGCATGCATTTCACTTGCTCAAGACAAAACTTAAGGCAGAAAGACCCTCAAACAAGCAACAACTAAAGACAGCTGCAGTAAAGGCCTGGCAAAGCATCACAAAGGAGGAAACCCAGCGTTTGGTGATGTCCATGGGTTCCAGACTTCAGGCAGTCATTGCCTGCAAAGGATTCTCAACAAAATATTGAAAAGTAATATTTTACTTAGGGTTATGTTTATTTGTCCAATTACTTTTGAGCCCCTGAAATGAGGAGCGTTTGTATAAAAATAGCTACAATTCCTACATGTTTAATCATATATTTTTGTTCAACCCCTTGAATTAAACCTTAAAGTCTGCACTTCAATTCTGTTGTAGTTGTTTCATTTCAAATCCAATGTGGTGGCATGCAGAGCCCAAATCATGAAGATTGTGTCACTGTCCAAATATTTCAGGGCCTAACTGTATGTGTGACCCGTACTGGCAAAATGAGCCACTTTGAGGAAATTATCAAAACTGTGGTAACGCTTTTTCCATATTCTGGATTGAAAGACCTTCAAAATTATATTTAATTAGTAGGAAATGCGCAAGAACTGATTTGGAAAAAGCTGATTTGTTTATATTTTGGCTAGGTTTAAAACTCGCATTTGATGGGTCGGGAGTTATGTCTTCCGCCAAAACATATGTATTTTTAGAAAGTACGATTTCTAAGCTTTACAATGATACAATTTTTCTGTGCCCTTCCCCAGATTTGTGCCTCGAGACAATCCTGTCTCGGCAGTCTATAGACAGTTCCTTTGACTTCATGCTTTTTGTGCTCTGACATGCACAAATTCACAATATCACAGAATAGTTTTTTCTTTTAAATTTATTACGTACAGTTTAACAGGCCAGTGTTAATTATGGTCATGGCAAAGGCTGTGAATACTTACAGTGGATATAAAAAGTCTACACACCTCTGTTCAAATGCTAGGTTTTTGTGATGTAAAAAATGAGACAAAAATAAATCATTTCAAAACTTTTCCCCCCATTAATGTGACCTATAACCTGTACAACCCAATTGAAAAACCAACCGAAATCTTTTAAGGGGAAAAATAAAAAAACTTAGAATGACCTGTTTGCATAAATATGCACACCCTGTTAGAACTAGGAATGTGGCTGTGTTCAGAATTAACCAATCACATTCAAACTCATGTTTAATGGGAGTCAGCACACACCTGCCACCATTTAAAGTGCCTCTGATTAACCCCAGATAATGTTCAGCTGTTTTAGTAGGCTTTTCTTGATATTTTTGAAGTGACATCTTACAGCACAAGCCAGGGTCCGCAGAGTAGGGGTGGGCGTTATGGCCCACAAATGATATCACAATATTTCTGTGAATTTTCACGATAACTGTATTCTTCACAATATCACAGAATAGTTTTTTCTTTTAAATTTATAAAGTACAGTTTAACAGGCCAGCGTTAATTATGTTCAACATATTCAGTAAAAACAACTCTTATTTCTCCAGTTTTTAAAGAGCAATTTAGAATGTGTTTCAAATGTTTTTTATTCTGTATCAAATATTACCAGAAGATATTATAAACCACCACATCTTAAGTGCACTGAGGGGTGGACTGGGACAAAAATTCAGGCTGGGAATTTGAGTTGAAAACCAGAAACCACCACAGTTTTAGTAGGCCAACATTTTAAAATAACAGGTATCAAACTAGTTATAAATGTAATTATAACTTTCAGCTGGGAGGAAAATTATAAATTTGGAATTTAATAGTCAATTGATCTATTGATTATTAAAATAACTGATTGACTAATCTTAATTTTAATCTGGTGCTGCTTCTGATCTCTTTACCTTTTTCGAATAAATACACAAGGTAAGGCTTTAGGTAAAAAGTTACAATTCTGCATGAAAAAGGTCACGAATTTGTCACCAAAAATGTTCAAAATTTTAAAAATGTATCTTTATGAAAAGATGTTTAAAAAATTTGAAAATAAAACAAATTTAAGAGAGAACGGTAACAAGCTGTTGAGAGTACAGTTGGTACTGCAGACTACAAATAGCCCAGGGTTTTGAAAATTATCAAGGTTTTTCTTAAAACATCTGAATAGTCCTGAAAACATTGCCTTATAAATGTAAGAGCAATTTAGCTGTGGTTAATGCAACCTATTTATTACATGAAAAAACATAAACCCTAAACTACAGTATAAGCAGCTACAGCAGTATAATATAACCACAGACACTCATCACCACATTACTTCTGTCTTCATCTCATTTCTATGCTCTGGGGCATGAGGGGGTTTTGGTCATTTTAACATATTAAGTTAATTACCTCCGCCAAGGAGGTAATGTTTTTACCGGGGTCTGTCTGTTTGTCTGTCTGTTACCAACATAATTCAAAAAGTTATGAACGGATTTTGACGAAATTTTCAGGAAAGGTGTGTAATGGCATGGGGAACAGATGATTAGATTTTGGTGATGATCTGAGAGTGCATACCTCCACCAAGGGCTTTGTTTGTATTTGTGCAGCAGGATTACACAAAAACTACTAGATGGATTTGGATGAAATTTTCACCAGAGGTGGTTCTTGGGCTAGAGAGGAACCCATTACATTTTGGTGATGATCTGAGAATGCATACCTCAGCCAAGGCGCTTATCTTCTCACAGTGTGTTAGCAACAATACTCCAAAACTGATGGACAGACTTTGATGCAATTTTCACCACAAGTGGCTATAGGCCTACACACAAACCCATTACATTTTGGAGTTGATCCATGACAAACGGAAGGAGCCTTGGCGGAGGTATGCGCTCTGAGTGCTTTTCTAGTTTAGTATGTTATTTCACTGGGTCAGGAAGATGGTCTAAATAAAACAGGGAGGGAGTGGGGTTATTTAAAAGTATTATTTCATCATTTGGCCTACCTGTCTGCCATTTTGCCAAACAAAACACTTCTGCAGGTAAATGACCGCTGCATCAGACCTCCCGTCTATCTTTCTCTTAATTTAACCGCATTAGAAGTCTCCGTTGCACAGACAACTCCTGGGGCTGTTAACAGATTTTTTTTTTCTTTTGGTTGGTTGAATAAATCAATCTGGAGGAGCCACAAGGGAATGAAAATAAACCTCTGGACACTTAAGAGTCCAGACGTCAACAACATTGCTTCAGGGTGAAGTAAAACTTTTCACTGAAGCTGTGTTATTGACGTCCGGGAAAAAAATGCGGGCAGATTATCTGCATTGCTGCGCCCTTTTTTTGTTGTTGTTTTTTTTAAAGAAGGCAGCAGTCTGAAACTGCTTTAAAACTAAATTACTTTCTCACAACTAGACGCAGACGTTCCAAGCACAGAGCGCCGCTTCTCACGCCATTTTTTTTTTAGTCGTTTCTATGGTAATGCGTAACTTCCGTTGGCAGCGTAACGGACCCCACATATCACGATATTCATTTTTACACTGGTATCAAAAATTATACTGGTATTATCGTGAACGATACGATATGGCACACCCCTTCCGCAGAGAGCTTCCAAAGCATCACAGGGATCTCATTGTTCAAAGGTATCAGTCAGGAGAAGGGTGCAAAAGAATTTCCAAGGCATTAAATATATCATGGAGCATAGTGAAGACAGTCATCATCAAATGGAGAAAAGATGGCACAACAGTGACATTACCTAGAACTGGACATCCCTCCAAAATTGATGAAAAGATGAGAAGAAAACTGGTCAGGGATGCTGCCAAGAGGCTGACAGCAACATTGAAGGAGCTGCAGGAATTTCTGGCCAGTACTGGCTGTTAAGTACATGTGACAACTGTCTCCCATCTAGAGTGGCAAGACGGAATCCTTATCTTACGAAGAAAAGCATCCAAGCCCTGCTACATTTTGCAAAAACACATTTGAAATCTCTCAAACGCATGTGGGAAAATATGTTATGGTCCGATGAAACCAAGGTTGAACTTTTTGGCCATAATTCCAAAAGGTATATTTGGTGCAAACACAACACTGCTCATCACCAAAAGAACACCATACCTACAGTGAAGCATGGCGGTGGGACCATACTTTGGGGCTGTTTTTCTTTAGCTGGAACTGGGGCCTTAGTCAAGGTGGAGGGAATTATGATCAGTTCCAAATACTGGTCAGTGTTGACACAAAACTTTCAGGCTTCTGCTAGAAAGCTGAAGATGAAGAAGAATTTCATCTTTCAGCACGACAATGACCCAAAGCAGACATCCAAATAAACAAAAGAATGGCTTCACCAGAAGAAGATTAAGGTTTTGGAATGGCCCAGCCCTTGCAATTGACAGATTTGGAGCGTTTTTGCAAAGAAGAGTTGGCAAATATTGCCACATGAAGATGTGCCACGCTGATAAACTCCTACCCAAAAAGATTGGGTGCTGTAATAAAAGCCAAAGGTGCTGCAACAAAGTATTAGTTTAAGGGTGTGCATATTTATGCAGCAGGTTATTGTAAGTTTTTTATTTTTCCACTTAAAAGATTTCAATTTGTTTTTCAATTGGGTCGTACAGGTTATAGGTCACATTAATGGTGGAAAAAGTTTTGAAATGATTTATCTTGGTCTCATTTTTTTACATCACAGATCCTGGCATTTAAACAGGGGTGTGTAGACTTTTTATATCCACTGTATGTACATGTGATTTCTTAATTTTTTATTTTTAATAAATTTGCAAAAATTTCAAAAATACTTTTTTCTCACTGCCATTATGGTGTGTTGTGTGTAGAATTTTGAGGAAAAAAGGAATTTAATCCATTTTGGAATAAGGCTATAACATAACAAAATGTGGAAAGAGTGAAGCGCAGTGAATACTTTACGGATGCACTGTAGTTTTCCTTTAATTGGGCTCACCTGCCAAACTAATTATGACAGGTGTCTGGGATTGACATCAGTGATCCAAAGAGCCCTGAGACACAATACCATTCATGAGTTTAATTGACAAACAAAAAATTGGATGTTTATAACACTGAAATCCTATTTGCAGAATAATTTGGAATGCTCTGTGTGTGTGTGTGGGGGGGGGGGTAGATAATCTTTTTTCTTAGCGTGGCACCTCACCACGTAGAAATGTTGCCGGCGGAGACCTTGCACTTGTGCTAGTCTAGCATCCATGCCTAAGATTTTATTTTCGATGTAAATAAGGATTTCTCTGACCTCTGTACTGTTCTAGGTTTTTTCGGGTGGAGTTTGAGGGAGGTAGGGCTGTATTGGTGAGAAGAGTAACAGTGGGGAAAGCTGTACTACAGTTCTCCTTGTTATCCTTCCTATGGTAGGTCTTTTTGCATAGTCAGGTGGGTTGGTGGAGTAAACTGAGTCCAAAAAAAGTGGTGGAGTAAACTGAGTCCAGAAAATGGCTTTTCAGTTATACATTCTACAAAAACTACACTTGAATTGTAGGGGTGGGAATCTTTAAGCACCCAACAATTCAGCCGATTATGATTCAGGGAGCTCCGATTCAACCAGATTACGATTCTCGATGCATTTTGATGCATCTTTTTTTTTAATTTGGGATTTTTTTTCTTCCCACTGTGTGACGTCTTACTTTTAAACCATTTGCAATGGCCCATGAATTTACTTCATCATTGTCACCTTACATATACTCGTACTGTATACTTTTTACATTTGTTGGTGACTGGGAAAAGTCTTTCCAACAGCTTTACACAAAATATTACAACACTCTACGGTACCTCAGCTCTACAGTACACATCATGGCATGAAAGCCCTGGTTCTTGATAACAGAATACAGGCGTAAATCCTTGGCAGTAAAAGCAGATTTTGTAATTTGCTTTGCTTTTTCCGAGTTGTGTGGAAGTTTTGACACTGCTTACTCAATGGCTCTCTGGTTGGCAATGGCAGCTATAACTTTTTTTTTTCTCTGTGGCTGCCGGATGTAAATCTGCGATATGGTTTTGCGTGTTTGTCGTGTTTCCAAAATAGTTTTGTCTGACAGAACTTGCATACGGTGTGGGTCTTGTCCAAGTCTTTTTTCCCTTCGACTTCATAAAAGCCAAAATACTGCTATACGTTTGTTTGCTTTTAATGAAGAGGCTGCCGATCGTATACGCCGCTCTGCCATTTTGTTTCTTTTGTGTCACACCATAAAGAGTCTGGGCAGGTCTGGACACTGACTTTTTTATTCCGGCCAAATTAATTACGTTATTAATAATATTTAATAATCAGAATTTTGACATTTGTGTATTGATTCAAAATCATTCATGTCCGCAACAAGATGCATCGAAAAAATGATTTCGCCCACCACTAGTGAATTGTTCATCTGACATGTTGGATCTCGCATTGATCTTGGGTTATCTTGCCATCACACCGCCATCCTTTCCACACACTCACCTCCATGGGCCATGGTGGTCTTGCTTGAACTGATGACACCATTATATCTGACGCGTAAATTCCCATTGAAAATGGCTGCTGGATATTCAGTTAACTGATTTATTTAATTGACAAAATTTTTAATATCCCTAGTCACTGCCCAAAGTTCATGACCATAGGTGATGGTAGGATTGTAGAGTGACCAGTAAATCGAAAGCTTTGGTTTGGAGCTCAGCTCCCTCTTCACCACAATGCATCAGTACAACATTCACATCACTGCAGCTGCAGCTCTGATTTGCCTGTCAGTTTCCTGCGCCATTCTCTTCTCACTTGTGAATAAGACTCTGAGATACATGAGCTCCTCCACTTGGGGTAGGAGTTCGCCCCCAGCCTTGAGTGGGCAAATTTGGCACCTTATCACATTTCTTAATGAAAAATTAAGATTTTATCTGTGATGAAGTTTAAATCTTCATTTTTTTTTCCCTCCCCCAGATCTGGTGTCGCTGTTTAACCTGGAAAATGATCTTCCGGATGAGCTCATACCCAATGGAGACATGTCACTGGGAATGCCTTCTAATGGTGGTCCAGGTGGAGGGGGTCCAAGTCTCAGCTCTATTGTTCCCGATGCAGCCGCCAAACACAAACAGCTGTCTGAGCTCTTGCGACCAGGAATTTCCTCCATACTGGGAGCTGGTCTCAATTCCGCCAGCCCACAACAAGGAGGCATGGTGGGAAACCAACTAGGCAATGTGCTAGGAAAGAATCCACTCGGACAGGGCTCACCGAATCACCAGTCTCCACAGGGCCCTAAAGGTGGAGCTACTGCTGGACAAGGCAATGGAGGTGCTGGCCTGACCTTCAACCAGGCCATGCTAAACAGTGGGCAGGGTCACGGTGTCATGGGCCAGGCCGGGCAGGTGATGAATGGCACCATGGGACCAGCTGGTCGTGGGAGACCTGGGCCTGGCATGCAGTACCAGGGACAAAGCATGCAGGGGGCCCAGGTGAGTGCTGGACCTGTCATGGGAGGCAGTGTGTTGGCGGAGACTCTCACGCAAGCAGGGCCACAGATGGGTGCGCACAACGCAATTAATGCTCAGCAAGCTGGAAACATGAACAAGGTGAGTTTGAAAAAAATTGCTTCAATTAGTTACACTTGTAACCTTTGCTTCCTTAGGGAAGTAAAATCACTCAAATATAATTTGTATATCTTGTATAACTATTGGTAAAAATTAGCATGGTACAGTCATCCAGTGGTTTCAAATATCAACCAATTTGTTAGTTTTATTAGCTCATTCTGGTGAAGTTGAAAGGAGCTAATGCAATGACGTGCTGTTCGTCCATCCACATTTCAAGCGGATCACTACTTCTCCTAGGCATTTTCCTTGATTGTCACCAAACTCACAATAACCTTCAGGTAGATCTGCATCCAGCTTGTGCTCAAGGCCAGTGTCAAGGTCAGTGGTTAGGTTATCTAGTCACTTATGTGATTTCAGAAAAATTGCTACTCTTTGGCAGTTGTTTTGATGCTCACCAAACTTGTCCACAATGATCTTCGGGTCTCCATCCAGGTTATGCTCGAGGTCAGGAGAGCTTAACCCTTATATGATTTCATGAAAATTGTTATTCCCAAGGAATTTGCCATAATTCACAGCAGATTCACATGCAGTCATCCTCAGGTTTGTCTGTGTCCAGGTTGAGCTCCAGGTCATCGTTAAAGGTCAAGAGATCTGGGCATTTATGATTTTGTGAAAATCGTTACTTCTCCTAGGCAGTTGCCCCGATGTTTGGCAACCTCGTACACAATGATCCTCAAGTGGGTCTGCATTCAAGGATTCAAAGGCTTTATTATCATGTGCACAGTTAAGAAATGCAACATTTCCTGAGCAATGCAAATTCTTACTCTGCTCTCCAAACGAATGCCAAGGTAGTAGATACACATCAATACTAATAAGGTAATAGCACACCTTTTACTGATGAATACTAATAACACCCATTAGGCAATTAGAACGCCTTAAACACACCTTAATTCTAAGTGCTAATGCTAATGGATACTAATAACACACATTAGGCAATTAGGACAGTTAAAGCAGTTAAACTAGAAGAAACAAGAAGGATGAAAATTGAAAATTCACTGGATGACTATAATGGACAATGGTATATTAATATCAGAGATGATATGAACCTGAGATGGCATAAGCCTATGTACAGTGTGCAAATGAGCACTGTACAAATTAGCACCCAGTGTGAGAATTTCTCTGTAATGATAATACCCAGTAGACTGTACAATGATAATTTAGCAGCAAATATGATATGGACATGAGACAGGGTGAGACTATGTACCCTGTACAAGTGAGCAATGTGCAAATTTAACAAAGAGTGTGTGAATTCCTATTTGCAAAGCTTGTCTGGAGTTTATTTATTCAGGATTTATTCACATCTAGTCTGTGTTTAACGTCAAGGTCAACGGACTGAGCTACTCTGTTGTTGACAGTGTGATCAATGCACTAATCAGTTTTGTGTTTTATAATACAATGCTTATATAATCTTGATTTTAAACTTTTATGTCACATTAGCAGTTTAGCAGGCTTATGTAATAATTCAGACTGTTCTTTAATAATCTAATTTCAAGTATGTGTTTTTAATTTGATTTGAGTCCTGCATTTGGATGTTTTCAATTTCCCTCTCATCTTTTATGATGAGAAAAGTATGCAGAATATGACTATGAACTTTGATACTCACCAAGCATGCATCAGTTCAGTCTGCAACTACTAGATTGTCTGTTAAAGGAGCATAATCTAAGTTCAAGTGCATCAGTCCATATGGGACTTACTTGGAACAACAGTAGTTTTATAGTAGAGCAGTACTGGTGTGTTTATTTCTACATTCTCAAACCTCACCTATTGACAGTGATTACAGCTAATAAGACTGGTTGTGCTGCCACACCGCTAAACAACAAATCTGTAGATCTGTATGGAAAATAATTTCTATGAAGCTGCTGATTGTACTCCGTTTTGAACATGGTTACTTTCACAGACTCTGAAGTTCTCAGTGTGAGAAAATGTGTCTTCCTCTGTTTATAAGTCTCGAGGCTTTGTGGTTTGACAGGAAACCAAGGTTAACCAGCAGGGTAGTTTTCACTATAATTATTTCAATAGACAGAGCCACATAAAACAAGCCCAACTTATTTTCCTGTATGCGCACATACATTTGTTAGATTAGAAGTATGTCCCATTGTGGGCTCCTATTTCTAGCTTAGTTATACCTTATTCATTCAATAGTAAAACACATTTCTTTACATTACACTGATGTCATGACTGTGTTTTCGAAGAGGGGGTGTGTAAAAAGGAAGAAGCAGATTTGAACTGATTGCTTTTTACATTTTTTTTTTTTTAATTTAAGTTTTTGTAAAGGGTATACAGGTCGTTACAGCAATGCAGTGTTTACATTTTCATCACATGTTCCCTTATTTTCTGATATCTGACAACATTGGAAGATTAATTCTTACAACACCCCTTTTTTTTTTTTTAAAGTGAAAGAAAAAGTGAAATTAAAGAGAAAAAAAAACAAGAAACAAATAACAAAAAACAAACAAACCAGTAAAAAACAAACAAAAAGAAAAAGTAAGTAAATAAAGATAAAAGAGCATCTGAGTAGCTTTGGAACAAAGAGCGGAACCATTATTGAAATGGTATTTGTCAAAGATTAGATCTAATGGAAGACACATATGCGGTCCAGGGTTGCCAAAAGTTCATGAACACATCCATGTCCTGTCTCAGTGCGAATGTCAACTTTTCCATCGAGTAAATGTCTTGGATCACATTAGTCCAATCTTCAGGTGTAGGACAGTCCTTCAACATCCATTTTTTAGTTAGAGCTTTTTTGCTTGCCAATATTAAAACATTGAATAAGTATTTTTCTCCTCGTCTTTCCAGTGAGTCCGGTAGTAAACCCAAATACAAAGTTACAAAAGAAAAGGGAACTGTAATTTTGAATATTTTCCCCAATATTGTCTGTACCTTGGTCCAATATTGGTGGATAACTGGGCATGACCAAAACACATGAAAATGATTTGCAGTCTTTTCACCACACAAGCGCCAACAGTTCAATCCCTTATGGGTAAATTTGTTTTGTGCAGGTGTTCTGAAAAATCTTGCCAAGTTTTTCCATCCAAATTCTCTCCACTGCAGGGATGAGGTACTTTTCCATTGCTGTTTATTTAGCTTTTCCCATATTTCCAGTTGTAAAGTGAAATTCCCCTCTTTTTCCCATCTCTCTTTTATATAAGATGTGTTGTCTCCTTTTAAGTCTTGAAGACCTTGGTATATTTTAGAAATGTATCTGATCCCTGGGATCCCTTTATATGCCATTAAGAAGACCTTCAGAACACCTGACTGGGCCCTTTCCAAAACCTCCTTTTTAAGTATATTGTTTATGTGGTGTCTAAGCTGGAAGAACCTGTAAAGGTCTTGATTTATTAGGCCTTGTTTTTTCAAATCTTCAAAACTTCTTAAGATTTGCCCTTTAAAAAAATCGTAATATTTTATCAGCCCTTTCTCCTTCCACTTTTTAAATCTGGTGTCTGTTTTATTAGGAGTAAAGTCCTGATCATAGGCGATCCATTGCAGAAGTCGATAGGGCTCTTTAGTTTGATTCTCTCTGACTATCTTAAACCAAATTTTTAGCGGGGTCTCTATCCACGGGTTAGTGTTATTCAAAAGCTTAGGTAAGACATTGTTCCCTATTATCGCCTGTAGGGGGATGTCACTTGTTATTTGGCATTCTATCTCCTTCCATTGTGCAGTGTAGACTGGGTTACATATCTCTACTAAAGTTTTAATTTGTGCGGCTTTAAAGTAGTCCCTGATATTTGGCAGCGCGAGCCCACCTTTGTCTTTGTTTAGCTGTAGGGTTCTATATCTGATTCTAGGTCTCTTGCCCTGCCATATGAATCTTGAGATCCTTCTGTCCAGCTCCTGCCATGTTTTTTTGGGAGGTTCTACCGGTATTGTTTGGAAAAGGTATAGAAGACGTGGAAGTATATTCATTTTGACTGCTTCAATTCTTTGTGCAGTACCCAAGAATGGTATCATATTCCATCTTGCTAGGTCAGATTTTATTTTTGTCACCAGTGGATCATAGTTTAGTGATATAATTTTGTTGAGTTGTTTCGGGATATTGACCCCCAGATATTTCATAGATTCCGACTCCCAGTTAGTTTTGAGTTTGCTTAGTGAATAATGATTTGGGTCATAGTTGAATGTTAAAACTTGGGTTTTATGCATATTTAATTTGTACCCCGATAAATCTCCATACTCTGAAAAAACTGAGGTTAGTTCTGGTAAAGAAGTGTCCGGCTGCCCTAGGTATATTAAAATGTCATCAGCAAAGAGTGCTATTTTATGTTCCTTCTGACCAAGTGTAATACCTTGAATTTTTTGGTTTTGTCTTATCCATTGGCTCAGAGGTTCTATGAAGATTGCAAAGAGCAGTGGAGACAGGGGGCAGCCCTGACGACATCCTCTTTCCTTCCACAATATCTTTATTGAACCTTTTCTTTTTTTTTTTTTAACAAACATGATACAAACAATCAAACACTAACACTAAAGTACTACAAAAAAAAAATGCACTAAAAACACCAACAACCACCAACAAAATCAAGTCTTCAACAGTGCTCCTCCGCCTAGTCTAGACAATCCAACACATAAGTACACATACCACGTTCACCAGTTTGGAATCCACAAGGTCCACACACATCACCCACCCCCCTCCCCAAGAGCCATGCCCAAATCTTCCACATAATCAACAAAAGGTCTCCATACATTCCCAAACACAACCTCCCCCGATTTCAGCACACATGCCACTCTCTCCAATGGAAGGTCCGTCAACATCCGTCTCAACCACCGAGCCACATCCGGTCCACGAGTCCCCCTCCACAACAGTGCAACACATCCCTTGGCACCAAGCAAACCGAGGTCCATGAATGCTCCTCCACTTTTATTAAAACTATGCTTTTCTGGGCACAGACCCAACAAAAACAGTCCAGGATTCAACACGACCTGTTCCGAGATTACCCCCTCAATTGTTACCCTCACCTCCTCCCAAAACACTCCCACCAATCCACACTCCCACAAACAATGAAACAGGGCTCCCCCACCCTCCATGCATTCCGTGCATGTATCTGGCACATCCCTGCCACATCCATTCAACTCCTCCGGTGCAACACACATCCGCACCAACCACCCGAAATGCATCAATTCAAGGCGCGCACCCACTGATCTGGTTTGAGCCTCTGCACAAGCCAATCCCCACTGCCCCTCCGAAACCCCAACCCGCAGATCCTCCCTCCAGCAGTTCAGTCCCCTCAGCGAACCCTCACCCGAAGATAGTGTCAATGAGCTACAAAACTCCGAAACAATACCCCCTCTCCCACCATCTTTCATCATCATTTCCTCCAAGGATGAACAAATAGGTCGAGCGAGAGCTCCATCCTGATTCGATCGAACAAAGCCTCTAAGCCGAAGATACCCAAAAAAATGTGTTCTATTGAGATCAAACTCGATCCTCAGCTCCTCAAAAGACACCATGCCGTCTGCACCTGGCAAACACAAATCCTGAATCCCTCGCATCCCCCCCAAATTCCACACTTCAAACACAGCGTCCGCCCTCCCCGGTTCAAAATATTGATTACCCCATACTGGACCAAACCGTGACAACAACTGTGGTTCTTTTAAATAGTTTTCAGCCTCACACCATATCCCGATCACATGCTTTACAAATGGATTTTTAACTTGTTTCTGCAATTTTTTTGCCGAATCTGAGCACATGAATATGGGAAGAGGCAAAGGTAAATTGCATGACTCCACCCCAGTCCAGTGAGGGAGATCATCCGATGAAAAATAACATGTCATAGACCTCAGTTGTGCCGACCAACAATACAACATAAAATTTGGACATTTCAGACCTCCACGATCAAATGGCAAATACAACAAAGACAAACGCAATCTAGCCCTCCTGTTGCTCCACACAAACTCCACCAACTTTTTTTTTATTCTTGAGAATAGATCCAAAGGTGGTGACAAGGGAATGCACTGAAATAAATAAAGTATTTTAGGTAAAATATTACTTTTAAGTATATTGATTCTCCCGATCATCGACATTGGTAGTGACATCCATCTCTGAGTTAACTCACTGATATCTGACATTAAGGCTTCATAGTTGACACTGGCGACTGATTCTAGCTTAGGCATAATTTGGATTCCTAAATATTTAAACTGATTTACAACATTGAATTGATTTACCTCAGGGGCTGGGTAATTTCTCTGGGTCTCATTTAGCATTAATATTGAAGATTTAGTTTTATTTATTTTATATCCTGAAATTTCCCCAAAATTCTTTATTAAATTCAACAAGGTTGGAATTGATTTTTTTAGATTCGACATAAACAAAATTATGTCATCGGCGTACAGGGAGATTTTATGTTCTGTTGGTCCAACTTTAATTCCATATATTTGTGAATGTAAACGTATCGCTATCGCTAAAGGTTCAATTGCCATAGTAAACAGTAAAGGTGAAAGTGGACAGCCTTGTCGACATCCTCTATTGATTTTTATTGGTTTTGAAATATTGTTATTTGTTAGGATTTCTGCTGTAGCATTATTGTATATTATTTGAACCCATTTTATGAAATTATTTCCAAGTCCAAACCTTTGTAGTACTTCAAAAAGAAAGGGCCATTCAACTCTATCAAAGGCCTTTTCGGCGTCCAATGATAGAAGAGCTGTATCCGGTGCTTCTTTATTAAAATAAATAATATTAAATAGTCTTCTTACATTATGGAAGCCTTGTCTACCCTTTATAAAGCCATTCTGATCTCGATTAATAATATTTGGTAAAATTTCTTGTATTCGTCTTGCTAAAATTTTACAGATTATCTTAAGGTCGGCGTTTAATAGGCTTATTGGTCTCATATTTTCACATTTATTAGAGGGCTTACCTGGTTTTGGCAGCAGTATAATTAAGGCATTATTTATGTATGATGGTAAATTATTATTTTGAAATGCTTCTAAAACCATTTCCAAAAAAGGTTTTATTAATTTATTCTTAAATTTTTTATAAAGGTCAACTGGAAGACCATCTGGTCCTGCACTTTTTCCTGATTTCATATTATCAATGGCTAGCCCAACTTCTTCTTGACTAATTTTAGACTCCAATATCTCCGTTTTCATTTGGAATACACGGTATAGATAGTTCGTTCAAAAACCCATTTAGTTTTGTTAATTCAGGTTCATTTTTGGTATCATATAATTTTTCATAGTAATCTCTAAAGGCTCTATTAATTTCTAAAGGATCTATAACTACCTGTCCATTACTTATAATACTGGTAATTGGTGTTTTAATTTCCAATTGTTTAATCTGCCATGCTAATAATTTTCCTGATTTTTCACCTTGTTCATAAAAAGATTGTTTCAATCTTAGAAGACTCGAGGCAGCTCTATTCGCTGATTTTTTGTCGTATTCAGCTCTCAAAATCAGTAATTCATTCTCCAACCTTGGGTCACTTCCTGCATACACTTTTTCCTGAAGATTTTTTATTTTATGTTCCAATTTAGCTCTCTCCTCTCGAGTCTTCTTAGATTTTGATCCTGTATAACTAATAATATGTCCCCTAATAAAAGCTTTGAAAGCCTCCCACTTTACACATGCTGATGTTTGTGTAGTATTGATGTCAAAGAACTCGTCTATCTGTTTTTCTATATACTTGACAAATTCCTCATCCTGAAGCCATTTATGCTGAAATTGCCATCTACCTGATTCCTTTATCAATTTTTTATCTACATATATTAGACAACAGGGTGCATGGTCAGAGATCACGATGTTATCATAAAAGCAGTTTTGAATCTTGGACCTTAATTCTGTGGAAATCAAAAAATAATCAATACGTGAGAATGTCTTGTAGGTACTGGAATAACAAGAATAGGCTTTAACTTGTGGTTTCATTTCTCTCCATATATCTAACAATCTCAATTCTTTCATAAAATGATTAATAGTCATCCTACATCCAATGTGCGTACAATCCAGTCCTGTTGATCTATCCACACCTGGATTCAATGTACAATTAAAATCCCCTGCTATTATATGTTGCCCTGTAAGTGATGATAAGATGAGAAATAAATTAGCAAAGAACTTCTGGTCATCTATATTGGGACCATATAAGTTCACAAGATTTATATTTTCTAATAGCAAAGAACCTTGAATGATTACATATCTTCCAAATTTGTCTCCAATTACATTTTTCACTTGAAAAGGAACTGATTTATGTATGAGAGTCATAACTCCCCTGGCTCGGGATGAAAATGAAGAGGTGAATACACTTCCCTGCCATCTACTCCTAATTCTTTTAACATCCTCCTCTATCAGATGAGTTTCTTGTAAAAACACAATTCTTGAACCCATGTCCTTTATTTTATTCATAACTTGTTTAAGTTTTTTTAAATTTTGTAGACCTCTGCAATTCCATGAAGTTAAATTAAGATTAACACTTTGGTCCATGATCAATAGAGAGTTTGGGATTACCTTGCAGTGTAAACATGCTCATACAGAGAAGCAAAAACATGAGTGGTTGAACATTCATCCTACAAACTACACACAAACAAATTCCCCCTTCCCACACTTGTGGCAAACCCCCCAAAATCAAAAGAAAAATTCTGTCTCCCGATATAGCCATCGACTGTTCCACATCCACGGGGAACAGCCTAAGCCACTCCTTCTTCATCCTCCCAATCACCCTAACTCTACTGCTTTTAATGACGTAACATTAACTCTCCTCTGTAGTTTTCCAACTTAACTCCAAAATTTTTACCAACTTTGTACATCCTAGTTTTTTTTTTGTTTGTTTGTTTTGTTTTTGTTTTGTTTTTTTTTAATATATAATACAATCTATATTTTGTAAACTTACTATTTACTTCAAGTCAGTCAGATGCCTGTGCAAATGCTTAGTTATTCTACCTTATATTTTGTTCATGCTTAGCTCCCACCAGTCTCTTCTTCTTCTTTGATCTTCTTGATGAACTCCTGCGCCTCCTCTGGGGTCTTGAAGATGTGGGTTCTGCCCTCATACGTGGTCAGCAGTCTCGCAGGATAGATTACACCATGACGAATCCCAAGGTTGCGCAGCTCCTTACGTACGGGATCAAACTGCTTCCTCAATTGCTGGATTCCTGTGGCCAAATCTGGGTAGAACCGCACCTGCTGGTCCTGGTGTTTAATCTCTCCTTTAGCACGTGCAGCGTTGAAGATCTTCATCCTGTCTCTGTTGCTTAGAAACTTCATAATTAAGGTCCTCGGCGGTCCCTTATCTCTCCGTGGGCCAATACGATGTGCTTTTTCCAGAACCACTGCTGATTGCAACTCCTCGCTGCCCAGCACCTCCGGAATCCACTTTTCCAGAAAGGAACATACGTCCCGACCTTCTGATTCCTCTGGAAGACCCACCAGCCTCAAGTTATTCTGTCTCGACCGAGATTCCAAATCCAAAATATTATCTTCCAGAGAGTTATTTTTTTTTTCCAAAGTGCGCACCTTTAATTGAAGACGGGTGACGTCATCTTCAGCACTAGCGAGACGGAGCTCCATCTGCGCCGTTCGTTCTACACAGTCACCCAATTCCTTTCTTATTCCTTCCAGCGCTGTCATAATCCCATCAAATCTAGAGGAAAAGTCCGCTCTCATTGAACTCATGGCAGCCATCAGCGCATCTGCGCCATTCCCCGCAAATATCGCACCGCCGCCAGCTTCCTCCGCCATATATGGAGCCTTGTTTGCTGCGTCACAGACCTGAAAGTCCGTTAATTTGGACTGTTTCGGCGGCTCGCTTTTTCCTTTTCCTGGTTTTCCAGCCTTAGGCTTCGCCGACATATCCTCGCCCAAATGCTGGGATACGTTCTGTCCCAAATGAGAGAGTTATTTGCCGATTTTTTTTTTTCCAGGAGCAGAGCAGAGCGAGACACGTCCGTCCTACGTGGCAGCCATAACCGGAAGTCCGACATCCTCTTTCCAGTTCAAAAGATGATGATAAATTACCGTTAATCCTTATTTTAGCTGTTGGTTTTTTATATAATGCCTGTATAGTTCTAATGAAGTTGTTATGAAAATTGAAACTGGATAAGATTCTATATAGAAAAGACCAGTCAACCGAATCGAATGCTTTTTCAGCATCTAATCCCAATATGACTGCATTTAAGTTATATTTTTTTATATGATGAATTATGTGTAAAGTGCGTCGAATGTTGTCTTGTGTCTGTCTTTGTCTTATAAAACCTGTTTGGTCTAAATGAATTAGGTCTGTCAGTATATTTTCTAACCTTTTGGCAAGGATAATGGTAAAAAGCTTATAGTCCTGATTTAGTACACTGATTGGTCTGTAGTTGGAGCACTCTAGTTTATCCTTTTCAGGTTTAGGTATAACTGCAATGACCCCTTCTCTCCAGGAGGGGGGGATTTCCCCTGTGTGGAGGACATAATTAAATGTTTTCAGGAGGAGAGGAGATAGTTGCTGTTTAAAGGTTTTGTACCACTCTGCTGTATAGCCATCAGCTCCTGGGGATTTGTTAGCTTTAAGTTTCATAATTGCTTTTTCCAATTCTTTAGGATGTATTTCTGACAGTAGTGTTTTATTTTGTGACTCCGTAAGTTGGGGAAGGTTTAATGTGTTTAGGAATGCCTCGGATGCGTTTTTATGTTTTTTGTGGGAGTATAAGTTCTTATAGTAATTCTCGAAGTTTTTAAGAATATCCTGAACTCTGAATTTTATTTCCTTTGATACTGGGTCTCTGATTTTGTAGATTGCTCTTTCTGTTTGATGTTTCCTCAATTTATAGGCTAGCAATTTTGCCGATTTACTGCCTGCTTCATAGTATTTTTGTTTCAGAAATGTAAGTTTCTTCTGGATTTCTATTGTGTAGATCTCATTTATTTGGTTTTTAATTTCCTTAATCTTGAGCGAGTCAGTAGAATGAGTGTTGCCTTTGTGTTCTTTTTCTAGGTTCCTAAGTTCTGACTCTAATGCGGATAGTTTTTCTTGTCTTAGTTTCTTTTGGGTTGCCAGTTTTGCAATAATCTTTCCTCTTATTACAGCTTTACATGCATCCCACAGTATTAAAGGGGATACTTCTCCATTATCGTTATCTTCCAAATATCTGAGAATATCTGATTCCAATTCATCTTTCAATGGTCCTTTCAGGACATTTGAATTTAACCTCCAAGAAAATGTATTATTTGTGTATTTTTGGATATTTAAGTCCATGTAGATCGGACTGTGGTCGGAGAGATCCATCAGTCCTATTTTACATGTTTTTACTCTTCCAATGTCTCTATTAAACATAAAAAAATAGTCAATCCTTGAGTAAGATGAATGTGGAGTTGAGTAAAATGTATAGTCTTTTACACTGGGGTTGAGTTCCCTCCACACGTCACAGATTCCCAATTCTTTTAGTAGCATCCGAGTCTTCCTGTTTTGGGTGTTATTTTGATGTGAGGAATTACCAGAAGTATCCCAGTATGGATTCAGTCTAAGATTGAAGTCCCCACCACATATCACTAAACCTTGAGCTTTAGTTATCATTAGGTCGAATACATTTTTATAAAATTTCCAGTTAGCCCCTGGGGGAGCATACACATTCAGCAGGGTGATATCTTCTCCCTCTAGCCGCCCAGTTACCAAACTGTATCTCCCTTCTTTATCTTTGTGTTCTGATTTTTTTTCAAATGTAATTTTGGTTGATATCAATGTCGCTACTCCCCTCCTCCTCCCTGATTTATATGAAGATGAAGAGATCATTTTAAACCCTTGTCTACTGAGTTTATTGTGTTCCACGTCTGTTAGGTGGGTTTCTTGTAAAAGTATTATTCCTGCTTTGTCTTTTTTCATTTTGCCTAGAATCTTGGATCTTTTAACTGGATTCAGGATTCCTTTTACATTATATGAAATTATTTTGGTTACACCCTGTTTCTCCATTGTGTTGTTTTGTTTAGTATAACTGTGTGGTGGCCCTCTTTTGTGCTACTCAGAAACTGAAAGAACATTAAAAACAAGAAAAACATTAAGAACATAGTGTAAAAAACTTTAAAACAAAAAGCTGTCATAAGAACCTCCTGAGCTGAGGTCTTTTTAAAGACCCTGTAAGAGCCTTGATGGAGTGAAGGCTCTGAGGGAAATTCCTCAAACTCTGTTACGTGTTGAGGGCCCTCTCTTACCACTGAAAGTAGTCCCATGCTTTTAACGTGAGTTTCAGAACCCAATCCAAACTTGTAATGATTTTTTTTTTTTTTCCTTTTATGCCTAAACCCTGTGAAATTGTGTGCACCCTCCCACCCCCATCACATCAAACATTCACGCAAAAACAGTATTTGTTAGTATGAGGAGAACATGTGGATTATTGTCACATTTCTATTTTAACAAGTTTTTTTTTTTTTTATTACAAAGACTTATTTGTTTCAAATAATATGATTGTTCCATGAAATGTTTTACCACATGCTGAATATGCATCTCCTTTAATGTTTGTTACCTTGTATGAGGGGGGTTGGATGTGCGGATTGATTCAAGAGAAAAAAAAAAAAAAAAAGGTCGCTATTCCAACCTGAAAACGGATAGTTTATCCGCGACGCTCTGGTGCTGGGTTTCCCGCTGCTGGTCCGTGGATTTTGAAGGTCTTTGTGTTGTCCATGTTTGCGCTTTGATCTTCTCACTCGGGTCTGCTGGGGGTTTAAATACCGTTACCGGGAGGCCTCTTTTCGCCATGTCAGCTGTTGCTTCTTCCGCCGAATTATAGAGACACGTTTCATCGCCGTAGAAGACCCTTAACTTCGCAGGAAATGGTGTCTGAAAGCGCAATTTCTTCTCTCTTAACACCTTTTTCGCGTCATTGTATTCCCTGCGCTTTTTAAGGACCTCCGGGGCGTAATCGTGTTCCACGTAGACTTTTCTCTCCTGGTGCATAAATCCTTTTTTCTGCCAGGCCAGTCTTACAACCTCTTGTTTTATTTTGAAATTGGAAAATCTTACCAACACCGAACGTGGGGGCGCTTCCGCCGCCGGCCTAGCGGCTAATGAACGATGTGCCTTTTCTATCTTCAAGTCGGTGGTTTGTGGAATATCCAATTTCTCTCTTAGTAAGGATTCCACGCATTCTGCCATTGAGTTAAAACCATTTTCGGTTCCTTCTATCAGACCATGAATTCTTATGTTGTCTCTTCTTTGTTTTCCTTCTTGGTCGGTTAGCTTAGCCTCTATAGCTGCTTGTCTTTTGCGTAGGTCTAGCACAGAATCTTCGAGCACTTTTATTCGATCCTCTGTTTCCAAGATTCGGTTCTCGGCCTGGTCCACTCTGCTGTTTGTCCTTTTCAATTCTTCTCTGAATTCCCGAAATTCGGCCGTAACATCTCGGCGAAATCGTCGTAGCTCCTCAAATAGTGATTTCAGGCTAACCCTTTTGTTAGCTATCACCAGTTCCTCGTCTTCTGAACGGAGATCTTCCAGTTCGGATTCTCCGGCCGATACGTGTCCTGGCCTGGAGAATTTCAGTTTCTTCTGTTTTCCTTTAGACATGATGATTTTGTCTTTTGATTTTCACTCCTCCAAAAATCCGTTAAGTTTGATTTTCAAGGTGTTATCCTGGATTGGGTCTGAGAACTTCAGTGTTAAGCTGCAGTCGCCATGGCGTCCAGACCGGAAGTCCCGCTTTTTACATTTTTTTAAAGGAGTTTTCTGACTTATGCAAATACAACTAATTCTTTTCAAAGAGGGGAATGGAATGCTAGTACTATCCCAGCTTCATCTCTACCCATCTGAATGATGGAGTTTCCTTATGAGCATCTACAACACATTCCAAATTATTATGCAAATGATATTTGTCTCTGATTTTCTTAAATGGTCAATGCAAATGACAGTCAGTATAATTTTCAAGTCATCAACCATTAGAGCAGGGGTCACCAGCTAAAACTGCAAAAGGTCCGATAAATCTGTCCTCCTCCTCTGCCGAGGTCCGAACTAGGTGTGGGAATCTTTAAGCACCTCATGATTTGATTATGATTCAGAACTCTGACTTGATTCTGAAACAATTCTCATTGCATCTTGACACATTTTTTTTCTGTTCAAGATTTTTCCCTCCCGCTATGTGATAACTTGGCCCTTTTAAAGCAAAGTATTTGCAATGACCCATGAATTTACTTTCAGCATCTTTTATTAAAACAAATGGAAGAGAAATCTGACACATGGCCGGCAGTGGTGGCCTAATGGTTAGAGATGTGGACTGGTGAGTGGAGGTTTGCGGGTTCGATCCCTGGACCAGCAGGATTAGATCTGGGTAGGACAGATAACATAGCAGTGTTTGCCCCATTGTCCTTACCCCCATTGTGGTGCCCATTGAGCCAAGGCCCTGAACCCCAACTGCTCCAGTGGAGCTGCTCGGTGGCCATAGGTCAGTCTGTGGTTGTTCTGGGCAGTTTCCAGGTGTGAATGTGTAACTGTGTGAGTGTGAACAAGGCGTCCTTGAAAAAGAGAGGTTGCCCCTCAGTGAAACTACCCTGTATAAATAAAGGTTAAATTTAAAAAAATTAAATTAAAAAAATTGACAAATTTATCACAAAATGTGCTTTTAAGAACTGTCATCCTTTCATTGACATTCTTTCAGAAGACCACAGCTGTCTCCAGACAGGCCAGAATCATTTAACCTGCTTTCACACATTATTTTATTAAGCTTATGTTTTAGCTATATTAATTAACTCTATTAATCTTTTATTAAGCTCTAGTAATTAGCTTACCGCTAGCTTTTGCCAAAAAGCTAGCGGTACTCAAATACTTTGCAAGCAGCTTCATGAAATGTTCAGTCAGAGAGCAACTCATACCGGCTTGGACGTTGCCCGGGTTAACAAGGTCAGGAGCTCCTGGCAGCAGAAGGCGAAGGACAGAGCTGTGTGGAGGAATCTGGTCAGACCTAAATGAAACAGTCATTGTCGCCCCTGACAGACTGCTATGATGATGAATTAGCTCTATATTAATTTTTAAACAAAAAAATATTAAAATGAATTCTTTGTTTAGTTTCAAACAAAAGGTAATATAAAATTTTATAATACTGGAGAACACTAAATGTATTTGTTGACTCCAAATAAATAGGTCTAAAATTCTAAAATCGACAACTAAAATCCTAAAAATGTTTTACAGGATAACACAAACTAAACTGTATTGTGTTTTAAAAAAAGATTAATATCTTAGGGATGTGATTTTTCCGCTAATTCGCGGAATTCCGCTTTTTTTTTTTTTGTATCTTCCAGGAAGATAAAGTACGTTAAGTACGTTAAGTATGTTAGCGGCTTGTGGTCCACGAACACAGTGAAGGTGCGCCCTTTCAGGCAGAACTGGAAGTGACGTATGGCCAGGTGGAGAGCCATTAACTCTCTGCCGAACACGCTGTATTTACGCTCACTGTTGTGCAAAGACCTGCTAAAAAAGGTGAGCTGCTGCCAAGAACCGGCAACGCCTCGGCCCATGTTCGAGGCGTCGGTAGTGAGCACTATCCGAGCCGCCGGGTCTAGATGCGCCAGTAGTGCAGCGTTCGCCAGAGCTGTTTTAACCTCAGAACGCCTGCACCCGCTCAGAAGTCCAGTCGACTCTGTCCGCCGGTTTCCGTTTCTAGAGTGCGGCGTACAACGGCTGTATGAGCTGGGCTGCGTGGGGGAGGAAACGGTTATAAAAGTTAACCATCCCCCAAAACTCCTGCAGCGCCCTGACATTGATGTTGAGGAGAAAAAAATAGCAAAACAATTTAGTTAGATTACTTTTATGATTCCAAACAGTTTGAAATTGACAGTGCACAGTGGACATTGACTCATAACTTTTGAATATTTCTAAGACTTGGCTGCATCAGTGATTGTGCAAAATGAACTGCTCAAGACTCAATGGAGATTGAAACTGGTGATCCGAAATGAATGCTGAAATTATAAAAAAGTAATGGTATGAATGAATTTTATTTCTATTATGGAATAGATAAAATTAACTGATTTTGATTTGATCAAGTGTTAAAGCATGTGATGGATGATGCTTGTTGGAATATTTTAGGAATGCTAGCTTCTTGGAACATAAGTCAATATTATACAGTAATAAGTGGCATTCAGCTGTTTGTTTTATGTCATTTAAGCACAGTTCTGGTACTTAAAAATCATAAAAACCCAGGAGCTTCGGGGGGCGATGCCCTCCTTGCCCCCCCCCACCAGGGCTCTGCCCCGGACCCCGCTGGGGGACTGCGTCCCCCAGACCCCCTGCTGAATTTTCAGATAATTTCCCCAACCACAAATCACATCCCTAATATCTAAATAACTAAATTTCACAAAAAGTCCATCTCTGTACAGTATTTTCAGTGCAGGAAAAAACTGTTTCAAACTAAGACAAAAAAAAAATTGAACACAAAATATAATTCCCGGACACAAGATATAATTCTACAGGACAGAAATCCGAGACATTTTTTTTAAATCTCAAGAGTAAACTCTATTACAGCATGGATGGAGCTGTAACTCCATGGTTACAGAGAGAGGGGAGGTGGAACTTTCTTTATGTTCAGTAACACACAGAGCTTTTACAGAGTTTTTAAGTGATATCGGAGGCTACGAAAAGGGACTCCGTAACCAGCGAAGGTACGTTCAATTTCACAACAGCGCCTTTTTTTTTTGTCGGTGCAGACCTGAAACGGTCTGTCTGGGGTGGATGTCCTGGCTGTCGGCCTTGTGTGTGTGTGTGTGTGTGTGTGTGTGTGTGTGTGTGTTTGGGGGGAGGGGGTGGCTGCAGCGACCCTGATTTTGCAACCCACTGACTCTCTGGAGCAGTTGGAGCTGCAGATTCTCTGCAGAGAGTGGTGTTCTTTAGACAGCGAAGAGGGGAGTCTGCAGCAGGGGGAGAGCGCCCAAGGGCTCGCGTCATAATCTGTTGGGTGGTCGCTGATGCAGCAGTTGATTTCCGCTTTTTCTGCTTTTTTTTTTCACCACCAAAATAAAACGGTCTGTGGGAATGTGGAAATGATGAGACAGATTTCTCTCATGGCAGCTTTATTCACATTCACCAACATCTCAAAGAAGAAAGAGGACATTACAGGGAACTCTCGTCCTTAAATACCAGGACTCTCACAGTTCACAAGTCTCATTGCATCACAGGTCACATTGCATTATAATCGCCAGTAACAATGCATCTCCTCTTTAATCCTCTAATATCACCCCCACAGTCTCAAGCCCTGCATACCAAGGCTAACATCCTCGCAGCTTCCTGTTATCTCCAAGGAAGCTCCGTCTTTGTTCTGATCTAAAATGTGAGGCCTTACATCAGTCACAAAGTAGGTCACATATGTGTGGCCACAGGTCTCCCTTTTCCACAAATTGTATCAAAAGGCTTTGGGGTCCGGACGAAGGACTCCTTGGGGTCTGGATCCGGACCGGAGTCCGCCAGTTGGTGACCCCTGAGTTAGAGCATAATTTAAATTTTATTGAACAAAGCCCCCCATGGATAACTATTTCTTTGCAAAAATAAAAAAAACAACTCAAAATGCACTGTTCCAAATCCAAATTATTATGCACAACAGAGTGTCAAAACATTTTATTGGTTGTAAAGAACTGAAAATGGTCATTTGTTGAATTTGCAGCATTAGGAGGTCATATTTTGCGAAACCAAAAGCTATTTCAATCAAAAACATTGTAACAGGCCAAGTTACATGTTAACATAGGACCCCTTCTTTGATATAACTATCACAATTCTTGCATCCATTGAACTTGTGAGTTTTTGGAGAGTTTCTGCTTGAATTTCTTTGCAAGATGTCAGAATAGCCTCCCACAGCTGCTGTTTTGATGTGAACTGCCTCCCACCCTCACAGATCTTTTGCTTGAGGATGTTCCAAGGGTTGTCAATAGAGTTGAGGTGAAGGGAGGATGGGGGTCACACCATGAGTTTCTTTCCTTTTATGCCTACAGCACCCAGTGACACGGAGGTATTTGTTGCAGCATGAGGTGGTGCATTGTCATGCATGAAGATAATTTTGCTACGGAAGGCATGGATCTTCTTTTTGTACCATGGAAGAAAGTGGTCAGTCAGAAACTATATACTTTGCCGAGGTCATTTTCACACCTTCAGGGACCCTAAAGGGGCCTAGCAGCTCTCTCCCCATGATTCCGGTCCAAAACATGACTCCGCCACCTCCTTGCTGACGTCGCAGCCTTGTTGGGACATGGTGGCCATCCACTACTCCATTCATCTCGACCATCCAGGGTTGCATGGCACTCATCAGTAAAAAAAGACTGTTTAAAAATTAGTCTTCATGTATTTCTGGGCTCACTGCAACTGTTTCTGCTTGTAAACATTGGTTAGGGGTGGCGAAATAGTGGGTTTATGCACAACTGCAAGCCTCTAGAGCAGGGGTCACCAACCTTTTTGAAACCAAGAGCTACTTCATGGGTATCGAGTCATGTGAAGGGCACCAGCTTGACACACTCCTCTAAAATAACAAATTGTGTATATATATATATATATATATATATATATATATATATATATATATATATATATACTGTATATATATGTATATATATATATATATAAATAAATAAATATCAATAACTTAGAGTGGGTAACAGACAAGATCAATATTCAACACTTTATTTTTATTAATCTCACCAATTGTTCAGATGATCACTTCTACATTTCATTAAAAAATGTCCAGTTTTCACCAGTCCCTTTTAACCATAAAAAACTAAACCCTTTTAATTCTTGAGCAACCAGCACTGTCCTTTCATGAGAAGAAGCTAAACAGCACTAAGAGTGCTTATATGCACGGTGGCGCAGTGGTTAGCACCGCGGCAGCAATTTACCCTCAGCCGGGGGATCGCGGGTTCGATCCCTGCCCCCGGCCAACAGTGATCTGTGTGGAGTTTGCATGTTCTGGTGGTGCATGTTCTCGTTTTTCATGCAAAAACATGCAGGTTAGGGAGTTAAGGGGCGCTTGCGCACGCAGCGGCTGGTTGCTTGTCACCGGACTGCAGAACAAATCTACCTACGGGTACAAGATAAGTCCAAGAAAAAAAAAGGGTGGGTAGTGAAGTGGCGCTCCACATAGTGGCGCTTCGCCGTCGCCCCTCAAATGAAACACACGCAGCTTCCTTTCACGGTAGTTAAAAAGAACTCTTCCTCCCGCTCACTTTGAAAATGATAAATTTTCTGTCTTTTTTTTGCCATGTTTTTGGGCTTGGAAACTGCACTGCGCTCACCATCTTAACTGCCCGCTAGCTTACGCTCCACAAGCACGAAGGTTTTGTCATGCGCACAATACTGACCTTTGAACTAGGTCAGAGTTCACCTTAACTTTACGTACAATAAACATATTTTCATTTTTTTATTTTTAAGACATTGTCATTTTAAAATCTATATAAATGCAAGTGTGATTTTAAAAAATATAAAATAAAAAATAGCGGCAGAAAAAATTACATCTTAGACGCAGCTCACTTGCGAGTTGTGCTATTTTTAGAACAGGCCTGCGGGCGACTCATGTGGTCCCTGCGGGCGACATGGTGCCCGCGGGCACCGCGTTGGTGACCCCTGCTCTAGAGGATCCTACACCTTGAGGTTTGTGAGACTCCAGACGCACCAGCAGCTTCAAATACCTGTTTGCTGCTTTGTAATGGCATTTTAGCAGCTGCTCTCTTAATCCGATGAATTTGTCTTGCAGAAACCTTTCTCATGATGCCTTTATCTGCACGAACCCATCTGTGCTCTGAATCGGCCACAAATGTCTTCGCAGTACGATGATCATGCTTAGGGCTGTTGCAATAACCGCAGTTATGTAGCACCACGCTATGGACAAGCCTACTGCAGAGGAAAATGAGCAACCACAACAACCACGGTGTTCACTTTTTTTGTGTGTGTGTCTAAATCTCGTTGTTCACTTATGTGCCTTTATGTGCCTCAAATGTTAAGTGTATTTGTATTGCCAACAGCATGTTTGCACCCAGTACTGTGGAAGCTTCCACAGCACCCACGCTGTGCTGCCGCCGCCGGGTGCTGACAGTGGCAGCACCGTGTGGGGCACTCTGTCTCCAGCAGGCAGTCAGTGGCGGAAACATTTGGACTCCTTGCTAAATACAGCTGCGACAGTGAGCACTGAAAGGGTGCCTGGCAGTCTCCAGTCCACATACCGCATAGTTACTGCCACTGCTTTATGAAAATGATCAGTTTTTTTTTTTTTTTTTAACAAAATGAGCATTCTGCGTAGAAAGACCGGAGCTCCGCACAATTGTCACACACGCACATAAAGTTGAGAGCGGCGCTGTAGTGAGTTTCTCACAGCTTCCATTGTTTGCCGCACAAGTTATGAACCCTGTTTAAATTATGAGAACATAGGGTCCAAAAACATTTGCAATAATACCGCATATCGCGGTATTGAGCTATCCACCATCACCACAGAGGAAATTCCTCTACCGTGCCCTAATCATGCTTAAGTTTTTGTGAAATACAGTGGTGTGAAAAAGTGTTTGCCCCCTTCCTGATTTCTCATTTTTTTGTATGATTGCCACGCTTAAATGTTTTGGATCATCAAACAAATTTAAATATTAGACAAAGATAACACAAGTAAACACAAAATGCAGTTTTTAAATGAAGGTGTTTATTATTAAGGGAAAAAAAAATCCAAGCCTACATGGCTCTGTGTGAAAAAGTGATTGTCCCCTAAACCTAATAACGGGTTGGGCCATCCTTAGCAGCAACAACTGCAATCAAGCATTTGCAATAACTGGCAATGAGTCTTTTACAGCGCTGTGGAGGAATTTTGGCCCAGTCATCTTTGCAGAATTGTTGTAATTCAGCCACATTGGAGGGTTTTCGAGCATGAACCGCCTTTTTAAGGTCATGCCACAGCATCTCAATCGGATTCAGGTCAGGACTTTGACTACGCCACTCCAAAATCTTCATTTTGTTTTTCTTAAGCCATTCAGAGGGGGACTTGCTGATGTGTTCTGGGTCATTGTCCTGCTTTAGAACCCAAGTGCGCTTCAGCTTGAGGTCACGAACAGATGGCCAGATATTCTCCTTTGGGATATTTTGGTAGACAGCAGAATTCATGGTTCCATTTACCACAGCAAGTCTTCCAGGTCCTGAAGCAGCAAAACAGCCCCAGCCCATCACACTACCACCACCATATTTTACTGTTGGTATGATGTTCCTTTTCTGAAATTCTGTGTTACTTTTACACCAGATGTAATGGGACACACACCTTCCAAAAAGTTCAAGTTTTGTTTCGTCAGTCCACAGAGTATTTTCCCAAAAGTCTCGGAGATCATCAAGATGTTTTCTGGCAAAACTGAGACGAGCCCTTATGTTCTTTTTCCTCAGCAGGGGTTTTCATTTTGGAACTCTGCCATGCAGGCCATTTTTACCCACTTTCTTTCTTATGGTGGAGTCATGAACTCTGACCTTAACTGAGGCAAGCAAGGCCTGCAGTTCTTTGGATGTTGTTGTGAGGTCTTTTGTGACCTCTTGGATGAGTCGTCGCTGCGCTGTTGGGGTAATTTTGGTTGGCCGGCCATTCCTGGGAAGGTTCGCCACTGTTCCATCTTCTCTCCATTTGTGGATAAAGGCTCTCACTGTGGTTTGCTGAAGTCCCAAAGCTTTAGAAATGCCTTTATAACCTTTTTCCGTTCTGATAGATCTCACATACTTTATCATTTGTTCCTGAATTTCTTTGGATCACAGCATGATGTCTAGCTTTTCAGGATCTTTTGGTCTACTTCACTTTGTTAGGCAGGTCCTATTTAAGTGATTTCTTGATTGACAACAAGTGTGGGAGTAATCACGCTTGGGTGTGGCTAGAGAAATTGAACTCAGCTTTCCAAAGATGTGATGAACCACAGTTAATTTATGTTTTAACGGGGGGCAATCACTTTTTCACACAGGGCCATATAGATTTGGATTTTTTTCCCTTAAAACACCGTAATTTAAAAACTGCATTTTGTGTTTACTTGTTATCTTTGTCTAATATTTAAATTTGTTTGATGATCTGAAACACTTTAAGTGTGACAAACGTACAAAAAAATGAGAAATCCGGAAGGGGGCAAACACTTTTTCACACTACTGTATATGTTTTATAAACACTTATTACTTTTGCGCTTCACAGTATTTAATTTGTTTACCAACAATGATCTGTGTGGAGTTTGCATGTTCTCCCCGTGTCTGCGTGGGTTTGCTCCGGGATTTCTCCGGTTTCCTCCCACATGCCAAAAACATGCAAGTTAGGTTAACTGGCATCAAACTGGGGATTCTAAATTGTCCTTAGGTATGACTGTGAGAGTGAATGGTTGTCTGTCTCTCTGTGTTGGCCCTGCGATGGACTGGCATTCTGTCCAGGGTGTACCCTGCCTCTCGCCCAAAAGATGCTGGGATAGGCTCCAGCTCCCCGCGACCTGAAAAGGATTAAGTGGAAGAAGATGGACATCTGCGTGAAATGACAATAGATGTCCATGCTGATTGAGATATTTTGCAAGTTACTGGCTACATTTAAAAGGGACTATTTTTTTCTCAGTTGCACAAAATAACTGGTTAAACAAACGGATCATAATATTTTGTCCAGTATTTCTGTCATGTAATAAATTGTGCTTGTGGAACTGTTGTTTAAAAGCAATATTGCATGAGAGGGAGTACAGCATCAATGAATAGATGTATCACACCCGCACCTTGTATATTCATTGATACCGTACTCCCTCTTGTGTAATATGTGACCCATACTGGCAAAATGAGTCACTTTCCAGGTAACATTTTTTCCATATTCTGTATTGAAAGACATTCAAAATGATATTTAATTAGTAGGAAGTCCACAAGAACTGATTTGGAAAAAGCCAATTTGTTTATATTTTGGCTAGGTTTAAAGGGCCTATATCATGCTATTTTAAGCTTTTCAGAATAAATTATATGCATGTATGTGATAGTATATTACCTTTGGTACACTGGAGAATGAATTTCTTATGAAATATGAGTTATTTTCGCGAGCTACTTTTTCAACCCAGAAGTAAGATGCCTCGATCTCTGAGGCTCCGCCTGTCCTTCTTGTGGCTGCCACCCATTTCATGACTATAATAAACTCCAACCACTTCTGACGAGTAGGCTCTTCTTCAGGAAGGCTGAACAAACTCCTAAATCTCTCACAGCAAAGGCACGTTTACGCCACTTAGTAGACATTGTCTTACATAAAAAAGCAAACAGTTGTTGTCACTGAGCAGATTAGGTGTGAGAGGAACTACTTCTTCACAGCGTCAATGCTAAAGTGAAAGAGTTTTGCCGATCACCGCTCCGTTAGCTGCGCGGAGAAAGTGGGTGTGTACGTTAGCCTGGGGGCGGTGCTGGCAGCACAGGCACTTCCTGGAGTGGGCGGCTCACCCACGTTCATACGTATGAACGTGGGGACCCAATCATTATCAGGGACAGGGCAGAGCAGCAGCTCAGAGAGCAGGGTTGAGGAGGAATACTCAGAGATGCTTGAATGGAGCAAAATACCACTTTGGGGGTGTTTTTGGTGAGGAATTAACATTATAACATGCTTAAAAGCTCAAAAGAGTCGATTTTGCATGATATAGGCCCTTTAACACTCGTGTTCGATCGGTTGGGAGTTATGTCTCCGCCAAAACATATGTATTTTTAGAAAGTACAATTTCTAAGCTTTACAATGATACCAGGCACTCACGGGGTTCTCCCGGGACTTGCTGCTAGCAAACAAAAAAAAAAAAATGAGTCATGATTTATGACTTCTCGTGCCTGTAGCTTGTAATGATGCGGTGCACATTCCGAATCATTTTGCCAGTACGGGTCACATATTGCTTAATTGGTCACCAAAATTTGAGTATCTTGAATGGTAATTAATGGTCTAGTTTAAATGAAAACATTTTCGTGTGCACAACCTGTTACAGGAGTCTGGTTGGGGGGGGGCGGGAGTCTTAGTTTGCTAGCTAACAAAATTGACAGCTCTATAATAAAGCCGTGACTTGGAGTCAACTGCTGTACTGACCCAACACACCAGAGTGCCTTGCCCCTCCTCTGAGGTGTGTGCATGAAAAATTTGTATTTCGATATAAAATTGATTTATTGCCCAACCCTAGTTCCTTTGTAAAGCCTTGTTCATATCTGACACTTGAGTCCTTGTGAACAGTGGCATGAGCCAAAGATGATGTCACAGTTGGTGTTGCGCGTTGCACTTCTGTGTGGTTTTGGCTGGCTGTATATCTCTTCAATTTTGGGGATTTTCGTTTACCCTGAAAACCAGAGGCACCCCATGCACTGGTCATAAATGGTTGCAGCTGTGCAGCGACCTGTGCATCAAGTATAAACAAGATTTAACAGTGCTGTCTTCTTGGCTATTGGCACTCCTCTG
This sequence comes from Pholidichthys leucotaenia, assembly GCA_020510985.1. Taxonomy (NCBI): domain Eukaryota; kingdom Metazoa; phylum Chordata; class Actinopteri; order Cichliformes; family Pholidichthyidae; genus Pholidichthys; species Pholidichthys leucotaenia. Next base: position 283,626,678 of record CM035838.1, read on the forward strand.
TATTAGGAGCAGATCATCAAGTGGGAGTGTCCATGTGTGAGAGGATGAATGTGCAAATGAGAGGGAGGCAGCAGGCAAGCATCTGTGTGAGGCTGTGCAGTGTGGAGGTGAAGGGGGAGGGGCAGGCAGTAGTGCAGTGCTCAGCTCAGCTGTTGTGCAAGCCCTCCTTCTCTGTGTCACCACCCTTTTTTTTATAGGAAGGCCCTGCCCAGCGAAGGAGGAAAATTGGGCCGCTTCATTAGCCCCCACAGAGAAAGACGTATAAAGGTGTCGGACACAACTGACCATATAACAAGACTTGATTCTCACCAAACTTGTACACAGTGATCCTCTGGTGGGTCTGCATCCAGGTTGCGGTCTGAGATCAAGAGATCTGGACATTGATGTGGTTTCACAAAAATCGTTGCTCCTTCCATGGAATTGCCTGCATGCCTGTTAGGAAATCAGCTCAGGATTATTCCAGTTTACATGGAATCAAAGTTTACCAGTCTTCATTGTCAGTGGCAAAATATCAGATTGTGACAGCGAAAGAAATGATAAACTCCCCTAGCCCATCTACAGCCATCACGTGAATGCAGAGCTGCTGCTGATTGCACGACATCTATAATCATGGGTCAGCTCTTCCAAAATTTCCAAACTAGGAAGCGTGGGAGCTCTGTAGCAAGCCTTCTTTGATATCTTTAAAGGAAACCAGTAAAAAGTGTTTCTGAAAATATTTGTGACAAGAAATAAGGTTTTCATTTGCCAAATCTGTTTTTACTTGACATAACAGAGTTATGGCATTGTGGCAGAGCATCCGTCCCACAGCCAAGAGGTTGTGGGTTCAAGCCCCAGCCGGGTCATACCAAAGTCCATAAAAATGGTACTTTTTGCCTTTCTAACTTTGTGCTTAGCATAAATAGAATGGTCACCATCCCAACGCCGGGTAAATGGGAGAGGGTTGCCTAAGGAAGGGCATCCGCTATAAAAATAATCCTTGCCAAATGAAATATGCGAGCCCATGATTCACTGTGACAGCCCTGAATAGGGAGTAGACAAAAGGTATGTGTTTATCAAACTTTTTTGATGCTAGGTGAGAACCAGCTTTTTGGACTCCGATTTGATATATTTTGGATGTAAACGCACAGGATGGTTCAAAGTTAGGTTCCAGAAGAGAAACCCGCACTGTGCCAATTTAAAAGAGCTATATGTAACTTAAGCTCATGTGAAATTGATCATTGTCACTCAAAGCAATAAATGGTAATGGAAAGTGCCAAAAGTATTTGTTTAGCATATTCAAATGAAGAGCTTTTGCTTATCATCAACTTCTGTGTAAGACCCTTTGACGAGAGGAAAGTTTAACTCGTATTTGTGAACAAATGCACACCTAAAATAATTTTTGTCAATGATTAGATAGATTAGCTTGCAGACTTCCTTTGATCACCGAAAGGAGCTAATGCAATGACGTGTTGCCTGTCCATTCATCCATATTTCATGGGGATTGCTTTTCCTTTGAGGCATTTGCCCCGATGGCCACCAAACTCTCAAACAATGACCCTCAAGTGGCTCCAGATCCAGGTTGTGTTCAAGGTCACAGTGAAGGATCAGGACATCTAGGCACTTATATGAAATCAATCCTCCTCCTAGGCAATTGCCTCACTGCTCACCAAATGCAATCACAAGGATCCCCAGGTAGGTCTGCAGCCAGGTTGTGCTCAAGGTCAAAGGTCAGGAGATCTGAGTACTTTTATGATTTCAGAAAAATCAATATTCCTTTTAGGATGTTGCCCTAATTTTCAACAAATTCTCACACAGTGATCATCAGGTAGGTCTGCATCAAGGTTGTCCTCAAGGTCAGGAGATCTTGGCACATATGATTTTATGAAAATTGTTACTCTTCCTAGTAGGGATGGGCGTTCGGTGAAATTTTCTTCACCGATCGTCGGGAGAATTAATGATTAATAATCGGTTAATCATTAACATTTTTAGGTACGTAACAAGGCAGGTAGACTACATTAGAACATCAGGTGCACGGAGAGCCGCACAACTCAAATCCACCTCTCTCTCTCAAATCTCTCTCTCTCTGTTCGCTGTTCTCATGTTGGCTCGCTCGGGAATCTCGCAAGCTGATTGGCCGAGACGTTTTACCCAGCTTCTGTGCCGCTCGCCACCCAACAAACGAAGACCGCATTCATTGCTCTATCGCTCGTGTTACTTAGTCTAGCCGCGTGGAATTTTTTGCTGTTCTCTTGTGCCATTTTGTGCGAAATAGTCTTCCCGTCGAGCCACTATGCCGCCTCCTGCTGCTTCTCTCGACGATTCTGCGCCTCTAGCACCTGAGGAGCAGTAAAGCTCTCATTAACCTGTGCAGTAAATCATTTTCATCTTGAGTTACGTATCTTGTTATAAGAATAAAAGAGTTCTAAAAACATATTTATGTACACTTTATTTACATCTACGTATGTATGTACACTTACACACACACACACACACACACACACACACACGTGTGTGTGTGTGTGTGTCTTCTACCGAATCTTCATGACCTTCTCAATAAAGTTTCTGAAAAAAAAAAAAAAAAATCTTCACGACCGCCATTACTCAGCGTGCAACCACTGTTGGCAGTTTCTTCGCGTAATAAGGGTGTTCCATGGACCCTGTCGATGAGGTATATTTGTATGCTGCATTGCAGTGATTGCAGTACACCTGGTCATTTTTTAAACTGAAATGGTCCCACGCAACACTTCGCCGTAACCGCTTCATGATTTGGCGATTGCCCTACGGAAGCGCGCATGTATCAACTGAGGCACGCCAGGGTATGGCGATGGTGTAATGTTGCCCCCTGGTGCCCAAATTTTGCCATTGCATTGTTTGAGGACGGCCGTGCACTAGGCCTAAAAACCTCGGATTGTTTAAAAAAAAAAAACTGTTTGTCGACGAAAATGAACTTCCTCGGTGAAATTCTTAATGATCAATTATCGGTTAATCGGTAAATTATGCCCATCCCTACTTCCTAGACAATTGACCTAATTTTCAACATGCTCACACACAATGTAGCTTGGGTTGAGCTCAAGGTCATTATCAAAAGTCCGGAGATTTGGGCATTTATGATTTCATGAAAATTGTTAGTTCTACTAGGCCACTGGCCATCACTTTAAGCACATATCAGGTGCCAAGTCCTGTCATGTGGAAATCAGAGGCACAGAATCCAAGTTGCTTGAGTTCCAGCGTGAATTTTCAACAGTCAGTAATGATTTGGGGATCCATATCATCTGTAGTGTTGGTCCACTGTGTTCTGTCAAGTCCAAAGTCAGTGCAGCGGTCAACCAGGAAATTTTTAAAGTATTTTCTGCTGACATTCTCTCTGCTGTACGTTCTCTCTGCTTACAAGCTTTATGGAAATGCCAATTTCATTTTCCAGCAGGACGTGGCACCTGCCCACATTGCCAGAACTATCAATACCTGATTTAATGACCATAGTATCACTGTGCTTGACTGGCCAGCAAACTCACCTGACCGAAATCCCATAGAGAATCTATGGGGTATTGTCAAAAAGAAGACAAGAGATATCCACTATTAAAGGAACCTGAGCTTCCATAACAACTCAGTAGTACCACAGGCTGATCACCTTCATGCCACTCTGCATTGATGCAGTAATTGATGCAAAAGGAGCCCCGACCAAGTATTGAGTGTGTACATGGACATGCTTTTTAGGCGACATTCACACCAGGATAGTTCGGGGGTCTCAGCTTGACTGGCCGAGGAATGCGGAGAATTTCTGCATCTTCGTTTGGTTTGGTTTGCATTCACACTGCACTTTGCTCAGGCGACCCAAACTGCCTGGACAACGTCACGCAGTTACAACAACTGCTCGTTTGGGGCGCTGTAGCCGAAACCACCACTGACCAGGAAGAAAAAACCTTGGCGAAAAAGAAAAATCCAGCGCATCAATTGGCAAGGACTGAAAACAGAAATCCATTCCCTTCAGCTGGGTTGTTTGTTCACCACAAATGAGACTTTTTTAACTTTTCTACTCGGCTTTCTCCGGTGAAAGAATTTCTCGGATTCATGCGGTTGTCTTGATTGTTATTTTCTACCCAAAATGCACTACAGTAAATGCCACTTCAGCTTCTCAGACTACGTGTTGCTATGGTTACACATACACCAAGGGGCACTTCCACCCTTTGGTCCACTGGATAGTCTGTTTGCATTCACACTGCAAGTGGAGCACACCAGGGTTCTCTTGCAAGTGAACCGAGACACCTGTTTTCAGGCAGACCAGAGTTCGCTTGGTTGGTACGCACCAGAGTTCAAATGTGCATTTAGACTGCCCCAAATGAACCAAACTATCCGCGGAAGCGGACCAGAGTTCCTTTGGTCCGGACCAAACAGTGGCAGTCTGAGGGTGCTTTCGCACCTAAGTTTATTTACTTTGGTCCAGATCAGCTGATAATTTGTTACTTTGTATCATTTTCTCCTTGGATCAATTCCCTTTCACACAGGCAAAAATTCAAGTGGACCAAATTGTGTCATGTTAAATCCCACAAGACTTCATAACGTTCTCTGTTCTTATTGGTCAGATTTTTTGCCATGAGAACAGGAAAGGTAAATACAGGAAGTAGGATGACTACTGTGCATTTATGTATTTCTGGCGAGAAAATAATACAAATCGTAGTGTAATCTATGGGGGGTTTCATCACCCTTGTTATCATTTATTACATTGCGTGCATATATCACTTTCGGCAAATCGTACAGTTTGAAAATGAAGCGTGGCTACAGATGGAAAATAACATGTTAATGTTCCTTAATCCTCCAGAACCATGACATGCTCAGCCACAGATATATTGATGATCCATCAGGTATGTACAGTGGCATAAAATGTTTTACCGTTTGACGCTGGTCCTGTTTTAGTATGGTCCCTTTCTCACCTGCAGGACCGCACCAGAGTTCGTCAGTTGATTTGAATCAAGACCACCTCTTTTAGGAGGTATCGGTTTCGGTAGGTTTGGTGCACACCTGAGTGCGATTGCAGTATTCTCACCAGACAAAACGAACCACACTAACGGAGAAAACAAACTCAAGTTCGATTGAAACAACTAAAGCCTGTAGGTGTGAAAGCACCCTGAATGTGCCCTTAGTAGACCAACATTTCCAATAAATATCTTTTTTTTTTTTTCCTATTGGTCTTATGTAATAGTCTAATTTTTTTGAGAACTGAATTTTGGGTTTTTAATAGCTGTAAGCCATAATCATCAAAATGAAAAGAAATAAACACTTGAAATAGATCACTCTGTGTAATGAATCTATACAATATGTGTTTCACTTTTTGAATTGAATTACAGCAATAAATTAACATTATTCTAATTTATTGTGATGCACCTGTTGCCTATGCTTAAGGTCAAGGTCTATAGTCAGAAGGTCTGAGCACTGTTGAGATGATTTTGTCAGGCCAGAATGAGCTACATAGTCATTGACGGTCTGGCTTACAAATCCTTGTTTCAACAATATTTACAATGGAGGAGAAAGCCAGTGTACTCCTAGTACCGGTCCCAAGCCCGGATAAATGGGGAGAGTTGTGTCAGGAAGGGCATCCGACGTAAAACCTTTGCCAAAATCAAACATGCGGATCATGACGAATGAGACTTTCATATCAGATCGGTATGAGACTCGCCACCGGTGCTGTTAACCAACGGGTGCCGGTGGAAATTGGGCTACTGTTGGTCAAAGATTGAGGAGGAGGAGAGGGGGAAGGTGTGTTAGGAGGGAGAGAGGGAAAAGGAAACGTAGACGTGTGGAGGTGAGAGTAGGGACTATGACTGGTAAAGGCAGAGAGTTGGCTGATATGATGGAGAGAAGAAAGATACTATGTGTTCAAGAAAATGGATGGAAGGGAAGCAAGGCTAGGAGCATTGGAGGGGGATTTAAACTGTTCTACCATGGTGTAGATGGGAAGAGAAATGGAGTAGGACTAATCTTGAAGGAAGAGTATGCGAAGAGTGTTCAGGAGGTAAAGAGGGAGTCGCACACAATCATGAGTTTGAAGCTAGACGTCAAAGGTGTGATATTTAATGATGTCAGTGTGTATGCCCCACAAGTTGAATGTCAGGTACTGTAGAAGAGAGAGGAATTCTGGAGTAAGTTGATGAAGTGGTAGAGAATGTTCCCACGGGGAACACGGGGAAGTGATGATTGGAGCGGACTTCAGTGGACATGTAGGTGAAGGGAACAGAGGTGATGAGGAGGTGCTGGGTAGGTATGGTCTTAAGGAGAGAAATGTGGAAGGACAAATGGTTGTGGATTTTGCTAAAAGGATGGAAGTGGCTGTGGTGAACACATACTTCAAGAAGAGAGAGGAACATAGGGTGACTTACAAGAGTGGAGGAAGGTGCACACAGGTGGACTACAGTTAGGCCCAGAAATATTTGGACAGTGACACAATCTTCATGATTTGGGCTCTTCATGCCACCACATTGGATTTGAAATGAAACAACTACAACGGAATTGAAGTACAGACTTCAAGGTTTAATTCAAGGGGTTGAACAAAAATATATGATTAAACATGTAGGAATTGTAGCTATTTTTATACAAACGCTCCTCATTTCAGGGGCTCAAAAGTAATTGGACAAATAAACATAACCCTAAGTAAAATGTTACTTTTCAATATTTTGTTGAGAATCCTTTGCAGGCAATGACTGCCTGAAGTCTGGAACCCATGGACATCACCAAACGCTGGGTTTCCTCCTTTGTGATGCTTTGTGAGGCCTTTACTGCAGCTGTCTTCAGTTGTTGCTAGTTTGTGGGTCTTTCTGTCTTAAGTTTTGTCTTGAGCAAGTGAAATGCATGCTTGATTGCGTTGAGATCTGGTGATTGACTTGGCCATTGCAGAATATTCCACTTCGTTGCTAAACACAAGTGACCCAGTGCCATTGGAAGCCATGCATGCCCATGCCATCACACTGCCTCCACCATGTTTTACAGAAGATGTGGTGTGCTTTGGATCATGAGCTGTTCCAGTTCTTCTCCAAACTTTCTTCTTCCCATCATTCTGGTACAGGTTGATCTTAGTCTCATCTGTCCAAAGAATGCTGTTCCAGAACTGGGCTGGCTTCTTTAGGTGTTTTTTGGCAAAGCCAATTCTGGTCTTTCCATTTTTGAGGCTGATTCATGGTTTGCACCTTGTGGTGAATCCTTTGTATTTACTCTCATGAAGTCTTCTCTTTATGGTAGACTTAGATACTGATACACCTACTTCCTGGAGAGTGTTCTTCACTTGAGTGGACGTTGTGAAGGAGTTGTTCTTCACCATGGAAAGGATTCTGTGATCATCCACCACTGTTGTCTTCCGTGGACGTCCAGGCCTTTTTGAGTTTCCAAGCTCACCAGTGCACTCTTTTTTTCTCAGAATGTACCAAACTGTTGATTTGGCCACTCCTAACATTTTTGCTATCTCTCTGATGGATTTCTTCTTTTTTTTCAGCCTCAGGATGGTCTGTTTCACCTCCATTGAGCGCTCCTTTGACCACATATTGTGTGTTCACAGCAACAGCTTCCAAATGCAAACGCCACACCTGGAATCAACTCCAGACCTTTTAACTGCTTAATTGATGACAGGTTAACGAGGGAAGAGCCCATGCAGCCTTGTTGTTTTTTTTTTTTTTTTTTTTTTTTGTTTTTTTTTTTTTTGCAGCCTTCTGAGTCAATTGTCCAATTACTTTTGGTCCCTTGAAAAAGAGGTGGCTAGGTATTAAAGAGCTGTAATTCCTAAACCCTTGCTCCAATTTGGATGTGAATACTCTGAAATTACAGCTGAGAGTCTACACTTTAAACCCACAGTGATTATATAATTGTATCCTGAATATATCCTGAATATGGGGCGGTGCGGTGGCGCAGTGGTTAGCACTGCACCAGCACAGCAACTCACCCTTGGCCATGGGATCCCTGGTTTGATCCCAGCCCCTGACCAACAGTGATCTGTGTGGAGTTTGCATGTTCTCCCCGTATCTGCGTGGGTTTACTCCGGGATTTCTCCGGTTTCCTCCCACAGGCCAAAAAACATGCAGGTTAGGTTAATTGGAGACTCAAAAGTGGCCCTAGGTGTGAATGTGTGTGTGAATGGTTAAGGGATAGCACCGTACCGTGGCTGCTTCTTCCATCCAGGTGGATGCCCTCAATTTCCCCTCTGGGGATCAATAAAGTATACAAAATCAAAAAAAAAATGTTTTCGTAAACAGCTAAAATAAAATTTGTGTCACTGTCCAAATATTTTTGGGCCTAACTGTACATCTTATGCAGAAGGAGAAATCTGAAAGGTGCAAGGTGGTGGTAGGGGAGAATGTAGCTAGACACCATCGGATGGTAGTCTGTAGGATGACTTTGCAAAGCAAGAAGAGGAAAACAATGAAGGCAGAGCCAGAGATTCTCACTTCCGCCCTCCAAAGAGAGCAGACGCTTTTCTTCCCAGCTCCGGCTCTTATCTCTCTCCTTCCCTAACTGACTGGATCCCAGCTTGCTATCGTCTGTCTGCGTGTCTTTACTGCTGATTTATCGAACGAAATTATGGATTTAATAAGCTGGGCTTTGAACGCAATTGACACTGATTTTTCAACGAGAAAATCTGGCCCGGGGGAGCCGATCTGTCCCGCAGGCACTTCTGCTGCGGGTTATTTGAAGGACACAAGTAATTGGAAACTCTTGTGCCTGTGTGATCTTTCTATTGAAGATATTGAAGATTTATATCTTTTCGGAGCAATGGTCATCGGAATTCTACTGATTGGATTTGGAATTGTTCTGGTGTACCGCAAACTGAAGAAGATGGATAGAGCTTATCAAAAAGCGGACCCGGCGAAGCTCACCCATCAAATTGACCAACTGGGCAGGACTCTGACAGCGGCCAATGGAGAACTGTACAGGAAAATGGATTACATCACGATCACGCTGAGAGCTGTCCATGAATCGATTTCAACGCCTGGCATGAAGGATTGGAGCACTGAATCCGTAAGAGAATAGAAAGTTTTTTTCTCTGAAGTCAGTGCTATTCGACCTGTTTCTTTCGGCTCCCTCAGCACTCAGTCCTCCAGATAATCAACAGTATATTTGTTTTCATAACACTGGCGGGCAGCATTTGACTCTCAAGGACAGCTGTCTGGCAAAACTATTCCATCTGCTGTGTTCAAGGACACGGGCCTTTGCTTCAGACTGTAGTCATAACATCTGCTGAGGAAGAGACTATTGTTGTCCTCCAACTGATTGCCACTGATTGCACCCAACTCACACAAACTGATCCACTACACTGACTCGAAGATATACACTCACTGCTCTCTTTGTGTTATTGTGTGGATTCTATTGTCTGCTAATTGTGCATTGAGAGTTTTTTTCTTGTAATCATAATATCGGTCATATATGAACTTTATTCTGATAAACAATGCTTTTTTCTCTCTCCTACTGTGTCCACCCCTCCCTCCTCCCCATTGCCTTCTGTTCCCCTCCTGCTGACAGGCGCCTCCACGGCTCGCCGTGTCACTGAGAATGTCATTCATGACGTTCCAGTGTCAAGTCAAATTCCTCGTATATTTACCTGTTATTTACTTGTAAATGTGCTTGGCAATAAACTTATTCTGATTCTGAGATTAAGTGGGGGAAGTTACAGAAGGAATAACGTCGCACCGAGTTCAAGAAAGAGTTGATACAGGCTCTGGGTGGTAGGGAAGAATTACCAGATGACTGGGAAAGTACAGCAAAAGTATCGAGGGGAAACTGGTAGAAAGGTATGTGGTGTATCCAGTGGACAGAGGAAGGAAGACAAGGAGACTTGGTGGTGGAATGAGGAGGTACAGGAATGTATCCAAAGGAAGAGGTTCGCTAAGAAAAAGTGGGATAGTCAGGGAGTAAGAAAGTAGACAGGAGTATTTGGAATCTGGGCGCATGGCAAAGAGAGAGGTGGCAAAGGCATATAGTGAGTGTATGAGAGGCTGGACACTAAGGAAGGAGAAAAGGACTTCTATTGATTGGCTAGACAGAGATATCAAGCTGGAAAGGATGTACAGCAGGTTAGGTTGATTAAGGACAGAAATGGTAATGTACTAATAAATAACGAGAGTGTGTTGAGAAGTTGGAAGGAGTAATTTAAAGAGTGAGAGAGAGAGAGAGAGGGAGGAGGATGGATGAAGGAAAGATAGTGAACAAGGAGGTCCCAAGAATTAGCAAGGTGGAAGTGAGGGCAGCTTTGAAGAGGATGAAAAATTGAAAAAGTGGTTGGTCCAGATGACATACCTCTGGAGGTATGGAGATGTTTAGGAGAGATGGCAGTGGACTTTTTAACCGGATTGTCTAACACAATCTTGGAGATTGAGAGGATGCCTGAGGAGTGGAGAATAAGTGTTTTGGTACCAATTTTCAAGAATAAAGGTGGTGCTCAGAGCTGTAGTAACTACAGAGGCATAAAGTTGATCAGCCACACTGTGAAGATAAGGGAAAGAGTTGTTGAAGCCAGGTTAAGAGGAGAGGTGACAATCACTGAGCAGCAGTATGGTTTCATGCCATGAATGAGTACTACAGATGCAATGTTTTCTCTAAGAGTGTTGATGGAGAAGTTTTGAGAAGGTCAGAAGGAGCTGCATTGTGTCCTATGTGGATCTAGAGAAGCATATGATAGGGTGCCAAGAGAGGAAGTGTGGTACTGTATGAGGAAGTCAGGAATGGCAGAGAAGTATGTGAAGGGTGCAGGACATGTATGAGGACAGCAAGACAGTGGTGAGGTGTGCTGTAGGAGTGACAGATAGATTCAAGGTGGGGGTGGGATTACATCAGGGATCGGCTTTGAGCCCCTTATTTGCCATGTTGGTGGACAGGCTGACAGACGAGGTCAGGCAGGAGTCTCCATGGACCATGATGTTTGCAGACAACATTGTGATCTGTAGTGAGAGTAGGGAGCAGGTGGAAGAGAACCTGGAGAGGTGGAGGTATGCTCTGGAGAGAAGAGGAATGAAAGTCAGTAGAAGCAAGACAGAACACAAGTGTGAATGTGAGGGAGGCAGGTGTAACAGTGAAGATGGAAGGAGTAGAGGTAGTGAAAGTAGATGAGTTTAAATACCGGGGCCAACCATCCAAAGCAATGGAAAATGCACAAGAGAGGTGAATAAGATAGTGCAGACAGGGTGGAGTGGTAGCAGCAAGAGTGAAGAAGGGAAGATTTACAAGACGATAGTGAGAACCTGCTATGATGTATGGTTTGGAGATGGGGGCAATGACAAAAAGACAGGAGTTGGAGGTGGCAGAGTTGAAGATGCTAAGATTTTCCGATTGGGAGTGAATAGGAGGGACAGGATTAGAAAGAAGTATATCAGAGGGACAGCTCAGGTTGAGCGGTTTGGAGACAAAGTAAGAGAGGCAAGGCAGAGATGGTTTGGACATGTGCAGAGGGAGGGATAGTGGATATATTGGACAAAGGATGTTGAAGTGGAGCTGCCAGGCATGAGGAAAAGAGGAAAGCCACAGAGAAGATTCATGGATGTAGTGAAGGAGGGACATGGAGAGGGGTGGTGTTACAGAGGAAGTTACAAGAGAGAGGGTGAGATGGAGGCAGATGATCCACTGTTGCAACCCCCTAAAAAGGAGCAGGCCAAAAGAAGATTTAAAAGATGTGAGAATGCACATACCATGATAATGCATCAGATTATATAGCGCTTTTATCATAGACACTCAAAGATGCTTTACAAAATGGATACATTATTCATTCACTTCCAGACAGACAATGGTAGCGGCAAGCTACTACTGTAGCCACAGCTGCCCTGGGCAGCCTGACGGAAACGTGGCTGCCAATCCTTGCCAATGGCCTCTCCGGCCACTACCGAACATTTATAACACATTCATACCAGTGTATGGACACTGGAGGCAAGGTGGGTAAAGTGTCTTGCCCAGGGGACACAATGGCAGGATATCAGGGGAGAGCGGGATTCAAACCGCCAACCATGCAGTTATTGGACGACCTGCTCTACCTCCTGAGCCACAGCCGCCCCAAACCATACCATACACCTATTTGTACACAGGGTACTCAGTGCAGTAGACTTGAAGTAGTTACTGCTATTGAAGTCGATACTGTATTTAGTGTTTCTGTGAAAAGTCTTTTTTTATTTAAGGCCTGATAAATATTCTGGCTGCAGCTTCATAAGAATGTCCACTTCACTAAATCAGTGAAGTTTAGTGAACCCTGATTGTTAACTCTCTCAGTAAAGAGATAAGAGGATCAGGTTTGTTTGCATTTTAAAAGATTTTTTTCACATTCTTAAGTAAACTGTTATCACACATATCTTTTTTTTTTTTTTTTTTTTTTTTTTTTTTGTTACTTATTTGTACCCGTAGGTAGACTTGGTTTGCAGTCTGGTGACAAGCCACCGGCTGCTGGTCGCTGCGTGCGCGAGCGCCCTAAACCTACATGTTTTTGGTATGCGGGAGGAAACCGGAGAAATCCCGGAGTAAACCCACGCAACACGGGGAGAACATGCAAACTCCACACAGCTCACTGTTGGTCGGGGGCTGGAATCGAACCCACGATCTCATGATCCCCGCGATCCCCCGGCCAAAGGTAAAACTGTGCTGCCACAGTGCTAAACCACTGCGCCACCGTGCAGCCCCCTATCTACCGTATACAATAAATATAAAATAAAATATACAAATGTATAAAATAAATAAGTAGTATTCATTCTTAGATTATGCAAGAAAGAGATATCTGAACATTTTTCAAATGTATTCTGCACTGTTTCTTGTTGTGCAATAAGAGTGAAATCAGGATGACGGAAAGGTAGCAGCAAGAGTGAAAGGGAAGATTTTCAAGACTGTAGTGAGAACTGCTATGATGTATGGTTTGGAGATGGTGGTGGTAACAAAAAGACAGGAGCTGGAGGTGGCAGAGTTGAAGATGCTAAGATTTTCATTGGGAGCGACTAGGAGGGACAATATTAGAAATGAATATATCAGAGGGACAGCTCAGGTTGAGCGGTTTGGAGCCAAAGTAAGAGAGGCAAGGCTGAGATGGTTTGGACATGTGCAGAGGAGGGATAGTGGATATATTGGACAAAGGATGTTGAAGGTGGACTGCCAGGCAGGAGGAAAAAGAGGAAGACCACAGAGAGATTCATGGATGAGTGAAGGAGGGCATAGAGGAGATGGTGTTAATGAGGAAGATACAAGGGATAGAGTGAGATGGAGACAGATGATCCGCTGTAGCGACCCTTAAAGAGAGCAGCCAAAGAAGAAGAAAAAAGGGAAAATTAGCCAGGTGAAATTAAGTAATTCTGCTCTACATGATGACATAAACTGAGCTGGATTGTATTGTTACTCGGTCAGCCAGTTTTGAGCATTTCTATACATATATTTCCTCAAAGTTGCAAACTCTTCTGTGTCTTTCCTATAGTTCACACAGATGTAAAACATTGAACCTCTCTGATGGTATGCTGCATCATACTGTATATACATCTCTTGACTTCCTTGTGTCATGTTTGTACTTTTTAGATGGCAATGCCAGGAGCAACATTTGGCCAGCAGTATGTCAGGCTGGGGTGCAGCAGATTGGGGGCAGCTGGGTCAACGCCCAACAACTGCAGAACAAGACCACTATTTCCAACAACCTGTCCCAATTCCCTGCTGATCTGAAGGGAGCTGGAAGTGTGCCAAACATGGTGAGTCTCAATCCGATTTTATAAAGAATAACTGGATATTTTACCAGCTTTTTTTTATTTAAAAGTCATTTATATACACAACTACTGTCAGTTATTCAGACTTTCACCCACTCTCCTGGGCTTTTCTCCCATCTCATGCTCCTGTTTTGAAATATTAGGAACTAACTTTGCCCATCCCTTAGAAAGTACTGCTTATTATCCCCAGCCGGTTGATGCCCAAAGGAGGATTATGTTGTGGGTTTGTCCAGCCGACCATCTGTTTCCACTTTTTGTGAAATCAACTCCTCCTACAATTTGGTCAGATTGTTTACAAACTTGCTACCATGGATTGATATACTGTGATGATGTACATATTGCAATTTCACTCTTATCGGATGACCTTGCGGTCAAAGGTCAGGTAAGAGGTTTCTTGTGTGTTCCTCAGATGTCTCCCAAACCATTCGTCAGACTGGCCTCAGATTTTATAAGTGCTTTGCTGAGGTTATGAGGGTGTGCATCCGCGAGTATGGAGTTGCTCAGTCAAAATGGGTAATTTTTATCAAAAAAGTTTAGTCACCACTCTGTTTCCTCATGCTCTGGCTTCTAGAAGTGTGGACAAGGTTTCGGATTGACTCCATACTGATTGGATAATATGCGGCAGAATGCTCCGTAAACAGTCAGGAAGTGAAAAGCAAAAATTTGACCAGAAAAAGACAATACTAAAGATTAATGCTTAAAAAAAATTACTATAATGTTGCTGTGATTGTGTAGCAAAGGATAATTCAGCATCTTTGGTAGATAGATAAATAGATAGATAGATGGATACACACTTATTTCGAACAAAAAAGTAAACAAAACAAATGACAAGTGCATAAAAGAAACAGTATACAGTGTGCGAAAGGGAGAAGGAAGGAAGTGGAACACTTATTAATTCCAGCTCCTCTTTTCCATAAATACAACCCATGTGAAATATATACAAATTACCACATTTAAGACCCCAAGGTAAACAATTAACTATATTTTGGTACATATCAACATTAACACCCATCATCCCAACATACATACAGTCATACATCAAAACCAGCCCCAAACAACACAGATATACACAGTGCGTGGTCCCACCCACCATTCCACAGTGTCCCAGAGTAGCATAGTGAATCATACATATAAATACTACCCTTTTAACATATATTCTTTCAGCAATAATGTTTATACCTCTTTTTTAATTCATTTCTGTTAGTTACATAGTTTCCAGTCCGGCTCCAGGAACTGTTCCACAAATCCACCCCACAGACAGATATGCACATGCAGTGGGGTAAAAAAGTATTTAGTCAGCCACCAATTGTGCAAGTTCTCCCACTTAAAAGATGGAGAGGTCTCCAATTTTCATCATAGGTATACCTCAACTATGAGAGACAAAATGAGGAAAAAAAAAATCCAGAAAATCACATTGTCTGATTTTTTTTTTTTTTTATTTAAGTTTTTGTAAAGGGTATACAGGTCGTTACAGCAATGCAGTGTTTACATTATTCATCACATGTTCCCTTATTTTCAGATATCTGACAACATTGGAAGATTAATTCTTACAACACCCCCTTTTTTTTTTTTTTTTTAAAGTGAAAGGAAAAAGTGAAATTAAAGAGGAAAAAAAAAAAACAGAAACAAATAACAAAAAAAAACCCAAACAAACCAGTAAAAAACAAACAAAACGAAAAAGTAAGTAAATAAAGATAAAAGAGCATTCTGAGTA
Source organism: Pholidichthys leucotaenia (assembly GCA_020510985.1). Taxonomy (NCBI): domain Eukaryota; kingdom Metazoa; phylum Chordata; class Actinopteri; order Cichliformes; family Pholidichthyidae; genus Pholidichthys; species Pholidichthys leucotaenia. The sequence continues at coordinate 283,642,059 of CM035838.1, forward strand.
GCGTTGGAACAGAGAGCGAACCTAATTGACATGGTATTTGTCAAAGATTAGATCTAATGGAAGACACATATGCGGTCCAGGGTTGCCAAAAGTTCATGAACACATCCATGTCCTGTCTCAGTGCGAATGTCAACTTTTCCATCGAGTAAATGTCTTGGATCACGTTAGTCCAATCTTCAGGTGTAGGACAGTCCTTCAACATCCATTTTTTAGTTAGAGCTTTTTTGCTTGCCAATATTAAAACATTGAATAAGTATTTTTCTCCTCGTCTTTCCAGTGAGTCCGGTAGTAAACCCAAATACAAAGTTACAAAAGAAAAGGGAACTGTAATTTTGAATATTTTCCCCAATATTGTCTGTACCTTGGTCCAATATTGGTGGATAACTGGGCATGACCAAAACACATGAAAATGATTTGCAGTCTTTTCACCACACAAGCGCCAACAGTTCAATCCCTTATGGGTAAATTTGTTTTGTGCAGGTGTTCTGAAAAATCTTGCCAAGTTTTTCCATCCAAATTCTCTCCACTGCAGGGATGAGGTACTTTTCCATTGCTGTTTATTTAGCTTTTCCCATATTTCCAGTTGTAAAGTGAAATTCCCCTCTTTTTCCATCTCTCTTTTATATAAGATGTGTTGTCTCCTTTTAAGTCTTGAAGACCTTGGTATATTTTAGAATGTATCTGATCCCTGGGATCCCTTTATATGCCATTAAGAAGACCTTCAGAACACCTGACTGGGCCCTTTTCCAAAACCTCCTTTTTAAGTATATTGTTTATGTGGTGTCTAAGCTGGAAGAACCTGTAAAGGTCTTGATTTATTAGGCCCTTGTTTTTTCAAATCTCAAAACTTCTTAAGATTTGTCCTTTAAAAAAATCGTAATATTTTATCAGCCCTTTCTCCTTCCACTTTTTAAATCTGGTGTCTGTTTTATTAGGAGTAAAGTCCTGATCATAGGCGATCCATTGCAGAAGTCGATAGGGCTCTTTAGTTTGATTCTCTCTGACTATCTTAAACCAAATTTTTAGCGGGGTCTCTATCCACGGGTTAGTGTTATTCAAAAGCTTAGGTAAGACATTGTTCCCTATTATCGCCTGTAGGGGGATGTCACTTGTTATTTGGCATTCGATCTCCTTCCATTGTGCAGTGTAGACTGGGTTACATATCTCTACTAAAGTTTTAATTTGTGCGGCTTTAAAGTAGTCCCTGATATTTGGCAGCGCGAGCCCACCTTTGTCTTTGTTTAGCTGTAGGGTTCTATATCTGATTCTAGGTCTCTTGCCCTGCCATATGAATCTTGAGATCCTTCTGTCCAGCTCCTGCCATGTTTTTTTGGGAGGTTCTACCCGGTATTGTTTGGAAAAGGTATAGAAGACGTGGAAGTATATTCATTTTGACTGCTTCAATTCTTTGTGCAGTACCCAAGAATGGTATCATATTCCATCTTGCTAGGTCAGATTTTATTTTTGTCACCAGTGGATCATAGTTTAGTGATATAATTTTGTTGAGTTGTTTCGGGATATTGACCCCCAGATATTTCATAGATTCCGACTCCCAGTTAGTTTTGAGTTTGCTTAGTGAATAATGATTTGGGTCATAGTTGAATGTTAAAACTTGGGTTTTATGCATATTAATTTGTACCCCGATAAATCTCCATACTCTGAAAAAACTGAGGTTAGTTCTGGTAAAGAAGTGTCCGGCTGCCCTAGGTATATTAAAATGTCATCAGCAAAGAGTGCTATTTTATGTTCCTTCTGACCAAGTGTAATACCTTGAATTTTTTGGTTTTGTCTTATCCATTGGCTCAGAGGTTCTATGAAGATTGCAAAGAGCAGTGGAGACAGGGGGCAGCCCTGACGACATCCTCTTTCCAGTTCAAAAGATGATGATAAATTACCGTTAATCCTTATTTTAGCTGTTGGTTTTTTATATAATGCCTGTATAGTTCTAATGAAGTTGTTATGAAAATGAAACTGGATAAGATTCTATATAGAAAAGACCAGTCAACCGAATCGAATGCTTTTTCAGCATCTAATCCCAATATGACTGCATTTAAGTTATATTTTTTTATATGATGAATTATGTGTAAAGTGCGTTGAATGTTGTCTTGTGTCTGTCTTTGTCTTATAAAACCTGTTTGGTCTAAATGAATTAGGTCTGTCAGTATATTTTCTAACCTTTTGGCAAGGATAATGGTAAAAAGCTTATAGTCCTGATTTAGTACACTGATTGGTCTGTAGTTGGAGCACTCTAGTTTATCCTTTTCAGGTTTAGGTATAACTGCAGTGACCCCTTCTCTCCAGGAGGGGGGGATTTCCCCTGTGTGGAGGACATAATTAAATGTTTTCAGGAGGAGAGGAGATAGTTGCTGTTTAAAGGTTTTGTACCACTCTGCTGTATAGCCATCAGCTCCTGGGGATTTGTTAGCTTTAAGTTTCATAATTGCTTTTTCCAATTCTTTAGGATGTATTTCTGACAGTAGTGTTTTATTTTGTGACTCCGTAAGTTGGGGAAGGTTTAATGTGTTTAGGAATGCCTCGGATGCGTTTTTATGTTTTTTGTGGGAGTATAAGTTCTTATAGTAATTCTCGAAGTTTTTAAGAATATCCTGAATTCTGAATTTTATTTCCTTTGATACTGGGTCTCTGATTTTGTAGATTGCTCTTTCTGTTTGATGTTTCCTCAATTTATAGGCTAGCAATTTTGCCGATTTACTGCCTGCTTCATAGTATTTTTGTTTCAGAAATGTAAGTTTCTTCTGGATTTCTATTGTGTAGATCTCATTTATTTGGTTTTTAATTTCCTTAATCTTGAGCGAGTCAGTAGAATGAGTGTTGCCTTTGTGTTCTTTTTCTAGGTTCCTAAGTTCTGACTCTAATGTGGATAGTTTTTCTTGTCTTAGTTTTTTTTGGGTTGCCAGTTTTGCAATAATCTTTCCTCTTATTACAGCTTTACATGCATCCCACAGTATTAAAGGGGATACTTCTCCATTATCGTTATCTTCCAAATATCTGAGAATATCTGATTCCAATTCATCTTTCAATGGTCCTTTCAGGACATTTGAATTTAACCTCCAAGAAAATGTATTATTTGTGTATTTTTGGATATTTAAGTCCATGTAGATCGGACTGTGGTCGGAGAGATCCATCAGTCCTATTTTACATGTTTTTACTCTTCCAATGTCTCTATTAAACATAAAAAAATAGTCAATCCTTGAGTAAGATGAATGTGGAGTTGAGTAAAATGTATAGTCTTTTACACTGGGGTTGAGTTCCCTCCACACGTCACAGATTCCCAATTCTTTTAGTAGCATCCGAGTCTTCCTGTTTTGGGTGTTATTTTGATGTGGGGAATTACCAGAAGCATCCCAGTATGGATTCAGTCTAAGATTGAAGTCCCCACCACATATCACTAAACCTTGAGCTTTAGTTATCATTAGGTCGAATACATTTTTATAAAATTTCCAGTTAGCCCCTGGGGGAGCATACACATTCAGCAGGGTGATATCTTCTCCCTCTAGCCGCCCAGTTACCAAACTGTATCTCCCTTCTTTATCTTTGTGTTCTGATTTTTTTCAAATGTAATTTTGGTTGATATCAATGTCGCTACTCCCCTCCTCCTCCCTGATTTATATGAAGATGAAGAGATCATTTTAAACCCTTGTCTACTGAGTTTATTGTGTTCCACGTCTGTTAGGTGGGTTTCTTGTAAAAGTATTATTCCTGCTTTGTCTTTTTTCATTTTGCCTAGAATCTTGGATCTTTTAACTGGATTCAGGATTCCTTTTACATTATATGAAATTATTTTGGTTACACCCTGTTTCTCCATTGTGTTGTTTTGTTTAGTATAACTGTGTGGTGGCCCTCTTTTGTGCTACTCAGAAACTGAAAGAACATTAAAAACAAGAAAAACATTAAGAACATAGTGTAAAAAACTTTAAAACAAAAAGCTGTCATAAGAACTTCCTGAGCTGAGGTCTTTTTAAAGACCCTGTAAGAGCCTTGATGGAGTGAAGGCTCTGAGGGAAATTCCTCAAACTCTGTTACGTGTTGAGGGCCCTCTCTTACCACTGAAAGTAGTCCCATGCTTTTAACGTGAGTTTCAGAACCCAATCCAAACTTGTAATGATTTTTTTTTTTTTTCCTTTTATGCCTAAACCCTGTGAAATTGTGTGCACCCTCCCACCCCCATCACATCAAACATTCACGCAAAAACAGTATTTGTTAGTATGAGGAGAACATGTGGATTATTGTCACATTTCTATTTTAAAAAGTTTTTTTTTTTTTATTACAAAGACTTATTTGTTTCAAATAATATGATTGTTCCATGAAATGTTTTACCACATGCTGAATATGCATCTCCTTTAATGTTTGTTACCTTGTATGAGGGGGGATGGATGTGCGGATTGATTCAAGAGAGAGAAAAAAAAAAAAAAAAGGTCGCTATTCCAACCTGAAAACGGATAGTTTATCCGCGACGCTCTGGTGCTGGGTTTCCCGCTGCTGGTCCGTGGATTTTGAAGGTCTTTGTGTTGTCCATGTTTGCGCTTGATCTTCTCACTCGGGTCTGCTGGGGGTTTAAATACCGTTACCGGGAGGCCTCTTTTCGCCATGTCAGCTGTTGCTTCTTCCGCCGAATTATAGAGACACGTTTCATCGCCGTAGAAGACCCTTAACTTCGCAGGAAATGGTGTCTGAAAGCGCAATTTCTTCTCTCTTAACACCTTTTTTCGCGTCATTGTATTCCCTGCGCTTTTTAAGGACCTCCGGGGCGTAATCGTGTTCCACGTAGACTTTTCTCTCCTGGTGCATAAATCCTTTTTTCTGCCAGGCCAGTCTTACAACCTCTTGTTTTATTTTGAAATTGGAAAATCTTACCAACACCGAACGTGGGGGCGCTTCCGCCGCCGGCCTAGCGGCTAATGAACGATGTGCCTTTTCTATCTTCAAGTCGGTGGTTTGTGGAATATCCAATTTCTCTCTTAGTAAGGATTCCACGCATTCTGCCATTGAGTTAAAACCATTTTCGGTTCCTTCTATCAGACCATGAATTCTTATGTTGTCTCTTCTTTGTTTTCCTTCTTGGTCGGTTAGCTTAGCCTCTATAGCTGCTTGTCTTTTGCGTAGGTCTAGCACAGAATCTTCGAGCACTTTTATTCGATCCTCTGTTTCCAAGATTCGGTTCTCGGCCTGGTCCACTCTGCTGTTTGTCCTTTTCAATTCTTCTCTGAATTCCCGAAATTCGGCCGTAACATCTCGGCGAAATCGTCATAGCTCCTCAAATAGTGATTTCAGGCTAACCCTTTTGTTAGCTATCACCAGTTCCTCGTCTTCTGAACGGAGATCTTCCAGTTCGGATTCTCCGGCCGATACGTGTCCTGGCCTGGAGAATTTCAGTTTCTTCTGTTTTCCTTTAGACATGATGATTTTGTCTTTTGATTTTCACTCCTCCAAAAATCCGTTAAGTTTGATTTTCAAGGTGTTATCCTAGATTGGGTCTGAGAACTTCAGTGTTAAGCTGCAGTCGCCATGGCGTCCAGACCGGAAGTCACATTGTCTGATTTTTAAAGAATTTATTTGCAAATTATGGTGGAAAATAAGTATTTGGTCACCTACAAACAAGCAAGATTTCTGGCTCTCACAGACCTGTAACAACTTCTTTAAGAGGCTCCTCTGTCCTCCACTCATTACCTGTATTAATGGCACCTGTTTGAACTCGTTATCAGTATAAAAGACACCTGTCCACAACCTCAAACAGTCGGACTCCAAACTCCACTGTGGCCAGAAACAAAATTGTAGACCTGCACCAGGCTGGGAAGACTGAATTTGCAATAGGTAAGCAGCTTGGTGTGAAGAAATCAACTGTGGGAGCAATTATTAGAAAATGGAAGACATACAAGACCACTGATAATCTCCCTCGATCTGGAGCTCCACGCAAGATCTCACCCCGTGGGGTCAAAATGATCACGAGTACGGTGAGCAAAAATCCCAGAACCACACAGGGGACCTAGTGAATGACCTGCAGAGAGCTGGGACCAAAGTAACAAAGGCCACCATCAGTAACACACTACGCTGCCAGGGACTCAAATCCTGCAGTGCCAGACGTGTCACCCTGCTTAAGCCAGTACATGTCTAGGCCCGTCTGAAGTTTGCTAGAGAGCATTTGGATGATCCAGAAGAGGATTGGGAGAATGTCTTATGGTCAGATGAAACCAAAATAGAACTTTTTGGTAAAAACTCAACTTGTCGTGTTTGGAGGAGAAAGAATGCTGAGTTGCATCCAAAGAACACCATACCTACTGTGAAGCATGGGTGTGGAAACATCATGCTTTGGGGCTTTTTTTCTGCAAAGGGACCAGGACGACTGAGCCGTGTAAAGGAAAGAATGAATGGGGCCATGTATCGTGAGATTTTGAGTGAAAACCTCCTTCCATCAGCAAGGGCATTGAAGATGAAACGTGGCTGGGTCTTTCAGCATGACAATGATCCCAAACACACCGCCCGGGCAACGAAGGAGTGGCTTTGTAAGAAGCATTTCAAGGTCCTGGAGTGGCCTAGCCAGACTCCAGATCTCAACCCCATAGAAAATCTTTGGAGGGAGTTGAAAGTCCGTGTTGCCCAGCGACAGCCCCAAAACATCACTGCTCTAGAGGAGATCTGCATGGAGGAATGGGTCAAAATACCAGCAACAGTGTGTGAAAACCTTGTGAAGACTTACAGAAAACGTTTGACCTCTGTCATTGCCAACAAAGGGTATATAACAAAGTATTGAGATGAACTTTTGTTATTGACCAAATACTTATTTTCCACCATAATTTGCAAATAAGTTCTTTAAAAATCAGACAATGTGATTTTCTGGATTTTTTTTCTCATTTTGTCTCTCATAGTTGAGGTATACCTATGATGAAAATTGGAGACCTCTCTCATCATTTAAGTGGGAGAACTTGCACAATTGGTGGTTGACTAAATACTTTTTTACCCCACTGTACTTTTCTTAGTTGTTCGTATCTTGGGTTTTGTAAAGTTTAAGTCTCCTCTCAAATTATAATCATTGTCTCTTTTTTTAAATATTTTTTGGATATTAGTTGGGAGTTGATTATTAATTGCCCTGTACATGACTTGTGCTGTCTTAAATTTAGCTAAATTGATGAACTTTATGACATATGACTTTAAAAACAATGAATTGGTATGGTCTCTATATCCTACATTATTAATTATCCTTATAGCTCTTTTTTGTAATGTGCATATTGACTGTAGGTTGGTCTTGTAGGCGTTTCCCCAGACTTCTACACAGTAGTTAAGTTAAGGTAGAAACAGTGAATTGTACAGTAAGAACAATGATTTATAGTCCAAGATGTGTCTTCTCTTCCCCAGTATCCCTATACATTTTGCCAACTTGGCCCGGATGTGACTGATGTGAGGTTTCCAGCAGATTTTATTGTCTAGCGTCACCCCCAGAAACTTATTTTCCTGTACTGTTTCTATTCTGATATAGTCTATCGTTACTGTTATTTCATGATTTATTTTATAATTTCCAAACAACATGATCTTTGTTTTTTTCAGTTTTAGAGATAATTTGTTTTTGTTGAACCACTGTGTTAACCTTTTCATTTCAGTTGTGACCACCTCTAAAACCTGCTACAAATTCTCACCAGTGCAATGGATATTTGTGTCATCTGCAAACAAAATAAATTTCAGAATTTTTGATACTTGGCATATGTCATTTATATACAAGATAAAGAGTTAGGGTCCCAAAACTGACCCCTGGGGCAACACAGGGTGCATGGGTGCTCTTGGGGGAAGCAGCAGCCAGACCAGCTTACTGCAGTCCTTCGCAGGAAGCCAAGCCCAGCCTGCCCAGTTAACAGGAGTCTCGGCTGCTGCTTCACCTGTGTGCCACCGCTGTCCGGGTTCAACATAGCACTCCTCCCGGTGCTGTTGTGCTCGCACGGCTATCTAAAAATTAAAAGTTAATAATAATACCACTATGATTGTGAAGCAGAATGGCCAGATCAACTGCATATCATATGCGGACACATATGCCTGCTTTGACAAAACAACAACCCTGACCAAACACACAACAACACCCAAATAATGAAATAAATCATTTTTTATTTCCTGACAAATGGGGAACAATGATGCAACAGTTGCAGCCAAACGGATCATTCTACTGTGTATAATAATGGTCGGTGTTTTGTACTTATAATATTGCTAACATATAAAAGGATGCACTACAATAGGTCTCAAATATTTGTAAACGTGTCCTGTTATAATACTGTATGAGTTTATTGACGATACACTATAAACTACACATATAAACTAAACCAATTATAATGATGACTGAACAACTTCCATTCCCCAAAGTGCAAGATACAGTGGGGCAAAAAAGTATTTAGTCAGCCACCAATTGTGCGAGTTCTCCCACTTAAAAGATGAGAGAGGTCTCCAAATTTCATCATAGGTATACCTCAACTACGAGAGACAAAATGAGAAGAAAAAAAAATCCAGAAAATCACATTGAAGGATTTTTAATGAATTATTTGGTAAATTCCTCGGTAAAATAAGTATTTGGTCAGTAACAAAAGTTCATCTCAGTACTTTGTTATATACCCTTTGTTGGCAATGACAGAGGTCAAACGTTTTCTGTAAGTCTTCACAAGGTTTTCACACACTGTTGCTGGTATTTTGGCCCATTCCTCCATGCAGATCTCCTCTAGAGCAGTGACGTTTTGGGGCTGTCGCTGGGCAACACGGACTTTCAACTCCCTCCAAAGATTTTCTATGGGGTTGAGATCTGGAGACTGGCTAGGCCACTCCAGGACCTTGAAATGCTTCTTACAAAGCCACTCCTTCGTTGCCCAGGTGGTGTGTTTGGGATCATTGCCATGCTGAAAGACCCAGCCACGTTTCATCTTCAATGCCCTTGCTGATGGAAGGAGGTTTTCACTCAAAATCTCACGATACATGGCCCCATTCATTCTTTCCTTTACACGGCTCAGTCGTCCTGGTCCCTTTGCAGAAAAAAAGCCCCAAAGCATGATGTTTCCACACCCATGCTTCACAGTAGGTATGGTGTTCTTTCTCCTCCAAACACGACAAGTTGAGTTTTTACCAAAAAGTTCTATTTTGGTTTCATCTGACCATATGACATTCTCCCAATCCTCTTGTGGATCATCCAAATGCTCTCTAGCAAACTTCAGACGGGCCTAGACATGTACTGGCTTAAGCAGGGGGACACGTCAGACACTGCAGGATTTGAGTCCCTGGCGGCGTAGTGTGTACTGATGGTCGCCTTTGTTACTTTGGTCCCAGCTCTCTGCAGGTCATTCACTAGGTCCTCCCGTGTGGTTCTGGAATTTTTGCTCACCGTTCTCGTGATAATTTTGACCCCACGGGGTGAGATCTTGCGTGGAGCCCCAGATCGAGGGAGATTATCAGTGGTCTTGTATGTCTTCCATTTTCTAATAATTGCTCCTACAGTTGATTTCTTCACACCAAGCTGCTTACCTATTGCAGATTCAGTTTTCCCAGCCTGGTGCAGGTCTACAATTTTGTTTCTGGTGTCCTTTGACACCTCTTTGGTCTTGGCCATAGTGGAGTTTGGAGTCTGACTGTTTGAGGTTGTGGACAGGTGTCTTTTGTACTGATAACGAGTTCAAACAGGTGCCATTAATACAGGTAACGAGTGGAGGACAGAGGAGCCTCTTAAAGAAGAAGTTACATGTCTATGAGAGCCAGAAATCTTGCTTGTTTGTAGGTGACCAAATACTTATTTTACTGAGGAATTTACCAATTAATTCATTAAAAATCCTTCAATGTAGTGTATGCAGGAAGTGATCCAAAGTTAGAGAACGAATTACTGATTTTGAGAGCTGAATATGACAAAAAATCAGCGAATAGAGCTGCCTCGAGTCTTCTAAGATTGAAACAATCTTTTTATGAACAAGGTGAAAAATCAGGAAAATTATTGGCATGGCAGATTAAACAATTAGAATTTAAAACACCAATTACCAGTATTATAAGTAACGGACAGGTAGTTATAGATCCTTTAGAAATTAATAGAGCCTTTAGAGATTACTATGAAAAATTATATGATACAAAAAATGAATCTGACTTTGACTGAGGTTTTTGGACGGACTATCTATACCGTGTATTCCAAATGAAAACAGGGAGATACTGGAGTCTAAAATTAGTCAAGAAGAAGTTGGGCTAGCCATTGATAATATGAAATCAGGAAAAAGTGCAGGACCAGATGGTCTTCCAGTTGACCTTTATAAAAAATTTAAGAATAAATTAATAAAACCTTTTTTGGAAATGGTTTTAGAAGCATTTCAAAATAGTAATTTACCATCATACATGAATAATGCCTTAATTATACTGTTGCCAAAACCAGGTAAACCCTCTAATAAATGTGAAAATATGAGACCAATAAGCCTATTAAATGCTGACCTTAAGATAATCTGTAAAATTTTAGCAAGACGAATACAAGAAATTTTACCAAATATTATTAACCGAGATCAGAATGGCTTTATAAAGGGAAGACAAGGCTTCCATAATGTAAGAAGACTATTTAATATTATTTATTCTAATAAAGAAGCACCGGATACAGCTCTCCTATCATTGGACGCCGAAAAGGCCTTTGATAGGGTCGAATGGCCCTTTCTTTTTGAAGTCTTACAAAGGTTTGGACTTGGAAATAATTTCATAAAAGGGGTTCAGATAATATATAATAATGCTACAGCAGAAATCCTAACAAACAGCAATATCTCAAAATCAATAAAAATCAATAGAGGATGTCGACAAGGCTGTCCACTTTCACCTTTACTGTTTACTATGGCAATTGAACCTTTAGCGATGGCAGTACGTTTACATTCACAAATATATGGAATTAAAGTTGGACCAACAGAACATAGAATCTCCCTGTATGCCGATGACATAATTTTGTTTATGTCGAATCTTAAAAAATCAATTCCGACCTTGTTGAATTTAATAAAGAATTTTGGGGAAATATCAGGATATAAAATAAATAAAACTAAATCTTCAATATTAATGCTAAATGAGACCCAGAGAAATCACCCAGCTCCTGAGGTAAATCAATTCAATGTTGTAAATCAGTTTAAATATTTAGGAATTCAAATTGTGCCTAAGCTAGAATTAGTTGCCAGTGCCAACTATGAAGCCTTAATGACAGACATTAATGAGTTAATTCAGAGATGGATGTCACTACCAATGTCGATGATAGGGAGAATCAATATATTTAAAAGTAATATCTTACCTAAAATACTTTATTTATTTCAATACATTCCTTTACCACCACCTTCAGATCTATTCTCAAGAATTAAAAAAAAGTTAGTAGTAGTAGTAGATTAGTTTATTTGACAGGGACAGTGCAATAAACATAGACAATTAATCAAAGACAATCAATCTGATGTGTTGCACATAGAGTGTATAGCTATTGCTATATAGCACTATATATATATAGTGCATATATATTGCACTAGCTATATATAGCTAGTGGAATTTATATGGAACAACAGGAGGGCTAGATTACGTCTGTCCTTACTATATTTACCATTTGATCGTGGAGGTCTGAAATGTCCAAACTTTATGTTGTATTATTGGTCGGCACAACTGAGGTCTATGACATATTATTTTTCATCAAATGATCTCCCTCACTGGACTGAAATGGAATCATACAATTTACCTTTACCTCTTCCCATATTCATATACTCAGATTCGGCAAAAAAATTACAGAAACAAGTTAAAAATCCATTTGTAAAGCATATGATCAAAATATGGTGTGAAACTAAAAACTATTTAAAAGAACCACACTTATTGTCACAATTTAGCCCAATATGGGGTAATCAATATTTTAAACCAGGGAGAGCGGATGCTGTATTTAAAGTATGGAATTTAAAAGGGATTCAAAAGATTCAAGATTTATATCTGTCATGTTCAGATAACATAATGTCTTTTGAAGAACTGAGGATCAAATTTAATCTTAATAGAACACATTTTTTTAAATATCTTCAGCTTAGGAACTTTATTCAATCAAATCAAAATAATGCTCTCACCCGACCTACTTATTCATCCTTGGAAAAAATTTTGACGAAAGATAGTAAGAGAAAGGGTATTATTTCATTGTTTTATAACTCATTGACACTATCCTCAAGTGAAAACTCACAGAAAAGATTGAATTATTGGAAAGAAGACCTGCAAACTGTAATTTCAGAGGAACAATGGGAATTGGCTTGTACAGAAGCTCAAACCAAATCAATAAATGTACGTCTTAAATTGATACATTTTAAATGGTTAATGCGGATGTATGTTACACCAGTGGAGTTAAATAGATATAACAAAAACATACCAGATACGTGCACAAAATGCATGGAAAGTAAAGGAACCCTATTTCATTGTGTATGGGAATGTAGAAAAATTAGAATGTTTTGGGAAGAGGTGAGGGTAACAATTGAAAAAATAATTTCAAAACAAATCATATTGAATCCTAAATTGTTTTTGTTGGGTCTGTACCCAGAAAAGCATAACTTTAATAAAAGTGAAAGAGCATTCATAGACCTCAGTTTGCTTAATGCCAAAAAATGTATTGCACTACTGTGGAAAAAGACTCATAGACCAGATGTGATTCAGTGGTTAAGACAGATGTTAACAAACCTTCCACTAGAAAGAATAACATACATACTGAAATCAAAGGAAGTTGTGTTTGAGAATATATGGAGACCTTTCATTGATTATGTAAAGAATTTAAACATAACTTTTGAAGAAGAAGGTGAATGATGTGTGTGGACCTTGTAAATTCCAAACTGGTGAATGTATAATATGTATACTTATGTAATGGATTGCCTAGGCTAAACAGAGGAGCATTGTTGATGACTTGCTTTTGTTGGTGGTTGTTGGTGTTTTTAGTGCATTTTTTTTGTAGTACTTTAGTGTTAGTGTTTGATTGTTTGTGTCATGTTTGTTAAAAAAAGGTTCAATAAAGATATTGTGGGAAAAAAAAAATCCTTCAATGTGATTTTCTGGATTTTTTTTCTCATTTTGTCTCTCATAGTTGAGGTATACCTATGTTGAAAATTGGAGACCTCTCATCTTTTAAGTGGGAGAACTTGCACAATTGGTGGCTGACTAAATACTTTTTTCCCCCACTGTACAACATTTATGAATATAACTCATAAATTTAACTTGCCTTAATCTTATTAATTAATTTTATTGTCTGCTGTGTTTGGCATTTTGTTTTTACACTTGTTGTAAGTTGCTTCTTTTTCTGCTGCATGTTATGTTTTTATTGTCTTTTATTTATCTTTTGTCTATATGTACTTGAGGTTATTTATTACTGTACAGCACTTTGGCCAACTTTATTGTTTTTAAATGTTCTTTATAAGTGAATTTGATATGGTATAAAAGATCACACAAATAAGTCTGACAAACAAATAAAGGTTCTTAACCCCTTGAACTCTGGGCAATTTTCCTAAAAATGCCAAAAAAAAAAACGTGCCCAAAGTAAATCGAAAGCTGTTATTCAACCCTTTGCAGCATCTTCATGGGGTTGGTCTCATTTAAAAGAAAACACTTTGAATTTTTTGGCAAAAAAAACATGATCTCTCTACGTGCTCCGGCCACTGAGTTACAGTCATCTAAACATACTGAACTTGAAGAAAATAAATTTAGACACGGTGTTTTTTTGGATACAAATGCTTGCAAATAACACACAGCTGTCTGATCCAGCTGGAAAATGCAACAGAAATGTAGAACCAAGTGTTATCAAGCTGAGATCCAAATTTGGTAACAATACCACAAAAAATGAATATTTTACACAGCTTTGTTCTCAGGCTGTTCCCAGGCGTTTTGGAACTATGCCAAATTGTGCCAAATGGCACAGTTTGGAAAAATGTCTGTAACTTTTGAATAATTCAATGTAGAATCTTCATTTTGGGCTCTAATGAAAGGTCACATTCAGGGCTGTGTGTGTGTGTGTGTGGGGGGGGGGGGGGGGGAACAACCCCCCCCCCCCCCCCCCCCCGCAACAAAGGACGGAGTTCGGCCCTCGCTACATGACGGATTACACTCCTTGCATGTTTCCACAGCAACGCTGTCACAGCGGCTCCCCCCCCCCTCGCTACTGTGTGTGTGTGTGTGGGGGGGTTGTACCCCCCCTCGCTACAGAAGACGGCCATCGCTACATGATGGAATAGACTCATATGCTTCCCCCCGCGGACCGGGGGCGTTCGGACCGTGAACCCCCCCCCCCGCTCCTCTTCTGCAGTGGGGTGGGGGGGCGTTCACGGTCCGAACACGGCAAATGAACCGTTTATCGCGGCGCACGCACTTCGTACTTCGTGCGCGGTACAGTTGTAATTTACCGATCGGTCAAAAGTCATTTTTGGATTACAGTTTTCAGGGAGAAATAATAATTTTGCTTCTAACACCTTACCTCTTCACAGCAGCAGAGTCCTGGCGAACTTCTCTTCCCCATTGTCAGACGAACGCGACGCTGGTCCGCTCGTGGATCCCGATCAAAACATAATTCCAATATTGCGGTTTTGGTGAATGATTTACGACCTTTGTCGTCGGCCTCCGTCGGTCTATGATGACGGAAGAGAATCCTAATCCTATTCTGCTGGAATGAGTGCAGGTCCCACTTGTGGGTGTTCTCCATGCTGCTGGGTGAGCCTTGGTCTGTAGCAGGTTCGTCCAGCGTCCTTTGTTTTCATCTGCTGCAACAGTAATATCTCTTCACCCAGCCCGAATTTCTGTGCTTCAATTGGCTCCTGCATTCACAGTAGGCGGGTCCTCCTTCCTAGGTTTTCATTCATTGGCTCTTCATGGTTTCAGAAACCCAATTCAAGGCTCTTATTAGTCGAATGAGAGGTCAATCAGATGAACTAATCTGTTCGCGGCTGTCTGCAGCTTTTTTTTTTTCAGTGGCGCTTGGAGGCCAGCACCATCTCCATCTGCACCATCATCAGTATATCATGCGTCATGCGTCGGAGCGCGCACGAGTGCGCTCTCGTGCGCCCTAGGACGCAGAGACTTGCCCGCCCGCGGAACAACGGAGCGCAAGTGGTTAAACAGTCGCTAATATTGAATGTCCCATTCATTTTCATCCATCCATCCATCCATCCATCTTCTACCGCTTTTCCGGAGGTCTGGGTTGCAGAGGCAGCAGTTCAAGCAGAGAAGCCCAGACTTCCCTCTCCCCAGCCACCTGCTGCAGCTCTTCAGAGAGGATACCAAGGCGTTCCCAGACCAGCTGGGAGACGTAGTCTGTCCAGTGAGTCCTGGGTCTGCCCCGGGGTCTCCTCCCAGAGGGACGTGCCCAAAACACCTCAAGTGGGAGGTATCCAGGAGGCATCCTGATCAGATGTCCATGCCACCTCAACTGGCTCCTTTCAATGTGGGGGAGCAGCGGTTCTACTTTGAGCCTCTCCCGGATGACTGAGCTCCTCACCCTATCTCTGAGGGTGAGTCCAGCGATTCTATGAAGAAAGCTCATTTCAGCTGCTTGTATCCGCAGTCTCGTTCTTTCGGTCATTACCCAAAGCTCGTGACCATAGGTGAGGGTAGGAATGTAGATTGACAGGTAAATCGATCCATTCATTTTCAGTAATTCTGCAATTAATACTCACAATCAAATAAATCTTAGTGTTCAGTCCCTTTCATATTTGTCAAAGTCTAACATGGGATTGTTTACATATAGGCTATGCCTCTTTGTATTCCACTTTGACACACAGCCTACATCTGGGCTCGTAAAGCCTAATTGGGCTACCTGTTTTCAGACAAGAATACTTGCTTTCTAAGGGCATGCACTACTTGCCATAAAGCGAGTAAAGCTAGGGCCACCAAACCTGGTACACAGGTTCACCTTGGAATCCTGGCTTCTTACTATGGTTTTGGGATCACAAGGTCAAAGGTCAACATGAAAATGGCTTATAAACTACTGTATATCTCAATAACAAAGAAAGCTAGGGTCACCAAACTTGGTACACAGGTTCACCCTGTGACCCTGAAGTGTAACAACGGTTTTGGGATTGCAAAGTCAAGTATCAACATCAAAATGGCTTATAAACTATATCACAACAACAAAGAAAGCTAGGGTCACCAAACCTGGTACACAGGTTCACTCTGAGACCAGAATCTCTGTCTTCAGGTTTGGGGTCAAAAAGTCAAAGGTCATGATTGACACTCCCTATGATCTTTTACTATAGAACTTGTAAACTCTCTAAGGTCACCATACTTGCTACACAGGTTCACCTTGGGATCCTGACCTACAGCTATGGGTTGTATACTTTGTTGTGTATTTGTGGATGATGGGCTTATCATAATTTGGTTCTGCCACAGTAATTAGATTGAAAGGTTAAAAACTACTCTCCGTCAGTAAGTATTGGGATATTCAAAGAAAACATAGGCGGGGGATACTGTACTCGCCTCGAAGTGCTTTTGTTCATTATATTTTCAGAGAAAATTGGGAGTGTGGGGTGCGAGCAGGGCCTGCTGACTTGTGACCTGCTACAGAGAGGCCATTTTGTGATTCAAAGTTGACTTTGGGGGAGGGGCAAGTAAACATATCTCATTTCTGCAAGTTTGTGTTTATCTTGTAAAACAAGTGGTAAATGAATTGTTGTCATGGTGTCCTTGACAAAAAGGATGTTTTGCGTTCGTTATTAAATGTATAATTTTTTAGTCATTTCCTCTTCCACCGACTGTGTCTGTATGCTTTTGTTGTTGCCTTTTTAATCATTCATGTCAAAAGTTTGCCTCTTTACTGATGTGTATTGCACCCTTCCCTCATATCACAATACAATTTCAATTCAATTCTATTCACACGATTCAATTCAATTCAACTTTATTTATATAGCGCCATTTCACAACAACAGTCATCTCATAGTCATCACATAGTCATCTCACACAGTCATCTTTTTTTCTCTGTGACACTATGTCCTAGATTTGTTTTTGAATAGTAACCGCTTAACTTAGACTAGCTCAGTTTTCTTTTTCTCTCAGTCACATTTTGTCTTAGCCTTGTTTTAAATTGTAATCGCTCTTGTCTTGTTTTCTCTTTTTTCTCCTTTGAATTCTTGAATGGAATATGGGTGGGCAATATAAGCTGCGGCTTCAGCCATCACCCATTTCGGATAACTCACGTGGAATTGTATAGTAGAAGGAGTCTTTGTCTAATTTGACCTTGTTTTATATTATACAGTTTCTTTTAACCTGTAATGTACTATCCTATCCGAAATAAATAAATTCATTCATTCAATTCATTCATTCATTCATTCATTCATTCATTCATAGCACTTTCAACTGTAGGGGAAACCCCCACAATTGCAGAAAGACCCCAGCAATCAGGCAATCCCCTGTGAGCAAGTGCTTGACGATGGTGGAGGGGAAAAAGTCCCTTTTAACAGGAACAAACCTCCAGCAGAACCAGGCTCAGGGAGGGGCAGTCATCTGCTGCGACTGGCTGGGGGGTGAGCAGATAGAGAAGATTAAAAGAACAGAAATGTAGAGAGCAAACAACACGATGGGGACTCAGTCTATGGGAGAGAACAAACAGATGTTAATGACCAGCAAAAAAAAAAAAAAAAAAATTCATTGAGAGTGAAGAAAGGAGTGAAGCCCAGTGCAATTATTGGAGGTCCCCCGGCTGTCTAAACCTAATAGCAGCATAACTAAGGGAGGGTTCAGAGACACATGATCCCTCCCTAATTGTAGGCTATATCAAAAAGGAAGGTTTTAACCGTATTCTTAAAAACAGAGATCGAGTCTGAATCCCGAATCCAGATTGGCAGCTGGTTCCACAAGAGAGAAGCTTGATAACTGAAAGACCACTAAAAGACTGAAAGATACAGTGAAAGACCAAAGCACCATTTCACCTCAGCCTTAAATAAAGGTAGACCACCGTTGTGTGTTGATGATGATGATATTCTTCCTCTTAAAGAATGTGGCATAAGGATAAATTAACGTGCTGACATAATGGGCAGTTTTCACTTTTGTGTTTGGTCAGGACTTTATTATCCATGGGGATTATGTTATGGGTCAGTTCGTCCATCCGCCCATCTGTCCCACTTTTGTGAAATCAACTCTTCCAACAGATTTGTTCCAAATGTTTTGAAACTTGGTACCAGGGTTTGATATACACTGATGATAACACTAATTTACTGTCACCTAACGGTCAGTGACAATTGCAATATTTTGTTGAATACCTTAATTTCCACAGTCAGGTGCTGTTTGAAAAGATTTCATATCTGACCCAGAAGCCTCACCCTTTTGGGAAAAAAAAAAAAAGCTTTTTTCAATCAGTTTACAGTCTGCCCTTGTGTAAACATCAAAACTTTTTCACATCTGTTTAAAAAAATAGGCAGTGCTGGAGTTGGATTTACTGTCTTGATTAACAAACCACAATACAATACAATAGAATAATAAAGAGCAATGGCAAGAACCAAGCAGACCGCCCGTAAATCTACTGGAGGAAAAGCCCCCAGAAGCAGCTGGCCACCAAGGCTGCTCGGAAAAGCGCTCCGGCCACCGGCAGAGTGAAGAAGCCTCACTGTTACAGGCCCGGTACCGTGGCTCTGAGAGAGATCCGTCTCTACCAGAAATCCACGGAGCTGCTCATCCGTAAGCTGCCCTTCCAGCGCCTGGTGAGGGAGATCGCTCAGGACTTCAAGACCGACCTGCGCTTCCAGAGCTCCGCCGTCATGGCTCTGCAGGAGGCCAGCGAGGCCTACCTGGTGGGTCTCTTCGAGGACACCAACCTGTGCGCCATCCACGCCAAGAGGGTCACCATCATGCCCAAAGACATCCAGCTGGCCCGCCGCATCCACGGAGGGAGAGCTTAGACTTTCTGCTGCACATCCACCAACCACAATGCTCCGCACTATATATATATATATATATATATATATATACAGTATATATATATATGTGTGTGTGTGTGTGTGTGTATGTATGTATACATACATTTATACTGTATATATATGTATGTATGTGTGTGTATATATATATGTGTGTATATATATACAGTGGGGCAAAAAAGTATTTAGTCAGCCACCAATTGTGCAAGTTCTCCCACTTAAAAGATGAGAGAGGTCTCCAATTTTCATCATAGGTATACCTCAACTATGAGAGACAAAATGAGAAAAAAAAAATCCAGAAAATCACATTGAAGGATTTTTAATGAATTAAATGGTAAATTCCTCGGTAAAATAAGTATTTGGTCACCTACAAACAAGCAAGATTTCTGGCTCTCACAGACCTGTAACTTCTTCTTTAAGAGGCTCATCTGTCTTCCACTCGTTACCTGTATTAATGGCACCTGTTTGAACTCGTTATCAGTAGAAAAGACACCTGTCCACAACCTCAAACAGTCAGACTCCAAACTCCACTATGGCCAAGACCAAAGAGCTGTCAAAGGACCCCAGAAACAAAATTGTAGACCTGCACCAGGCTGGGAAGACTGAATCTGCAATAGGTAAGCAGCTTGGTGTGAAGAAATCAACTGTGGGAGCAATTATTAGAAAATGGAAGACATAAAAGACCACTGATAATCTCCCTCAATCTGGGGCTCCACGCAAGATCTCACCCTGTGGGGTCAAAATGATCACGAGAACAGTGAGCAAAAGTCCCAGAACCACATGGGGGGACCTAGTGAATGACCTGCAGAGAGCTGGGACCAAAGTAACAAAGGCTACCATCAAAAACACACGACGCAGCCAGGGACTCAAATCCTGCAGTGCCTGACGTGTCCCCCTGCTTAAGCCAGTACATGTCCAGGCCCGTCTGAAGTTTGCTAGAGAGCATTTGGATGATCCAGAAGAGGATTGGGAGAATGCCATATGGTCAGATGAAACCAAAATAGAACTTTTTGGTAAAAACTCAACTTGTTGTGTTTGGAGGAGAAAGAACACCATACCTACTGTGAAGCATAGGGGTGGAAACATCATACTTTGGGGCTGTTTTTCTGCAAAGGGACCAGGATGACTGATCCATGTAAAGGAAAGAATGAATGGGGCCATGTATCGTGAGATTTTGAGTGAAAACCTCCTTCCACCAGCAAGGGCATTGAAGATGAAACGTGGCTGGGTCTTTCAGCATGACAATAATCCCAAACACACTGCCCGGGCAACGAAGGAGTGGCTTCGTAAGAAGCATTTCAAGATCCTGGAGTGGCCTAGCCAGTCTCCAGATCTCAACCCCATAGAAAATCTTTGGAGGGAGTTGAAAGTCCATGTTGCCCAGCGACAGCCCCAAAACATCACTGCTCTAGAGGAGATCTGCATGGAGGATTGGGCCAAAATACCAGCAACAGTGTATGAAAACCTTGTGAAAACTTACAGAAAACGTTTGACCTCTGTCATTGCCAACAAAGGGTATATAACAAAGTATTGAGATGAACTTTTGTTATTGACCAAATACTTATTTTACTGAGGAATTTACCAATTAATTCATTAAAAATCCTTCAATGTGATTTTCTGGATTTTTTTTTCTTATTTTGTCTCTCATAGTTGAGGTATACCTATGATGAAAATTGGAGACCTCTCTCATCTTTTAAGTGGGAGAACTTGCACAATTGGTGGCTGACTAAATACTTTTTTACCCCACTGTATATATTTATAGTAATATGTACATATGTATACTCGCTGCTCTTGTTTTTTCTTGCCTTCTGATTGTTGCTCTGAGTGTTGCTATCCCTGTGCTGTTGCAATCCTGGAACTTCCCCATTGTGGGACTAATAAAGGCTTATCTTATACCTTTGTGGTGATGAACTCTTTGTTTCATCTGAAAATGCGAAGAAAGGTGAGCAAAGTGTGCTAAATCGCTAGCATGCTAACTACTTGCTACCAGCTAACTGCTGGCATTGGCTGACATTTTGATCTCGGGTCTTCTGCAGTACTGACTCAACAGGTACAGTATATGTTTTAGAAACACTTACTACTATAGCACTTCACAATATTTAATTGGTTTACATGTGTGTGTGAAATTCAACTTATTTATTTATATAGCGCCATTTCACAACAACAGTCATCTCATAGCACTATCAACTGTAGGGGGAACCCCCACAGTTGCAGAAAGACCCCAGCAATCAGGCGATCCCCTGTGAGCAAGCACTTGGCGACGGCGGAGAGGAAAAACTCCCTTTTAACAGGAAGAAACCTCCAGCAGAACCAGGCTCAGGGAGGGGCAGTCATCTGCTGCGACTGGCTGGGGGGTGAGGGGATAGAGAAGAAGAAGAAAAGAACAGACATGTAGAGAGCAAACAGCACGATGGGGACTCAGTCTATGGGAGAGAACAAACAAATGTTAATGACCAGCAAAAAAAAAAATTTCATTGAGAGTGAGGAAAGGAGTGAGGCCCAGTGCATTACTGGAGGTCCCCCGGCTGACTAAACCTATTAGCAGCATAACTAAGGGAGGGTTCAGAAACACATGATCCCTCCCTAATTGTAGGCTGTATCAAAAAGGTAGGTTTTAGCCCTATTCTTAAAAACAGAGATCGAGTCTGACTCCCGAATCCAGATTGGCAGCTGGTTCCACAGGAGAGGAGCTTGATAACTGAAGGCTCTGCCTCCCATTGCACTTTTGGAGATTCTAGGTATTACAAGTAATCCTGCATTTTGGGAGCATAGTGCTCTGTTAGGATAATACGGTAGTATCAGATCTTTTAAATAAAAAGGAGCCTGATTGTTTAGAGCTTTGTAAGTAAGAAGAAGGATTTTAAACTTAATTCTGAACTCTATGGGAAGCCAATGAAGGGAGGCCAGAACCGGAGAGATATGATCTCTCTTTCTAGTACCTGTTAAAACTCTTGCTGCAGCATTTTGGATCAGCTGAAGACTTTTTAAAGATGTTTTAGGACAGCATCTAATCTCGAGCTAACAAAAGTGTGGATCAGTTTCTCAGCATCACTCTGAGACAAGATGCTCCTAATCTTGGCAATATTACGCAAATGATAGAAGGCAGTCTTAGAAACAAATTTAATATGTGAATTGAAGGACAGATCTTGATCAAAAATAATTCCAAGGTTCCTCACAGAGCTATTAAGAGAAAGAGTAACCGCATCCAAACTGAAAGATTGATTTGGAAAGGAATTTCTAAGGTTTTTTGGACCAACAAGAATGACTTCAGTCTTATCTGAATTTAATAGCAGGAAATTACAAGTCATCCAAGCTTTGATTTCCTTAAGACAGGCTTCTGACTTGGCTAATTGATTACTATCATCTGGCTTCATTGACAGGTATAATTGTGTGTCATCTGCATAACAATGAAAATGTATACAGTGCTTTCTAATAATGTTGCCTAACGGAAGCATATATAAACTAAAAAGAGTAGGGCCTAGCACAGATCCCTGTGGAACTCCATGACTGAGCTTTGAGTTGAAAGAAAACTCATTATTTACATGAACAAACTGGAACCTATCAGACAAATAAGATCTAAACCACTGCAACGAAGTGATGACAATAGACATGACAATAGATGACAATGACAAACGATGTCAATGACAATAGACATCTTTATGTTGATTGAGATGTTTAGCAACAGTTACTGGCTATATTTAGAAGGGACTATTTTTTTTCTCAGCTGCACAAAATAACTGGTTAAACAAACAAATCATAATACTTTGTCCAGTATTGCTATCATTTAATAAATTGTACTTGCGGAACTGTTGTATAAAAGCAATATTACACTCGAGGTCATTACAGTATCATGAGTATACTGACTGCGAGTACATATCACAAAGTTTGGTGACTCAAACTTTGTACACACAAAATGGTGTTTTGCTCGCAAGGTCAAAGGTCAATGTCATAATGGCATGTAAACTATATCTCAATAACAAAGAACACTAGGATCACCAAACCTGGTACATAAGTTCACCCTTACACCCTGACCTACATCTGTGGGGTTGGGGTCAAAAGGTCAAAAGCCAACGGTAACATTCCCTTTCTGCTATTACTATAGAACAAGTAAAGCTACGGTCACCAAACTTGATACATGGGTTCACCATGACCTCTGACTATGGGTTTGGGGTCAGAAGGTCAGAGGTCAAGGTTAGCATTCCCTATGCCCTCTTACAATAGAAGCCCTCTAGGGTCAGCAAAATTGCTACCCAAGTTTACCTTGGGATCCTAGCTTACAACTATGGGTTGTGTAAGTTCATGGATGATAGGCTTATCATAATTTGGTTCTGCCCTACTAATTATATGGAAAAGTTGAAACCTCTCTCCTTCAGTAACATATTGGGATCTTCAAAGAAAACAGGCAAGGGATATTGCACTTGCCTCAAAGTACTCTTGTTCTAAATTTCCTGCATCGTTAACCCCTTTTGTACAAATGGTTAGTGTTTTCCCACGGGGCAAATTCACACACATGCGTTCAACATCAAATTTGTATTACAGCGTACGACACAAACATTAAATTAAAAAAAATGCATACAGCGGGGAAAACAAGTATTGAACATGTCAACATTTATCTCACTAAACATATTTCTGACGGAGCCATTGACCTGAGATTTTCACCAGATATCAGTAACAACCCAAGTAATCCATACATGCAAAGGAATCAAGGCAACTCTGTTCACAAAACAAGTTATATTTAATAAAGTGGAATGACACAGGGAATAAGTATTGCACACTCTTGGTGAAATTAATTTAATATTTAGTAGAAAAGCCTTTGTTGGTAATAACAGCTTCCATAGGCCTCCTGTATGGAGAAACTAGGCGCAGGTATTACTCAGGAATGATTTACAAAAAAAAAAAAAAAATCGGGCAACTTGGTGGAGCAGTGGTTAGCACTGTGGCAGCATAGTAAGAAGGCCACAGGATCGATTCCACCCCTGACCACCGTGGGTTTGATCCCACCCCCTGACCATCAGTGACCCTTCTGTATGGAGTTTGCATGTTCTTCCCCTGTCTGTGTGGGTTTACCCCAGGTACTCCGGTTTCCTCCCACAGGCCAAAAACATGCAAGTTAGGTTAATTGGAGACTTGAAAGTGAAGGGATTGGTGCCGCACCATGGCTGTGTCATCCATCCAGGTGGATGCCCTGAATTTCCCTCTGGGATTAATAAAGTATACAAAATTTAAAAAAAAAAAAAATTTTTTTTTAGCCCATTCTTGCACAAAAAACTGTCTTCAAATCTTGAAGGTTCTGTGGGTGTCTAATATGAGTGCTGATCTTCAGTTTGTTCCATAGATTTTCAGTTGGATTCAGGTCAGATGACTGACTGGGCCATTCTAGCAGCTTTATTCTCCTTCTCTGGAGCCAGTTGAGTTCCCTTGGCTGTGTGTTTGGGATCATTGTCTTGCTGAAATGACCACCCTTGTTTCATTTTCAGTATCTTGGCAGATGGCAACAGGTTCTTATCAAGGATGTCGCTGTACATTTGTCCATTCATCTTTCCTTTAATTATATGAAGTCTGCCTGTACCATGTGCTAAAAAACACCCTCACACACCATGATGGGTTGTGCAGTGCCATTTCTCCTCCAAACATGTTGTGTGTTGTGACATCCAAAAAAGCTTAAGTTTGGTCTCATCTGACCAGACTATATTGTCCCAGTATTTTGCTAGCTTGCCCAAATGTTTTGCAGCAAGCTTTAAACGAGCTTCAACATGCTTTTTCTTCTGCATTGGAGTCTTGCGAGATGAGCGGGTATAGAGCCCATGTCGGTTGAGTGCATTGCTTATTGTTTTCTTTGAAACAGCAGTACCCGCTGACTTCAGGTCTTTCTGGAGGTCTCCACGAGTGGTCTTTGGCTCTTGGATAACTCTTCTGATAATTGTTTTGACTCCTCTGTCAGAAATCTTGCGAGGACCTTCTGGTCGTGGCTGGTTTATGGTAAAATGATGTTCTTTCCACTTCCGAATGATGGCTCCAACAGTGCTCACTGGAACATTCAGCAGTTTAGAAATGTGCATGTAACCTATGCCATTGTTATGTTTTGCAACAATAAGGTTGTGAAGGTCTAGAGACTTCATGAGTTCTTTGTGGTGTGACAATCTGATATTCATCAACCTTTTTAAAGGTTATTAGTCAGAACTTAACCAGTTGAAATTAATTTGCACTGATGGGGGTTGGGATGGCTTTCTAAATTCTGATGGATTTCAGTTGGTTTCTTGGCTTTCTATGCCTTTTTGCACCTTTTTCTTCATGTGTTCAATACTTATTCCCTGTGTCATCACACTTTATTAAATAGAACTTATTTTGTGAACAGAATTGCCTTGATTCCTTTGCATGTATGGATTACTTGGGTTATTACTGATATCTGGTAAAAATCTCAGGTCAATGGCTCTATCAGAAATATGTTTGAGAAAAATGTTGACATGTTCAATACTTACTTTTCCTGCTGTATATTTTACTCACCAAGAGAGTCATGGTGGACATTAGGGATGCAAGTTATCGATGAATTCATTAATCATTAGATAGGTGTACTTTATTGATCCCAAACTGGGAAATTACAACTAATTAATCATTAGTTGATTCACCTTATCGATCAATTAAGGATTAATTGATAAGTGGCAGTTTTCCTGAGAATGTGAATTTCCATATTTTTTTTCCACAATATTTTTATTGAACCTTTTTTTATTTATTTTTTTTTTTTACAAACATAACATAAATAATCAAACACTAACACTAAGGTAATTAAAAAAAAATGTACTAAAACACACCAACAACCACTAACAAAGGCAGGTCTTCAACAATGCTCCTCTGTTTAGTCTAGGCAATCCAGTACATAAGTATACATATTATACATTCACCAGTTTGGAATTTACAAGGTCCACACACATCATTCACCTTCTTCTTCAAAAGTTATGTTTAAATTCTTTACATAATCAATGAAAGGTCTCCATATATTTTCAAACACAATTTCCTTTGATTTCAGTATGTATGTTATTCTTTCTCGTGGAAGGTTTGTTAACATCTGTCTTAACCACTGAATCACATCTGGTCTATGAGTCTTTTTCCACAATAGTGCAATACATTTTTTGGCGTTAAGCAAACTGACGTCTATGAATGCTCTTTCACTCTTATTAAAGTTATGTTTTTCTGGATACAGACCCAACAAAAACAATTTAGGATTCAATATGATTTGTTTTGAAATTATTTTTTCAATTGTTACCCTCACCTCTTCCCAAAACATTCTAGTTTTTCTACATTCCCATACACAATGAAATAAGGTTCCTTTACTTTCCATACATTTTGTGCACGTATCTGGTATGTTTTTGTTATATCTATTTAACTCCACCGGAGTAACATACATCCGCATTAACCATTTAAAATGTATCAATTTAAGACGTACATTTATTGATTTGGTTTGAGCTTCTGCACGAGCCAATTCCCATTGTTCCTCTGAAATTTCAGTTTGCAGGTCTTCTTTCCAATAATTCAATCTTTTCTGTGAGTTTTCACTTGAGGATAATGTCAATGAGTTATAAAACTCTGAAATAATACCCTTTCTCTTACTATCTTTCGTCAAAATTTTTTTCCAAGGATGAATAAATAGGTCGAGTGAGAGCATTATTTTGATTTGATCGAATAAAGTTCCTAAGCTGAAGATATTTAAAAAATGTGTTCTATTAAGATTAAATTTAATCCTCAGTTCTTCAAAAGACATTATGTTATCTGAACCTGACAAATGTAAGTCTTGAATCTTTTGAATCCCTTTTAAATTCCATACTTTAAATACAGCATCCACTCTCCCTGGTTTAAAATATTGATTACCCCATATTGGGCTAAATTGTGACAATAAGTGTGGTTCTTTTAAATATTTTTTGGTTTCACACCATATTTTGATCATATGCTTTACAAATGGATTTTTAACTTGTTTCTCTAATTTTTTAGCTGAGTCTGAGTATATGAATATGGGAAGAGGTAAAGGTAAATTGTATGATTCCATTTCAGTCCAGTGAGGGAGATCATTTGATGAAAAATAATTTGTCATAGACCTCAGTTGTGCTGACCAGTAATACAACATAAAGTTTGGACATTTCAGACCTCCACGATCAAATGGTAAATACTAACTAACTAACTAACTAACCTGCACTTATATAGCGCTTTTCTAGTCACAAAGACCACTCAAAGCGCTTTCATTAATACTAACCCTCTATTCTAAGGGCCTATAGGAAACAGATATCTAGGGACAATTTAGAACAGCCAATTAACCTAACATGCATGTTTTTGGCATGTGGGAGGAAACCGGAGAAATCCCGGAGTAAACCCACGCAACACGGGGAGAACATGCAAACTCCACACAGATCACTGTTGGTCGGGGGCTGGGATCGAACCCACGATCCCACGATCCCCACAATCCC
Source organism: Pholidichthys leucotaenia (assembly GCA_020510985.1). NCBI lineage: Eukaryota > Metazoa > Chordata > Actinopteri > Cichliformes > Pholidichthyidae > Pholidichthys > Pholidichthys leucotaenia. The sequence goes on from CM035838.1 coordinate 283,669,381, forward strand.
TCGGCCAAGGGTAAACTGTGCTGCCGCAGTGCTAACCACTGCGCCACCGTGCAGCCCCCTAGTAAGGACAGACGTAATCTAGCCTTCCTATTGTTCCATAAAAATTCCACTAACTTTTTTTTAATTCTTGAGAATAGATCTGAAGGTGGTGGTAAAGGAATGTATTGAAATAAAGTATTTTGGGTAAAATATTGCTTTTAAGTATATTAATTCTCCCAATCATCGACATTGGTAGTGACATCCATCTCTGAAGTAACTCATTAATGTCTGTCATTAAGGCTTCATAATTGGCACTGGCGACTGATTCTAGCTTAGGCACAATTTGAATTCCTAAATATTTAAACTGATTTACAACTTTGAATTGATTTACTCAGGAGCTGGGTAATTTCTCTGGGTCTCATTTAGCATTAATATTGAAGATTTAGTTTTATTTATTTTATATCCTGATATTTCCCCAAAGTTCTTTATTAAATTTAACAAGGTCGGAATTGATTTTATAAGATTCGACATAAACAAAATTATATCATCAGCATACAGGGAGATTTTATGTTCTGTTGGTCCTACTTTAATTCCATATATTTGTGGATGTAAACGTACTGCCATCGCTAAAGGTTCAATTGCCATAGTAAACAGTAAAGGTGAAAGTGGGCAGCTTTGTCGACATCCTCTATTGATATTTATTGATTTTGAAATATTGCTGTTTGTTAGGATTTCTGCTGTAGCATTATTGTATATTATCTGAACCCATTTTATGAAATTATTTCCAAGCCCAAACCTTTGTAGGACTTCAAAAAGAAAGGGCCATTCGACCCTATCAAAGGCCTTTTCGGCGTCCATTGATAGGAGAGCTGTATCCGGTGCTTCTTTATTAGAATAGATAATATTAAATAGTCTTCTTACATTATGGAAGCCTTGTCTTCCCTTTATAAAGCCATTCTGATCTTGGTTAATAATATTTGGTAATATTTCTTGTAGTCGTCTTGCTAAAATTTTACAGATTATCTTAAGGTCAGCATTTAATAGGCTTATTGGTCTCATATTTTCACATTTATTAGAGGGTTTACCTGGTTTTGGCAACAGTATAATTAAGGCATTATTCATGTATAGTGGTAAATTACTATTTTGATATGCTTCTAAAACCATTTACAAAAATGGTTTTATTAATTTATTAAATTTTTTTATAGAGGTCAACTGGAAGACCATCTGGTCCTGCACTTTTTCCTGATTTCATATTATCAATGGCTAGCCCAACTTCTTCTTGACTAATTTTAGACTCCAGTATCTCCCTGTTTTCATTTGGAATACACGGTATAGATAATCCGTCCAAAAACCCTTTTAGTTTTGTTAAGTCAATTTCATTTTTTGTATCATATAGTTTTTCATAATAATCTCTAAAGGCACTGTTAATTTCTAAAGGATCTACAACTGCCTGTCCATTACTTATAATACTGGTAATTGGTGTTTTAAATTCTAATTGTTTAATCTGCCATGCCAATAATTTCCCTGATTTTTCACCTTGTTCATAAAAAGATTGCTTCAATCTTAGAAGACTCGAGGCAGCTCTGTTCGCTGATTTTTTTGTCATATTCAGCTCTCAGAATCAGTAATTCGTTCTCTAACTTTGGGTCACTTCCTGCATACACTTTTTCTTGGAGAATTTTTATTTTATGTTCCAATTGGACTCTCTCCTCTCGAGTCTTCTTAGATTTTGAACCTGTAAAACTAATAATATGCCCCCTAATAAAAGCTTTGAAAGCCTCCCACTTTATACATGCTGATGTTTGTGTAGTATTGATATCAAAGAACTCATCTATCTGTTTTTCTATTACTTAACAAATTCCTCATCCTGAAGCCATTTATGCTGAAATTGCCACCTACCTGGTTCCTTTGTCAATTTCTTATCTACATATATTAAACAGCAGGGTGCATGATCAGAGATCACAATGTTATCATAGAAACAGTTTTGAATCTTGGACCTTAATTCTGTGGAGATCAAAAAATCGTCAATACGTGAGAATGTCTTGTAGGTATAAGAATAACAAGAGTAGGCTTTAACTTGTGGTTTCATTTCTCTTCATATATCTAGCAATCTCAATTCTTTCATAAAATGATTAATGATCATCCTGCATCCATTGTGCGTACAGTCCAGTCCTGTTGATCTATCTATACTGGGATTCAATGTACAATTAAAATCCCCTGCTGTTATACAGTGGGGTAAAAAGTATTTAGTCAGCCACCAATTGTGCAAGTTCTCCCACTTAAAAGATGAGAGAGGGAGAGCTGAATACGACAAAAAATCAGCGAATAGAGCTGCCTCGAGTCTTCTAAGATTGAAACAATCTTTTTATGAACAAGGTGAAAAATCAGGAAAATTATTAGCATGGCAGATTAAACAATTGGAAATTAAAACACCAATTACCAGTATTATAAGTAATGGACAGGTAGTTATAGATCCTTTAGAAATTAATAGAGCCTTTAGAGATTACTATGAAAAATTATATGATACCAAAAATGAACCTGATTTAACAAAACTAAATGGGTTTTTGAACGAACTATCTATACCGTGTATACCAAAGGAAAACAGGGAGATATTGGAGTCTAAAATTAGTCAAGAAGAAGTTGGGCTAGCCATTGATAATATGAAATCAGGAAAAAGTGCAGGACCAGATGGTCTTCCAGTTGACCTTTATAAAAAATTTAAGAATAAATTAATAAAACCTTTTTTGGAAATGGTTTTAGAAGCATTTCAAAATAATAATTTACCATCATACATAAATAATGCCTTAATTATACTGTTGCCAAAACCAGGTAAGCCCTCTAATAAATGTGAAAATATGAGACCAATAAGCCTATTAAACGCCGACCTTAAGATAATCTGTAAAATTTTAGCAAGACGAATACAAGAAATTTTACCAAATATTATTAATCGAGATCAGAATGGCTTTATAAAGGGTAGACAAGGCTTCCATAATGTAAGAAGACTATTTAATATTATTTATTTTAATAAAGAAGCACCGGATACAGCTCTCCTATCATTGGACGCCGAAAAGGCCTTTGATAGAGTTGAATGGCCCTTTCTTTTTGAAGTCCTACAAAGGTTTGGACTTGGAAATAATTTCATAAAATGGGTTCAAATAATATACAATAATGCTACAGCAGAAATCCTAACAAATAACAATATTTCAAAACCAATAAAAATCAATAGAGGATGTCGACAAGGCTGTCCACTTTCACCTTTACTGTTTACTATGGCAATTGAACCTTTAGCGATAGCGATACGTTTACATTCACAAATATATGGAATTAAAGTTGGACCAACAGAACATAAAATCTCCCTGTACGCCGATGATATAATTTTGTTTATGTCGAATCTAAAAAAATCAATTCCAACCTTGTTGAATTTAATAAAGAATTTTGGGGAAATATCAGGATATAAAATAAATAAAACTAAATCTTCAATATTAATGCTAAATGAGACCCAGAGAAATTACCCAGCCCCTGAGGCAAATCAATTCAATGTTGTAAATCAGTTTAAATATTTAGGAATCCAAATTATGCCTAAGCTAGAATCAGTCGCCAGCGTCAACTATGAAGCCTTAATGTCAGATATCAGTGAGTTAACTCAGAGATGGATGTCACTACCAATGTCGATGATCGGGAGAATCAATATACTTAAAAGTAATATTTTACCTAAAATACTTTATTTATTTCAATACATTCCCTTATCACCACCTTTAGATCTATTCTCAAGAATAAAAAAAAAGTTAGTGGAATTTATATGGAACAACAGGAGGGCTAGATTACGTCTGTCTTTATTATATTTACCATTTGATCGTGGAGGTCTGAAATGTCCAAATTTTATGTTGTATTATTGGTCGGCACAACTGAGGTCTATGACATATTATTTTTCATCAAATGATCTCCCTCACTGGACTGAAATGGAATCATACAATTTACCTTTACCTCTTCCCATATTCATATACTCAGATTCGGCAAAAAAATTACAAAAACAAGTTAAAAATCCATTTGTAAAGCATATGATCAAAATATGGTGTGAAGCTAAAAACTATTTAAAAGAACCACAGTTATTGTCACAATTTAGTCCAATATGGGGTAATCAATATTTTAAACCAGGGAGAGCGGACGCTGTATTTAAAGTATGGAATTTAAAAGGGATACAAAAGATTCAGGATTTATATTTGCCATGTGCAGACAACATAATGTCTTTTGAAGAGCTGAGGATCAAATTTAATCTCAATAGAACACATTTTTTTAAATATCTTCAACTTAGAAACTTTATTCGATCAAATCAAAATAAAGCTCTCACTCGACCTATTTATTCATCCTTGGAAAAAATGATGATGAAAGATAGTAAAAGAAAGGGTATTATTTCAGAGTTTTATAACTCATTGACACTATCTTCAAGTGAAAATTCACTGAAAAGATTAAACTACTGGAAAGAAGATCTGCAAATTGAAATTTCGGAGGAACAATGGGAATTGGCTTGTACAGAAGCTCAAACCAAATCAATAAATGCACGCCTTAAATTGATACATTTCAAATGGTTAATGCGGATGTATGTTACACCGGAGGAGTTAAATAGATATAACAAAAATATACCAGATACATGCACAAAATGCATGGAAAGTAAAGGAACCCTATTTCATTGTTTATGGGAATGTAGATTAATAAGAATGTTTTGGGAAGAGGTGAGGGTAACAATTGAAAAAATAATCTCAAAACAAATCATACTGAATCCTAAACTGTTTTTGTTGGGTCTGTACCCAGAAAAGCATAATTTTAATAAAAGTGAAAGAACATTCATAGACCTCAGTTTGCTTAATGCCAAAAAATGTATTGCACTATTATGGAAAAAGACTCATAGACCAGATGTGACTCAGTGGTTAAGACAGATGTTAACAAACCTTCCATTAGAAAGAATAACATATATACTGAAATCAAAGGAAATTGTGTTTGAGAATATATGGAGACCTTTTATTGATTATGTAAAAAATTTAAACATAACTCTTGAAGAAGAAGGTGAATGATGTGTGTGGACCTTGTAAATTCCAAACTGGTGAACATAATATGTATACTTATGTATTGGATTGTCTAGACTAAACAGAGGAGCATTGTTGAAGACTTGATTTTGTTGGTGTTTTTAGTGCATTTTTTTTTTTGTAGTACTTTAGCGTTAGTGTTTGATTGTTTGTATCATGTTTGTTAAAAAAAAAAAAAAGTTCAATAAAGATATTGTGGAAAAAAAAAAGATGAGAGAGGTCTCCAATTTTCATCATAGGTATACCTCAGCTATGAGAGACAAAATAAGAAAAAAAAAATCAAGAAAATCACATTGAAGGATTTTTAATGAATTAATTAGTAAATTCCTCGGTAAAATAAGTATTTGGTCAATAAAAGTTCATCTCAATACTTTGTTATATACCCTTTGTTGGCAATGACAGAGGTCAAACGTTTTCTGTAAGTTTTCACAAGGTTTTCACACACTGTTGCTGGTATTTTGGTCTATTCCTCCATGCAGATCTCCTCTAGAGCAGTGATGCTTTGGGGCTGTCGCTGGGCAACACAGACTTTCAACTCCCTCCAAAGATTTTCTATGGGGTTGAGATCTGGAGACTGGCTAGGCCACTCCAGGACCTTGAAATGCTTCTTATGAAGCCACTCCTTCGTTGCCCGGGCGGTGTGTTTGGGATCATTGTCATGCTGAAAGACCCAGCCACGTTTCATCTTCAATGCCCTTGCTGGTGGAAGGAGGTTTTCACTCAAAATCTCACGATACATGGCTCCATTCATTCTTTCCTTTACACGGATCAGTCGTCCTGGTCCCTTTGCAGAAAAACAGCCCCAAAGTATGATGTTTCCACTGCCATGCTTCACAGTAGGTATGGTGTTCTTTCTCCTCCAAACGCAACAAGTTGAGTTTTTACCAAAAAGTTCTATTTTGGTTTCATCTGACCATATGACATTCTCCCAATCCTCTTCTGGATCATCCAAATGCTCTCTAGCAAACTTCAGACGGGCCTGGACATGTACTGGCTTAAGCAGGGGGACACGTCTGGCACTGCAGGATTTGAGTCCCTGGCGGCGTAGTGTGTTTCTGATGTAGCCTTTGTTACTTTGGTCCCAGCTCTCTGCAGGTCATTCACTAGGTCCCCCCATGTGGTTCTGGGATTTTTGCTCACCGTTCTCGTGATAATTTTGACCCCACGGGGTGAGATCTTGCATGGAGCCCCAGATGGAGGGAGATTATCAGTGGTCTTGTATGTCTTCCATTTTATAATAATTGCTCCCACAGTTGATTTCTTCACACCAAGCTGCTTACCTATTGCAGATTCAGTCTTCCCAGCCTGGTGCAGGTCTACAATTTTGTTTCTGGAGTCCTTTGACAGCTCTTTGGTCTTGGCCCTAGTGGAGTTTGGAGTCTGACTGTTTGAGGTTGTGGACAGGTGTCTTTTATACTAATAACGAGTTCAAACAGGTGCCATTAATACAGGTAAGGAGTGGAGGACAGAGGAGGCTCTTAAAGAAGAAGCTACAGGTCTGTGAGAGCCAGAAATCTTGCTTGTTTGTAGGTGACCAAATACTTATTTTACTGAGGAATTTACCAATTAATTCATTAAAAATCCTTCAGTGTGATTTTCTGGATTTTTTTTTTCTCATTTTGTCTCTCATAGTTGAGGTATACCTATGATGAAAATTGGAGACCTCTCTCATCTTTTAAGTGGGAGAACTTGCACAATTGGTGGCTGACTAAATACTTTTTTGCCCCACTCTATGTTGCCCTGTGAGTGATGATAAAATAAGAAATAAATTAGCAAAGAAGTTTTGATCATCTATATTGGGACCGTATAAGTTCACCAGATTTATATTTTCTAATAACAAAGATCCTTGGATGATTAGATATCTTCCTAATTTGTCTCCAGTTACATTTTTCACTTGAAATGGGATTGATTTATGTATGAGAGTCATAACTCCCCTGGCTCGAGATGAAAATGATGAGGTGAATACACTTCCCTCCCATCTACTCCTAATTCTTTTTACATCCTCCTCTATTAGATGAGTTTCTTGTTAAAACACAATTTTTGAACCTATGTCTTTTATTTTATTCATATCTTGTTTGAGTTTTTTTTAAATTTTGTAGACCTCTGCAATTCCATGAAGTTAAATTAAGATTAATGCTTTGGTCTATGATCAATAAGGAGTTTGGGATTACCTCGCAATATAAATATGCTCACACAGAGAAGCAAAAACATGAGTGGTTGAACATTCATCCTACAAACTACACACAAACAAATTCCCCCTCCCCACATTCGTGGTAATCCCCCCAAAATCAAAAAAAAAATTCCGTCTCCCGCTATAGCCATTGACTGCTCCACACCCACGAGGATCAGTCAAAACCACTCTTTCTTTCTCCTCTCAGTCACCCTGACTCTACTGCTTTTAATGACATAACATTAACTCTCTTTTGTAGTTTTCCAACTTAACTCCAAAATTTTATAGCAACTTTGTACATCATAGTTTTTTTTTAATATAATACAATCTATATTTTGTAAACTTGCTATTTGCTTCTTATCAGTCAGATGCCTGTGCAAATGCTTAACTATTATACCTTATATCTTGTTCATGCTTCATGCTTAGCTCCCACCAGTCTCTTCTTGGATCTTCTTGATGAGCTCCTGCGCCTCCTCAGGGGTCTTGAAGGTGTGGGTTCTGCCCTTATATGTGACCAGCAGTCTTGCAGGATAAATCACTCCATGACGAATCCCGAGGTTGCGTAGCTCTTTACGGGCGGGGTCAAACTGTTTCCTTAATTGTTGGATTCCTGTAGCCAAATCTGGGTAGAACCGCACCTGTTGATCCTGGTATTTAATTTCTCCTTTGGCTCGCGCCGCGTTGGAGATCGTCATCTTGTCTCTGTAGCTGAGGAACTTCATAATCAGCGTCCTCGGTGATGCCTTATTATCTCTCAGTGGGCCGATTCGATGGGCGCTCTCTAAGACGACTGATGATTGCAGCTCTGCGTTGTTCAGCGCTTCTGGAATCCACTTTTCCAAAAAGGAACATGGGTCCCGACCCTCTGTTTCCTCCGGAAGGCCCACCAGCCTCAGATTGTTCCGTCTCGAACGGGATTCTAAGTCCAGGACATTATCTTCCAGACGTTTATTTTTTTAATTCCAAAGTGCGCACCTTTAATTGTAGGCTGGTGACGTCATCCTCCGCGCTGGAAATTCGGAGCTCCACCTGCGACACTTGTTCCATACAGTCGCTTAATTCCTTTCTCATTCCTTCAATCGCTGCTATAATCCCATCAAATTTAGCGGAAAAGTCTGCTCTCATTGCACTAATGGCGGCGAGCACCGCACCTGTGCCTTTGCCAGCAATCACCGCTCCGCCGTTAGCTTGCTCCGCCATAGTCTCTGGATTTTCTGCTTCGTCACGAACGTGGAAGCCTGTTAGTTTGGACTGTTTCGACGATTCAGCTTTTCCTCCACCTATTTTCCCAGCCTTAGGCTTTACCGGCATATCCGCGCCCAAACGCTGGGATAGGTTTTGTTCCAGTTGAGAGAGTTATTTGCCAACTTTTTATTTTTAGGAGCAGAGCCGAGTGAACCACGTCCTCCTACGTGGCGGCCATAACCGGAAGTCCCCGTGAATTTCCATATTTAACATTAGAAAAGTTAATTACTGTTTTTGATATACTGAATAAAACATGAACATCATATTCCTCAATGATTTATTGTACCATTTGCATTGTTTTACTGCAGACAATGCCATTTTTTTTGTAGTTTAACAATTTTTGTATTTTATAGTGTGTACTATGCATAGTTTGTATAGTTCTTTCTACAGTGCATGGAGGTCATGCACTGCTAACATGGGACCGACAGACACTACTGGATAACGCCAAGTCAAGCAGCCACACGGAGTTTACTGGCTTTATACCACCCGACCTGCAATGCAACGTCTGCCCCAGCGGTGACCATCAGCACCCCCAGGGAGGCCCCGAAGCACCGAGCCCGCATGAGCATGCTAACCTGAAGAAAGCGCATCGAAGGCGCCAAAGGCGAGGCAAGAGAGGAGGGCTACATGCTAGGCTAAAGGCCCGCTCCAGCCGGCCACCGCTACCCAGTCTCTTAATTGCAAACGTTCGGTCTTTGGAAAATAAGTTAGATGAACTAAGAGCAAGGACTGAAGACCAGCGGGAGACAAGAGAGTGTTGTGCCCTAATATTCTGTGAAACTTGGCTTTCAGACAGAGTCCCGGAGAGCGCTATTCAGCTCCAGACACACTCAACACACCAGGCAGACAAAACAGGAGACTCTGGTAAGACGAGGGGTGTGTGTGTGTGTGTGTGTGTGTATTTATAAACCACTCGTAGTGCGGAGATGTACAGACCGTCTACAAGCACTGCTCGCCCGACGTGGAGTTTTTACTGCTGAAATGCCGTCCCTTCTATCTACCAAGGGAATTTACCGCTGTGTTTTTGGCCGCTGTATACATCTGTCCACAGAGCAACTACACAGTAGCGCTAAACAAACTCCATGATGTCATCAGCGCAGTAGAGACGAAACATCCTGATGCTATTTTTATTGTTGCTGGCAACTTTAACCAGTGCAATTTACGGATCGTACTCCCCAAATATTACTAGCATGTGGACATTCCCACCTGCGATAAAAGCACACTGGATCATGTTTATTCCAACATAAGTGACGCCTACAGAGCGGCACCCTGGCCCCACTTTGGACAGTCAGATCACATCTCACTGTTTATATACCCAGCCTACAGACAAAAGCTGAAACAAACAAACCCTGTTATAAAACAAATTAAGCGCTGGACTCCAGAGACTGAGAACATCCTGCAAGACTGTTCTTCCTGCACAGACTGGGTTGTGTTTAAAGCTGCAGCCACTCAAGAGGACTCTTCTGTAAATATACAGGACTATGCTGAATACGTGACTGCGTACATCAGCACGTGCGTTGATACCATTGTACCCACCATACAGGTCAGGAAGTTCCCCAACTAGAAGCCCTGGATCAATAGTCAGGTACGTCAGAAGCTGTGTGCTCGCTCTCATGCATTTAAATCAGGCTGTGAGGTCGAGTACAAAGCTGCAAAGTATGGACTGAGGAAGGCTATAACAACAGCCAAGAGGCAGTACAGAGAAAAGCTGGACAGCCTCTACTCCACTCCTGACCCGAGGGACATGTGGCAAGGCCTGCAACACATCACAGACTACAAGAAGACCAACAGCAGCACCGCCAGCTCTACAGACAGCCTGCCGGACGATCTCAACATCTTTTACACCCACTTCGAGACCATCAGCCACAGCACAGAGAAGAGACACGCCCCCACCCACCCACTAAATTAAATCACCCTTTATTGTCGTTCAACCATACATGTACAGTAGAACGAAATTGTGTTTTACCTAGCTACAGTGTTAATCACATACACCCCATGTGTAGAATCAGAGGGCCGCTGCCATTCAAGGCGCCGCCACAGATTTCCCTCCTCCATTCCATTATTGCTGAGCACCAAGCTGGATGGCAGGAAGTTCCGCTTTTATATGGTCTTTGGCATGACCCAGCCGCGATTTGAACCCCTGCCTCCCGGGTGTGGGGCAGATGCTCTACCAACTGAGCCACCTCTCCGGTGGTGGCCCACTAAGAGTCTCACCAGACCAGGTAAACAAAGCACTTAGGAATATCAACCCCAGCAAGGCAGCAGGACCAGACAACATCCCTGGGCGGGCCCTCAGAGCATGCGCTGCAGAGCTGACTGATGTTCTCACAGCAGTCTGCAACCTCAGCTCCGCCTTCAACACGGTCATCCCCCACAAACTCACCGACAAACTGTCTTCACTTGGCCTGCACCCCACCCTCTGCGACTGGCTACTGGACTTTCTAACTGACTGGCCCCAGTCTGCCAGGATGGGTAACAGCCAGCATCATCACAAACACAGGTGTCCCCCAGGGTTGTGTTCTCAGCCACATCTTCTACAGCCTCTTCACCCATGACTGTGTTGCCACCCACAAAGACAGCATCATCCTAAAGTTTGCAGATAACACAGCAGTGATAGGACACATCACTGGTGATGACGAAGCATCCTACAGGAGGGAGGTGGCCAACCTGGTGTCATGGTGTGAGGACAACAATCTCACCCGCAACACGGACAAGACAAAGGAAATGATAGTGAACATGAGGAAAGGGAGGAGGAGACCCCATCGGCCACTGTTCATCCAGAAGCTTGGGGTGGAGAGGGTGAGCAGCTTTAAATACCTGGTGTAACCCAGTGTTAAAAACCGCGAATAAAAATAGAAATATTGATACCGCTGTTAAAAAAGAAAAACACAGATTTCACAATGGGAATAAATAATTTGAATATGAATATTTAAATAAATATATATTCATAAATAGTTAGGAACATTTTCTAGAAAGTTCTGATGAAGTTCCTAATATATGTGTTGGTATTTTGAGCAACCAGTGGCTGCGCCGTTGCTTGGTCACGCCAGCCAATGGGGTCACGCGTTCCCTCGCTCGGTCTGTGTGTAATATGCAGAATGCTGTCAGACACTGCCGAGACATGACCGAGAGAACGCGATTCCTCACGGAGACGATGAGCTAACATGCTAATAGCAGCCTTTGCTTGGACAAAACTTGAGATTGGTAAGCCTGAATAAACACCTGCAATGAGACATTGCTGTATTAGCAAATTCTAATGCCCCGTTTATTAAATTTTAAGATTGAGAGCCAAAGGCTGTTGACGCTGTTGAGCGCGGGAACCCCATTGATGCACGTGTCACCTAGCTTGGTAAGTGCCATTCATTGTGTATGGGAATGCTAATCGCTAGCTTGTAATGCTAACCGCCAATGCTAATTTCGGCTAGTTTTTCCATCAGAAAAGGGCACTTATCAGAGCTGTAGCGGTTAGCAAAGGTCCCAGCTCCCTTGCCATTGATTGGTACTTAATGGTGAAAGTTGTATCTGTGGTTTACAGGTGTTTGGATATGCAAAATTGTGCTAAATTGTTGTGCTAGCACACTTTTCTGTTTTTTTATCTTAAAGCACTTGACTTAGATTATAGATTAAGCTTTTTGTTCTGACCTACTCTATAGGTCAGGTTTTTGTGCTGGATTCAGAGGACTGTGGATTCTCCAGATCTGGATGGCGAGCCAAAGCCCGAATCCTAGTGACTGGTAAAAGTGACCCAACTAGTCACCTGGACTGATACCAAGGACTGTATATATTATAAATATATTTTGGGGTATTGTATTTTTATTTTTCTTATTATTGTGACAAGTGTTTTGTGTTTTTTTTATTAGGTGTACATGTCTGTAAATAGTACACAACTTGAAAAATATACATAGTTGCAAGTTCATACACTGTGTGTAAGTGTCATCTGTTGTTATGCCCTCCAGGCTCCTATGAATCTAGGGTCTACCTGATCTGGCCCAATTATCCCTTTCCCCAGGTAGTAGAGTTAAAGGTAACTACACTGCCATAACCCAATACTACCAAAAAGGGTACTACACCTAAAGTGAGTAGGTGTAGTGGGTGTTACACTGGGCATCCACATCAGCGAGGACCTTAAGTGGACACACAACACCACAGAGCTGGTCAAGAGAGCTCAACAGCGACTGTACTTTCTGAGGAGGCTGAAGAAGTTTGGTATGTCTTCCAGGATCCTCAACAATTTCTACAGCTGCGTCATTGAGAGCATCCTGACCAATGGCATCACTGCGTGGTACGGAAACACCACTGCCCTGGCGCGCAAACGCCTGCAGAGAGTGGTGAAGACAGCGGAGAAGATCATCAGGACTCCACTCCCCTCTCTGCAGAGCACCTACCACCGCAAAGTCCAAAAGAGAGCTAACGCCATCCTCCGGGACCCTACCCACCCCCAACACCGACTGTTCACACTACCCTCAGGCTGGAAGTACAGAAGTGTGAAATGCCAGACAACCAGACTGAAAAACTCCTTTCCCTCTACCATCAGACTCATGAACAGACAACAACTCCCAAAACTCTGTAACACAGCTTTGCATATAGGAACTCGCACACCTGCTGCTAAATTTGCACACTGCTCACCTGTACAGTAGATGTAGTATCACCTGTCTGATGTCCACATCATCTCTGCTGCTACTTATCAGTAATATGTAATTATACACTGCTTGTTGTGCAATGCTCATTTGCACACTGTACATAAGTCTATGCCATCTCAGGTTACATCAGGTTGCACAATGCTCATTTGCACACTGTACATAAGCCTATGCCATCTCAGGTTCACATCAGGTTGCACACTGTACATAGGTTCACGCCATCTCAGGTTCACATCATCTCTGGTATCAATATACCACTATCACTTTAGTCATCCGGTGACTTTCATTTTCATTCCTCTACTGCCTGTGTGTTGGTATGTGTCTTAGCATCCATCAGTACTAGGATTGAGTTAGTGTGTCATGACCTATTAGAATTGTTGTTTCTGTACCTTTAACTTGGCATTCGTTCGGAGAGCAAAGTAAGAATTTCATTGCTCAGGAAATGTAGCATTTCTTAACTGCACATGATAATAAAGCCTTTGAATCTTGAATGTGCTGGTACATTTCAGTAAATTACAAAAGTCATGATTTTTAATTATTTTAAAATTATCAATATCATAAATGTATCTTTTTTTAGTTAATTACAAAGAAAAATAAGTTCCACATTCTGATTTACTGAGATGCACTCATCAGCTGTTTTAACAGAAAAATAAACTGTGTGTTGCTTCATCTGTTGCATGTTAAACATTATCACAGTACCCCTGCAATCCAGGCAAACTCAGTACAGTAGTGTTGTCTGTTACCTCAGTGGTAACTTGAGTCTGGTCTGCTTTCCCATTTAGCAGCAGATTTAAGGCAGCGGGGATGGGTTTTTGCGTTCAATAGTTCCTTCCTTGCTCCGGTCCATTTCTCCGCCCTGCTGATTTGAAGCAGGCAGGTGGCTCTTCAAGCTCACATACCATTGGAACTTGTGGTTCTCCGACGTAACCTGGAAGGGCTAGGTTTTTTTTGCTTTGTGCAGCACATGCGCTCTGGTGGCTTGGTGCCTTCTTCTGGTTTTTCTTTAGTTTCGGTTGAAAGGCAGCAGTGTGTGACCGCATGTGCCCCCACCTGGATGGTGTTGCCACTACATTTCATAGAATAAGCTTCCATTGAAAAGGACTGCTGAGTTATCAGTTAATTGACAATTAAATTAGTCAAAAAATTTGTATCGACAGTTAATCAAAAGTCAATTAATCATTAACATCCCTCATGGATATAGATGTGCCAAACTCCCTCATTGTCCTTTTTCTGATCTGTTGTCTATGAGTTTCAGTTATTCTCCATGTATTTTGCAGTTAATAAGAGTTTCTCAGTCATTCACTTTCTTTTATATTCCAACGTTGCACTTGGTACAAAATGGTTTACCCCAATTTCATGTCGACTAATCAGGAACTGTTGAACACAATCATCATTGGTGATTTCAGTTGGTCAGGGCCCCATTACACAGCACAGAGATTATTGAGAAATTTTGCAAATTTTTGATGTTTGGGATTGTTTGAGAAATCCTGGTCTGTTTTGCACTGAGTCAAGACTTTGAGGAGACCTTGATGACTGTGGAGATCACTGAAGATCATTGATGGGTCAAGAATTGGCCATATCTCTCAATGATCTCTGTGATCTCCACCCCTGTGTAAAGGGGGTATAAATGAGAGGTATCATCATGTCTGCATCTTTATAACTGAAAACAAGGAAGTAAAGGCAAGAGTGTGATGCAGGGATGCCTTGGATTGGATAGACTGATGTACGTGTATGCGTGCTACTTGGGGACAATTTTGATTGACGAACTCATGCAAAATTACAACAGTTGGCCAAAATTCACAGGAGTTGAAAGGCCGCACAGAATTTGCAGGGATTAGCTGAATTTGCTCAAATTGGTATGATTGCAACGTGGCAAAGTCCTGGTGGAACTGCCTAATTGGAGTTCACTTCAGTTTAGGTTTTTCTGATTTTTTTTTCTTTTTTTACTTTGGAGAGGAGGTGATATAGAGAGCCTAAGTCACACCCCCTCTACTTCCGCATATGGAATCTTAAATCAGAAAAATTCTCCATTGAAATGAATGGCAAGAGCGAAATTATCTTTTGATCCTGATCGAATTTTGCCACAAGTTACACATATGATGTTTGTCAATTTGAAAGATAATTTTCCACGTAAATAACCATGTAGGTTGTTGTCTAGCTGTTAAGGTATAAGGTTATGAAAATACGTAAATTAAAAAAGTACAAACACAGATGGACGAAGCACGCCTGGGGTGAAGTAACTAACAGTCCTCTGGATCAGCTGCAGCTCTCACAATACAAAACAATACCTTTGTGTTGTTTTTCTCCTCTTTGGATCCTTCTTTCATTGGTCAGGAAACAGGAGGTGAGGTTTTAGTAATCTCCCGCTATGATTGTGTTTAGTGATGTGGGATGATGGGAGTTGTTGTTCGCTAATCATTGAAATAAAAACTAAATATTACTCTGTTATTATACGGCAGCCGACAACTTTAATTACGTGGAAAATTATCTTTTAAATTGACAAACATCACGTGTAACTCGTGGTAAAACTCGATCGGGATCAAAAGATAATTTCGCTTTTGCCATTCATTTCAATGTAGAATTTTTTGGTTTAAAGTGCTCATGACATGATTTTGACATTTTTTAGCATGTTGTGTAAACCCAAAAGTCATTGTCGATGATCAGTATAATAGTTACAACCGCACCTGCATAACATAGTTATCATCAAAAAACCGCAGACGCTGACTGGACTGTGGAGCCGCCCACCGAATGAAGAAGGAGGCTGAAATGACGTCAGCGAGAGAATGAACGCCGGTGTTGTTGACTGGAATGCCAGCAGCTTTGTAGCAGACAGTTTCTGTGATTTCTTGTTTTAGTTTTACGGCTATGCCTTTGCGTTGTGTTGCAGGCTTAGATAAACAGCAGGCCATGAAAGACCACATCACACGCTTCAGCTCTAACTGTCATAAGCCTCCTCGTGTGCTCCTCGTGCGCTTTTACGCAGCGCAGGGAGGAGGGGAAGGATGAATGAATTTACGCGCGGGATTCACCACAGCACATGTATTGAACATAAGACTGATGACAGCAGTTCCCAAAAAGGTGAAGACTTACAAAAATAAACAAACACTTACAGTTGACGTTTGGGGCCAACATTGCCCAGCGAACGCATCAAGAGGAGACGTGTTGACCACGGTTGTGCCCTAGGGCCGGCATCACTTCAAGGGGTGCAGCAGAACCCAGACCCAGAACCCAGACATAAAAACAACAAGAACTCAAAAGATAATACATAATAAACCTGGTGCCTGAGCCTCA
Organism: Pholidichthys leucotaenia; assembly: GCA_020510985.1. NCBI lineage: Eukaryota > Metazoa > Chordata > Actinopteri > Cichliformes > Pholidichthyidae > Pholidichthys > Pholidichthys leucotaenia. Next base: position 283,685,784 of record CM035838.1, read on the forward strand.
GAGAACAGTCAGAACCCAGCCTACAGGATAACACGGGCTCGGTTCGTGACACCAACTGACTATATTGCATTCATTGCCACTAATTTGGACTTTTTCCTGTTATAATAATTAATTTAATATTTTTGATAGTTATAGTACATGTGTGCTATACCAGTTATGATTATTGTTTTTCTTGTGACCAAACTCTAGAAAAAATGAGGACTATCAGTTGCTTCTATTGCTTTTCTTATTATTGTTGAAAATAACATGCCAGTTGATACAAAACAAAAGCCGTTAATAAACAATGATAACAAACAAAATTGCATTTTTTATGAGACATAAATAATAGGGAATACATTATTTTAAGGATATTGCCATCAGTAACACAGAGAATAATTTTAATTTCTAAAGGGTTTTTACAGATAATTGAACTTTAAAATGTTAAGTTATGGCCACAAGTATGGTCTAATTTACTAAAAAAAAAAGTTATATTTGCAAAATAAAAAAAAAAATTCTATCTCTTGTTCAAATACCCAGGATTGATACAGGATTGCATGCAACGTCCCAATGATGACAACAGTTATGAGATTTTCGAGTATCACACTATAAATATTTAGTAATTTTATTTTCTTGTAAAAATTGACAACAGTTGCGGTCAGATAAATATTTATTAAATGAAAAACAATACCATGAAAACATAAAGGTAGTTAGTCAGCATAAGTAAAACCAACATATTGTCCCTCTTGTAGTGGAAAGGTCTCTGATCTTGTGAACGACACAGGCAGGTATTGGCACGCAGACTTTCTCACCAAGGTAGTGGTAGCACCATCAGATGAACTGTCTGTAAGCTGTATATCGCTTTCAATTGTTCCCATAATCCACATTCACATAATATTTATAGGTGAAGTAGGCCACTTACAACACATCTTCGTTCAGACACACCGCGGGGAGCGTTGTGATGACCAGTGATACAATTTATAGCACTGTCCGGAATTTTCTGCTTCACGTTGTCCTGCTTCTGACAGTAAATACTCTCCTTCTCTGTTGTCATGCTCACACACAGACCACACTAGCACCTGCAAAAATAGTATCTTTTGATTTGTTTATTTGGGGGGGGCATTGACAATGTCAAGGTAGATGTTTCAATTTTATTATAAATACACTGCTATGATTTTATTGAAAAATCGTGTTTAAATAAATTATATTTATGAACAAATAATTTGTTGCAGTATCTGTAACAAAAGCATACCACTCAGTGTTCCCCTGCCGTGTGTTTGTCACTGCTGCTGCGGTGGGCATGTGTGCCTCACCACCGTCACTCTCTGAGTCTGACTCGCTAGGCACAGTGTCCGCTTGGCAAAGCTCAAACCTATAAGGTCTGATGCCCCCGGATTCTTCATTGTCATCCAATTCTTCTGAACTATAATCGTCTGAAGATTGGACAACACAAACCAATTCCAGGCTACATGTGCTGAAACCATCGTCGATGTTTTCTACCGCTTCCACCCTGTGTGTACAATGGGCAGCCAAGCGCTGTGTTCTCCCGATGATGTCACAACATGGCCGGGGGGGGTTCCAGCCACTGACACAATTGGTGACGTGGCGCTCTTGGAAACGTTGGATATTTGCGTGGAAACAAGCCTGTTTGACTTACAACTGCACAGACCCACCTATTTCGTCATATTGAAATTATGTGTTGCAAAATTAGATGCAGTCAAAATCATGTCATCAGCTCTTTAAGGTCCTATATGCAGAAGTAGAGGGGGCAGGACTTAGACTCTCTATATCGGTATGACAGTCAATGTCTTGAGATAGCAATTAAGTTTACTATTGATGGGCTCCTCAAATTTATTGTGAAAGTTCAGCTTTTATTTTAAAGGTTACTGCTTTATAAAATCGGATGAGAGAAGACTAGTGTTGTTTTTGTCCAGGGCCATGATTTTTTTTTTTTTTTTTTTTTTTTTTTTTTTTTTTTACAATCCACAATGTGAAGCCAAAGCAGCTGTCACTAACTCTAGTGCAGCTCTACTAATCACTGCAACTGATTTTCTGTTAGCCTAGTTTTAGCAGTAGGACTCGGCAATAAATCGAGTTTAAATCTGCCTCTATACCAGAGTGGTGGCCTAGTTGATAGAGCATCCGCCTCACAACCGGAAGGATGGGGGTTCAAGTCCTGGCCAGGTCAAATCAAAGACCATATAAAAATGGTACTTCCCGCCTTCTAGCTTGGTGCTCTGCGTAATAGAATGGGGGAAGGAGAAGTTGTTTGTGGCGGTGCCTTGCATGGCAGCAACCCCTCTGATTCTAGATGTGATTAACATTGTAGAATGGAGAAATGTGATTTTGTTCTATTGTACGTGATTGGCTGTATGGACTGAATAACAACAGAGATGGCTTCTTCTTCTTCTTCTCTATCCCCTTTCCCCCACCATTAAATGTTAATTTTGTAAAAATTAAGTTGACATTTTATTAATCAGAAACACGTGGACACACAAAGTGGGTCATCTCGTATATGAAATAAAATAACCAATATAGACAAGATTAAGTCATCTGGAGGGCTTGAATCTCAATTTCTGTTAATTTTCGGAATCAAAAAAATCCTTATTTTGGCTTATGTGACAAGTCATGCTTTGGGCAATTTATTATTATATCCCCCCACAACAAAGTTGTGGCAGGTATAATGTTTGCGACCCATCTATCCATTTGTCTGACATTCTATAGTTTTCCACTCTAGCTTCTACATTTCTGATTGGATTGACTTCAGATGTATACAGAAGCTTTAACTCATCAATGCCTTGTATGAGTTCAGTTTTCAGATCCGTCTAAGGAGGGTTCCATTTTGGGGGCGGGGGGGACTTGTACTTTTTCAATCCATTTTCTGTTGATGACAGTTCTTCTTAGTAGGAGCCCCTGATATGAGGATGCGTGGGGTATGTGAGCTTGCTCACTAAGGTTCTTTCAGTTTTCTAAGTTATGATCTGGCAGACATTTGCAATTGTTTTTTTTTGTTTTGTTTTGTTTTGTTTTCTGGACTAAAGTGATATGTTAATGGGTTTTCTATCAAGTCTAGTATCAGCTAGCATGAGTCGTAGCTATGCTTTGTGTTTATCTTTGTGTCTAAAAAAAAAAAATAGATTTTCTGTACCAAAGGGAGAAATATGCAAAGCTAAGAAAAAGTACATTTTGTAAAAAATTCTAGAAATGAACAGCAATATCAAATACCAGGTTACAACTGGACCCACAAGAATGTAGCATATGGGGAGAACTTTCCAGTAATTATCAAATAGTCTTTGGACTTGAATCTTGTGAAATCAAATTATAAATGTATCCCAGCCCAGTTTTCAAAATAATCACATAGACTTTTGTTGTTAAATGTGCACAGTGTTTGGGGGGGGGGGGGGTTTGTATAATGGATCAAAAAAGTCCTGGACTAGATCCAAAACTTAATTATACTCTCTGATATAATGCCCCCTCTAATATTACACCTTCACTGATACATTTTTTAACCCACAATGAAAGTGTCCATTGTATTTTACCAGCAGCCAAATGTTCTATGTATGTGCATGCTATTTACAGACCCAGATACAGCAGCAGGTAGCATCAATGGTCCCTGGAACTGGTGGCGTATCAGCAGGACCAACGGCCGACCCCGAGAAACGAAAACTCATTCAGCAGCAGCTGGTCCTGCTGCTTCATGCGCACAAGTGCCAGCGACGGGAACAGGCTAATGGGGAGGTGAGGACCTGCTCTTTGCCCCACTGCCGCACCATGAAGAATGTTCTCAACCATATGACACACTGCCAGGCTGGCAAGGCATGTCACGGTGAGTGAAACTTATGTGCTTTCCGAACCTTGATTAATATCTGGCTTGGGTCAGATGCTTTCTTATGCCTTGTTTATAAGTTGATGCAGGGGTGGGGTCACTGTGTGAGAGAATAGTGATGTCACTGAACTGCCACAACCGTTTTGCTCATGATTGGAGCGGTCTTCAACATTTTGAGCACCCAAATTAAAAACAAGTACATTTATCTTGATTTATGATGATTCATCTTTTTGCTTTTTACCATATTAAAAATTCTATGAACTAACGAGACACAAGTTGAAATTTTTGAAAGGCATGCCCATTACATCTGGCGTAAAACTATCACAGCATTTCATAAAAAGAACATCATACCAGCGGTCAAGCATGGTGGTGGTAGTGTGACGGTCTGGGGCTGCTTTGCTGCTTCAGGACCTGGACAACTTGCTGGACTGATGGAACCATGACTTCTGCTCTCTACCAGAAAATCCTGAAGGAGAATGTCCGACCATCAGTTTGTGACCTCAAGCTCAAGCCCTCCAATGTGGCTGAATTAAAACAATTCTGCAAAGAAGAGTGAGCTAAAATTCCTCAGCAGCGATGTAAAAGACTCATTGCCAGTTATCACAAATGCTTGACTGCAGTTGTTGCTGCCAGGGAGGCACAACCAGTTAGGTTTTAACTTAAAAACTGCATTTTGTATTTACTTGGGTTATCATTGTCTAATAATAAAATTTGTTTGATGATCTGAAACATTTAAGTGTGAAAAATTCTCAAAAATGTAAGAAATCAGGAAAGGGGCAAATACTTTTTCACGGCACTGTATATTGCAAAATAACCTTTACAATATTCTGATTTACTGAGATGCACTGTTGTATGGACGAATCTATGCAAATATAAATGCTTGGATGTTAAGAAAAACAGGACCCCCCCCCCCTTTTTAAAGTGCAATTCCTACGCCAACCACACCAGTTAAAGGTCTGATGGCACGTTTTTGACTCCATCTGATTTTTCTACACATAATACAATATGACGAAATAGGTTGGTCTGTGCAGTTCTAAGTCAAACAGGCTTTTTTTTCATGCAAATATCCGACGTTTTCATGAGCGCCACATCACCAACAACGTCAGTGGCTGGACCCCCCCCCCCCCCCCCCCCCCCCCGCCATGTTGTAACGTCATCGACAGAACACAGCGCTTGGCTGCCCATTGTACACACAGGGTGGAAGCAGTAGAAAACATCGACGATGGTTCCAGCACATGTAGTCTGGAATTGGTTTGTGCTGTCCAATCTTCAGACGATTATAGTTCTGAAGAATGGGATGACAATGAAGAATCTGGGGGCATCAGACTGTATAGGTTTGAGCCGTGCCAAGCGGGCATCATGCCTAGCGAGTCAGACTCAAGAGAGTGAACACAACATAACAAAAATAATTTTTTTGTAAGTTGCCTGTGTTTTTTCTGCTGATTTAAGACAATTTTGCACTGCTGAATCCGAAAATGACATCCGTTTCTCTCGATCAGGTCAGGTTTTTATGTTAAGTTATAAGCAGTTGTACAGGTGTACTGTGAATTGAATAGTAGACATTGATAAGGGTAAGTACATGTAAATTGAATGGGGTTTTTTTGTTTTTTTTTGTTTGTTTTTTTTTGTTACTTATTTGTACCCGTAGGTAGACTTTGTTTGCAGTTTGGTGACAAGCCACCGGCTGCTGGTCGCTGCGTGCGCGAGCGCCCTAAACCTACATGTTTTTGGTGTGCGGGAGGAAACCGGAGAAATCCCGGAGTAAACCCGCGCAACACGGGGAGAACATGCAAACTCCACACAGCTCACTGTTGGTCGGGGGCTGGGATCGAACCCACGATCTCATGATCCCCGTAGTCCCCCGGCCGAGGGTAAAACTGTGCTGTCACAGTGCTAAACCACTGCGCCACCGTGCAGATGTTATGTCATCATTGTTCAAAATTCAGAGAATTTCAAGAAATTAAAAAGAACTTTGCGTCATATAAAGCAAAAATACCCGTTCATGTAAACAAAAACGTAAGAAAACGTGTGGCCATAGTTCAAAAAGTTGACCTGATTGAGCAAAACCAATGTGATTTTTGGATTCGGCACATCAAAATTGTCCTAAATCAGCTAAAAAAAACTTGGACAATAAATTTGGTGTCGACCAGTGTTATTTGTTCATTAGTATAATTTATTTAAACCCGATTTTTCAATAAAATCATAGCAGTGTATTCTCTGTGGCTCAGGCATCGGGTTTATTAGAGATTATATTTTGAGTTCTTGTTGTTTTTGTTTTGTACATGTGTTTTATGTGCGTTTTGACCAGGTGGGCACTGTCCAAGATTTGCCGGTCCGACCACGTGCCTTCTCTCTTTGACCGTCAGTTGTTCATGTTTTGTGTGCATCATCTGCCATGTTGTCAGCCAGCCAGTGTTGCCAGCGCTATCATGACGTGTTCGCCACTCCACACAGCCGTGGTTCTGTTGCGCCCCTTGAAGCGATGTCGGCCCTGGGGCGCAACCATGGTTAACACGTCTCCTCTCCATGTTCGCTGGGCGATGTCGGCCCCGAGCACCAACTGTGGGTGTTTCTGTTTATTTTTATAAGTCTTCACCTTTTTGGGAACTGTTGTCATCATTCTTATATTCAGTACATGTACTGTGGTGAATTCTGCGCGTAAATCCATTCATCATGACCCTCCTTGCGCTCTTACGCAGGGCACGGAGAGGGAAGATGAAATAACGAGGATTTACTGTATGTGCAGGGTTCTCCACAGCACATTTAATACAGAAAGACAGACAATTCCCAAAAAGGTGAAGACGTACAAAAAACACAAACACACTTACTGATGGCGTTCAGGGGCCAGCATCGCCCAGAGGACGAATGAGAAGAGACGTGTTAGCCACAGGTGCGTCCCAGAGCTGACATCGCTTCAAGGACGCATGAGAACCATGGTGAACATGGAGTGACTATCATGTCATGAGAATGCTGAAAATACTGGCAGACTAACAGCACAGGTGACAATACTATGGACCAGCAGTGCGTGACTGGCAAACGGCCGCTAAGTACACACACTGCTGGTGATGGTGTGATGAGAAGCACGTGAGCGAGGACCGGGAAAGATGATCAGCGGGAGTTTGAATCAGCTGATGATAATGAGAGAGGGGACGTAGCCGGACTGGGGAGCGTCAGCATGCAATCACAGAAAGTAGGTCAAAGCTGCGTGTAAATCCATTAATCCTTCCCCTCCTCGTGTGCTCCTCCTGCGTAAAAGCGCACGAGGAGCACACGAGGAGGCTTATGACAGTTGGAACTGAAGCGTGTGATGTGGTCTTTCACAGCCTGCTGTTTATCTAAGCCTGCAACACAACGTGAAGGCATAGCCGTAAAATTAAAACAAGAAAGCAGAGAAACTGTGAGCTACAAAGCTGCTGTCATTCCAGTCAACAACACCGGCATCCATTCTGTCGCTTACGTCATGGTGGTGTCGCCTTTCATTCGGTGGGCAGCACCACAGTCCAGTCAGCGGCTGCGGTATTTTGATGATAACTAGTTTATGCAGGCGTGGTTGTAAATATTATATTGATCATCGACAATGACTTTTGGGTTTTCACAACATGCTAAAAAATGTCAAAATTGTGTCATCACACCTTTAATTACTATGTTAAGAAATGATTCAGTCAACAAATACGACAAAAAATATGGTTGTCTGAGCCTTAGAACAACTTAAAGATGTTTTTGTAGCAGTGTGAGCCCCTCCTCAAAAACAGCAGCCTGGCCGTGATGTCAGCAGAGGGACTAGAAAACCACCAACTCACTGTCAGTAATGAACATCTGCAGTAGTTTAGCCTCTGAAGAATAGGAAAATATAAGTTTTTGTTCATGAGAGACCACAGCCATGAGATTATAAACCTGTTGGACATCATAGAGACTGGGAACAGTGGAGAATTAGGAGAAATAACGACCACAGCCAGTTGTGACATCATTTTTGGCACTTGCCACCATTCAAATACATTATGAATGTGTTTTACTGTTTGCCATGATTTCTCTGGTCAGGATCTTTTGGGGCAGATCTCAAATCTGGGCTCCAGTACACGGCTATCTAGCTGAGTAGTGTAGCCCTTCTTTTTCCCTTATTACTTTTCCATAACTGAAATAGTATACCAAATAAACTGAACACCTCTTCAGATGTCATAGGTTATGCTCCCCGCTACCCATTCCCAGGCTTATTTCGCCACATTAGACATTCTCAGTAAATTGTGTCTCTGAATAGCAGCCTGGCAGTTTCCAGACGGTACTAGTATTTAATTGATAGTTGAGACTCATTGCTGCCCCACAGGTGGGTGTGGTTTCAGCACCTGCTGCAGACACTGCTTGATTTTTCACAATTTTGAAACCAAATTTTGCATATTTCGGGATTTTTTTTATTCAGATTTGTGTTTGTGCTTAATATCACATTTTTCTGGGGTTTGATAAACTTGGAACATATTCATCCTTGTTTTACACAGATTTGAAAGGATTTTGTTCAATGCCAGATACCTAAGTGCGTTGTATCTGCATGTCTTTGTCCCCCTGTAGTTGCTCACTGTGCATCATCCAGACAGATCATCTCCCACTGGAAGAACTGCACACGACATGACTGTCCGGTCTGCCTACCTTTAAAGAATGCAAGTGATAAGAGGAATCAGCAGCGTGAGTAACTCCAGCAGCTTCTCTCTCCTTACTAACCTCAATTATAAATCCAAATGAAAATACATACGGGTTTACAGAATTCTTATTTGGTGCAGAAGTATCTGTTCACCAAGGCAAGCATCACTCACTCAGCAGCAGTCTTCTAGTCAAGTGTGTATGTAAGAGGGTATGAAGTGGTGCCACCTGCAGGCTGAGCTTCCCCACTACACCTGTGCTGGCTCTCAGACTGCCTGAGCTGCGAGAGCAAGAGGATTCCTCCAGAAAGGCTGGACTTGTAATGTGACACCCAGGGGAGGGGCTCAGTGGCTCCTCGAACAGTGGGGGCAGGGTCTCGCAATGGCATGTATTCTAATTGGTTAAAAGGCACTATGACAGATTTAAATCCCCCACAGAGGCAACGTGCTCCCTGTCAGCTATCAACATAGCAGGGAGCAGCACAGATGTCAAATGGAGGCCCAAGAAAACAAGAAAAATACAGTTGTTACTCAATTTATATTCTTAAAAAGGGCAGCGTGGTGGCGGAGTGGTTAGCACTGCGGCAGCACAGCAACTCGCAATTGGCCGGGGGATCCTGGGTTTGATCCCAGCCTCCGAACAACAGTGATCTATGTAGAGTTTGCATGTTCTCCCCATGTCTGCGTGGGTTTAGTCTGGAATTTCTCCGGTTTCCTTCCACATGCCAAAAACAAGCAAGTTAGGTTAATTGGCATCAAACTGGGGATTCTAAATTGTCCTTAGGCATGATTGTGAGAGTGAATGGTTGTCTGTATCTCTGTGTTAGCCCTGCGATGGATTGGCGATCTGTCCAGGGTGTACCCTGCCTCTCGCCCAAAGATGCTGGGATAGGCTCCAGCCCCCCCGCAACCTGAAAAGGATTAAGTGGAAGAAGATGGATGAATGGAACAAACATGGAAACCCCAGTTACTTTTTAATACTTGGGGGGGGAAAAAAAAAAAAAAAAAAAAAAATATATATATATATATATATATATATATATATACTGTATATATATATACACTACCGTTCAAAAGTTTGGGGTCACTTAGAAATTTCCTTATTTTTGAAAGAAAAGCACTTTTTTTCAATGAAGATAACTTTAAACTAATCAGAAATACACTTTATACATTGCTAATGTGGTAAATGACTATTCTAGCTGCAGATGTCTGGGTTTTGGTGCAATATCTACATAGGTGTATAGAGGCCCATTTCCAGCAGCTATCACTCCAGTGTTCTAATGGTACAATGTGTTTGCTCATTGCGTCAGAAGGCTAATGGATGATTAGAAAACCCTTGTGCAATCATGTTAGGTGTGCAATGCTGTAATTGCTACAAATGGAGGATTCTTTGACGAAAGCAAAGTTTGAAGGAAAAAATATTATTTCAAATACAAATCATTATTTCTAACCTTGTCAATGTCTTGACTATATTTTCTATTCATTTTACAACTCATGGTGGTAAATAAGTGTGACTTTTCCTGGAAAACACAAAATAATTGTCTGGGTGACCCCAAACTTTTGAACGGTAATATATATATATATATATATATATACTGTATATATATATATAAAATAACTCAAAAAGTTGGGGATATTTGGCTTTCGGGTGAAATTTATGGAAAATGTAAAAAGTTCACGCTACACTGGTATTATATCATGAAAGTAGGGCATTTAAGTAGAAGCATGCAATGGTGATTTCCTCATCTCAAACAATTTATTGAAACAAAAGCCAACAATAGTGGTGGGTATACCACAACAAAATGTCAGTGTGTCAATAACTTCTCATGTGCCCTTGAGCATCAATTACAGCTTGACAACGACATCTCATGTTGTTCACAAGTTGACTTATTGCCTACTGAGGCATGGCATTCCACTCTTCTTGAAGGGCGGCCCTCAGGTCATTGAGGTTGTGGGGTGCAGGGTTACGAGCCTCTACACGGCGACTCAGCTGATGGGATTCAGGTCTGGAGAAAGTGCAGGCCACTGCATTTGAGGTACCCCAGCCTCCAGCAGCCGTTCCCTAATGATTTGACCTCGATGAGCTGGAGCATTGTCGTCCATGAAGATGAAATTAGGCCTGTGTTGTTCATGCAGGGGCACGATGACTGGATTAATGAGGTTATTCAGGTAGTATCTGCTTGTCACTGTACCATTCACAAGGTGTAGGGCAGTTCTGTATTGACTAGACACACATGCCCAGACTGTAACACCACCACCAAAGGCTCATCTGGTGACAACAGTGGCTCATGCAAAGCATCAGCATACCTTGACGTCTCCAACATCATTGGTGGCCATCATTTCTGCTCAGTGTGAATTGACTTTGATCAGAGAACAGCAGTGAGGCCCACTGGTCCCTTTTCCAGCATAAATGCTCCCTGGTCCATGCAAGATGATGACACCGGTGCCTGGTGGTGTGGTCAGGTACCCTTGCAGGTTGTCCAGCGCACAGACCACACTGATGTAAGCGGATTTGAATGGTCTGAAGTGACACTTGGGTGCCTCTCATCTCCCTTAAATGTGCCTGGAGTTGAGTGGCATTCATCATCCGGTTCCACAGGGCACTGTTCACAATGAAGCGGTCATCAGTGTGGGATGTGGCAAAGGACGTCCACTTCTATGCCTTTCTGTGACTCTTCCAGTCTCTCTGCATCTCTGTTGCAACTTGCTGATGACACTCGAAGCTCAGTGGCCACTTCCCTCTGAGAACATCCTGTTTGAAGCTTCGCAATGGCAAGGTACTGTTGATCAATTTTTAGGTGTGGTCTTGGTCTCATGATGTCAAAATGTGAACAGCATGATGCAGAGGATTGTCTAAATACCAATACCAATTGAACCAGAAAATTTATTGGTCAATTCATGGATCGAACACCTGTTGTGAATTTTGCTGTTGAGCACCTTGTTGGAGAGCAGCAAGTTATGCAAAAAGTACAGAAACATTGAACAGTTGGACATGTGCATTCAAAAGGTTGAGAAGGTCAAATTAAGTTCACCCGGAAAAATTATAGTGCATTTTAGGTGCATTCTGAAATTTCACCCAAAAGCCGAATATCCCTAACTTTTTGTGAGTAGTATATATACTGTGGGGCAAAAAAGTATTTAGTCAGCCACCAACTGTGCAAGTTCTCCCACTTAAAAGATGAGAGAGGTCTCCAATTTTCATCATAGGTATACCTCAACTATGAGAGACAAAATGAGAAAAACAAATCCAGAAAATCACATTGAAGAATTTTTTTTTTTTTTTTATTTAAGTTTTTGTAAAGGGTATACAGGTCGTTACAGCAATGCATTGTTTACATTTTCATCACATGTTCCCTTATTTTCTGATATCTGACAACATTGGAAGATTAATTCTTACAACACCCCTTTTTTTTTTTTTAAAGTGAAAGAAAAAGTGAAATTAAAGAGAAAAAAACAAAAAAAAACAAAAAACAAAAAAAACAAACAAACCAGCAAAAAACAAACAAAAAGAAAAAGTAAGTAAATAAAGATAAAAGAGCATCTGAGTAGTGTTGGAACAAAGAGTGGAACCATTATTGAAATGGTATTTGTCAAAGATTAGATCTAATGGAAGACACATATGCGGTCCAGGGTTGCCAAAAGTTCATGAACACATCCATGTCCTGTCTCAGTGCGAATGTCAACTTTTCCATCGAGTAAATGTCTTGGATCACGTTAGTCCAATCTTCAGGTGTAGGACAGTCCTTCAACATCCATTTTTTAGTTAGAGCTTTTTTGCTTGCCAGTATTAAAACATTGAATAAGTATTTTTCTCCTCGTCTTTCCAGTGAGTCCGGTAGTAAACCCAAATACAAAGTTACAAAAGAAAAGGGAACTGTAATTTTGAATATTTTCCCCAATATTGTCTGTACCTTGGTCCAATATTGGTGGATAACTGGGCATGACCAAAACACATGAAAATGATTTGCAGTCTTTTCACCACACAAGCGCCAACAGTTCAATCCCTTATGGGTAAATTTGTTTTGTGCAGGTGTTCTGAAAAATCTTGCCAAGTTTTTCCATCCAAATTCTCTCCACTGCAGGGATGAGGTACTTTTCCATTGCTGTTTATTTAGCTTTTCCCATATTTCCAGTTGTAAAGTGAAATTCCCCTCTTTTTCCCATCTCTCTTTTATATAAGATGTGTTGTCTCCTTTTAAGTCTTGAAGACCTTGGTATATTTTAGAAATGTATCTGATCCCTGGGATCCCTTTATATGCCATTAAGAAGACCTTCAGAACACCTGACTGGGCCCTTTCCAAAACCTCCTTTTTAAGTATATTGTTTATGTGGTGTCTAAGCTGGAAGAACCTGTAAAGGTCTTGATTTATTAGGCCTTGTTTTTTCAAATCTTCAAAACTTCTTAAGATTTGCCCTTTAAAAAAATCGTAATATTTTATCAGCCCTTTCTCCTTCCACTTTTTAAATCTGGTGTCTGTTTTATTAGGAGTAAAGTCCTGATCATAGGCAATCCATTGCAGAAGTCGATAGGGCTCTTTAGTTTGATTCTCTCTGACTATCTTAAACCAAATTTTTAGCGGGGTCTCTATCCACGGGTTAGTGTTATTCAAAAGCTTAGGTAAGGCATTGTTCCCTATTATCGCCTGTAGGGGGATGTCACTTGTTATTTGGCATTCGATCTCCTTCCATTGTGCAGTGTAGACTGGGTTACATATCTCTACTAAAGTTTTAATTTGTGCGGCTTTAAAGTAGTCCCTGATATTTGGCAGCGCGAGCCCACCTTTGTCTTTGTTTAGCTGTAGGGTTCTATATCTGATTCTAGGTCTCTTGCCCTGCCATATGAATCTTGAGATCCTTCTGTCCAGCTCCTGCCATGTTTTTTTGGGAGGTTCTACCGGTATTGTTTGGAAAAGGTGTAGAAGACGTGGAAGTATATTCATTTTGACTGCTTCAATTCTTTGTGCAGTACCCAAGAATGGTATCATATTCCATCTTGCTAGGTCAGATTTTATTTTTGTCACCAGTGGATCATAGTTTAGTGATATAATTTTGTTGAGTTGTTTCGGGATATTGACCCCCAGATATTTCATAGATTCCGACTCCCAGTTAGTTTTGAGTTTGCTTAGTGAATAATGATTTGGGTCATAGTTGAATGTTAAAACTTGGGTTTTATGCATGTTTAATTTGTACCCCGATAAATCTCCATACTCTGAAAAAACTGAGGTTAGTTCTGGTAAAGAAGTGTCCGGCTGCCCTAGGTATATTAAAATGTCATCAGCAAAGAGTGCTATTTTATGTTCCTTCTGACCAAGTGTAATACCTTGAATTTTTTGGTTTTGTCTTATCCATTGGCTCAGAGGTTCTATGAAGATTGCAAAGAGCAGTGGAGACAGGGGGCAGCCCTGACGACATCCTCTTTCCAGTTCAAAAGATGATGATAAATTACCGTTAATCCTTATTTTAGCTGTTGGTTTTTTATATAATGCCTGTATAGTTCCAATGAAGTTGTTATGAAAATTGAAACTGGATAAGATTCTATATAGAAAAGACCAGTCAACCGAATCGAATGCTTTTTCAGCATCTAATCCCAATATGACTGCATTTAAGTTATACTTCTTTATATGATGAATTATGTGTAAAGTGCGTCGAATGTTGTCTTGTGTCTGTCTTTGTCTTATAAAACCTGTTTGGTCTAAATGAATTAGGTCTGTCAGTATATTTTCTAACCTTTTGGCAAGGATAATGGTAAAAAGCTTATAGTCCTGATTTAGTACACTGATTGGTCTGTAGTTGGAGCACTCTAGTTTATCCTTTTCAGGTTTAGGTATAACTGCAATGACCCCTTCTCTCCAGGAGGGGGGATTTCCCCTGTGTGGAGGACATAATTAAATGTTTTCAGGAGGAGAGATGATAGTTGCTGTTTAAAGGTTTTGTACCACTCTGCTGTATAGCCATCAGCTCCTGGGGATTTGTTAGCTTTAAGTTTCATAATTGCTTTTTCCAATTCTTTAGGATGTATTTCTGACAGTAGTGTTTTATTTTGTGACTCCGTAAGTTGGGGAAGGTTTAATGTGTTTAGGAATGCCTCGGATGCGTTTTTATGTTTTTTGTGGGAGTATAAGTTCTTATAGTAATTCTCGAAGCTTTTAAGAATATCCTGAATTCTGAATTTTATTTCCTTTGATACTGGGTCTCTGATTTTGTAGATTGCTCTTTCTGTTTGATGTTTCCTCAATTTATAGGCTAGCAATTTTGCCGATTTACTGCCTGCTTCATAGTATTTTTGTTTCAAAAATGTAAGTTTCTTCTGGATTTCTATTGTGTAGATCTCATTTATTTGATTTTTAATTTCCTTAATCTTGAGCGAGTCAGTAGAATGAGTGTTGCCTTTGTGTTCTTTTTCTAGGTTCCTAAGTTCTGACTCTAATGTGGATAGTTTTTCTTGTCTTAGTTTCTTTTGGGTAGCCAGTTTTGCAATAATCTTTCCTCTTATTACAGCTTTGCATGCATCCCACAGTATTAAAGGGGATACTTCTCCATTATCGTTATCTTCCAAATATCTGAGAATATCTGATTCCAATTCATCTTTCAATGGTCCTTTCAGGACATTTGAATTTAACCTCCAAGAAAATGTATTATTTGTGTATTTTTGGATATTTAAGTCCATGTAGATCGGACTGTGGTCAGAGAGATCCATCAGTCCTATTTTACATGTTTTTACTCTTCCAATGTCTCTATTAAACATAAAAAAATAGTCAATCCTTGAGTAAGATGACATTGAAGGATTTTTAATGAATTAATTGGTAAATTCCTTGGTAAAATAAGTATTTGGTCACCTACAAACAAGCAAGATTTCTGGCTCTCACAGACCTGTAACTTCTTCTTTAAGAGGCTCCTCTGTCCTCCACTCGTTACCCGTATTAATGGCACCTGTTTGAACTCGTTATCAGTATAAAAGACACCTGTCCACAACCTCAAACAGTCAGACTCCAAACGCCACTATGGCCAAGACCAAAGAGCTGTCAAAGGACGCCAGAAACAAAATTGTAGACCTGCACCAGGCTGGGAAGACTGAATCTGCAATAGGTAAGCAGCTTGGTGTGAAGAAATCAACTGTGGGAGCAATTATTAGAAAATGGAAGACATACAAGACCACTGATAATCTCCCTCGATCTGGGGCTCCACGCAAGATCTCACCCCGTGAGGTCAAAATGATCACGAGAACGGTGAGCAAAAATCCCAGAACCACACGGGGGGACCTAGTGAATGACCTGCACAGAGCTGGGACCAAAGTAACAAAGGCTACATCAGTAACGCACTACGCCGCCAGGGACTCAAATCCTGCAGTGCCAGATGTGTCCCCCTGCTTAAGCCAGTACATGTCCAGGCCCGTCTGAAGTTTGCTAGAGAGCATTTGGATGATCCAGAAGAGGATTGGGAGAATGTCATATGGTCAGATGAAACCAAAATAGAACTTTTTGGTAAAAACTCAACTTGTCGTGTTTGGAGGAGAAAGAACATCATACCTACTGTGAAGCATGGGGGTGAAAACATTATACTTTGGGGCTGTTTTTCTGCAAAGGGACCAGGACAACTGATCCGTGTAAAGGAAAGAATGAATGGGGCCATGTATCGTGAGATTTTGAGTGAAAACCTCCTTCCATCAGCAAGGGCATTGAAGATGAAACGTGGCTGGGTCTTTCAACATGACAGTGATCCCAAACACACCGCCCGGGAAACGAAGGAGTGGCTTTGTAAGAAGCATTTCAAGGTCCTGGAGTGGCCTAGCCAGTCTCCAGATCTCAACCCCATAGAAAATCTTTGGAGGGAGTTGAAAGTCCGTGTTGCCCAGCGACAGCCCCAAAACATCACTGCTCTAGAGGAGATCTGCATGTAGGAATGGGCCAAAATACCAGCAACAGTGTGTGAAAACCTTGTGAAGACTTACAGAAAGCGTTTGACCTCTGTCATTGCCAGCGAAGGGTATATAACAAAGTATTGAGATGAACTTTTGTTATTGACCAAATACTTATTTTACCGAGGAATTTACCAATTAATTCATTAAAAATCCTTCAATGTGATTTTCTGGATTTTTTTTTCTCATTTTGTCTCTCATAGTTGAGGTATACCTATGGTGAAAATTGGAGACCTCTCTCATCTTTTAAGTGGGAGAACTTGCACAATTGGTGGTTGACTAAATACTTTTTCCCCCACTGTATATATATATATATGTATAAAAACTAAAATGCTTCGGTGTTTTTGTAATATAGAATACTTTTTAAATCACTTGTTTTTTAATCGTCTTGTTCCTGCAGCTACATTAAGTTCTCCTGGAACTGGTCTACAGAATGTCATAAATGCAGCTGGACCTGGCCAGCCCAGTGCCACAGCCATTAATAGTGCTGCCACCCACATTGACCCCAGCTCCATGCAGAGGGCCTACGCAGCTTTGGGTCTCCCATATGGGAACCAGTCCCCTGCTCAAGCCCAGGGGCAGGGCCAGGGTCCAGCAGGTCAGCAGAACCCGCAGGGACCCCAGCATCAGCAGCTGCGAAATATTAACACATTAGGTGAGCGAGCAAAAAAAAATAAAGTTTGCTTTTATTTTGTTAATAATATGCACTTATGTACAATTTTTCATAACTGTTTTTAACGCTGTGTTTTATCAGGCACTAATCAGATGAACCAGATGGCAGGAAACATGGGAACTCCATCTTCAGACCAAACTGGCTTCCACGCCGACTCTTCTTTACCATCCACACTCAATAAGTAAGCAAACATCTCTCAAAACATGCCCCCCCCCCATCCCTCTCTTTCTTTGTTTTTATGGCATGCTGAGAGAGATACAAGTCACCAAGCTGTCCATGTCCTGGGAGAAACTGAATGAATAAAACGTCTTTTTACGGCACCTGACTGCTTATTCGGCGGTGGCACAGCATGGTGCTTTGGGTTGATGGGAGAAACGGCACCGTTTTCTTGTAACCAAAGCATTGGACCTGTGTATGAGAGGTGTGATGGGATGTTTTTATGTCCTCACCTCGGTGTTCCGTGGCTGTTGGAATGGCCGTGCTTGATCTCAGGATGACATTTTGAATTGGCGCTCTTTGTGGTGGCCTCTGTGTTGCTTCGGATCTGTCACATCAGTATGGTGCTGGATTTTGGTGGAGTGAGCGCACATTTTTCTTTCCATTCCTCTTTGGATTCTCTGTTTTCATGATCGGCCTTCATTTTTTGCTAGTGCTGGCTTTGGGAGCAACATATCGTGGCTGGTGTTGGCTTGCTTGACAGTGGCAGTTTGCTGGCATTGATGGATATGGTTGCACCATTGATGATGGGCGCAGACATGCTGGCAATGGGCACACTCATGGAGCGCGATCACACACTGAGCGATTGTGGCGGCACGGCAGTAGTAGTGGTCAAGCAGCTGTGTGCGACTGGCGGTGTCACTCATCATGTACGCAATGCTGACATCCTCAGTCATTTTGGCAATGCAGCAAAGTTGGTAAGTACACCGAGGCACACAACAATGTGGCACACATTCGGGTCAGGACTGATTCGTGGTTGGGTCCAGATGTATACCTTGGTCCAACGTATGAGAAGCCCAGGTTTAGGGTCACAGGGGTCAAGGACCAATTCCAGCTTCTTAGGGTGAGAGGCAGGGTATATCCTGAATACTTTGCCGATCCATTACAGGGCTAAAACAAAGAGCCAGACAACCATTCACTCTCACATTCATACCTATGGGCAGTTTATAGTAGATATAATGTCTACACACCCCTGTTCAAATGCCAGGTTTTTGTGATGTAAAAAAAAAAGAGACCAAGATAAATCATTTCAAAACTTTTTCCACCATTAATGTGACCTATAACCTGTACAACCCAATTGAAAAACAAACTGAAATCTTTTAAGGGGAAAATAAAAAACTTACAATAACCTGCTTGCATAAATATGCACACCCTTAAACTAATGCTTCGTTGCAGTGCCTTTAGCTTTTATTACAGCAGTCTTTTTGGGTAGGAGTCTATCAGCGTGCCACATGTTGATGTGAAAATATTTGCCCACTCTTCTTTGCAAAAACACTCCAAATCTGTCAGATTGCGAGGGCATCTCCTGTGCACAGCCCTCTTCAGCTCACCCCACAGATGTTCGATCAGATTCAGGTCTGGACTCTGGCTGGGCCATTCCAAAACCTTAATCTTCTTCTGGTGAAGCCATTCTTTTGTTGATTTGGATGTGTGCTTTGGGTCATTGTCGTGCTGAAAGATGAAGTTCCTCTTCATCTTCAGCTTTCTAGCAGAAGCCTGAAGGTTTTGTGCCAACACTGACTGGTATTTGGAACTGTTTATAATTCCCTCCACTTTGACTAAGGCCCCAGTTTCAGCTGAAGAAAAACAGACCCAAAGCATGATGCTGCAACCACCATGCTTCACTGTAGGTATGGAGTTCTTTTAGTGATGAACAGTGTTGTGTTTGTGCCAAATATACCTTTTGGAATTATGGCCAAAAAGTTCCGCTGGGGGGGGCTCACGCTGGGGGGTGCGGGCAGGTCTCCGGCCCGGGGGGTGGGGTCGCTAGCCTCCTGGTGCCTGGGGCCCGGGGGCAGGTGTTGGCCCTGCTGGGAGGGTGGGGGACAGGCGGGTCCGGGGGTGTGGGCTCGCCGCGCCAGCTGCCAAACAACCTGGCCTCCCTCAATCGTCCCTCTAGGGGGTGGATGCCTTGTTTTCCTGGGGCTTGCTGAAGTATTAAAAGTTATTACAGGAGGAGTTTACAACAATATACAATACATAGTTAGGTACTGCATAAGCTCCTCTTGGCAAAGTAAATCTGTTTTGGCACAGCAAGGGTGACAGATCCCTGTTCTGCTTGCCTAGCTGCCTGACAGGACAAGGGGGGAAAAAAAAAAGGAATTATAGCCAAAAAAGTTCAACCTTTGTTTCCTCGGACCATAACACATTTTCCCACATGCATTTGGGAGATTTCAAATGTGTTTTTGCAAAATGTAGCCGGGCTTGGATGTTTTTCTTCGTAAGATAAGGCTTTTTGTCTTGCCACCCTACCCCATAGCTGAGACATATGAAGAAGACTGGAGATTGTTGTCACATGTACAGTACTAAACAGCCAGTACTGGCCAGAAATTCCTGCAGCTCCTTCAATGTTGGTGTTGGCCTCTTGGCAGCCTCCCTGACCAGTTTTCTTCTCATCTTTTCATCAATTTTGGAGGGACATCCAGTTCTTGGTAATGTCACTGTTGTGCCATATTTTCTCCACTTGCTGATGAATGTCTTCACTGTGTTCCATAGTATATTCAATGCCTTGGAAATTCTTTTGTACCCTTCTCCTGACTGATACCTTTGAACAATGAGATTCCTCTGATGGTCTGGAAGCTCTCTGTGGACCATGGCTTGTGCTATAAGATGTGACTACAAAAATGTCAGGAAAAGCCAACTAGAACAGCTGAACTTTATTTGGGGTTAATCAGAGGCATTTTAAATGGTCACAGGTGCATGCTGACTCCCATTTAACATGAATTTGAATGTGATTGGTTAATTCTGAACACAGCCACATCCCCAGTTATAACAGGGTGTGTATTAGGGCGGTTGCGATAACCGCAATTATGTAATACCACGCTGTGGACAAGCCTGCTGTGGAGGAAAACGAGCAACCGCAACAACCACGGTGTTCACTTTTTTGTGTGTGGGACTAAATCTCGGTGTTCACTTATGTGCCCCTATTGATTAATAAATAAATTAAGTGTATTTTTATTGCCAACTGCATGTTTGCACCCGGTACTAATGGTGGCAGCTCCCGGTGCTGTAGAAGCTTCCATAGCACTGGGTGCTGGTGACATCAGCACCGTGTGGGGCACTCTCTCTCCATACAGACTCCAGCAGGCAGTTAATAGTCGAAGCGTTTGGACTCCTTGTTAAATACAGCCGTGACAGTGAGCACTGAAAGGGCACAAAACGTGTTATTTCCTTCTGAGTGGAGTGTTTATGATCCTGACAATTGAGCTTAGACAGCAAAACAGCTACTGAATAGTGCATTGCTTGTTTGAACGTGATTTTTCGGACAGTGGCAAAAATCCCAAAATCATCAAGAGCCACGCAGGGTCCTGTACGGAGACTGTCCTGTTTAAATAAGCTGAGTGTTGCTGCAGTCTCCAGTCCACGCATACCGTAGTTGAAATACTGGAGTTCCCGCCACTGCTTTATGAAAATGATCGTTTGTTTTTTGTTTGTTTTTTTTCCAACAGAATCAGCAGTTCATGCCTAGTAAGACCAGAGCTCCGCACAGTTGTCATACACGCACATAAAGTTGAGAGCGTTTCTCATGGCTTCCATCGTTTGCCACATAAGTTATGAACACTGTTTAAATTACGAGACCACAGGGTCCTAAAAACATTTGCAATAATACCGCATATCACGGCGTTGAGCTATCCACCATCACCGCAGGAGAAATTCCTCTACCTTGAGAGCCCTAGTGTGTATGTATATATATATATATGCAAACAGGTTATTGTAAGTATTTATTTTTATTTTTCCCTTTAAAATATTTGTTTGTTTTTCAATTGGGTTGTACAGGTTATAGGTCACATTAATGGTAGAAAAAGTTTTGAAATGACTTATCTTGGTCTCATTTTTTTTTTTACATCACAAAAATCTGGCATTTGAACAGGGGTGTGTAGACTTTTTATATCCACTGTAGATTCCCCAGTTGATACCAGTAAACTTACCATGCTTGTCTTTGGTCTGTTGAAAGAAGTCGGCATACCATTAATGAAATGAGATGGTGATAATTTAGTGGTCCCAATTTAACAATAATAATAAAAATGGATTAAATTTATATGGCGAGTTACATGTCAAGTGTCATCGCAAAGCGCTTATAGTGAGTTCATTATTCATTCACTCCAGACAGACAATGATGGTGATAAGCTACTACTGTAGCCACAGCTGCCCTGGGGCAGACTGACAGAAACATGGCTGCCAATTCGCACCAACGGCCTCTCCAACCACTACTGAACATTTATATACATTCATACCCAGTGTCATGGACGCTGGAGGCAAGGTGGGCTAAGAGTCTTGCCAAGGGACACAACGGCAGGATGGCTGGGAAGAGCGGGATTCAAACCACCAACCCTCTGGTTACTGGACGGATCGCTCTACCTCCTTCTGAGCCACTGCTGCCCCAATCTTGTCTTAAGATACATTTGTGTGCTCTAAACTGCTCAGAATTATTTCTGATTTGATGGCAAAGTTAAAATGACATTAAATTTGTACCTGTCCTACAGTCAGCTGATGCCAGATGGGTCAGTGGTGGGAGGCATGGGAAACCTGCCGGCCACCACCCCTCTGTCTGCCACAGGGATAAGGAAGACTTGGCATGAACATGTCACTCAGGACCTACGCACCAATCTAGTCAATAAACTGTGAGTTCAACAATAAAATGGATACGTTTTAGAAATACCACTTTTGTCATGGGTGCACAAAATTATTGTGTTTTTCTCTTCAGAGTACAAGCCATATTTCCTACCCCAGACCCTGCCGCAATGAAAGACAGGCGTATGGAGAACCTGGTGGCGTATGCTCGCAAGGTTGAGGGTGACATGTATGAGTCCGCTAACAGCAGGGTAAGGTGCTAATTTAACATAATAACAACACAATCATATTCTCTTTGCTCCAGCAATCAAAGAACTTTTTTGGACCTTTGAGCATTTGAACCTAAGATATGTTGAGCGTTTTATTTAAAAAAATATCTTTTTCCTCCAAATCTCTCATTAGGATGAGTATTACCACTTCCTGGCAGAAAAAATTTATAAAATCCAGAAGGAGTTGGAGGAGAAACGGCGCTCGCGTCTCCTAAGGCAGCCCAGCATGATTGGACCAGCTGGGCCTGCGCAGCCTAGTATGGCTCAGCCCAATGCCATGGGCCCAGGACAAGGCATTCGACCTCCTAGTTAGTAACTCTCAACTTTGTAAGTACTTGTATAACTACCAGAATCACTGAGAGTAACCAAAGAAGTTTTTGTTTTTTTTTAAATTCCATTAGATGGACCTGTGTCTATGCCCAACATGCCAAATCAGATGATGAACCGTATGCAGGTACCCCAGGGTATGTGCTCACTTCTTTTGCTTTCTTAGAAAATTATTATGAATGGAAAAAGTTGTCCAATAAACATTATTTCCTTTACCTATAGATTTATTTTTAAAATGCTAAGCCTATTCTGAAACCTGTTTGAGAATGCTTGTGTCACCCCTTTAAATTCCATAATTAAATTAATGTAATTCCCTGGTATCTTAATCATGCATATACCTGTACATAATGGTCTATTTCGTTTCTCACAGGAATCAGTCAGTTTAACCCAATGGCAGTGCAGAATGCCCAGATGTCTCAGGCACCCATGGGAGCAAGGACTCCGTCCCCAAGGAACCATCCACAGCAGATGAACATGAAC
The DNA here is from genome assembly GCA_020510985.1 of Pholidichthys leucotaenia. Classification (NCBI taxonomy): domain Eukaryota; kingdom Metazoa; phylum Chordata; class Actinopteri; order Cichliformes; family Pholidichthyidae; genus Pholidichthys; species Pholidichthys leucotaenia. Next base: position 283,708,666 of record CM035838.1, read on the forward strand.
TCCATGCCAGCGGTTAGACTTTCTTCTCTCTTGTTTGAGATGTTTTGACTGTCCATTTAAGTTCTTCTTTTGACACGCGTTAAGTTTTTTTTCCTTTAAAATACCTTTGGCAAGTGTTTGGTTTGACACTGAAGTATTACGTATGTGATTTTGCTGACAATTCCGATGTTCACACAAATCCTGATCAGCTTATGAACCACCTTCCTGGCAGCGATGGCAATTTTCCGCCGATCCGCGGATTTCCGCCGATTTATTTTCAAATTGATCATTTCTGTGAATCATCTAAATCCGTTGAGAAAATTTAAGGGGGGGTAAGGTTCCTTATTGTTACCGATTTTAGTGAAAATCAACACGATTACATAAGCGCTCGGCACTTCCCCTGGTCAAGTCTCCTGCGATAACCCGGATGTTATGTACTCAAGCTACTGCTGTATTGTAAACAGCCCTGCAATTGGATAGTTGCAAACGATTGGACCAATCAAATGGCTCGTTGTATGCTTTGTCAAAAATTCATGGCGGCTTGTTCTCAGGGATGTGATTTTTCCGGTAATTCGCCGAATTCCGCTTTATTTTATCTTCCAGGAAGATAAAGTACGTTAAGTACGTTAGCGGCTTGTGGTCCACGAACGCAGTGAAGGTGTGCCCTTTCAGGCAGAACTGGAAGTGGCATATGGCCAGGTGGAGAGCCATTAACTCTCTGTCGAACACGCTGTATTTACACTCACTGTTGTGCAAAGACCTGCTAAAAAAAAAAGGTGAGTGGCTGCCAAGAACCGGCAACGCATTGCTCCACGACGGCCGCTATGCCCATGTCCGAGGCGTCGGTAGTGAGCGCTATCCGAGCCGCCGGGTCTGGGTGCGCCATTGTTTGCCAGAGCTGTTTTAACCTCAGAACGCCTGCTGCCGTTCAGAAGTCCAATCGACTCTGTCTGCCAGTTTCCATTTCTTGAGTGCGGCGTACAACAGCTGTATGAGCTGAGCTTCGCGGGGGAGGAAAGGGTTATAAAAGTTAACCATCCCCCAAAACTCATGCAGCGCCCTGACATTGATGGTGAGGAGAAAAAAAATAGCAAAACAATTTAGTTACATTACTTTTATGATTCCAGACAGTTTGAAATTGACAGTGCACAGTGGATATTGACTCATAACTTTTGAATATTTCTAAGACTTGGCTGCATCAGTGATTGTGCAAAATGAACTGCTCAAGACTCAATGGAGATTGAAACTGGTGATCTGAAATGAATGCTGAAATTATAAAAAGTAATGGTATGTTGGAATTTTACTTCTGTTATGGAATAGGTAAAATTAACTGATTTTGATTTGATCAAGTGTTAAAGCATGTGATGGATAATGCTTGTTGGAATATTTTGGGAATGCTATCTTCTTGGAACATAAGTCAATATTATACAGTAATAAGTGGCATTCAGCTGTTTGTTTTATGTCATTTAAGCACAGTTCTGGTACTTAAAAATCATAAAAACCCAGGAGCTTCGGGGGGCTTTGCCCCCCTTGCCCCTGACCCCGCTGGGGGACTATGTCCCCCAGACCCCCTGCTAAATTTTCAGATAATTTCCCCAACCCCAAATCACATCCCTGGTTCGTGTTGGAATTCTGAGCTTTCGGTATTGTTTTCAGCGTAATTATGAGATTTTTATCGAAGGATCAGGAGTCATCAGTGCTAGAAATAGACAAAAGTGTCAAAAATAAGTTCCGATGGAATTGGCTTGAGAGAAAAGTGACAGTAAAGGTGAAAATTGGCTCAAAGTTCGACGAGGTAACGGAAACACTCGGACAGTTTCTGAAGAAACCAGAAAAGGGGATGAAGTTCAAAGTTCAGAGACTGACACAGCTTGCTGCCAAAAGGAAGAAAGTTTCATATTAGAAGTGACTTGATGACCAGTGTAAATAGTGTAATAAACTCTTATAGAACTGTTAAATATGTTGGACTAAAGACAGTGAGACAACATTGAAGAAAAAGTAAGTTAACTTTTCATTAAATTTAATGATTTATCTAAGTCTAGTATTTCATTTTTTTTTTTTATCATTTTTTTCAGTCTAAATTACTTCTGTTTTACTGAAAACCTCCCAGCTTCAGGGGGGCTGCGCCCCCCCGGCCCCCCCATAGGTCAATCGACCAAATTAGATTTAAGATAAGATAAGACTTTATTAATCCCACAATGGGGAAATTCCAGGATTGCAACAGCACAGGGATAGCAACACTCAGAGCAACAATCAGAAGGCAAGAGGAAAAAAAGAAACATGAGCAGCAAGTATACATATGTACATATAAATAAATATATATATATATATATATATATATATATATATATATATATATATATAGACACACAGTGCGGAGCATTGTAGCTGGATGGAATAAATATATGAGTATATAAACACACAGTGCGGAGTATTGTAGCTAGATGGAATAATATGTAGATATATAAACACACAGTGCGGAGCATTGTAGCTAGATGGGATAAATATGTAGATATATAAACACACCCAGTGCGGAGCATTGCAGCTAGATGGAATAAATATGTAAATATATAAACACACACAGTGCAGAGCATTGTTGCTAGATGGGATGAAACAGCACAACCGTCTACTTAGTTGTCCTACATGGGATGATTATGTACCCATACATATTCTCACCCTCCATAGCGACCGGTATTTTCTTAGTTGTATGCCGGAGGGGACCATTGTATAAGTCTATTGCGTCTTTTGCATTCAAAACTATTAGGTTGTCACATCTTTTTGCTATCTCTGCGAGCAGCCCTGCTTAGGTTGCTTAGGTCTGACAGCCGTTGGTAGGAAGGACCTGCGAAACCTCTCGGTTGTGCACCTAGGATGATGTAGTCTGCTGCTAAATGAGCTCCTCAGTGCATTCAGTATGTCCTGCATAGGGTGGAACTCGGACTCCAGCAGAGATGACAGTTTAGCCACCGTCCTTCTCTCTCCTATCTCCTCCAGCGGGAGGAGAGAGATTTCAGCTGAAATCAGAATTTCCTGTTGCCATCCCTGTCCTGGTTGTTAGTTGATAATCTGTAATGAATCTGTGGCAGAGCCTGAAGTGAGACATAAATTGGATACTAAATGTGTACTGGTGTCATTTTTAAGCATAGTTTTTTTGTTGATTAAAAGTTACATCACAGAGCTTTTGTAAGTCTTTTGCTGTGTAAATATACATATAGTTTGCGTTCTTTTTCTGACCCCCCCCCCCCCCCAGCTTAACCCTTTGTTAGATGATCATCATTGTACTAAATTGGGTCCATCGTCTCTTCCACTGCACAGATGGGCATGTCCCCTTCAAGGATGCCTCAGACTCAAGGAATGATGAATACTCATCCTAATAACATGATGTCCCAGCAGGCCAACCAAGGTCAATTTGTGCCGCAGAGTCAGTTTCCTGTAAGCGCAGGTGGTGGAATGAATGTGAATATGGGCATGGGACAGACCATGTCGCAGACTGCTGTTGCACAGGTGTGGAGAGGAAAAACATTCAGTCAGCTTTGTGATCACGCTTTTTTTTTTTTTTTTTTACACTCTTGAGTCTTGGTACTGGTATGCTAATAGGCTAACCCTTTTTTGTTCCAGCAGCCCCAAAACTCTAACCTCCCTCTCAATGCTCTGAGCTCACTTGGATCCCAGCTGCCTTGTGGCCCCACGGCTCCACCCAACCTTGGTCCCACCCCTCCACCTAATGCCTCTGGTGGCCTGCAGCCTCAGCAGCCCCTTCAGCAGGAGCAAAACCATGCTCCAACACAGGCACAAGTCCTACCACAGCCTTCCACTCCTGTCTCCATGGGCGGTCCCTCCTCTACCCCAACCCACATACCCAGTAGCCTGCCTGGCCCGCCTTCAGTAATTGGGACGCCACCTGAACCCTCCCAACCACTGACACCTGTACAGCCCCAAACTGAACCCCCCAACCTGAGCCATCAGCCCCACTCGGTGCAGGCACAGCACCCCAGCACACCGGTAAGATGCTAGTTTTTCTGTTGACATCTGGATCAGTAACAGTCATCAATTTTCTTTATTTTTGTAAACAATGCACATTTTTATTAGAATTGCCTTACTCTTTTAAGGTTTCCCAGACTGCAAGTGTAGATAACAGAATGCCTACCCCAGGCTCTGTGGCTGAACAGAGCTCCCAGCAGGCCCTGCCTGACATGAATGCGACTGAAGCCAAACCTCAAATAGAAGATGAAGAAGATGACAGCAACTGTGTGAATAAGCAAAATGCTGTAGAGATGGAGGTGAGTGTAAATAGGCATCCACCACAGTCTTGCTCGTGTGTGTGTTTTGTTTTGTTTTTATTAGGGAAAACAAAGGACAAACGGCAATTGACAAGACATCCATTCTTTTTTTATTACATAGCTGAACTTAAGGACAAACAATGTCTCTGTATGACAACACAATAATTTTTATTTAGATATAGATGTACTTTATTGATCCCAAACTGGGAATTTATTTATTTATTTACTTACTTACATGTTTTTTTTATCAGGGACAAATGCATTAAACAGTGCTTCATAAAATATACAAAGTAGATGCCATGTATCCAGGTTTCTAGCCCAGGCTAATTTGCAACCCCTGTCCCTGGTTAGGCTTTTAAATTTAAAAGGCATATCAGAAAATTGGGTTTAAAATGCTACAACCATTAAAAAACATACAGTAAAATACTGGACTTCACAATGATGAAAAACAGCACAGGTAGAGAGACATAAAAACATTTCTAACATTTTAGGTTTGAAGTGTGTGTAGGTGTATGTATGCATGCATGTTTGTATTTATTTTTTATGATGCACAATTAGTGTTCACAGACTTACTTCACCTTCACCTTATTTAATCAAAAATAAGTAATTAAAGCCCGGGGTGCAATGCATAAAATCAAAAAGTAGACAAGTCAGATTGGTTTTCAGTGTGTGATTCAAATTAAAACTGCAAAAGAATATTTAAAAATAAATGCAATTTAAAAGAGATGGGGCAGTTTGACAGTTTGTAAGGAACTAAAGTAGTCAAGAAAAGAATTCCATTTTTGAAAAAAAGAGATTCGACTTTCCTTTAACTGTTAAATTGATTTTTTTTTTTTCCCCTCATTTGAGAAATGACATGACATCTTGCAGCCACAGAGAGATAGATGGGGATTTAGGTGACTTCCAGAGGAGCAGGATATGACTTCTCGCTAACAGGGACGTAAAAGCAAGTGCTTCGTGTTGCATTGACGTTACTAAAGGGGAACACATGGGTTCCCAAATCTGGCAGTAAGAGGGTCCATATTTATCTGGGTTCTTAAAATATTTGACATTGTTATAAAAAAAAAAAAAAAGGCAGCCCAACATTTATGCAATTTACTACAAAAATAAAACATATGACTTCATGTGCTTTCACACCTACAGGCTTTAGTTTGTTTCAGTCGAACTCGAGTTCGTTTTCTCCGTTAGTGCGGTTCATTTTGTTTGGTGAGAACACGGTAATCACACTCAGGTGCACACCAAAGGAATCTGGTGTGGTCCTGTAGGTGAGAACGGGACCGTTCTAAAACAGGACCAGCGGCAAACAGTAAAACATACCTGATGGATCTTTGAAAATATCTGTGGCTGAGCATGTCACGGTTCTGGAGGATTAATGAACATTAACATGTTATTTTCCATCCGTAGCCATGCTTCATTTTCAAACTGTACAATTTGCCAAAAGTGGTTTATGCACGTATGTAATAAACGATAACCAGGGCGAAGAAAACGCCCCATAGATTACGCTACAGTTTGTATTATTTTCTCCCCAGAAATGCATAAATACACAGTAGTCATCCTATTTCCTCTATTCACCTTTCCTGTTCTTGTGGCAAAAAATCTGACCAATAAGAACAGAGAATGTTCTGACTCAAGTCTCGTGGGATTTAACGTGACGCAGTTTGGTCTGCTTGAATTTTTGCCTGTGTGAAAAGGAACTGAACCAAGGAGAAAATGATACAAAGTCACAAACTTATCAACTGATTCGGACCAAAGTAAACGAATTTAGGTGTGAAAGCACCCTTAAATCGCAAGATGATGCATGACATCTGTCTCATTGGTCCATTATGTTTGGATAAATTTTTGACAATAGAGACTTTGAAAAATGGACTCAAACCTTAAATTGAATGAGTTGCAATCTGGCACAGGGTGTACTTGATCGAATACCAAGTACAGCTTTGCCCCCCCCAGTTATCTGGTATGTGTGTGTTTAAATTTTTTTCAATATCTTTGTTAAATGCTCAAGAGTGCCTGTCCCATGTTATCACTGCTGAATAATTTACCAGTCCTTGTATCTGTGGCAGGATGATGAAACCAAACCCCCACTGGTGAAGAAAGAGGAGCCCGATGCAGCAGAACCAAAGCAGGAACCGATGGAAACAGAGGAGAAGAAGCCAGAGGTGAAGACAGAACCCAAAGAAGAGGAGGAAAGTGGTTCCAACAGCACGTCAACCACTCCTACTCCACAAAACCGCAAAAAAGGTAATTTGTTTTTATTATAGTGTTTAAAGAATGTATGTTTTTTTTCATTGCTGTACTCATGGCTGTTTATTTTAATCTTTTCATATTCTATCTACTTTTGGTATTGCAGTACCTAGGGCTGGGTGATGAACTGAAATAAAACCAAAACTGACATTTGGGGTGTAAAACGAACGCAGTCTTGCTCATGTCAGTTTCCCCCCCACACACTTTTTCCCCATCTCCCTGTTGTGTCTGTGTGCATAGAGAGCCTTTCATGTACTCCCCCTTTAAGATGTGCCACAGAATTACTGTATGTGTGCAGGCACATAACTCTGCACCCCGGAAGCAGCACAGTTAAGCTCAATTCATGCTGCACCTCCATTGTCCTCGTCTGCTCGACCACGAGGCTTGGGAGGAAGCCATTCAGACCTGGTAGACCCAAACGTATAGTGAGGGTGTACTGGGAACGTCTGGCTGAGGCCCCTGTCCGGGAGGTCTTCAACTCCCACCTCCGGAAGAACTTCAGCCACATTCCGAGGGAGTCTGGAGACATGGAGTCTGAATGGGCCATGTTCTCCACCTCTGTTGTTGAAGCGGCGGACCAGAGCTGCGGCCCCAAGGTGGTTGGTGCAGCTCGTGGTGGCAACCCCCGAACCAAGTGGTGGACACCAGTGGTGAGGGGGGCCATTAAGCTGAAGAAGTCCTATCAAGCTTGGTTGGTTTGTGGGACTCCCGAAGCAGCTGAGGTGTACTGGCAGGCCAAACGGAGTGCAGCTCAGGTGGTTGCTGAAGCAAAAACCCGGGTATGGGAGGAGTTCTGTGAGGCCATGGAACAAGACTTTCTGTTGGCCTCCAAGAGATTCTGGCAAACTGTCCGGCGGCTCAGGAGGGGAAAGCAGCTCCCTGTCCACACTGTGTATGGTGCGGCTGGGGCGCTGTTGACTTCAACTGATATCGTCGGGGGGATATCGTCGGGCGGTGGAAGGAATACTAGGATCTCCTCAATCCCACTGATACGCCTTCCACAGAGGAAGCAGGGTTTGTGGACGAGGGGGATGACCCGCCTATCACAGTGGCTGAGGTCGCAAAGGTGGTTAAAAATCTCCTTGGTGGCCGGGGCTCGGGGGTGGATGAGATTCGTCCTGAGTACCTCAAGGCCCTGAATGTTGTTGGGCTGTCATGGTTGACACGCCTCTGCAACATTGCGTGGAGGTCGGGGGCAGTGCCTTTGGCATGGCAAACCGGGGTGGTGGTTCCTCTCTTCAAAAAAGGGGACCGGAGGGTGTGCTCCAACTTTAGAGGGATCACACTCCTCAGCTTCCCTGGGAAGGTCTATGTCAAGGTACTGGAGAGAAGAGTCCGGCCGTTGGTCGAACCTCGGATTCAGGAGGAGCAATGTGGTTTTCGTCCTGGCCGTGGCACATCGGACCAGCTCTTTACCCTCTCAAGAATTCTCGAGGGTTCGTGGGAGTTTGCCCAACCAGTTTACATGTGTTCTGTGGACTTGGAGAAGGCATTTGACCACGTCCCTCGTGTTTTTTTGTGGGGGGGTGCTTCGGGAGTATGGGGTATCGAGCTTGTTGTTACGAGCTATTCGGTCTCTGTACGACCGTTGTGAGAGTTTGTTTCGTATTGCCAACACTCGGTCTGACTCATTCCCAGTGAGAGTTGGACTCCGCCAGGGCTGCCCTTTGTCACCGATCCTGTTCATAATTTTTATGGACAGGATTTCTAGGCGCAGCCAGGGAATGGAGGGTGTCATGCTTGGTGACCACAGGATCTCATCTCTGTTGTTTGCAGATGATGTTGTCCTGTTGGCTTCATCCAGCAATGACCTACAGCCCTTGCTGGGACGGTTTGCCGCTGAGTGTGAAGCGGCTGGGATGAGAATCAGCACCTCCCGAGTCCATGATCCTCAGCCGGAAAAAGGTGGATTGTCCTCTCTGGGTTGGGGACAGGCTCCTGCCCCAAGTGGAGGAGTTTAAGTATCTTGGGGTCTTATTCATGAGTGAGAGGAAAATGGAGCGAGAGATTGACAGACGGATCGGAGCAGCATCTGCAGCGATGCAGACGTTGTACCGGTCTGTTGTGGTGAAGAGGGAGCTTAGTTCTAAGGCAAAGCTGTCGATTTACCAGTCAATCTACGTTTCTACTCTCACCTATGGTCACGAGCTTTGGGTAATGACCGAAAGAACGAGATTGCGGATACAAGTGGCTGAAATGAGCTTTGTCCGTAGGATTGCTGGACTCACCCTCAGAGATAGGGTGAAGAGCTCAGTCATCTGGGAGAGGCTCAGAGTAGAACCGCTGCTCTTCCAGTTTGAAAGGAGTCAGTTGAGGTTGTATGGGCATCTGATTAGGATGCCTCCTGGACGCCTCCCACTTGAGGTGTTTCGGGCACGTCCCACTGGAAGGAGACCCCAGGGCAGACCCAGGACTCGGTGGAGAGACTGTCTCCCAGCTGGCCTGGGAACGCCTTGGTATCCTCTGAAGAGCTGGAGCAGGTGGCTGGGGAGAGGGAAGTCTGGGCTTCTCTGCTTGAACTGCTGCCTCCTTTAAGTCTTTATTAGTCCCAATGGGGAAATTCCAGGATTGCAACAGCACAGGGATAGCAACACTCAGAGCAACAATCAGAAGGCAAGAGGAAAAAAAAAAACAAACAAGAGCAACAAGTATACATATGTACATATACAGTGGGGCAAAAAAGTATTTAGTCAGCCACCAATTGTGCAAGTTCTCCCACTTAAAAGATGAGAGAGGTCTCCAATTTTCATCATATGTATACCTCAACTATGAGAGACAAAATGAGAAAGAAAAAAATCCAGAAAATCACATTGAAGGATTTTTTAATGAATTAATTGGTAAATTCCTTGGTAAAATAAGTATTTGGTCACCTACAAACAAGCAAGATTTCTGGCTCTCACAGACCTGTAACTTCTTCTTTAAGAGGCTCCTCTGTCCTCCACTCATTACCTGTATTAATGGCACCTGTTTGAACTCGTTATCAGTATAAAAGACACCTGTCCACAACCTCAAACAGTCAGACTCCAAACTCCACTATGGCCAAGACCAAAGAGCTGTCAAAGGACACCAGAAACAAAATTGTAGACCTGCACCAGGCTGGGAAGACTGAATCTGCAATAGGTAAGCAGCTTGGTGTGAAGAAATCAACTGTGGGAACAATTATTAGAAAATGGAAGACATACAAGACCACTGATAATCTCCCTCAATCTGGGGCTCCACGCAAGATCTCACCCCGTGAGGTCAAAATGATCACGAGAACGGTGAGCAAAAATCCCAGAACCACACAGGGGGGACCAAGTGAATGACCTGCAGAGAGCTGGGACCAAAGTAACAAAGGCTACATCAGTAGCACGCTACGCCGCCAGGGACTCAGATCCTGCAGTGCCAGACGTGTCCCCCTGCTTAAGCCAGTACATGTCCAGGCCCGTCTGAAGTTTGCTAGAGAGCATTTGGATGATCCAGAAGAGGATTGGGAGAATGTCATATGGTCAGATGAAACCAAAATAGAACTTTTTGGTAAAAACTCAACTTGTTGTGTTTGGAGGAGAAAGAACACCATACCTACTGTGAAGCATGGGGGTGAAAACATTATACTTTGGGGCTGTTTTTCTGCAAAGGGACCAGGACGACTGATCTGTGTAAAGGAAAGAATGAATGGGGCCATGTATCGTGAGATTTTGAGTGAAAACCTCCTTCCATCAGCAAGGGCATTGAAGATGAAACGTGGCTGGGTCGTTCAGCATGACAATGATCCCAAACACACCGCCCGGGCAATGAAGGAGTGGCTTCGTAAGAAGCATTTCAAGGTCCTGGAGTGGCCTAGCCAGTCTCCAGATCTCAACCCCATAGAAAATCTTTGGAGGGAGTTGAAAGTCTGTGTTGCCCAGCGACAGCCCCAAAACATCACTGCTCTAGAGGAGATCTGCATGGAGGAATGGGCCAAAATACCAGCAACAGTGTGTGAAAACCTTGTGAAGACTTAAAGAAAACGTTTGACCTCTGTCATTGCCAACAAAGGGTATATAACAAAGTATTGAGATGAACTTTTGTTATTGACCAAATACTTATTTTACTTTTCTTATTTGTCTCTCATAGTTGAGGTATACCTATGATGAAAATTGGAGACCTGTCTCATCTTTTAAGTGGGAGAACTTGCACAGTTGGTGGCTGACTAAATACTTTTTTCCCCACTGTGTATATATATATATATATATATATATATATATATATATAGACACAGTGCGGAGCATTGTAGCTGGATGGAATAAATATATGAGTATATAACCACACAGTGCAGAGCATTGTAGCTAGATGGAATACATATGTAGATATATAAACACACACAGTACAGAGCATTGTAGCTAGATGGAATAAATATGTTAATATATAAACACACACAGTGCGGAGCATTGTAGCTAGATGGAATAATATGTAAATATATAAACACACACAGTGCGAAGCATTGTTGCTAGATGGGATGAAACAACACAACCGTCTACTTAGTTATCCTACATGGTATGATTATGTACCCATACATATTCTCACCCTCCATAGCGACCGGTATTTTCCTAGTTGTATGCCGGAGGGGACCATTGTATAAGTCTACTGCGTCTTTTGCATTCAAAACTATTAGGTTGTCACGTCTTTTTGCTATCTCTGCGAGCAGCCCTGCTTAGGTTGTACAGTCTGACAGCCGTAGGTAGGAAGGACCTGCGAAACCTCTCGGTTGTGCACCTAGGATGATGTAGTCTGCTGCTAAATGAGCTCCTCAGTGCATTCAGTATGTCCTGCATAGGGTGGAACTCGGACTCCAGCAGAGATGACAGTTTAGCCACCGTCCTTCTCTCTCCTATCTCTTCCACTGGGTCAAGGCGCTGCCCCAGGACAGAGCTAGCTTTCTTGATCAGTTTGTTCAGTCTCTTCCTATTGGCTGCCGTAATGCCACTGCCCCAGCAGACCACTCCAAGAGTGATGGCTGATGCCACCACCGTGTCATAGAATGTCTTCAGCAGCGCCCCTTGTACACCAAAAGACCTGAGTCTCCTCAGTAGGAACAGCCTGCGCTGTCCCTTCTTGTAGAGTGCGTCAATATTGTGTGACCAGTCTAGTTTATTGTTCAGATGAACACCCAGGTACTTATAGGATGTCACCATCTCGATGTCTGTTCCCTGTATATTTACTGGTGCTGTGAGGGGTTGTCCTTGCCTGCGGCAGTCCACCACCAGCTCCTTAGTTTTCCTCGCGTTGATCTGGAGGCAGTTCCGATGGCACCAGTCCACGAAGTCCTGGATAAGCCCTCTGTACTCAGCTTCATCTTCACTGGAGATGAGGCCAACAATCGCAGAGTCGTCAGAGAACTTCTGTAGATGGCAGTGTGTTGTGTTGTGTGAGAAGTCCGCAGTATAAAGGGTGAACAGGAAGGGAGCCAAAACCGTTCCCTGGGGAACGGTTCCTCCGCGATCCGGACCTCCGGAAAAGCAGTAGAAGATGGATAGATGGATGGTGTTTTAGTTGGGTTTTATGAGTTAAAAAAAAACGGATTAAACTTAGCCTACAATGCTGCTAGCATCGTGTTAATAACTACTAAAAAGAAGCTAATATTACCATCACTAACGGAGATGCTGTTGTTTGGGAATCAGGTGCAGGCACACTCTGTTGAAGACATTGCCATAAAATTTCATTTTATCCCATGCTGCCACGTCAAGAGATGTTTCAACTCATGTTTATCATACACCATGCTGCTGTGTTTACAATACGCTTCCGTCATTATCCCACAGTAGCGATGGTGTCATGGCGTTTGCCTGATAACGACAGCATGTGACTTCATGACGCATGCCGTTTAAAAAAGAAAAAACTAAAGTGTTTAAACCCACAGTATCGATAAGAGGAATTGATAACATCAGCGACATACAATTCCGGGGGCTCAAAGAAGTTAGAACCGGGTCCTAACAGGAACCGGTTCTCAGTTTCCATCCCTATCTCTGTCCACATAGTAGAGGATGGTTGACTATTTCATGTGAACATGTCAGGAAAAAGTGAGCGAAGTGCATGGAAAGTAACATGTAGATGCCTGAAGCTAAGTCGGTGTTTGCCGCCAATGGATATCCATGTTAGCTGAGCTGTTTTACTTTGAAAAATTTCCGACAAAATGGACAAACTAAAGCTGCATTTAATAACCTGATAGGTGACTCATAATCACTATGTGGTGATAACGTAATCTCGGCTGCGTAAAAGACTCACCCAATGCAGCTAACAAGCTAATTAGCTGCCGTCTCAAGTCATGTGACCCATATATCCTCAAGAGGTATGTAAACAAACACTGACCTCTGTGCTGGACAATGTTTAATTTGTGTGTGAAATGACAATAGGCCTGTTCTTTATTATTATTATTATGCTTATTTACTACCACATTTCAGTAATATGATACCGCACTCTTGTGTAATATTGCTTAGTTATGAGCCTTATCATGGAACTATAAGGGAGAAGAAAGAAGGGGGGGAAAATTACAAAAAAAAAAACTGAAACACACGCTAAAGGGTCAATTAAACGAACTCAAGAAGTCAAAATATCAGGACCTGGTTGATGAGGCTCGGATTAAAGGGTGGCACACTACTTTATTCCCCGTTGAGGTTGGTTGTCGTGAGTTTCCAGCCGCATCTTTGTATCATTTTTTACATAAGATAGGTCTGGAACCTAAACATCTTAGGAAAGCCATTGGGGACATAGCCTCAGTGGCAGAGGCTGGTTCAAGGTGGTTGTGGCTCACAAGAGACCGTGGTTGGAACCCTTCTGCAAGTGAAGATTAATCTTTGCTGCCCCACTTAGGCGAGGCATACAGGTTCAGGGGCAAAATGCCTATGACCCTGAGACACCTGCTGATGATGCAGGAGGGATCCTCTAACGAAGTTCTGACCACCCAGCCACCAGGACTGTTAAGAAGAGAAACTGATGTTTCATTTATTTTGCTTCTGCAGTTTCTGCTTGTAGCAAAGCATCTTTGATGTTTATCTCTCCAACCATTATGCTGATTTAAGGTCAAATTGCCCAGCCCTAGCAGTGCCTGTTGTTTTGCTTGTTTTGTTCTTTGCATTTACTCAGTTTAAAATTTTGAGTTTTAGTATCACTAGTAGAATTGCTTTGCCTTTTTTGTTAATTAAAGAAGAACATTGTAATTGAGCATTAATGGTACAATGTGGATTTAAAGAAGGCATTTCATATTTTTTTTAATGTATACATGAGCAGGCTTTAATATCATTGTTGTTCCTCCAGTTTTCAAACCAGAAGAGCTGAGACAAGCTTTGATGCCAACGCTCGAGTCCTTGTACCGACAGGACCCAGAGTCTCTGCCCTTCAGGCAGCCGGTAGACCCCATGCTACTGGGCATCCCTGTGAGTGTATTATTTATGCACATGAAGTTATTACAGTACGGCTTGGCTCACGTCACCAATAAAGCACTGTTGTTTATCTCTGGACACGTCTGCTCCTCCAGGACTACTTTGAAATAGTGAAGAATCCTATCGACTTATCCACCATCAAGCGTAAGCTGGATACTGGTCAGTACCAGGAGCCGTGGCAGTACGTGGACGACGTGTGGCTAATGTTCAACAATGCGTGGCTGTACAACCGCAAAACATCCCGCGTCTACAAGTGCTGCACCAAACTGGCAGAGGTGTTTGAATCAGAAATTGATCCCGTCATGCAGGGTCTGGGATACTGCTGCGGCAGGAAGGTGAGCACTTCCATTTGCCAAAGGCACAAGTTGGCTACCAAATTTGCTGTTAAAGTAATGCTCTCAGAAACTCAAACATTGTCATTTGTCTGTTGTTTAACTTGTACATCTACCGTATGTACAGAGCTTCTTACTGACGAAAATCTTTTTCTTCCAGACTATAACTTCTAGGTCACTGCTTACTATTTTTACTCATCAATTTATTTATTCTTTTTTTTTTTTTTTTTGCATTTGTGTAAGGTTTTGATAAGCCCATAGGCACACTGATAGAACCTAATGTTTCTTTTTGTTTGTTTTTTTCCCTACAGTACGAGTTTTCACCCCAGACATTGTGTTGCTATGGCAAACAGTTGTGTACCATCTCCAGGGATGGCACCTACTACAGCTACCAGAATAGGTAAAGGTGCATGCCTTTACTGTTGTGGGTTGTCCTGGGCAAAGAGGTGAAGGAGTTGTTGTACTAAGTGGGTGTGCAGTTGGTCTCCTCAGATGTTGCATGGCTTAAAAACACTACACACGCCACAGATTTGCAGTTTTATGCTATTTCTTTTAAGAGTCTTATAGGTAATTTTGAGATTTGAACATTGTCCCAGCAATAATTTAGTTTTTGTAGAAATTCTGCACTGAAGCACCCTCTTCTGTCCATTGTGTGCAATTACACCTTAATATTGCTCCAACTCAATAATACAGTTATGTTACAGAATTACTCAGGATGAAATTCTTTAGAGGTTTCAGTACTTAGATTAGTCATCATGATCTCTGCATATGCAAAATTTATGGTTTAACGTTAGTCTTGTTCCCCATGGATGTTTCTGCATAAATGGTGCCATTTATGTAGCAGATTCTGCCGGCCAGCAAGCTTTTATAGCCATATTATCAACTACCTTAGGTACAGAAAATCACCCCAAACTTTAAAAGTGTGTTTCAGAGTGCATGCGCTGAAAATTGTTTGACTGAAATACTTTGAGCTTCATTCAGTTATGATTTTTGCTAAAAGACCCCCCCCCCCGTTCTTGCCCGCCTTTCCCTTTATTAATGATCCATTCACTAGCATGTTGTTCATGACATGATGGTAGAAACTGAACGTTTTTTTCTGTTGTCTTCATAACCCAACATACCATTGTGCTGTTCAGTCATTTATCATTAACATAGAATTGTAGCTTGTTTCTTTCTACATTTCTGTTCCACTTTAAATAAGAGATGGATGGATCATGACCATTTGAAACTTGACTAACCTGTACCTTTGCCTGTGTGTGTGTCCTTTTGTCTGTCCGCTGTCCATGCGCTGTCCTCGGTTGTTGCCGTGTTCTCCGTTCATTCTGCATTCTGCCACCCGTTCGCTGGTTTTCCCTGTGCTGCTACTGTCTGTGCTGGCTGCAGTTCACCCAAATATGGCCTTATTGCCGACAGGTATCAGTTTTGTGAAAAGTGCTTCAACGAGATCCAGGGCAACAGCGTGACCCTGGGGGACGACCCGGCACAGCCTCAGACGTAAGTTACCAGTGTCTTCAGGTGTCCGAGCACTACCCAGAGGTCACCTGAAAGTCATTCTTGTGAAGAGAATTATAGTCACAGGAGCCAACTTGAAAACATGTTATCCTCTTTTTCTGTTTGTGCAGCATGATATCAAAAGATCAGTTTGAAAAGAAGAAAAATGACATGTTGGACCCAGAACCGTGAGTATTGTTTGGACACTTTGTTCAGTTTGACTTACTCTTGATGAGCTTGATGGCCATGATGCTTTTATTAAAAATGCACAAAAAATAACACGTCTGTCTTCACAGGTATGTTGAATGTAAAGACTGTGGACGAAAGATGCATCAGATCTGTGTTCTGCACTATGATGTCATTTGGCCTTCAGGGTAAGGCTTCACGGTGGCTTTTTAACAGCAATTCTGTCAGTTAAAGGTCCCATATAGGGCTGTGCCATATGACAGAAAAATTCATATCACGATATACAGTAAGTCATCTTATATCACGATAATGATATATATCATGATATACATTTCCTGTAAATTCTGCAGTTTAGATAATCACACAAAAATGACCATCACTTTTTTTTTTTTTACTTTTTTAACGTGCACCTTTTTCCCCTCAAAATTTTGCAGTGTTGTTGTAAAAAAGTTTTTTAAAGTGCATTTGACACTTGATTCTCATAAATTTCAGGTTTTTCTTCTAAATCATATATGAATAAAAAGTAAACATCGATAAGTTAAATATTTCCTGAGTCAGAGAACAGCAAAAGAAAAAAAAAAAAAACACGTCGTAAAAAAATGTCTGAAAATGAGAGAATTACCCATGGCTGTCACCTACAGATTTAAATTAGCTGTTAGTTTAAATCAGTGAAAATTTAATTGTAGACCTGCAGTCTGCCATTCTGGCCTGATTTAACCTGTTTACTTCTTAGTAAAAATATTTGAGGTTGGTCATGATCTGAAAATCAGAGACACAAAAGGTAATGTAATAATGTAATAAAATGCATGTGATGACTTAAACTTTATTCATTATCACTACTTGACAAATTAAAATTATTAGAAATCAAATAAATTACACTAGGAGCCAATTTGCTCCTCCGACCCATTTTAATATATTTATTATTTATTTTGCGTGTATGTGCCACCATCATGCACTTTGGCAACTTTAATAAAAAAATTTTAGACAAAACTAAGAAGCTTGACAGTAATTTAAACCAAATTACCAATTTAATGGTCTGATACACTATAATGCTTGCAGTTAGCACAACTTAGCATCATTTAGCATTTGTAGTTAGCATGACCAAAAAACATGGTGCAATTTTACAGTTAATCTAAAACGACGTCTTAAAGTTCTGTCTGAAGCTGTCCGTTTTCAGTCTGCTTAACCACTTGCGCTCCGTTGTTCCGCGGGCGGGCAAGTCTCTGCATCCTAGGACGCACGAGGGCGCAGGAGTGCGCCCTCGTGTGCACTCGGACGCATAGTCCAGATTGTGGTGATGTAGGTGGTGTTGGCGTCCAAGCGCCACTGAAAAAAAAAAGCTGCAGACACAGCCGCGAACAGATTAGTTCATCTGATTGACCTCTCATTCGACTAATAAGAGCCTTGAATTGGGTTTCTGGAACCTTGAAGAGCCAATGAATGAAAACCTAGGAAGGAGGACCCGCCTACTGTGAATGCAGGAGCCAATTGAAGCACAGAAGTTCGGGCTGGGTGAAGAGAGATTTACTGTTGCAGCAGATGAAAAAAAGGACGCTGGACGAATCTGCTACAGACCCCGCAGCATGGAGACTACCCACAAGTGGGACCTGCACTCATTCCAGCAGAATAGACGTTTAGGATTCTCTTCCGTTATCATAGACCGACGGAGGCCGACGACAAAAGTCGTAAATCATTCGCCAAAACGGCAATAATGGAATTATGTTTTGATCGGGATCCACGAGCAGACCAGCGTCGCGTTCGTCTGACAATGGGGAAGAGAAGTTCGCCAGGACTCTGCTGCTGTGAAGAGGTAAGGTGTTATAAGCTAAATTATTATTTCTCCCTGAAAACTGTAATCCAAAAATGACTTTTGACCGATCGGTAAATTACAACTGTACGGTGCACGAAGTACGAAGTGCGTGTGCCGCGATAAACGGTTCATTTGCCGTGTTCGGACCGTGAAGCCCCCCCCCCCCCCCCCCCGCTGCAGAAGAGGGGAAGCGGGGGGAAGCATATGAGTCTATTCCGTCATGTAGCGATGGCCGTCTTCTATAGCGGGGGGGGGGGGGACAACCCCACACACACACACAGTAGCGGGGGGGGGGGCCGCTGTGAAAACATGCAAGGAGTGTAATCCGTCATGTAGCGAAGGCCGAACTCCGTCTTTTGTAGCGGGGGGGGGGGGGGACAACCCCCCCCCCACACACACACACAGACAGACACAGCCCTGAATGTGACCTTTCATTAGAGCCCAAAATGAAGATTCTACATTGAATTATTCAAAAGTTACAGACGTTTTTCCAAACTGTGCCATTTGGCACAATTTGGCACAGTTCCAAAACGCCCGGGAACAGCCTAAGAACAAAGCTGTGTAAAATATTCATTTTTTGTGGTATTGTTACCAAATTTGGATCTCGGCTTGATAACACTTGGTTCTACATTTCTGTTGCATTTTCCAGCCGGATCGGACAGCTGTGTGTTATTTGCAAGCATTTGTATCCAAAAAAACACCGTGTCCAAATTTATTTTCTTCAAGTTCAGTATGTTTAGATGACTGTAACTCAGTGGCCGGAGCACGTAGAGAGATTGGTTTTTTTTGCCAAAAAATTCAAAGTGTTTTCTTTTAAATGAGAGCAACCCCATGAAGATGCTGCAAAGGGTTGAATAACAGCTTTTGATTTACTTTGGGCACGTTTTTGGCATTTTTAGGAAAATTGCCCGGAGTGCAAGGGCTTAATAATGAGGATTAAGATATTGAATAGTGAGTTGATCGTTCATGTGTGTAACACTTGAACTCTTGTGTTTATATATTCATATATTTAATTCACCAAGTTAGAGGTTTCCTTGGGTGCTTTTTTGGTGTCATATTCGAGGATAATATTTTTTATATATATTAATGACAGTATGCTTGACTTAATCAATATTGAATTAAATCAAAATGAAAATCAAATTGAGTCAGTACCATGCAAATCAGAATGGAATCAATTCTAGAAGTAACTTGATTATACCCAGAGCTGCTCATTAATTATGAGTCCCTAATCTGATTGGGTAAATATTTTTTGAGTGGGCCAATCACAGCTAAGGGGGCAGTCAGATTATGTTTGTTTTTGGTAACTTTAGCAGGGTTTATTGGTTTGTGACATAAACCCAGGAAGTGTGACATGCTCACTTCTTTAAGAGCGTAACTAGATAAAGCCAGTGTGTATTTCTTTGTAAAATGAGTGTTTTGTGGAGCGTGTAAATGAAGAGGCAGATTCATTTCAGACGATTTATTACACACTCACACTTCTCAAGCAAAGAACAGACTGAACATTTAAGCAGAAACTCTCCTCTTAAGTTTCATGGCATTTACATCACACACAACATGACATTTGCATCACACTGCATTCAACCCCCTTCATCCTTGACTCCTTCCTGCTATCTCACCAGGAACCTCCTGCTCTTTGTTCTCCCATGCTTATCCACTGTCTCCTGTCTGAGATGCTAGATAATCTGGCTCCCCCAAGGTGCTACAGTTTTAATATTAACTGTACACATGTGACCTTGGGCCATGGGTCAAAAACACCATTTTGCACAAGAGACCTTAAAGTTCATGCAGACTATACTTGTGAACTTTCACAAAGACAAATATGTATCTGTTATCCAGCTTTGTCTGTGACAACTGTCTGAAGAAGTCTGGAAAAACGAGAAAGGAAAACAAGTTTTCAGCAAAAAGTAAGTCTCCTGTGGTCTTTGTGATCCATAAAATAAAGTAGTGTCTTTGAGCAGTTGATCCTTAATGTGTTTTTGTGTTGTAGGGTTGCAGTCCACAAGACTGGGAACATACATTGAGGACAGAGTCAATAAGTACTTGAAGAGGCAGAACCACCCAGAAGCTGGCGAGGTGTTTGTACGAGTGGTGGCCAGCTCTGACAAAACTGTGGAGGTTAAGCCTGGCATGAAGTCTAGGTAAAGTTCTCAGCTGCCTTTAGGATTTCTTTATTATTTAAATTGGCTGAGGCATTTGACAGACAGTTGATTGGCAGTTTGTAATGTCCCTGGAAAGCTAGGCTAAGGCATAATCCCCACTTACATAACTATTTTTAAAAAAACAATGTTTCCCCAAAAAATGTCCACACAGCACTGCTTAGAAAACTCTATCCTCATGAAAATGCACAAACACAATTAAAGCATGTCAAACCAAAAGGTGGCGATATGACCCCAGCCCTAAAGCCTTGTTGGCCAATGAGGAGGAGTTAAAAAAGGAGCTAACTCCATTGCTAATACAGTGTAGTGTTGTAGTCAAGAGCAGACCAAGACCAGTGTAGAAAGACCAAGTCAAGACCACTGTGTATGAAGGTCTTGGTCTTTTCTGGTCTTGTCTTGGTAGATTCTGGTCTTGATGAGGTCTTAACTACAACAGTAATACAGTGGGTCAGTAACTGTCCATTTATGTTCAAACATGGAAAAAGTCATGTTAGCAGCAGTACAGTCTTGGCTGTGTCCCTTGGAATCACAGGGGATGTTGCATCGTCAAATCAGAGCACAATCTGACATCACAAGCCATAACCTCCTTTTTTCCAGTCCACATGGAAGCAGCATGCTAGTACAGTGGTTAGCACTATTGCCTCGCAGTAAGACGGTCGTGACCTCAAATCCACCAACCAGCAGGGCTGTATGGAGTTTACATGTTTTCCACATGCTTGCGTGGGTTTACTCTGGGTGCTCTGGTTTCCCCCCACATTTTAAAAACGCGCACATTAGGTTGATAAACTCTGAAGTGGCCCTTGGTGTGGATGTGTGTGAACAGGATTGGTGCTGCACTG
Organism: Pholidichthys leucotaenia; assembly: GCA_020510985.1. Lineage (NCBI taxonomy): Eukaryota > Metazoa > Chordata > Actinopteri > Cichliformes > Pholidichthyidae > Pholidichthys > Pholidichthys leucotaenia. The sequence continues at coordinate 283,729,374 of CM035838.1, forward strand.
TGACTGCGTCATCCAGGTGGATGCCCTAGAATTACCCTCTGGGATTAACAAAGTATACAGTACCAAATAAACAAACATGTAAATAACTGGGGATTTCACTGGAGTCAGTGAAGATGATTCCCTTGCAGTTTCTCAGTTTTTGTTTTGTTTTTTTATTAAACCTTTGCCATGTCTCTTCTAGTCGCAGCTCATAATTTGTATTTACCCGTATTGGGTCTTGGCCATCAATCCATCTTCTACTGCTTAATCCTTTCCGGGTGGCAGGGGGGCTGGAGCCTACCCCAGTATCTTTGGGCGAGAGGCAGGGTACACCCTGGACAGATCGCCAGTCCATCACAGGGCCAACACAGAGAGACAGACAACCATTCACTCTCACATTCATACCTCAGGACAATTTAGAATCCCCAGTTGATGCCAGTTAGCCTAACCTGCATGTCTTTGGCCTGTGGGAGGAAACCAGAGTACCGGGAGTAAACCCACGCAGACACAGAACATGCAAACTCCACAGTGGCTACAGTAGTAGCTTACCACTACCATTGTCTGTGGAGTGAATGAATAATGTATCCATTGTAAAGCGTCTTTGAGTGTCTATGAAAAAGCGCTATATAAATCTGATTTATTATTATTATTATTATGACAGCTGGTCCCACAAGCCTACGCACGCTGTTGTGTCCATCAATCCAACGTGACTTCCAGCCACATGATTGGTTTGGTGCAATGTATTCTCATTTCCATTGGCTTTTCATGCTGTCTGTCAAAAAACAAATGAGTTCTATTGACGTTCTATCGAAAATGTATTATGTCTCTATTGAGGAAAAGTTATTTTGCGATAATTATCGTTATCATTTTATCGCCCAGCCCTACCTTCTGCCCATCCGGATTTCACAGGAATTGCTACTCCTCCTAGGCATTTGCCCCGATGCTCACCAAACTCACTCATAATGATCATCAGGGGGGTCTGCATCAAAGTTGTGCTCAAAGTCAAAGGTCAGGAGATTTGGGCACTTGTGATTTCAGAAAAATCGTTTCTCCTCCTAGGAAATTGCCTTGATATTTGCGAAATTCACCAACAGTGATCCCCAGGTTGGTCTTGTGCTCAAGGTCAAACAAAGGTCAGGAGATCTGGGAATTAATGACTTCACCAAAAACGATACTCCTCCTAGACCACTGACCTTGACTTTAAGCACATCCTAGATGGGTCTGCATCTATGCTGTACTTGGTCAAGGTCAGTGGTCAGGAGATCTAAGCACGCTCAGGGTGATTTTGTCAGGCCAGAATGAACTACTGCATCATTGATGGTCTGGTTTTAAATACTGTATAGCTCATGCTGCTTTTGTTTGTACAGGTTTGTAGACTCAGGGGAGATGGTGGAGAGCTTCCCTTACAGAACCAAAGCACTTTTTGCATTTGAGGAAATAGACGGAGTTGACGTTTGTTTCTTCGGCATGCACGTCCAGGAGTATGGCTCAGAATGCCCCTTTCCAAATACCAGGTGAAACTACAAAAAAGTTAAGGCTGTTGATTTCTCCATTTAATCTAGGCTTTACTCTTTAACAATATTTTCCCATGTTTATGTTTCAGACGGGTTTACATATCATACCTTGACAGTATTCACTTCTTCAGACCACGTGTGCTAAGGACTGCAGTGTACCATGAGATTTTAATAGGGTACATTGAGTATGTGAAGAAACTTGGGTGGGTAAAACTCAACTTTCTTTGTTTTGTATGTGACCTTTTTCAGTTATTTTTATATTGTAAATTTGTTAATACTTAATTCCTACCAGGTATGTGACTGGGCACATCTGGGCCTGCCCTCCTAGTGAAGGAGATGACTACATTTTCCACTGCCACCCTCCGGACCAGAAGATCCCCAAGCCCAAGAGACTCCAGGAGTGGTACCGAAAGATGCTGGACAAGGCTTTTGCTGAGCGGATCATACATGACTACAAGGTAAGAAATATCTCAGAGTGAATTTGTAAGTGGGATGACAGTGCTGCTTCTGTCACCCTTTGAAGCAGTAAAATACTTTGAATTTTTTCTTAGCAAATTGTATTTGCATTTGTACATGTTACTCTGGAGAGGTCAAAGTAGTTAGGAAAATTGTTATTGTTAAACACGTTCGAGTTGTTAATTTGGCAGCTGTCTTTCATCACATTCAGTTCTTGTTTCACTATGGGAATGTTCTGTGTGTAACCTTTAAAAGAAGCTTCTGATACACTCTGCCAGCCATGATTGTCTGGAAATAAGGCCCCATAGTCATGGGGTGCAGTGACTGACTCCCTACATACAGTGGGGCAAGAAAGTATTTAGTCAGCCACCAATTGTGCAAGTTCTTCCACTTAAAAGATGAGAGAGGTCTCCAATTTTCACCATAGGTATACCTCAACTATGAGAGACAAAATGGGGGGAAAAAAATCCAGAAAATCACATTGAATGATTTTTAATGAATTAATTGGTAAATTCCTCGGTAAAATAAGTTTGTCGGCCTCCGTCGGTCTATGATGACCATGGAAGAGAATCCTAAACGTCTACTCTGCTGGAACAGCACCGCCTGTGGCTGAACAGGCCGATGCGCACCGGTGTTCTACCTTCCAGCATTGGGTGTTGATAGGATTCAAGCCTGGGCAGGAAGATAGGGAGGACAAGATGTTACCCATGCAGCATGTCCCCCCTGTCCACGTCACTGATGAATCCAAAGGAACAGCAGGGCTGCTATAGTTTGGCACCAGCGTCGTCGCAGGAGTTGCCAGAACGATGTTGAGCACAACAGAGAACTGCCTTAGGGGCTCCGACTCCGGATTTTTCCTCAGGGTTGACTCCCGAAGCCTTTCCCGTGACCGGGTGTGCCGCAAGGCAGCGGAGGTTTGAAATCAGGGTTTACCTTCCCCTAGATGGGCTACCTTCCCAGGTTGACAAGCCACCATCTACCCGAAGCATCTGGTTTTAAGGCGCCAGAGATCCGCCCTCGCCCCTTCTCCTATTAGTAAAAGCGATTCCGCCGGGCTTAGAGACTAAACCACACGGGCAGGCTAGGAGTTGGACTTAGTTGTCAGAGGCTTTTCGAGACGCACGCCGTAAGGAGCATTTTATGAACACTGGGAGCTTAACCCCAGTGCCGCTCCTGGCTATGACAACCTTGGAACCTCGGTAAAATAAGTATTTGGTCAATAACAAAAGTTCATCTCAGTACTTTGTTATATACCCTTCACTGGCAATGACAGAGGTCAAATGTTTTCTGTAAGTCTTCACAAGGTTTTCACACACTGTTGCTGGTATTTTGGCCCATTCCTACATGCAGATCTCCTCTAGAGCAGTGACGTTTTGAGGCTGTCGCTGGACAACACGGACTTTCAACTCCCTCCAAAGATTTTCTATGGGGTTGAGATCTGGAGACTGGCTAGGCCACTCCAGGACCTTGAAATGCTTCTTACGAAGCCACTCCTTCGTTGCCCGGGTGGTGTGTTTGGGATCATTGTCATGCTGAAAGATCCAGCCACATTTCATCTTCAATGCCCTTGCTGATGGAAGGAGGTTTTCACTCAAAATCTCACGATACATGGCCCCATTCATTCTTTCCTTTACACGGATCAGTCGTCCTGGTCCCTTTGCAGAAAAACAGCCCCAAAGCATGATGTTTCCACCCCCATGCTTCACAGGTAGGTATGGTGTTCTTTCTCCTCCAAACACGACAAGTTGAGTTTTTACCAAAAAATTCTATTTTGGTTTCATCTGACCATATGACATTCTCCCAATCCTCTTCTGGATCATCCAAATGCTCTCTAGCAAACTTCAGACGGGCCTGGACATGTACTGTCTTAAGCAGGGGGACACATCTGGCACTGCAGGATTTGAGTCCCTGGTGGCGTGTTGTGTTACTGATGTAGCCTTTGTCACTTTGGTCCCAGCTCTCTGCAGGTCATTCACTAGGTCCCCCTGTGTGGTTCTGGGATTTTTGCTCACCGTTCTCGTGATCATTTTGACCCCACAGGGTGAGATCTTGCGTGGAGCCCCAGATCGAGGGAGATTATCAGTGGTCTTGTATGTCTTCTATTTTCTAATAATTGCTCCCACAGTTGATTTCTTCACACCAAGCTGCTTACCTATTGCAGATTCAGTCTTCCCAGCCTGGTGCAGGTCTACAATTTTGTTTCTGGAGTCCTTTGACAGCTCTTTGGTCTTGGCCATAGTGGAGTTTGGAGTTTGACTGTTTGAGGGTGTGGACAGGTGTCTTTTATACTGATAACGAGTTCAAACAGGTGCCATTAATACAGGTAACGAGTGGAGGACAGAGAAGCCTCTTAAAGAAGAAGTTACAGGTCTTTGAGAGCCAGAAATCTTGCTTGTTTGTAGGTGACCAAATACTTATTTTACCGAGGAATTTACCAGTTAATTCATTAAAAATCCTTCAATGTGATTTTCTGGATTTTTTTTCTTCTCATTTTGTGTCTCATAGTTGAGGTATACCTATGATGAAAATTGGAGACCTCTCTCATCTTTTAAGTGGGAGAACTTGCATAGTTGGTAGCTGACTAAATACCTTTTTGCCCCGCTGTACAAGTTACTTTAAAATCCTCTTCTCAGTACAAGCAGAAGCTAAGATTTTCTTCAGCACCAACTGTCTTGTGGGACTTGGCTTAACTGTCCATTGAACATATTTTTTGCAAGAAAATACTCCACAGGACTCAACTGTCTTGAACTGCAGTTTGCATCTGTAGTTTTGCTCTGCTTTGAAGGCTCAGTGCACTCAGTTTACCAACACAAAAGCCATTTTCCTTACAGCTGCAGTTTACAGCTTGCAACCTGTCTCCAGAGTAAAATAGTAACTCACAGCAGCTGCAGTCGGTGACTCTAGAATTGGATTGAATGAGATCTAGAACTGCCACAACAGTATACTGGTAATCTTAGACAGCAATGAACCACCAGAGCTTGTTTAGCAGCTACAGAATTTTCAAATAAAATGAAGGCGGTGAGGTTACAATATACACTTAGAGCGTTTCCTCTGGCTTAAAGACCTTGGTGTGGTGACAACATATTCTTTTCGAGGGTAGGGGGATATGTTGCAATTTTTCACAGTAACTTTGCATATGAAACTTACCATTTAAAGTATTGTACAACCGAGGCTTGAATGTTGGAATATTGGGCCAGCTGGGGTCCTACCCAGATGTCCTGTGTTTGGACTTTTTACTGGTGTCCTTTTCTTCTCCCTCTGCTGTCACCTCTCCTGGACCCACTGCCTGAACACTTTCCTCTCCTTGGCTCATCTTGTCTGTCTCATCTTTCCCTCTGTGAGCTCTGTCTAATTCAGGTTCTTTCTCTGTCTATGGTGGTATACAAACAGGTTAGAAAATATCAAGTGTCACGTTTTGTCCTGCAGGATTTTTCTGTCATGGTTTACACGAATGACAAAAATGTGTATTTTTTATATTTTTATTCTAGTTTTTCTTTTTTCCATTGAGAAAGGGTAGGAAAGGGATGGGGAAAAAATATTCATAATAGTAATTTACTCATGCATATTTAAATTATATGATCAGAAGTGGGTATATTAGCCAGAAATTCTACTCATGTAAAAGCAGTGCTATGAAATTAATGTAGACAACCAAAAATTTCTAGTGGAGTTAAGGGTACAAAGAGCACTCACTTAAAAACTTGAATAATTTCTTCAGTCTTGAAGGTTTGAGGTTTTTCTCCAAAATTTATAACAAATTTCTTATAGTTTAATACTTTTCTCTGTAAGTCAACCTGAATTTGCAACCGTTTTCCTCATTTGTAATTTCCTCGTGTAAAACTGTGACTCTTGTTATATATTTGAGACTTTATTATAAACTTGTGGATTATTTTGTTGCTAATTTTTGTCTGTTTTTTTATAAAATTACCAGGGTCTTCTTTTTTTTTTATATAAATTTGAAACAGATTGTGGTAAAATTTTGACTTTTTTCCTTATACAATTTACACTTTTGACCATAATTTTGCAGAGCCAGAGCAGAACAATAATTTAACTCTGATTTCAAAGAAAAAAAATTAATAAATTTACACTGGTGGTGGCCTAGAGGTAGAGCATCCGCCCCACAACTGGGAGGTCGGGGTTCAAGTCCTGACGGGGTCATGCCAAAGTCCATATAAAATGGAATTTCCTGCCGTCCAGCTTGGTGCTCAGCAATAATAGAACAGAGAAGGGAGATGTTGGTTACCCAGCCACAGTGGGTGCACAAGCCAGTGCACTACCTGTGCCGGTCCCAAGCCCGGATAAAAATGGGCAGGGTTGCGTCAGGAAGGGCATTTTATGAAATAAATTGTTACCAAAGATTCCAATATTTTGGTTTTAGTTTTAACAGGGGTGCCCAACCTTGAGCTCCTGGAGCATTCAGGTTTCTGTTTGAAATTTTCTAATTTCACTTCTTAATTGGTCCAAAGATTTGCAAATAATTTGTCATTGTTGTGCATGTGTTCTGTAAGCATCCTTGCACCCATGCACAACAACAGCAAATTACTTGCAAATCTTTGGACCAGTTAAGAAGTGAAATAAGAAAATTTCCCACAGAAACCTGAACGTTCCAGGAGTCCCAGGTTGGGCACCCCTGGGTTATAATATTTCTATGTATTTATAGCTTTTTAGAACTCTCTCCACCAACCAGACAACAGGAAAAACCTCCTTTAGGCTGCGTGTCCACCAAACCTGACCACCCTGAGCTTTTTTTTTCAGCGTTTGTGTGCTGTGCTCTGGGAAAAAAAAAGTCTGTCCCCTATATCCCAGCAACAGCTTGTCAGTCTCAGCTCAGCACTTTGCTTTTCCTATGGTCAGATTTTCTACTGATTTTTTTAATAGCAATCTCTAAATGGACAGGAAACATATTCTAGCAGCTCTGGATGTAAAATATGATTACACGGAAAGCAGGAGTCTGAGTACAGATTAGTACCGGTGTCCTATGTCCCACCCACACAGCAGTTCTGATTGGCTGCTTAAGGTCTGACATTGACGAGCTCAGCTGCAGTCTGAAAAGTTGAACTTTTTTCAGCTCTGAGCGCCGCGACAAAAAACGGCCACCACTGAGAGCGTTTCAGTGCCAAGGGCGCTCAGCACTGTAAACGCTGGACTACATAGCGAATGAATGGAAAATAGCCGCCCAGAGCAGAAAAAAATGCGTTTGGTGGACACGCAGCCTTATTTTGAAATCCAAATGTTGGCACGTTTAGTTTGTCTGAAGGCTGTTGACGGATTAAAGTCATTGACTTCATGAATTTCAGTCATCTTCACAACCGTGTTTAACACACTTAACACTTAAGACAATTTTTTTCCAACCGTTCTTTCAATGCTACACATTAATATAGCAGTAAACTTAATCTATAAATATCCTATAATGAAACACCATTTTACACAATGACCAAAACACATGACACCCAAAGGGAGAAAAAACCATAATACTGTAGTAGTTAACTCATGCATACTTAAATTATATGATCAGAGGTGCATATAGTAGCCAGAAATTGTACTCATGTAAAAGCAGTGTTGTATTATGAAATTAATAATTAAGAGTAAACACCCCGAAAAATTACTAGTTGAGTAGAGTACTAAAGCACCAACTTTAAAAAACAAAAAACTTGAGTAATGACTTGGTCTTGAAAGTCTGAGGTTTTTCTCCTAAATTTATAACCATTTTCTACTTCGACCGTTTTCTATTTTTTCTCTGTAAATTTGTTTTTACCTAAATTTGCAACTGTTTTCCTCATAAATTTGTAATTTCCTTTTGTAAAATTATGACTCTTCATGTACATTTGAAACTTCATTATCATTAATTTGTGGATTATTTTATGGCTAATTTTTGTCTTTTTTTTAATAATGAAATTACTGTTTTGTTTTTTCAATAAATTTTAAATAGTTTATGGTCATTTTTTTCTCATAATTGAAACTTTTGATCATAATTTTACAGAGCCAGAATAGAACAATAAGTTCAACTCTGATTTCAAAGAAATATATAAAAGTATTAATAAAATTGTATATAATTAACTAAAATGACCTTATATTTCTATATATATTCACAATTTTTAAAACACTTCACCAACCGGACAACAGGAAAAGCCTCCCATATTTTGAAATCTAAATGTTGACAGGTTTAGTTTGTCTGAAGGCTGGAGGATGTTAACGGATTTAAGCCACTGACTTCATCAATTATGGTCATTATAACTTGCCAGATACATTAAAATGAACATAAATTACTTAATATTGTAGTAGTTGGTGAAGAGACTACAATCACAGCACAGCGACAGAGTGGAAAAAATGAATCTGCCAAATTCGATGAATTTTGAAGCTGCAGGAGACAAACGTGTATGTCACAATTACAGAAGAAAGAGCACTTTTTGGCTCACTCCTGCATGGAATCTGCAGGGCTCTGACCGTCTGCTGGAGACAAAGGTTCCCGGTTCCCCTCACATCGTGTCGGACACACGTCCGACACGATCATCGGTAGCACGGGGGCCCCCCAGGGAACGGTGCTGGCTCCCTTTCTGTTCACTCTTTATACTGCGGACTTCTCACACAACACAACACACTGCCATCTACAGAAGTTCTCTGATGACTCTGCGATTGTTGGCCTCATCTCCAATGGAGATGAAGCTGAGTACAGAGGGCTTATCCAGGACTTCGTGGACTGGTGCCATCGGAACTGCCTCCAGATCAGCGCGAGGAAAACTAAGGAGCTGGTGGTGGACTGCCGCAGGCATGGGCAGCCCCTCACAGCACCAGTAAATATACAGGGAACAGACATCGAGATGGTGACATCCTACAAGTACCTGGGTGTTCATCTGAACAATAAACTAGACTGGTCACACAATACTGATGCACTCTACAAGAAGGGACAGCGCAGGCTGTTCCTGCTGAGGAGACTCAGGTCTTTTGGTGTACAAGGGGCGCTGCTGAAGACATTCTATGACACGGTGGTGGCATCAGCCATCACTCTTGGAGTGGTCTGCTGGGGCAGTGGCATTACTGCAGCCGATAGGAAGAGACTGAACAAACTGATCAAGAAAGCTAGCTCTGTCCTGGGGCAGCGCCTTGATCCGGTGGAGGAGATAGGAGAGAGAAGGACGGTGGCTAAACTGTCATCTCTGCTGGAGTCAGAGTTTCACCCTATGCAGGACATACTGAATGCACTGAGGAGCTCATTCAGCAGCAGACTACATCATCCCAGGTGCACAACCGAGAGGTTTCGCAGGTCCTTCCTACCAACGGCTGTCAGACTGTACAACCTAAGCAGGGCTGCTCGCAGAGATAGCAAAAAGACGTAACAAACTAATAGTTTTTTGAATGCAAACGATGCAATAGTCTTACACAATGGTCCCCTCCGGCATACAACTAGGAAAATACCGGTCACTATGGAGGGTGAGAATATGTATGGGCACATAATCATACCATGTAGGATAACTAAGTAGACGGTTATGCTGTTTCATCCCATCTAGCAACAATGCTCTGCACTGTGTGTGTTTATATATTTACATATTTATTCCATCTAGCTACAATGCTCCGCACTGGGTGTGTTTATATTTATATATCTATATATTTATTCCATCTAGCTACAATGCTCCGCACTGTGTGTTTATATATCTACATATTATTCCATCTAGCTACATTGCTCCGCACTGTGTGTGTTAATATATTTACATATTTATTCCACCTAGCTGCAATGCTCCGTACTGTGGGTGTTTATATATTTACATATTTATTCCATCTAGCTACAATGCTCCGCACTGTGTGTTTATATACTCATATATTCATTCCATCCAGCTACAATGCTCTGCACTGTGTGTCTGTGTGTGGGTATATATACACTCACCGGCCACTTTATTAGGTACACCATGCTAGAAACGGGTTGGACCCCCTTTTGCCTTCAGAACTGCCTCAATTCTTCGTGGCATAGATTCAACAAGGTGCTGGAAGCATTCCTCAGAGAGTTTGGTCCATATTGACATGATGGCATCACACAGTTGGCGCAGATTTGTCGGCTGCACATCCATGATGCGAATCTCCCGTTCCACCACATCCCAAAGATGCTCTATTGGATTGAGATCTGGTGACTGTGGAGGCCATTTGAGTACAGTGAACTCATTGTCATGTTCAAGAAACCAGTCTGAGATGATTCCAGCTTTATGACATGGCGCATTATCCTGCTGAAAGTAGCCATCAGAAGTTGGGTACATTGTGGTCATAAAGGGATGGACATGGTCAGCAACAATACTCAGGTAGGCTGTAGCGTTGCAACGATGCTCAATTGGTACCAAGGGGCCCAAAGAGTGCCAAGAAAATATTCCCCACACCATTACACCACCACCACCAGCCTGAACCATTGATACAAGGCAGGATGGATCCATGCTTTCATGTTGTTGACGCCAAATTCTGACCCTACCATCCGAATGTCGCAGCAGAAATCGAGACTCATCAGACCAGGCAACGTTTTTCCAATCTTCTATTGTCCAATTTCGATGAGCTTGTGCAAATTGTAGCCTCAGTTTCCTGTTCTTAGCTGAAAGGAGTGGCACCCGGCGTGGTCTTCTGCTGCTGTAGCCCATCTGCCTCAAAGTTCGACGTACTGTGCGTTCAGAGATGCTCTTCTGCCTACCTTGGTTGTAACGGGTGGTTATTTGAGTCACTGTTGCCTTTCTATCAGCTCGAACCAGTCTGGCCATTCTCCTCTGACCTCTGGCATCAACAAGGCATTTCCGCCCACAGAACTGCCGCTCACTGGATATTTTTTCTTTTTCGGACCATTCTCTGTAAACCCTAGAGATGGTTGTGCGTGAAAATCCCAGTAGATCAGCAGTTTCTGAAATACTCAGACCAGCCCTTCTGGCACCAACAACCATGCCACGTTCAAAGTCACTCAAATCACCTTTCTTCCCCATACTGATGCTCGGTTTGAACTGCAGGAGATTGTCTTGACCATGTCTACATGCCTAAATGCACTGAGTTGCCGCCATGTGATTGGCTGATTAGAAATTAAGTGTTAACGAGCAGTTGGACAGGTGTACCTAATAAAGTGGCCGGTGAGTGTATATTTTATAGTAATATGTACATATGTATATTAGCTGCTCTTGCTTGCTTGTTTTTTTTTTCTTGCCTTCTGATTGTTGCTCTGAGTGTTGCAATCCTGGAATTTCCCCGTTGTGGGACTAATAAAGGCTTATCTTATCTTATCTTATCTTATTAATGGGCACCTTTGCTACTCTTTTTGTCCTTAAAAGCTCCCTCCGAAAAAAACTTAACACACACACTACACTTAATCCCAAACTCCCATTGACGGCGGCAAAAGATAGGAAAGATAGAAAACCACGCCGTTATCTTGATTGTGATTGGGCAAATAACACGTCGCATGATACATTCCACCAAAGTTGTTTTATTTTCAAGAAGATGATTGTTCCCCGTTGTTTCTGAAAGCCCATCTCTGGGAAACTGCTGGCCGGTGGCTGCCACCCCCCACCCCCCGCCCCATCCCAAAAAACCCTCTTCAGATCTACACGATTCACGTGAGTGACATATTTGGTATTCATTTTGGCAATTTTCACTGAAAAGCGACTAGTTTGCAGGTATGCGTATGAATCCTAACCACACCCATTTGCTTAGTGACTCTTCATTATTGTTCCCATTTTCAGTGGGTTAAAACCACCATAAATGCCTCCACTGCTTACAGAGCTCCCTCTACATGGAACATGTTGCAAAAAGACTGGAAACTAACGGTACTTGTTTCATTGAACGACTTTAAATCCAGATTGAGAGCACTTGAGACGGCCTCACGAATTTGTAACTGTTTTATATGGTTTGTATGTCATTGTAAGTGTATTTGTGATTTTTTTTGCTGCCTCTTGGCCAGGACTCCCTTGAAAAAGAGGTTTTTAATCTCAATGGGATTTTCCTGGTTAAATAAAGGTTAAAAATAAAAAAAAATACCTCTTCTGCTTTTTTTTGGTGTTTAAAGTACTTCAGTAAACTCATCGCTTCTCTCAGACAGTGACACTAGAGAGACATCCTGCCTGCAGACTGGAATGGTGGGCGGGGCGCTTCTGAACTCCGACACGCGGATGACTGTCACGCGCGTTGTTCGTGTGCTTGCTTGCGGAGCGTCATTCATTTATTTTTCTTAAATTTATATTTCCTTAGCATTGCAGCATAGCTTCAAGGGTGGTGACCCACCACGCGGAAATGTTACCATCGGAAACCCTGCTTAGGTGGCTCACAACAGCATAGATAGCTAGATAGATAGATGTACTTTATTGATCCCAAACTGGAAAATTACAGTGTGTTATAGTGTTTTGTTTTTTTAATTGTGTGTGTTTCCCAGCTAATTGCTGATATTCGTGCAGGTCACATATGCAGTTGTAGCACAACATACAGAATACCTCTAAAACAGAGATGCACTTTTTATACCCAAGGTTTCTTCTTGTGCTTGAGAGCGTTATCTGTCCTGGAGTGGGACTGAAACTGATTTCCCCAAACCCAATATGTTCTTACACGCTCAGCAAAAGAGACTTTGTCTAATAGTTACTGGGGCTTGGAAAATGATGCCTGCTTTCTGATAAAAGCGTTTTGGGTTTTTTTTGTTCAGGACATTTTCAAGCAGGCCACAGAGGACCGACTGACCAGTGCCTATGAGCTGCCATATTTTGAGGGAGACTTTTGGCCTAATGTCCTGGAGGAAAGTATCAAAGAGCTGGAGCAGGAGGAGGAGGAGAGGAAGAAGGAGGAGAACACATCCTCCACCGAGACAACAGAGGTGAGTTAGGTGGATCTGTGAAGTGAGAATCTTTTTTTTTAATGAACAGATGTTTCTAGTATACCAGAATCAATCGGCAGTGTGTGCTACTCATGTGCTACATCCTGTTTCTCACCATAGATTTTATCAGCCTGAAGTGCTCATTAAATAAAAGCTTTGCGCAGCCAATCTGGCACCGCATAACCACTCAGCTTAATTGTATAATCACATTTTGCCTTTTGTACAATTTCTGCTTCTGAATGTTCATGTGTGTGTTCATTTCTAGGGAGCCCACGCTGACAGCAAGAATGCCAAAAAGAAGAATAACAAGAAGACCAACAAGAGCAAGAGCAGCGTCAGCCGAGCCAATAAGAAGAAGCCTGGAATGCCTAACGTAGCCAATGATCTCTCCCAGAAGCTCTACGCCACGATGGAGAAGCATAAAGAGGTGGGAGACACTGCTGACTAAAACAGATTTTTTAATGTCATGTTTTTCCCTCATCTAAAACACCATTCCATGTGAGAGTGAGGTCTTTTGTATTTTTAACAGAGCCATTAGATGTGTATGGGTATCATAAGAATGACTCTACATAGCATATTAGATACATTTCCAACATCCTTAAACAGCCTTCACAACTAACAGTCAGCTTTCCCCTTTTTCTGCAACTAGGTATTTTTTGTTATCCACCTCTATGCCGGCCCAGTCATTAACACCTTGCCACCCATCATGGATCCTGACCCTCTGCTGACCTGCGACCTAATGGATGGACGTGATGCCTTTCTGACTTTGGCCAGGGACAAGCACTGGGAGTTCAGCTCACTGAGGAGATGCAAATGGAGCAGTATGTGCATGTTGGTGGAGCTGCACAACCAAGGCCAGGACCGTTTTGTGTACACATGCAATGAGTGTAAGCACCACGTGGAGACCCGCTGGCACTGCACGGTTTGTGAGGTAAGACAGAGTGGCAATGTTCACCTGCGTTTTAGAACCAACACCTGTATCAGTTTTAAATGCATATTATCTTGCACTTAAGGGTTCATTTTAAGATTCTTCTATTTGTTTTTAAATCCGTAAATGGCCTTGCCCCGCCTTACTGTCTGAGCTGCTCCATCCTTACACTCCTGCTCGGTCTCTCGGGTCAGCTGATCAGCTGCTCCTAGAAGTACCAAAATCTTAGTGGAAGCTCAGAGGGGACAGAGCTGTTTCTGTTGCTGCTCCTAAACTGTGGAACAGTCCCTTTGCCCATTAGACAGGCCCCTTCACTGTCCATTTTTAAAATTAATCTTAAAACCCATTTTTACTCCTTGGCCTTCAACCCAGCATGCAACATTGATTTTACTTGTTTTATTGTTTTTACTGTATGATTTCTGTTCTTTTTATCCCCTGCCGGACAAAGCCCAAAGGGGGATTATGTTATGGGTCAGTCCATCTGTCTGTCCCACTTTTGTGAAATCAACTCCTCCTACAGTTATGGTCTGATTGTTTTGAAACTTGGTACCATGGTTTGATATACACTGATGATGCGCATATTGTAATTTCACTGTCATCGGATGGCCTTGACATCAGAGGTCAGATTTTCCCTAAATCTTCTAAACACAATATCTACTGAAAGAAATGATGTAGGCTTTTCAAACCAATACAGTAGTTGTATCTAAGACACATCTTGGACGACTTACACCCTCACCTAACTATGGGTTTGGGGTCAAGGGGTCAAAGTTCAATGTTAACATTGCACTTGCACTATGGTAAATGCTACATTTACTATTACTATAAAATGAGTAAAGCTAGGGCCACCAAACCTGGTACACAGGTTCACTCTGAGACCATGACTTCTGACTACAGGTTTGGGGTCAAAAGGTCAAAGGTCAAGGTTGACACTCCCATTGTTCTCTTACTATAGAACCTGTACAGCTCTCTAGGGTCACTAAACCTGCTACACAGGTTCACGTTGGAATCTTGCCCTGCAACTATGGGTTGTATACTTTGTTGTATATTTGTGGATGATGGGTTTATTATAATTTGGTTCTGCCACAGTAATTATATTGAAAAGTTGAAAACTACTCTGTCAGTAAGTATTGGGATCTTTAAAGAAAACGGAGGTAGGGGATATTGCACTCACCTCAGAGTGCTTTTGTTTAGATGTATTTTATTGTTTTCATGCTATACCTTTCTTTTATATTTTACATTTTATTGATCCCTGACGTGCAGCACTTTGTCTCAGCTGTATTTGTTTTAAAAGTGCTTTAGAACTAAAGTTGGATTGGATTGATAAAACATTGTGTTCTTCCTTCTTTGCTACTAGGACTATGACCTATGTATCAGTTGCTACAACACTAAGGGCCATGAACATCAGATGGTGAAGTGGGGACTGGGTATAGATGATGACAGCAACAGTCAAGGGGGAGAAGCTTCCAAGAGCCCACAGGAGAGTCGACGCCTCAGCATCCAGCGCTGCATCCAGTCCCTTGTCCATGCTTGCCAGTGTCGAAATGCCAACTGCTCTCTACCGTCCTGCCAGAAGATGAAGAGGGTGGTTCAGCACACCAAGGGCTGCAAGCGCAAGACCAACGGTGGTTGTCCTGTGTGCAAACAGCTCATTGCTCTTTGCTGCTATCATGCCAAACACTGTCAGGAGAACAAGTGTCCAGTGCCCTTCTGTATCAACATCAAGCAAAAGCTACGTCAGCAGCAGCTGCAGCACAGGCTCCAGCAGGCTCAAATGATGCGCCGCAGAATGGCCTCCATGGCTGGGAGGGCTATGCCCATGCCATCTCCACCTACCTCAGTAGCCCCTGACACACCAAACTCTGTGCAGCAGCCGAATACACCCCAGACTCCCCAGCCAATGCCCAATCAAGCCCCGCAACAGCAGCCACCAAATCCTGCCAGTGTGACTCAAAGCTTCCCCAGCAATGGCCGCAGCAGTCAGCCTCCAACACCAGTGCCCCAAGGTAAACCTGGGCCTCAGTCGTCCCCTCTGCATCAGCAGCAGTCACCTATGGCTAGCATGCCTCACCAACAGCAGCCTCAGCCTCCACAACAGCAGCAGCCACCTCTGTCAACAATGAAAATGGCCCAACAGATTCAGGTGGTAGCCAAGGCGAAGCACAATTATTCCATGAATGGAATGCCCATGAACCATCAACGAATGATGGGGCCCATGCAGGGCCAGATGCCGATGATGCAGGGGCCACGGGTCCCTCAGATGATGCAGCCTATGCAGCAGGGCCAATGGGACCCCGGGATGCAGAATCCCCAGGGTCATCAGCCACAGGTCCCCCCTCAACAAGCCTCCATGTTCCCACAGCAGGTTCAGGGAACTCCCATGTCCCAGCAAGGCCAGCTCATGCAGAGGCCCATGATTCCTCAGCAGCCAGGTCTCCAAATGCCAGGGGTCATGCCCCCCCAGATGCCCTCACCACAGGGCATAACGCCACAGCAACAAAACTTGCCTCGGGGTATGCCGAGTAACATCCCCCCAAGTGCGCTGCAGGAATTACTCCGTGCCCTCAAATCTCCCAGTTCTCCACCGCAACAACAACAGGTCCTGAGCATCCTCAAGTCAAACCCTCAACTTATGGCCGCGTTTATTAAACAGAGGACAGCTAAGTACCAAGCTAGCCAGCCGCAACAGCAGCAAGCCCAGCAGCAGAACCCTCAAGCCATGCTGGGGACCCCGGTTGGAATGCAGGGGATGGGAGCCTTGCCAAACCAGGTTCATAGACCTGGGATGGGACCTCAACAGCAGTCTCCTCAGCAGGTGGCACCCCAGGGCATGGCACCCATGGGCCCCCAAGGCCAAATGATGAATGCTGCTCAGAATGGAAATCCACAACTGTACCGCAGACAGCCAATGCTCAGGATGCAGCAGCAACAGGGAGGCTTGCCTCAAGGCCACGGTCAATTTCCACAGCAGCAGCCGGGACCACCAAGTTACTCCCAGCTCAGAATGCAGCAGCAGATGGCTATGCAAGGAGGTGGGGGGCCAGTAGGACAGCTCCCTCCCACTTCCCAAATGGGCCAACCTGGAATGGTGATGGATGGGCACCAGAACATCCTCCAGCAGCAGCGCATGGTTCAGCAGCAGATGAGCTCTCCGGCTCGAGCCAACTCCATGAGTCCTCAGCCTCACATGCTCCAAACCCAAGTGCAAGCAGCTCACTTATCAGGCCAGACAATGGCAAACACCTTGGGGGGCCAAGTTCGCTCTCCAGCCCCAGTGCAATCACCTCGTCCGCCTTCACAGCAGGCCCCGCATTCCAGCCCCTCCCCACGGATACAGCCCCAGCCTTCCCCTCAACACGGTGCTCTCCACTCCAGCTCTCCCCACCACGGACTTGGGGGCCCACTGTCAGGCTCCATGGAGCAGGGACACTTGGGAACACCAGAGCAAAATGCCATGCTCCCACAAATTAACACGCCAAACCGAGGGGCGTTGGGCAGTGACATGGGCATAGCGGGGAGCACAACAGGAGACACGCTGGAGGAATTTGTTGAAAGTTTGTAGCATTTTGAGGCAAACAAACGGCCTTGCTCTGTTTTTAGCTGAGATTTTTTTTGTAATTGCTGATGTTTAAAAAAAGAAGAAGCTAAAAGGAATACAATAATGGAGTCTTACAAGGCCTGTGGACTGTGAACCATTGACTACTTTTTCTTAATATACAGAGTCGTTTATTACTTGCTGATGAAGAGAAGACAACAAAGACGCAAAGAATATATTTTTGGTTCAGACCAGCCTTGCAAGACTTTGCCCTGGTCTTGTCGTTTTGTTGTTTTAATCCTTTTCATTTGTTATGCTCTAGTATTGTTGTTTGTTTTGTTTTTAAGAAATACGTCTCTAAATGAAAAATTTCATTTAATTATTTTTTATGTTTGGAAAATATTGTATTTGTGTTGAGAAGACTGTAAAATTATTTGTGTGGGAATTTTTCGCCAGGTTTCACCTTCTTGCTCAGCTTTTTTGTTCCTGGCTAATTTATTCTAATATGCCATTTTTCAGAAGGACTGCCTTTTAGGAAAGCCTTAATTTCTTTCCTGCAGAGTTTAAAGGAGATTAACGTATTTGTATAGATTTAGGAATTGTTGCACACACTCAAAACACAACATACGGATGAAAGAGAAACCTGCGTTGAAATGCATTATTGTTCACATGTGCCGGAATATTCTTTTTACTGGCCTGGGCCCAGTGTTCGTCTTGCAGATGTTCAAACATTGCTTTGTCTCTCCTTTGGTCTGAAGACATTTTTTTCTTCCCTCAAGTCTTGACCTTCTTTTGCCTGTGGTGGGAAGTAACCTGTTTGACTGCTGATGTGTTAGGAGGATTTTTGTGCATCATTTTCTCTCGCATTAAACTTGAATTGATGACGAACTATTCTCTAATGTAAGTCATGCAGCTAGACAGTACTGTAAATATGCAGAAAATGAGAATTGAAATCACTGTACAAACTGGTTCAAATGGCTCATTTCGTACTTATATACATATTGTTAAATAAACCTGTGTGCCACAGACTTGACCTGTTTGTTTTTCTTTCATCAAAATCCATCCAGTAGTGTTACAGTATCTATCGCAGTCCCATCACGTAGTGACGACAGTTACGGGTGTTGTTTTCACTGACGGCATTGGACTCTTGCCAGCTACTGTTGATGTCAAAGGTCCGCAAAGTTCTTTTGAGAGTTCTTGGAACCATTATGTAGAGATGCTCTTCAAGCCGGTCTACTGGTCGCAATGTTTTACAGTGGTGTGAAAAAGTGTTTGCCCTCTTCCTGATTTCTCATTTTTTTGTATGTTTGTCACACTGAAATGTTTCAGATCATCAAAAAAATTTAAATATTAGCCAAAGAAAACACAAGTAAACACAAAATGCAGTTTCTAAATGAAGGTGTTTATTATTAAGGGAAAAAAATCCAAACCTACATGGCCCTGTGTGAAAAAGTGATTGCCCCCTAAACCTAATAACTGGTTGGGCCACCCGTAGCAGCAACAACTGCAATCAAGCGTTTGCAATAACTGACAATGAGTCTTTTACAGCGCCGTGGAGGAATTTTGGCCCAATCGTCTTTGCAGAATTGTTGTAATTCAGCCACATTGGAGGGTTTTTGAGCATGCCACAGCATCTCAATCAGATTCAGGTCAGGACTTTGACTAGGCCACTCCAAAATCTTCATTTTGTTTTTCTTAAGCCATTCAGAGGTGGACTTGCTGGTGTGTTTTGGGTCATTGTCCTGCTGCAGAACCCAAGTGCACTTCAGCTTGAGGTCATGAACAGATGGCCAGACATTCTTCTTCAGGATTTTTTGGTAGACAGCAGAATTCATGGTTCCATTTACCACAGCAAGTCTTCCAGGTCCTGAAGCAGCAAAACATCTTCAGATCATCACACTACCACCACCATATTTTACTGTTGGTATGATGTTCCTTTTCTGAAATGCTGTGTTTCTTTTACGCTGGATGTAATGGGACACACACCTTCCAAAAAGTTCAACTTTTGTCTCGTCAGTCCGCAGAATATTTTCTCAAAAGTCTCGGGGATCATCAAGATGTTTTCTGGCAAAACTGAGATGAGCCTTTGTTCTTTTTGCTCAGCAGTGGTTTTTGTCTTGGAACTCTGCCATGCAGGCCATTTTTGCCCAGTCTTTTTCTTGTGTTAGAGTCATGAACACTGACCTTAGCTGAGGTAAGTGAGGCCTGCAGTTCTTTGGATGTTGTTGTGGGGTCTTTTGTGACCTCTTGGATGAGTCGCTGTTGCGCTCGAGGTAATTTTGGTTGGCCGGCCGCTCCTGGGAAGGTTCACCACTGTTTCATGTTTTTGCCATTTGTGGATAACGGCTCTCACTGTGGTTTGCTGGAGTCCCAAAATTTTGGAAATGGCTTTATAACCTTTTCCAGACTGATAGATCTCAGTTACTTTGTTTCTCATTTGTTCCTGAATTTCTTTGGATCGCAGCATGATGTCTAGCTTTTGAGGATCTTTTGGTCTACTTCACTTTGTCAGGCAGGTCCTATTTTTTTTTCCACAATATTTTTTTATTGAACCTTTTTTACAAACATAACACAAACAATCAAACACTAACACTAAAGTAATTTAAAAAAAAAATAAAAATAAAAAAAATAAAAATAAAAATTGTACAAAAAACACCAACAACCACTAACAAAGGCAGGTCTTCAACAATGCTCCTCTGTTTAGTCTAGGCAATCCATTACATAAGTATACATATTATACATTCACCAGTTTGGAATTTACAAGGTCCACACACATCATTCACCTTCTTCCTCAAAAGTTATGTTTAAATTCTTTACATAATCAATGAAAGGTCTCCATATATTCTCAAACACAATTTCCTTTGATTTCAGTATGTATGTTATTCTTTCTAGTGGAAGGTTTGTTAACATCTGTCTTGACCACTGGGTCACATCTGGTCTATGAGTCTTTTTCCACAGTAGTGCAATACATTTTTTGGCATTAAGCAAACTGAGGTCTATAAATGCTCTTTCACTCTTATTAAAGTTATGCTTTTCTCGATACAGACCCAGCAAAAACAATTTAGGATTCAATATGATTTGTTTTGAAATTATTTTTTCAATTGTTACCCTCACCTCTTCCCAAAACATTCTAATTTTTCTACATTCCCATAAACAATGAAATAGGGTTCCTTTACTTTCCATACATTTTGTGCACGTATCTGGTATGTTTTTGTTATATCTATTTAATTCCACCGGTGTAACATACATCTGCATTAACCATTTAAAATGTATCAATTTAAGACGTACATTTATTGATTTGGTTTGAGCTTCTGTACAAGCCAATTCCCATTGTTCCTCTGAGATTTCAGTTTGCAGGTCTTCTTTCCAATAATTCAATCTTTTCTGTGAGTTTTCACTTGAGAATAGTGTCAGTGAGTTATAAAACTCTGAAATAATACCCTTTCTCTTACTATCTTTCGTCAAAATTTTTTCCAAGGATGAATAAGTAGGTCGGATGAGAGCATTATTTTGATTTGATTGAATAAAGTTCCTAAGCTGAAGATATTTTAAAAAATGTGTTCTGTTAAGATTAAATTTGATCCTCAGTTCTTCAAAAGACATTATGTTATCTGATCATGACAGATATAAAACTTGAATCTTTTGAATCCCTTTTAAATTCCATACTTTAAATACAGCATCTGCTCTCCCTGGTTTAAAATATTGATTACCCCATATTGGGCTAAATTGTGACAGTAAGTGTGGTTCTTTTAAATATTTTGTGGTTTCACACCATATTTTGATCATATGCTTTACAAATGGATTTTTAACTTGTTTCTGTAATTTTTTTGCCGAGTCTGAGTATATGAATATGGGAAGAGGTAAAGGTAAATTGTATGATTCCATTTCAGTCCAGTGAGGAAGATCATTTGATGAAAAATATGTCATAGACCTCAGTTGTGCTGACCAGTAATACAACATAAAGTTTGGACATTTCAGACCTCCACGATCAAATGGTAAATATAGTAAGGACAGACGTAATCTAGCCTTCCTATTGTTCCATAAAAATTCCACTAACTTTTTTTAATTCTTGAGAATAGATCTGAAGGTGGTGGTAAAGGAATGTATTGGAAAAAAATAAAGTATTTTGGGTAAAATATTACTTTTAAGTATATTGATTCTCCCAATCATCGACATTGGTAGTGACATCCATCTCTGAAGTAACTCATTAATGTCTGTCATTAAGGCTTCATAGTTGGCACTGGCGACTGATTCTAGCTAAGGCACAATTTGAATTCCTAAATATTTAAACTGATTTACAACATTGAATTGATTTACCTCAGGAGCTGGGTGATTTCTCTGGGTCTCATTTAGCATTAATATTGAAGATTTAGCTTTATTTATTTTATATCCTGATATTTCCCCAAATTTTTTTATTAAATTCAACAAGGTCGGGATTGATTTTTTAAGATTCGACATAAACAAAATTATGTCATCGGCATACAGGGAGATTTTATGTTCTGTTGGTCCTACTTTAATTCCATATATTTGTGGATGTAAACGTACTGCCATCGCTAAAGGTTCAATTGCCATAGTAAACAGTAAAGGTGAAAGTGGGCAGCCTTGTCGACATCCTCTATTGATATTTATTGATTTTGAAATATTGCTGTTTGTTAGGATTTCTGCTGTAGCATTATTGTATATTATCTGAACCCATTTTATGAAATTATTTCCAAGTCCAAACCTTTGTAAAACTTCAAAAAAGAAAGGGCCATTCGACCCTATCAAAGGCCTTTTCGGCGTCCAATGATAGGAGAGCTGTATCCGGTGCTTCTTTATTAGAATAGATAATATTAAATAGTCTTCTTACATTATGGAAGCCTTGTCTTCCCTTTATAAAGCCATTCTGATCTCGGTTAATAATATTTGGTAATATTTCTTGTAGTCGTCTTGCTAAAATTTTACAGATTATCTTAAGGTCAGCATGTAATAGGCTTATTGGTCTCATATTTTCACATTTATTAGAGGGTTTACCTGGTTTTGGCAACAGTATAATTAAGGCATTATTCATGTATGGTGGTAAATTACTATTTTGAAATGCTTCTAAAACCATTTCCAAAAATGGTTTTATTAATTTATTCTTAAATTTTTTATAAAGGTCAACTGGAAGACAATCTGGTCCTGCACTTTTTCCTGATTTCATATTATCAATGGCTAGCCCAACTTCTTCTTGACTAATTTTAGACTCCAGTATCTCCCTGTTTTCATTTGGAATACACGGTATAGATAATCCACCCAGAAACCCATTTAGTTTTGTTAAGTCAGTTTCATTTTTTGTATCATATAATTTTTCATAATAATCTCTAAAGGCACTGTTAATTTCTAAAGGATCTACAACTGCCTGTCCGTTACTTATAATACTGGTAATTGTGGTTAACCCCCACAACAGACTGGGACAATCAGAGCGCGCATCTGGAGCGATTAACATTACAGTGAAATGTGTGTATTAATGTCAACAGGCAGCCTCGCTTCGTCTAGCTTTTTCCTGCTCAGTACTGTGATGTTAATGTGCTATTCATGCATTGTGTTCATGCTTCCTGCTCTTACTGTGATGTAAATGTCCCATGCCTTTCATGTATTGTCTGTAGTTGGGTATAAAAGCTGCATTGCTCTGTAACTCACTCTCTCACTCTTACCACTGCTTCTGACTACTGCTGCTGAGAGCCTGAGGACCCGCTCCAGCCTGCCTGCACAAGGGCTGGAGCAAGTTCCTATGATGGCGGTATGATTTAATAAACCTACTTAAAACCCTCAGTTCGCTGCTTATAATTTTTTACCGCCACAGTAATTGGTGTTTTAAATTCTAATTGTTTAATCTGCCATGCCAATAATTTTCCTGATTTTTCACCTTGTTCATAAAAAGATTGCTTCAATCTTAGAAGACTCGAGGCAGCTCTATTCGCTGATTTTTTGTCATATTCAGCTCTCAGAATCAGTAATTCGTTCTCTAACTGTGGATCACTTCCTGCATACACTTTTTCTTGAAGAATTTTTATTTTATGTTCCAATTGGACTCTCTCCTCTCGAGTCTTCTTAGATTTTGAACCTGTATAACTAATAATATACCCCCTAATAAAAGCTTTGAAAGCCTCCCACTTTATACATGCTGATGTTTGTGTAGTATTGATATCAAAGAACTCATCTGTTTTTCTATGTATTTAACAAATTCCTCATCCTGAAGCCATTTATGCTGAAATTGCCATCTACCTGGTTCCTTTGTCAATTTCTTATCTACATATATTAGACAGCAGGGTGCATGATCAGAGATCACAATATTATCATAGAAGCAGTTTTGAATCTTGGACCTTAATTCTGTGGAGATCAAAAAATAGTCAATACGTGAGAATGTCTTATAGGTATTAGAATAACAAGAATAGGCTTTAACTTGTGGTTTCATTTCTCTCCATATATCTAGCAATCTCAATTCTTTCATAAAATGATTAATGATCATCCTGCATCCATTGTCTGTACAGTCCAGTCCTGTTGATCTATCTATTCAATGTACAATTAAAATCCCCTGCTATTATATGTTGCCCTGTAAGTGATGATAAGATAAGAAATAAATTAGCAAAGAACTTCTGATCATCTATATTGGGACCATATAAGTTCACAAGATTTATATTTTCTAATAGCAAAGAACCTTGAATGATTACATATCTTCCAAATTTGTCTCCAATTACATTTTTCACCTGAAAAGGAACTGATTTATGTATGAGAGTCATAACTCCCCTGGCTCGGGATGAAAATGAAGAGGTGAATACACTTCCCTGCCATCTACTCCTAATTCTTTTAACATCCTCCTCTATCAGATGAGTTTCTTGTAAAAACACAATTTTTGAACCTATGTCTTTTATTTTATTCATAACTTGTTTAAGTTTTTTTTAAATTTTGTAGACCTCTGCAATTCCGTGAAGTTAAATTAAGATTAATGCTTTGGTCTATGATCAATAAGGAGTTTGAGATTACCTCGCAATGTAAACATGCTCATACAGAGAAGCAAAAACATGAGTGGTTGAACATTCATCCTACAAACTACACACAAACAAATTCCCCCTTCCCACATTCGTGGTAATCCCCCCAAAATCAAAAAAAAAATTCCGTCTCCCGCTATAGCCATTGACTGCTCCACACCCGCGAGGACCAGCCAAAGCCACTCCTTCTTCATCCTCCCAATCACCCTAACTCTACTGCTTTTAATGACGTAACATTAACTCTCTTCTGTAGTTTTCCAACTTAACTCCAAAATTTTATAGCAACTTTGTACATCATAGGTTTTTTTTTGTTTGTTTGGGTTTTTTTTTATAATATATAATACTGTGGGGATCATGAAATGATGAGACTGGATGATTTCTCAGTATGGTTTATTCATCTCAACTCCCCAGCTTTCTCTCTCTCAGTCAGGAAAAAAGAGCAAGAGCTGCGGTAAACCCACATACATTTATACCCACACATCAAACACAGAATCACACAATCAAGTCACATCCTTCTATTTACACTTAATCACTTCAAAAGTCCTCTTCGCTCTTCTGTCTGACCCCAGGAGGTCAGACGGTCCTTTCAGGCTCACGCTCCAGATCCTCTGATTTCCTCCCAAGTCCGCAGGTGGTCCAGACTCATTGTCCATCTGAGGCGTGATGTCAATACACACCGCAAGCTTAAAGTCCTTCTATGCTTGGGTCTCTGCAGTGAAATATGTGAGCTACATAATGTTACCATTATGGGCGCTACATCACTCCCCCCCAAACGCCAAAGAATGGACACCCCCGATAACCTTATCCTAATGGCAATACAGCATATGTCACCCCCCACCTGCGGAATTTACAGCACGGCCTACACAGTTTGATCGAAACACACATCACTCTGCCCGTAGTCTGGGCTTCAACCTCCTCCCAGACTTGCTGTACGCAGGTTTCACAGCCTGTGTTGTGCCGTCTTGCGGCGAATCTGTGGAATGAGGGGGAGAAAGGTTATTTGTCCCCTGCGGGGCCTCCAGGGGCCGTTCCCTGAGTGGTCTGCCGCGTCGAGGCGTCCTCGCCGGTCGTACAGATTCGTCACGCAACACAAAGGCAGGCTTTAATCTATCAGTACTGATTGTTTCTTTCCTGCCCCCCAAATCTAGCACAAAATATTTCTCCCCGGTTTCCAGCACTCGAAATGGACCGTCATATGGTGGGCGGAGACTGTGTCGCTGAGCGTCGTGCCTGACAAAAACAAATTCAGCGTTTTGTAAAGCCTTGGGAACAAAAACACGCGGAAAAGTGTGATGAGCGGGGCCCGGGAGTATTTCTGCTCCCGTGCCAATCAGAGGCCCCCGCACCGGGGGGCGCCCTGGTGCCGCATGGGCTGGTAGGAACTCGCCGGGCAGCCTGAGAGGTTGCGCAAAAACCAATTCTGCGGGTGAGGCATCTAAGTCCTCTTTGGGTGCCGAACGCAACCCCAATAAAACCCATGGTAGTTTGTTTACCCAATCTGCATCCGTGAGCGACGCTCTGAGGGCTGCCTTCAAAGACCTGTGAAAACGCTCGCATAAACTGTTGGCCTGTGAGTGATAAGCGGTAGTGCGGTGGACTGCCGCTCCTAAGCCGCTGGCCATTGCTGACCACAGTTCCGACACAAATTGAGGTCCCCTATCGGACGTAATATCCGACGGAACCCCGAACCGCGCTACCCAGGCTGTTAAAAAAGTGCGAGCCACCTCTGCCGCTGTGGTTGACGTTAACGTGACCACTTCTGGGGCCCACTAGGTCTACGTGCACATGATCGAATCTCTTAGCCGGAATGTGGAACGGTTCTAAAGGGGCCTTCGTGTGCCTGTGGACTTTGGCCCGCTGGCAAGCCATGCAGGCTTTCGCCCACTCTTTCAAGTGCTTGCACAGGCTCGGCCAAACAAACTTCTCCGCTACCATTTTCACCGAAGCGCGTACTCCTGGGTGCGCCAGGGAGTGCACCGCGTCAAAAACGCGACGGCGCCACGCGGCCAGTACCACCGGGCGCGGTTGCCCGGTGGATACGTCGCAGATTAGAGGGGGTGAACCGGTTTGTAAACTTTTGCTCTCCAGCCTTAACCCTGTTGGTCCAGACAGGAGCGCGCACACGTCTGCGTCTCCGCTCTGCTCCGCTGCCATGGCTGCATAATCTATCCCCACGTGAACAGGGGCCGCGTGCGCGTCCGCGCTGTTACCCCGCCCCGCGTCTGCGGTAGTACAACCCGCTTCCGGGCTGACAGGCGCTGTTACCGCACGTGAGAGACAGTCCGCTACTACGTTGAGTTTACCGGCTACGTGCTGAATATCGGTGGTAAATTCCGAAATTGCGGCCAGCTGTCTCTGCTGCCATCCTGACCACGGTTCTGAAATTTTGGACATTGCAAAAGTGAGTGGTTTGTGGTCGACAAACGCGGTGAAACGTCGCCCCTCCAGCCAGAACTGGAAATGGTGAATGGCCAGGTGGAGCGCTAGCAGCTCCCTGTCAAACGCGCTGTATTTCCGCTCAGCATCGCGCAAGCACCTGCTGAAAAAAGCGAGCGGTTGCCAAACCCCGGCGACTTGCTGCTCTACAGCGGCCCCTATAGCCACATCTGACGCGTCGGTGGTTAGCGCTATGCGGGCTGATGGGTCTGGGTGAGCCAGCAGCGCTGCGTCTGCCAGTGCTTTTTTAACCTCTGTGAATGCGCGCTCCCGCTCCGGGGACCACTCGATCGCATTGGAGGACTTCTGCTTTTTAAGCGCGGCGTATAACGGTTGCATAAGCTGCGCTGCGTGGGGTATGAAACGGTTATAAAAATTTACCATTCCTAAAAACTCTTGCAACGCTTTGACCGTTTGTGGCTGGGGAAACTCCGCCACTGCGCGTACTTTGGCCGGCAGAGGGATTGCTCCCTCTGGGGAGACGCGGTGTCCTAAAAAATCGATTTGCGCTACGCCAAAATGGCACTTGGCTGGGTTGATTATCAACCCGTGCGTTCCCAACCTCTGAAAAACCGTGGTGAGGTGTTTTTCATGTTCCTCCTCGGAGGCACTGGCGACTAAAATATCGTCCAAGTAGACAAAAACGAAAGGGAGGTCGCGCAACACGGCATCCATCATTCGTTGGAAAGTTTGCGCGGCGCCTTTAAGGCCAAAAGGCATGCGTAAAAATTCAAAAAGTCCGAACGGGGTTATTACCGCTGTTTTGGGAATGTCCTCCGGTCGAACCGGGACCTGATGATAACCGCGGACCAGGTCTATTTTAGAAAAAATGCGCGCCTTCGCTAAGTGCACTGAGAAATCCTGGATATGCGGAATTGGGTAGCGGTCCTGCGCTGTGGCATTGTTTAACCTGCGGTAATCACCACAAGGTCTCCACGAGCCGTCAGCCTTAGGCACCATATGTAGTGGTGATGCCCAGGCGCTCTTTGAGCGGCAAATTATGCCCAACCTTTCCAGGTTGGCGAACTCCTCGTGCACTATGGAGAGCTTAGCTGCATCCAAGCGCCGAGCTTTCGCAAAAACTGGTGGGCCACGTGTGGTGATAAAGTGTTCCACCCCGTGCTTCGCAACCTTAGCTGAAAACATGGGAACTGTGAGTGCTGGGAACTGGGTTAGAAGAGTGTGAAACTTACCGCCTGCTGTGGCGACGTTGGTCTGTACTGGCGGCGGGGACACTCAAGCTGCACAAGGGATAGAACAAAAGGAGAGTGCATTTACTAGGCGTCTATTAACCAGATCCACTAACAAGCCATGTGAGCACAAAAAGTCAGCGTCTAACATGTTGAAACTCACCGCCGCTACTATGAAGGTCCATTCATAGGTGTGGCCGTGCAAGGACAGGCGTAGAGTCCTTTCCCCGAACGTTTTGATCGACGAGCCGTTCGCCGCCGTTGCTCCGTCTCCGCGGGGCCCCGCCACACGATCCGCATAGGTCGCGGTGATGAAACTCCTCTGGGCTCTGGTGTCCACGAGGAATTGCCGCCCGGAGCCCGCGTCTGTTAGATAAAGCAGCTTGTTCTGTTCATCGAGAGTTGAAGCTGCTAACGACCCCCGGCCCGGGCATTTCCCTGTTTCTTGAAACTGCACGGCGGGATGCATCTGTGCGCCTTCTCAGCGAAGCATCGATGGTAAAAACAGAGGTCGTCTCCCTCCTCTGCCTCGGGACCGCGCCGCTACCGTCGTCGCTGGGGTTGCTCCTGCTGCCTCTGGCTCCTCCCTGCCTCCGGCCGCCATGCCGAGGTCTGCTGCTGCCACGGAAGTCTCCTGCTCGTTGCAGGCGTCGAGGAGCTGCTGCGCTTCCCTGGCCAGCGCTCGGAAGTCTTGCTGGTTCACACACCTCATGCCAGACAGGGTACCTCTCATGTGTGCTGGGAGGGTCCTCAAGAAGATGTGTTTGAACAGAAACGTATCGTTGTCTGTCCCGATCAGCTGCAGCATGTCCTCCATGAGGTTGGTCGCTCTGCGTCCTCCTCTGTCGCGCAGGTCCAGAAGCTGCCTGGCCCTCACCTCGGCTGATGGCACAAAACTCTCGATGAGGGCGGCTTTCAGCACGTCGTACTTGCCAGCAGCGGGCGGCTGCTGCACCAGGCTCCGCACACATCGAGCTGTGCGGCTGTCGAGTCTTGCGATGACATTATGAAACTTGATGTCATCTGCTGATATTCCCCCAAGCACGAACCGCGATTCCGTGTGTGGGAACCATGAGTGCGGGTCGTCTTGCCAGAACTCGGGGAGCTTAATCGAGCCTGTGCTCGTGCGGTCGGTCTCCGGTGAATCCGGGTCAGGGTAACGTTCTCCCGGCATCGTACGTCTTGGTCACCAATGTGGGGATCATAAAATGATGAGACTGGATAATTTCTCAGTATGGTTTATTCATCTCAACTCCCCAGCTCTCTCTCTCTCTCAGTCAGGAAAAAAGAGCAAGAGCTGCAGTAAACCCACATACATTTATACCCACACATCAAACACAGAATCACACAATCAAGTCACATCCTTCTATTTACACTTAATCACTTCAAAAGTCCTCTTCGCTCTTCTGTCTGACCCCAGGAGGTCAGACAGTCCTTTCAGGCTCACGCTCCAGATCCTCTGACTTCCTCCCAAGTCCGCAGGTGGTCCAGACTCATTGTCCATCTGAGGCGTGATGTCAATACACACCGCAAGCTTAAAGTCTTTCTATGCTTGGGTCTCTGCAGTGAAATATGTGAGCTACATAATGTTACCATTATGGGCGCTACAATACAATCTATATTTTGTAAACTTGCTATATGCTTCAGATCAGTCAGATGCCTGTGCAAATACTTAAATATTCTACCTTATATTTTGTTCATGCTTAGCTCCCACCAGTCTCTTCTTGGATCTTCTTGATGAACTCCTGCGCCTCCTCAGGGGTCTTGAAGATGTGGGTTCTGCCCTTATACGTGACCAGCAGTCTTGCAGGATAAATCACTCCATGACAAATCCCAAGGTTGAGCAGCTCTTTACGGGCGGGGTTGAACTGTTTCCTTAATTGTTGGATTCCTGTGGCCAAATCTGGGCAGAACCACACCTGTTGATCCTGGTATTTAATTTCTCCTTTGGCTCGCGTCGCGTTGGAGATCGTCATCCTGTCTCTGTAGCTGAGGAACTTCATAATCAGCGTCCTCGGTGATGCCTTGTTACCTCTCGGTGGGCCAATTCGGTGGGCGCTTTCTAAGACGACTGATGACTGCAGCTCCGCGTTGTTCAGCGCTTCTGGGATCCACTTTTCCAAAAAGGAACATGGATCCAGACCCTCCGTTCTCTCCGGGAGACCCACCAGCCTCAGGTTGTTCCGTCTCGACCGGGATTCTAAATCCAGAACATTATCTTCCAGACGTTTATTTTTTAATTCCAATGTGCGCACCTTTAATTGTAGGCCGGTGACGTCATCCTCAGCACTGGCAATTCGGAGCTCCACCTGCGACACCCGTTCCATACAGTCGCTTAATTCCTTTCTCATTTCTTCATTCGCTGCTATAATCCCATCAAATTTAGTGGAGAAGTCTGCTCTCATTGAACTAATGGCAGCGAGCACCGCATCTGTGCCGTCACCAGCAGTCACCGCTCCTCCGCTAGCTTGTTCCGCCATATCTGGGGATTTTTCTGCTGCGTCACAGACGTGAAAGTCCGTTAACTTGGACCGTTTCGGCGGTTCAGATTTTCCTCCACCTGATTTCCCAGCCTTAGGCTTTACTGGCATGTCCTCGCCCAAACGCTGGGATAGTTTTTGTTCCAATTGAGAGAGTTATTTGCCGATTTTTTTATTTTTAGGAGCAGAGTAGAGGGAAGCACGTCCTCCTACGTGGCGGCCATAACCGGAAGTCCTGGCAGGTCCTATTTAAGTGAGTTCTCGATTGAGAACGGGTGTGGCAGTAATCAGGCCTGGGTGTGGCTAGAGAAATTGAACCCGGCTTTCCAAAGATGTGATAAACCACAGTTATGTTTTAATGGGGAGGGGGGGATCACTTTTTCACACAGGGCCATGTAGGTTTGGATGGTTTTTTTTACCCTTAATAATAAATGCCTTCATTTAAAAACTACATTTTGTGTTGTTATCTTTGTCTAATATTTAAATTTGTTTGATGGTCTGAAACATTTAAGTGTGACAAACATGCAAAAAAATGGCAAATCAGGAAGGGGGCAAACACTTTTTCACACCACTGTATATTGAAGTGTTTTAAGATCACGATTAATGTCTGTGTCTTAAGAGTGGTCGACCTAATGATCTGTTGCCATGGGAGAGCCGGCCATAAAGTATTTGCTTGGGATAACAGTTATTGTCCATCCTATGTACATACATGCCCAAGTCAGCACAGGCGCCGCTTGTGGAGGATTGTAAATGGATTGGTTGAGCTACACAGTTCTAAGACCTTTGTATCCAGCATTTTTTTTTTGGGGGGGGGGGCAAGTAATGTTTGCAATTTTCTGCAGACAATGTAGGTGGAAGGTGTTGAGATGCTGTTCTTGATTACGTAGGCCATGTTTCACTACCGTAAAGCGGTACAGATAAGACACACGCTTCGTAGACACATACTTTGGTTTTGAGAGTAATAAATGTGTTAATAAGTGTTAGTGTAACCCTGTTAAAATGTTGCGAGAAGATAGAGCCTTGGCAGTGGTATGCATTCTTGGATCACCTCCATAATTAATGGGTTCATCCTTCAGCCGAGGACCACCACTGGTAAACATGTCATCCAGATCCATCCAGTAGTTTTTACCTAATCCTTCTAACCCGGTGGGCAGTGAGGGCCAATCCACTGCAGGTTTTCTGTTTCATCAGGTCTCTTCAGACGTTTTCACTGATCAGCTTAAAAAATTGCTAATCAATGAAAGCACCTACTGGAGAGACTGGGTGGAGCAGAAAACCTGCATTGGATTCGCCTTCCATGGCACGATTGCTCACCCCTGTACATTGCAAGAAGATGGGGCCTTGGCAGAGATCTGCACTCTTGGATCACCTCCAAAGTCTAATGGGTTCATCCTAAAGCCAAGGACCACCTCTGGTGAGAATTTCATCAAAATCCATTGAGTGTTTTTTGTGTAATCCTGTCAACAGACAAACAAACCGCCCCCCCTTGACAGAGATGATTCTCCAGTGGGTCTGCATCCAGGTTGTGCTCAAGGTCAGAATCAGCTGTCAGGTCCTAGGCATTTAAGGTCACCAACTTATACACACGCTATGAGTAACTGTCTTCAACTTTCAGTAGGATTGGGTTATACAGAGACAAAGCTTTGTTGACCTTACTGATTGTTTTTTTTCCACAATATCTTTATTGAACCTTTTTTTTTTTTAACAAACATGATACAAACAATCAAACACTAACGCTAAAGTACTACAAAAAAAAAAAAAAAATGCACTAAAAACACCAACAACCACCAACAAAATCAAGTCTTCAACAATGCTCCTCTGTTTAGTCTAGACAATCCAATACATAAGTATACATATTATGTTCACCAGTTTGGAATTTACAAGGTCCACACACATCATTCACCTTCTTCTTCAAGAGTTATGTTTAAATTTTTTACATAATCAATAAAAGGTCTCCATATATTCTCAAACACAATTTCCTTTGATTTCAGTATATATGTTATTCTTTCTAATGGAAGGTTTGTTAACATCTGTCTTAACCACTGAGTCACATCTGGTCTATGAGTCTTTTTCCATAATAGTGCAATACATTTTTTGGCATTAAGCAAACTGAGGTCTATGAATGTTCTTTCACTTTTATTAAAATTATGCTTTTCTGGGTACAGACCCAACAAAAACAGTTTAGGATTCAGTATGATTTGTTTTGAGATTATTTTTTCAATTGTTACCCTCACCTCTTCCCAAAACATTCTTATTAATCTACATTCCCATAAACAATGAAATAGGGTTCCTTTACTTTCCATGCATTTTGTGCATGTATCTGGTATATTTTTGTTATATCTATTTAACTCCTCCGGTGTAACATACATCCGCATTAACCATTTGAAATGTATCAATTTAAGGCGTGCATTTATTGATTTGGTTTGAGCTTCTGTACAAGCCAATTCCCATTGTTCCTCCGAAATTTCAATTTGCAGATCTTCTTTCCAGTAGTTTAATCTTTTCAGTGAATTTTCACTTGAAGATAGTGTCAATGAGTTATAAAACTCTGAAATAATACCCTTTCTTTTACTATCTTTCATCATCATTTTTTCCAAGGATGAATAAATAGGTCGAGTGAGAGCTTTATTTTGATTTGATCGAATAAAGTTTCTAAGTTGAAGATATTTAAAAAAATGTGTTCTATTGAGATTAAATTTGATCCTCAGCTCTTCAAAAGACATTATATTGTCTGCACATGGCAAATATAAATCCTGAATCTTTTGTATCCCTTTTAAATTCCATACTTTAAATACAGCGTCCGCTCTCCCTGGTTTAAAATATTGATTACCCCATATTGGACTAAATTGTGACAATAACTGTGGTTCTTTTAAATAGTTTTTAGCTTCACACCATATTTTGATCATATGCTTTACAAATGGATTTTTAACTTGTTTTTGTAATTTTTTTGCCGAATCTGAGTATATGAATATGGGAAGAGGTAAAGGTAAATTGTATGATTCCATTTCAGTCCAGTGAGGGAGATCATTTGATGAAAAATAATATGTCATAGACCTCAGTTGTGCCGACCAATAATACAACATAAAATTTGGACATTTCAGACCTCCACGATCAAATGGTAAATATAATAAAGACAGACGTAATCTAGCCCTCCTGTTGTTCCATATAAATTCCACTAACTTTTTTTTTATTCTTGAGAATAGATCTAAAGGTGGTGATAAGGGAATGTATTGAAATAAATAAAGTATTTTAGGTAAAATATTACTTTTAAGTATATTGATTCTCCCGATCATCGACATTGGTAGTGACATCCATCTCTGAGTTAACTCATTGATATCTGACATTAAGGCTTCATAGTTGACGCTGGCGACTGATTCTAGCTTAGGCATAATTTGGATTCCTAAATATTTAAACTGATTTACAACATTGAATTGATTTGCCTCAGGGGCTGGGTAATTTCTCTGGGTCTCATTTAGCATTAATATTGAAGATTTAGTTTTATTTATTTTATATCCTGATATTTCCCCAAAATTCTTTATTAAATTCAACAAGGTTGGAATTGATTTTTTTAGATTCGACATAAACAAAATTATATCATCGGCGTACAGGGAGATTTTATGTTCTGTTGGTCCAACTTTAATTCCATATATTTGTGAATGTAAACGTATCGCTATCGCTAAAGGTTCAATTGCCATAGTAAACAGTAAAGGTGAAAGTGGACAGCCTTGTCGACATCCTCTATTGATTTTTATTGGTTTTGAAATATTGTTATTTGTTAGGATTTCTGCTGTAGCATTATTGTATATTATTTGAACCCATTTTATGAAATTATTTCCAAGTCCAAACCTTTGTAGGACTTCAAAAAGAAAGGGCCATTCAACTCTATCAAAGGCCTTTTCGGCGTCCAATGATAGGAGAGCTGTATCCGGTGCTTCTTTATTAAAATAAATAATATTAAATAGTCTTCTTACATTATGGAAGCCTTGTCTACCCTTTATAAAGCCATTCTGATCTCGATTAATAATATTTGGTAAAATTTCTTGTATTCGTCTTGCTAAAATTTTACAGATTATCTTAAGGTCGGCATTTAATAGGCTTATTGGTCTCATATTTTCACATTTATTAGAGGGCTTACCTGGTTTTGGCAGCAGTATAATTAAGGCATTATTTATGTATGATGGTAAATTATTATTTTGAAATGCTTCTAAAACCATTTCCAAAAAAGGTTTTATTAATTTATTCTTAAATTTTTTATAAAGGTCAACTGGAAGACCATCTGGTCCTGCACTTTTTCCTGATTTCATATTATCAATGGCTAGCCCAACTTCTTCTTGACTAATTTTAGACTCCAATATCTCCCTGTTTTCATTTGGTATACACGGTATAGATAGTTCGTTCAAAAACCCATTTAGTTTTGTTAAATCAGGTTCATTTTTGGTATCATATAATTTTTCATAGTAATCTCTAAAGGCTCTATTAATTTCTAAAGGATCTATAACTACCTGTCCATTACTTATAATACTGGTAATTGGTGTTTTAATTTCCAATTGTTTAATCTGCCATGCTAATAATTTTCCTGATTTTTCACCTTGTTCATAAAAAGATTGTTTCAATCTTAGAAGACTCGAGGCAGCTCTATTCGCT
Source organism: Pholidichthys leucotaenia (assembly GCA_020510985.1). Taxonomy (NCBI): domain Eukaryota; kingdom Metazoa; phylum Chordata; class Actinopteri; order Cichliformes; family Pholidichthyidae; genus Pholidichthys; species Pholidichthys leucotaenia. The sequence continues at coordinate 283,764,350 of CM035838.1, forward strand.
GATTTTTTGTCGTATTCAGCTCTCAAAATCAGTAATTCATTCTCCAACCTTGGGTCACTTCCTGCATACACTTTTTCCTGAAGACTTTTTATTTTATGTTCCAATTTAGCTCTCTCCTCTCGAGTCTTCTTAGATTTTGATCCTGTATAACTAATAATATGTCCCCTAATAAAAGCTTTGAAAGCCTCCCACTTTACACATGCTGATGTTTGTGTAGTATTGATGTCAAAGAACTCGTCTATCTGTTTTTCTATATACTTGACAAATTCCTCATCCTGAAGCCATTTATGCTGAAATTGCCATCTACCTGATTCCTTTGTCAATTTTTTATCTACATATATTAGACAACAGGGTGCATGATCAGAGATCACAATGTTATCATAAAAGCAGTTTTGAATCTTGGACCTTAATTCTGTGGAAATCAAAAAATAATCAATACGTGAGAATGTCTTGTAGGTACTGGAATAACAAGAATAGGCTTTAACTTGTGGTTTCATTTCTCTCCATATATCTAACAATCTCAATTCTTTCATAAAATGATTAATAGTCATCCTACATCCAATGTGCGTACAATCCAGTCCTGTTGATCTATCCACACCTGGATTCAATGTACAATTAAAATCCCCTGCTATTATATGTTGCCCTGTAAGTGATGATAAGATGAGAAATAAATTAGCAAAGAACTTCTGATCATCTATAAGATAAGATAAGATAAGATAAGCCTTTATTAGTCCCACAAAGGGGAAATTCCAGGATTGCAACAGCACAGGGATAGCAACACTCAGAGCAACAATCAGAAGGCAAGAAAAAAAACAAAAAAAAAAAAAAAAAAAAAAAACAAGCAAGCAAGAGCAGCTAATATACATATGTACGTATTACTATAAAATATATATATATACACACACACACAGACACACAGTGCAGAGCATTGTAGCTGGATGGAATAAATATATGAATATATGAACACACTGTGCAGAGCATTGTAGCTAGATGGAATAAATATGTAAATATATAAACACCCACAGTACGGAGCATTGCAGCTAGGTGGAATAAATATGCAAGTATATAAACACACACAGTGCGGAGCAATGTAGCTAGATGGAATAATATGTAGATATATAAATATATAAACACACCCAGTGCTGAGCATTGTAGCTAGATGGAATAAATATGTAAATATATAAACACACACAGTGCAGAGCATTGTTGCTAGATGGAATGAAACAGCATAACCGTCTACTTAGTTATCCTACATGGTATGATTATGTGCCCATACATATTCTCACCCTCCATAGCGACCGGTAAGTTCCTAGTTGTATGCCGGAGGGGACCATTGTGTAAGTCTATTGCATCTTTTGCATTCAAAAAACTATTAGTTTGTTACGTCTTTTTGCTATCTCTGCGAGCAGCCCTGCTTAGGTTGTACAGTCTGACAGCCGTTGGTAGGAAGGACCTACGAAACCTCTCGGTTGTGCACCTGGGATGATGTAGTCTGCTGCTAAATGAGCTCCTCAGTGCATTCAGTATGTCCTGCATAGGGTGGAACTCGGACTCCAGCAGAGATGACAGTTTAGCCACCGTCCTTCTCTCTCCTATCTCCTCCATCGGATCAAGGCGCTGCCCCAGGACAGAGCTAGCTTTCTTAATCAGTTCAGTTATATTGGGACCATATAAGTTCACAAGATTTATATTTTCTAATAGCAAAGAACCTTGAATGATTACATATCTTCCAAATTTGTCTCCAATTACATTTTTCACTTGAAAAGGAACTGATTTATGTATGAGAGTCATAACTCCCCTGGCTCGGGATGAAAATGAAGAGGTGAATACACTTCCCTGCCATCTACTCCTAATTCTTTTAACATCCTCCTCTATCAGATGAGTTTCTTGTAAAAACACAATTCTTGAACCCATGTCCTTTATTTTATTCATAACTTGTTTAAGTTTTTTTAAATTTTGTAGACCTCTGCAATTCCATGAAGTTAAATTAAGATTAACACTTTGGTCCATGATCAATAGAGAGTTTGGGATTACCTTGCAGTGTAAACATGCTCATACAGAGAAGCAAAAACATGAGTGGTTGAACATTCATCCTACAAACTACACACAAACAAATTTCCCCTTCCCACACTTGTGGCAAACCCCCCAAAATCAAAAGAAAAATTCTGTCTCCCGATATAGCCATCGACCGTTCCACACCCACGGGGAACAGCCTAAGCCACTCCTTCTTCATCCTCCCAATCACCCTAACTCTACTGCTTTTAATGACGTAACATTAACTCTCCTCTGTAGTTTTCCAACTTAACTCCAAAATTTTTAACAACTTTGTACATCATAGTTTTTTGTTTGTTTGTTTGTTTTGTTTTTGTTTTGTTTTTTTAATATATAATACAATCTATATTTTGTAAACTTACTATTTACTTCAAGTCAGTCAGATGCCTGTGCAAATGCTTAATTATTCTTTTTTTTTTTTTTATTTTTTTTATTTAAGTTTTTGTAAAGGGTATACAGGTCGTTACAGCAATGCAGTGTTTACATTTTCATCACATGTTCCCTTATTTTCTGATATCTGACAACATTGGAAGATTAATTCTTACAACACCCCTTATTTTTTTTTTTTTTTTAAAGTGAAAGAAAAAGTGAAATTAAAGAGAAAAAAAAACAAAACAAAAAACAAAAAAAAACCAAACAAACCAGTAAAAAACAAACAAAAAGAAAAAGTAAGTAAATAAAGATAAAAGAGCATCTGAGTAGCATTGGAACAAAGAGCAGAACCATTATTGAAATGGTATTTGTCAAAGATTAGATCTAATGGAAGACACATATGCGGTCCAGGGTTGCCAAAAGTTCATGAACCCATCCATGTCCTGTCTCAGTGCGAATGTCAACTTTTCCATCGAGTAAATGTCTTGGATCACGTTAGTCCAATCTTCAGGTGTAGGACAGTCCTTCAACATCCATTTTTTAGTTAGAGCTTTTTTGCTTGCCAATATTAAAACATTGAATAAGTATTTTTCTCCTCGTCTTTCCAGTGAGTCCGGTAGTAAACCCAAATACAAAGTTACAAAAGAAAAGGGAACTGTAATTTTGAATATTTTCCCCAATATTGTCTGTACATTGGACCAATATTGGTGGATAACTGGGCATGACCAAAACACATGAAAATGATTTGCAGTCTTTTCACCACACAAGCGCCAACAGTTCAATCCCTTATGGGTAAATTTGATTTGTGCAGGTGTTCTGAAAAATCTTGCCAAGTTTTTCCATCCAAATTCTCTCCACTGCAGGGATGAGGTACTTTTCCATTGCTGTTTATTTAGCTTTTCCCATATTTCCAGATGTAAAGTGAAATTCCCCTCTTTTTCCCATCTCTCTTTTATATAAGATGTGTTGTCTCCTTTTAAGTCTTGAAGACCTTGGTATATTTTAGAAATGTATCTGATCCCTGGGATCCCTTTATATGCCATTAAGAAGACCTTCAGAACACCTGACTGGGCCCTTTCCAAAACCTCCTTTTTAAGTATATTGTTTATGTGGTGTCTAAGCTGGAAGAACCTGTAAAGGTCTTGATTTATTAGGCCTTGTTTTTTCAAATCTTCAAAACTTCTTAAGATTTGCCCTTTAAAAAAATCGTAATATTTTATCAGCCCCTTCTCCTTCCACTTTTTAAATCTGGTGTCTGTTTTATTAGGAGTAAAGTCCTGATCATAGGCGATCCATTGCAGAAGTCGATAGGGCTCTTTAGTTTGATTCTCTCTGACTATCTTAAACCAAATTTTTAGCGGGGTCTCTATCCACGGGTTAGTGTTATTCAAAAGCTTAGGTAAGACATTGTTCCCTATTATCGCCTGTAGGGGGATGTCACTTGTTATTTGGCATTCGATCTCCTTCCATTGTGCAGAGTAGACTGGGTTACATATCTCTACTAAAGTTTTAATTTGTGCGGCTTTAAAGTAGTCCCTGATATTTGGCAGCGCGAGCCCACCTTTGTCTTTGTTTAGCTGTAGGGTTCTATATCTGATTCTAGGTCTCATGCCCTGCCATATGAATCTTGAGATCCTTCTGTCCAGCTCCTGCCATGTTTTTTTGGGAGGTTCTACCGGTATTGTTTGGAAAAGGTATAGAAGACGTGGAAGTATATTCATTTTGACTGCTTCAATTCTTTGTGCAATACCCAAGAATGGTATCATATTCCATCTTACTAGGTCAGATTTTATTTTTGTCACCAGTGGATCATAGTTTAGTGATATAATTTTGTTGAGTTGTTTCGGGATATTGACCCCCAGATATTTCATAGATTCCGACTCCCAGTTAGTTTTGAGTTTGCTTAGTGAATAATGATTTGGGTCATAGTTGAATGTTAAAACTTGGGTTTTATGCATATTTAATTTGTACCCCGATAAATCTCCATACTCTGAAAAAACTGAGGTTAGTTCTGGTAAAGAAGTGTCCGGCTGCCCTAGGTATATTAAAATGTCATCAGCAAAGAGTGCTATTTTATGTTCCTTCTGACCAAGTGTAATACCTTGAATTTTTTGGTTTTGTCTTATCCATTGGCTCAGAGGTTCTATGAAGATTGCAAAGAGCAGTGGAGACAGGGGGCAGCCCTGACGACATCCTCTTTCCAGTTCAAAAGATGATGATAAATTACCGTTAATCCTTATTTTAGCTGTTGGTTTTTTATATAATGCCTGTATAGTTCTAATGAAGTTGTTATGAAAATTGAAACTGGATAAGATTCTGTATAGAAAAGACCAGTCAACCGAATCGAATGCTTTTTCAGCATCTAATCCTAATATGACTGCATTTAAGTTATATTTTTTTATATGATGAATTATGTGTAAAGTGCGTCGAATGTTGTCTTGTGTCTGTCTTTGTCTTATAAAACCTGTTTGGTCTAAATGAATTAGGTCTGTCAGTATATTCTCTAACCTTTTGGCAAGGATAATGGTAAAAAGCTTATAGTCCTGATTTAGTACACTGATTGGTCTGTAGTTGGAGCACTCTAGTTTATCCTTTTCAGGTTTAGGTATAACTGCAATGACCCCTTCTCTCCAGGAGGGGGGGATTTCCCCTGTGTGGAGGACATAATTAAATGTTTTCAGGAGGAGAGGAGATAGTTGCTGTTTAAAGGTTTTGTACCACTCTGCTGTATAGCCATCAGCTCCTGGGGATTTGTTAGCTTTAAGTTTCATAATTGCTTTTTCCAATTCTTTAGAATGTATTTCTGACAGTAGTGTTTTATTTTGTGACTCCGTAAGTTGGGGAAGGTTTAATGTGTTTAGGAATGCCTCGGATGCGTTTTTATGTTTTTTGTGGGAGTATAAGTTCTTATAGTAATTCTCGAAGTTTTTAAGAATATCCTGAATTCTGAATTTTATTTCCTTTGATACTGGGTCTCTGATTTTGTAGATTGCTCTTTCTGTTTGATGTTTCCTCAATTTATAGGCTAGCAATTTTGCCGATTTACTGCCTGCTTCATAGTATTTTTGTTTCAGAAATGTAAGTTTCTTCTGGATTTCTATTGTGTAGATCTCATTTATTTGGTTTTTAATTTCCTTAATCTTGAGCGAGTCAGTAGAATGAGTGTTGCCTTTGTGTTCTTTTTCTAGGTTCCTAAGTTCTGACTCTAATGTGGATAGTTTTTCTTGTCTTAGTTTCTTTTGGGTTGCCAGTTTTGCAATAATCTTTCCTCTTATTACAGCTTTACATGCATCCCACAGTATTAAAGGGGATACTTCTCCATTATCGTTATCTTCCAAATATCTGAGAATATCTGACTCCAATTCATCTTTCAATGGTCCTTTCAGGACATTTGAATTTAACCTCCAAGAAAATGTATTATTTGTGTATTTTTGGATATTTAAGTCCATGTAGATCGGACTGTGGTCGGAGAGATCCATCAGTCCTATTTTACATGTTTTTACTCTACCAATGTCTCTATTAAACATAAAAAAATAGTCAATCCTTGAGTAAGATGAATGTGGAGTTGAGTAAAATGTATAGTCTTTTACACTGGGGTTGAGTTCCCTCCACACATCACAGATTCCCATTTCTTTTAGTAGCATCCGAGTCTTCCTGTTTTGGGTGTTATTTTGATGTGGGGAATTACCAGAAGCATCCCAGTATGGATTCAGTCTAAGATTGAAGTCCCCACCACATATCACTAAACCTTGAGCTTTAGTTATCATTAGGTCGAATACATTTTTATAAAATTTCCAGTTAGCCCCTGGGGGAGCATACACATTCAGCAGGGTGATATCTTCTCCCTCTAGCCGCCCAGTTACCAAACTGTATCTCCCTTCTTTATCTTTGTGTTCTGATTTTTTTTCAAATGTAATTTTGGTTGATATCAATGTCGCTACTCCCCTCCTCCTCCCTGATTTATATGAAGATGAAGAGATCATTTTAAACCCTTGTCTACTGAGTTTATTGTGTTCCACGTCTGTTAGGTGGGTTTCTTGTAAAAGTATTATTCCTGCTTTGTCTTTTTTCATTTTGCCTAGAATCTTGGATCTTTTAACTGGATTCAGGATCCCTTTTACATTATATGAAATTATTTTGGTTACACCCTGTTTCTCCATTGTGTTGTTTTGTTTAGTATAACTGTGTGGTGGCCCTCTTTTGTGCTACTCAGAAACTGAAAGAACATTAAAAACAAGAAAAACATTAAGAACATAGTGTAAAAAACTTTAAAACAAAAAACTGTCAAAAGAACTTCCTGAGCTGAGGTCTTTTTAAAGACCCTGTAAGAGCCTTGATGGAGTGAAGGCCCTGAGGGAAATTCCTCAAACTCTGTTACGTGTTGAGGGCCCTCTCGTACCACTGAAAGTAGTCCCATGCTTTTAACGTGAGTTTCAGAACCCAATCCAAACTTGTAATGATTTTTTTTTTTTTTTTTTTCCTTTTATGCCTAAACCCTGTGAAATTGTGTGCACCCTCCCACCCCCATCACATCAAACATTCACGCAAAAACAGTATTTGTTAGTATGAGCAGAACATGTGGATTATTGTCACATTTCTATTTTAACAAGTTTTTTTTTTTTTTTTTATTACAAAGACTTATTTGTTTCAAATAATATGATTGTTCCATGAAATGTTTTACCACATGCTGAATATGCATCTCCTTTAATGTTTGTTACCTTGTATGAGGGAGGTTGGATATGCGGATTGATTCAAGAGGAAGGGAAAAAAAAAAAAAAAAAGGTCGCTATTCCAACCTGAAAACGGATAGTTTATCCGCGACGCTCTGGTGCTGGGTTTCCCGCTGCTGGTCCGTGGATTTTGAGGGTCTTTGTGTTGTCCATGTTTGCGCTTTGATCTTCTCACTCGGGTCTGCTGCGGGTTTAAACACCGTTACCGGGAGCCCTCTTCTCGCCATGTCAGCTGTTGCTTCTTCCGCCGAATTATAGAGACACGTTTCATCGCCGTAGAAGACCCTTAACTTCGCAGGAAATGGTGTCTGAAAGCGCAATTTCTTCTCTCTTAACACCTTTTTCGCGTCATTGTATTCCCTGCGCTTTTTAAGGACCTCCGGGGCGTAATCGTGTTCCACGTAGACTTTTCTCTCCTGGTGCATAAATCCTTTTTTCTGCCAGGCCAGTCTTACAACCTCTTGTTTTATTTTGAAATTGGAAAATCTTACCAACACCGAACGTGGGGGCGCTTCCGCCGCCGGCCTAGCGGCTAATGAACGATGTGCCTTTTCTATCTTCAAGTCGGTGGTTTGTGGAATATCCAATTTCTCTCTTAGTAAGGATTCCACGCATTCTGCCATTGAGTTAAAACCATTTTCGGTTCCTTCTATCAGACCATGAATTCTTATGTTGTCTCTTCTTTGTTTTCCTTCTTGGTCGGTTAGCTTAGCCTCTATAGCTGCTTGTCTTTTGCGTAGGTCCAGCACAGAATCTTCGAGCACTTTTATTCGATCCTCTGTTTCCAAGATTCGGTTCTCGGCCTGGTCCACTCTGCTGTTTGTCCTTTTCAATTCTTCTCTGAATTCCCGAAATTCGGCCGTAACATCTCGGCGAAATCGTCGTAGTTCCTCAAATAGTGATTTCAGGCTAACCCTTTTGTTAGCTATCACCAGCTCCTCGTCTTCTGAACGGGGATCTTCCAGTTCAGATTCTCCGGCCGATACGTGTCCTAGCCTGGAGAATTTCAGTTTCTTCTGTTTTCCTTTAGACATGATGATTTTGTCTTTTGATTTTCACTCCTCCAAAAATCCGTTAAGTTTGATTTTCAAGGTGTTATCCTGGATTGAGTCTGAGAGCTTCAGTGTTAAGCTGCAGTCGCCATGGCGTCCAGACCGGAAGTCAAATGCTTAATTATTCTACCTTATATTTTGTTCATGCTTAGCTCCCACCAGTCTCTTCTTCTTCTTTGATCTTCTTGATGAACTCCTGCGCCTCCTCTGGGGTCTTGAAGATGTGGGTTCTGCCCTCATACGTGGTCAGCAGTCTCGCAGGATAGATTACACCATGACGAATCCCAAGGTTGCGCAGCTCCTTACGTATGGGATCAAACTGCTTCCTCAATTGCTGGATTCCTGTGGCCAAATCTGGGTAGAACCGCACCTGCTGGTCCTGGTGTTTAATCTCTCCTTTTTTAGCTCGTGCAGCATTGAAGATCTTCATCCTGTCTCTGTTGCTAAGAAACTTCATAATTAAGGTCCTCGGCGGTCCCTTATCTCTCCGTGGGCCAACACGATGTGCTTTTTCCAGAACCACTGCTGATTGCAACTCCTCGCTGCCCAGCACCTCCGGAATCCACTTTTCCAGAAAGGAACATACGTCCCGACCTTCTGATTCCTCTGGAAGACCCACCAGCCTCAAATTATTCTGTCTCGACCGAGATTCCAAATCCAAAATATTATCTTCCAGAGATTTATTTTTTTTTTCCAAAGTGCGCACCTTTAATTGAAGACGGCTGACGTCATCTTCAGTACTAGCGAGACGGAGCTCCATCTGCGCCGTTCGTTCTACACAGTCACCCAATTCCTTTCTTATTCCTTCCAACGCTGTCATAATCCCATCAAATCTAGAGGAAAAGTCCACTCTCATTGAACTCATGGCAGCCATCAGCGCATCTGCGCCATTCCCCGCAGATATCGCAGCGTTGCCAGCCTCCTCCGCCATATATGGAGTTTTGTTTACTGCGTCACAGACCTGAAAGTCCGTTAATTTGGACTGTTTCGGCGGCTCGCTTTTTCCTTTTCCTGGTTTTCCAGCCTTAGGCTTCGCCGACATATCTTCGCCCAAATGCTGGGATACGTTCTGTCCCAAATGAGAGAGTTATTTGCCGATTTTTTTTTTTTCCAGGAGCAGAGCAGAGCGAGACACATCCGTCCTACGTGGCAGCCATAACCGGAAGTGACCTTACTGATTGTTGACTAGGTCAGAATGAGCTACTGTCTTTGATGGTCTGTGGCTTTTTGTTTATCAATCTCTACTTTTTCAGAAATAGAATTTCAAATTTTCTAAATTGACTTTTTTGGTGGTGACAGTGACACTTGTGAGCATTTAGGCTCATAACATAATGGATTAGATCTATCCACATGCGGGGGTGGGGGGATGAGAAGTTCATAGTGGTCAAACTTGACCAAATGTGGTTTATTTTTCAGCCGCAGGGATCCAAGCGCTGCAACACCGATGGAAGAAGTGCGTGGACCAAAGGGAAGACTATGTTGATCAAATGTGGTCAATTGCAGTGGTCGAATTTGACCACTGTGACCTTTTCAGCCCCCCCCCCCCACCAATATAGGCAATTGTCTATCTTGCTGAAATGCCTGTTTTGATTGTCATGCACACCAGTCAGAGTGAGCTACAATGTTGCAGGGTGTCCTTGGTCATGCGACCATGTAGAGGGTAAAAGGAAAGGATGTGGAGGCGAGGCACGAGCGTAGGGTGACAGAATCTTTAATAACCCTCTAACACACGTACAGCCTATGGCCCCAGCATGGACCGCTGGGGCTCGGTCTGTAGAAGCCTCTCCAGTTTCTCTGCATTCTGCCTTTATAGCTTATTATTCACTCATAGAAACTGGGGCTGGCACATTATGCATAGTGTGTGTACACAGCAATTGTGTGGCGCGATTATCATGACACTTGTTACATACCCTTTCATACCTTATTTACAGACAGGTGTTGTGATTATGCATTTGTGTGTAACAAAAGACCTGGGCGACACATTAACATAACCATCCACATGTTCACACTTCGGCCGCTGTTCTCTAGTCTCAGCGGCTCCGGGTTATTCTCTCGTCCCTCAGGGGGTGCATAACTTAACAGTCCATTGTCCTGCTTTCTGGGTGTGAGAAAGCCCCCAGCTGTGTCCAGTGTCCCCGTGCACTGGGTCTTGTGTCCACCACAGCCACACAATTTTGTTAGGTTTCATCCATCCATCCATCCATCCATCTTCTACTGCTTTTCCAGAGGTCCGGGTCACGGAGGCAGCAGTTCGAGTGTAACGGATGCCAACTAGCACTGTTCGGCGTAGAACGTTAGTAAACCTCCCTCCCGAAAAAAGCCTCATACAGTATCGGTAGCGCTGAGCTATCGGTCGGACCTTTAGCTCAGCGCGATCGTGCTGTGCCTCCCATGCTCGAACTGTGTAGTTGACTGAGAGGTCGCGGGTTCGTGTCCCGTGTGGGGCGAACTGCGCAGGATGATCTCAGTCACAATGGTGCCGTGAACCCGGGATGGGAGTGAGGTTTAAGGGGGAGAGTGTAACGGATGCCAACTAGCACTGTTCGGCGTAGAACGTTAGTAAACCTCCCTCCCGAAAAAAGCCTCATACAGTATCGGTAGCGCTGAGCTATCGGTCGGACCTTTAGCTCAGCGCGATCGTGCTGTGCCTCCCATGCTCGAACTGTGTAGTTGACTGAGAGGTCGCGGGTTCGTGTCCCGAGTAGGGCGAACTGCGCAGGATGACCTCAGTCACACAAGCAGAGAAGCCCAGACTTCCCTCTCCCCAGCCACCTGCTCCAGCTCTTCAGAGAGGATACCAAGGCGTTCCCAGACCAGCTGGGAGACGTAGTCTCTCCACCGAGTCCTGGGTCTGCCCCGGGGTCTCCTCCCAGTGGGACGTGCCTGAAACACCTCAAGTGGGAGGCGTTTGTTAGGTTTCAAACATTTGATAATGCAGCGGTCAGGCTATTACATATATTAAGCCTTAAATGAATTAATGAATGAATGAGGCCGGAATGGAGGAAAAACAGAAGTCACAAGTTTTGGAGAGCTATTTCATGCTGTCTCTACCCTATAAGGTCAGCCCAGACTTTATTTCTGACACCTTCAATTCTTTGCTAAAATGTCCACCCATGACAAAAATGACAAACCAAGATTCTGGTCACAATAAAATGCGACTAAGAAAAGTCCAGTTTTATCTTGACAAAATATATTTTTAGGCAATCTGTGGTGTCTTGTGCAATAAAATCAGTGCAGAGTGACATTTTATTCTGAGTATGTAAATGTACGTGTATCACAACATATTTCAGAAAACAAATGTGGAGATAGTATAACATACATTTAAATGTATTTCTTCTGTCATCCAGACATTAGATGTGACACTCAAATAATGAATGACATCATTTTTACGGCTCACCAAATGCCCCCCAATAATCAATTAACGTTAGCATCGTAAAGTTAATTCATATTGTGATATCCTACCGTGTAGCAATGATCACACTTGAGTTATTTCTTTGGCTAACTCTGCCGTTTATTCTGCAACACACATAATATGACTGAACATGGATTCTGCGCGGGGTTTTCACACTCTTGTTCTAATGTGTCCCCTTAATAGTAGTGCTGAACAATACAGGTAGTTCCCCCTAGAGGCATGTGCCAGTAATGTTTTAAATTAGACTTGCAGTCTACCACATCCCTCCTCTCTAGATTAAACTACTTTTAATTACACTAGCCAATTATGCTAGACATCCTGGAACTCCCATTTAACCCTAAACAATCACAGTTACTTTTAACTTCTTAAACACATGTGCCATACACATAATTTCTTTCTCTTTTTTTTTTTTTTTTTTTTTTTTACATGTATAACACACATAACAGTCTAACTGGGGATTTGGTTTGACTACCGCATCCCAGTGAGGTTCCAGGACGCATTCTTGTCCTGTGGCTGGGGAACTCACTACTGACTAAGTATAGTCCTTCAAGTAGTCTGGAGCTTTCCTAGCTCGCTGAGATCTTCTCACGGCGGGTGAGCCAACTGCAGGTGAAGACTCAGACTGCTCCACTGTTTCGGCTGCTGCAGTGCTGCCCGTAGAATCTGCAGAGACGGTTACCTCAGGTTTCACCTGAAGTGGTGGTTCGTTGATGCTCTCCTCAAGATGGGTGTCAGACAACACCTCTGGTGCCATCGGCAGGGGAATGGAGCTCCTACCACGAACTTGGTCGATGTGTCGCCTCACCACTTGTCCATGACCTAATGTCACCTTGAATGACACAGGGCCTGTCTTTTCTGTTATTTCTCCTGGTACCCAGGCTGGTCCTGAGCCAAAGTTGCGGGTGTAGACCACGTCTCCTTCTCTCAGTATTCTCTCTCTAGCATGCATGTCATGATAACCTTTTTGTTTCTCTTGTTTATCATGCACTTTGTTTCTGAAGTCTGGATGTATTAAGTCAAATGTTGACCTCAACTTCCTTCCACACAACAGCTCAGCTGGTGACTTGCCAGTTGTAGATTGGGGTGTTATTCGATAGCTGAACAGAGCTCTCGACATTCGGGTTTCAATAGAGTCTCCTGTCATCTTTTTCATGAGTGACTTGAATGTCTGCACGGCCCTCTCGGCTAAGCCGTTAGAAGAAGGATGGTATGGCGCAGTCGTGATGTGACGTATGCCATTCTTTTCAGAAAACTCTTGGAACTGTTCACTCGTAAAACATGTACCGTTATCTGATACTATGATTTCAGGTAGCCCATGTTGGCTGAAACTCTTTCTAAGACATTCAATGGTAACAGTAGAAGTAGAGCTACTCACAGAATATGCATCGATCCACTTTGAGTATGCGTCAACTATGATCAGGAACATTCTTCCCATCCATGGACCTGCGTAGTCAATGTGAATTCTTCTCCATGGTTTATCTGGAACTTCCCAGGGATGTAGTGGGGCTGCTGGAGGACTGTTCCTGTTCTCCTGGCATGCCGCACATGACTTCACAAGCGCCTCCACCTCTGCATCCATGTTGGGCCACCACATGTAACTCCTCGCCAACGCTTTCATGCGAGTGATGCCAGGGTGTGCTTGGTGTAGTTGTTGCAGTAAGGCATTCCTACCAGGTGGTGGAACAACCACGCGTCCTCCCCACAGGATACAACCTTCCTGGGTGCTGAGCTCATCCTGTCGTCGGGCATAGGGAATGAACTCAGGACTGTTCATCTTCGGCCATCCTCGCAAGATGTATTCTCGCACTCTTGCTAGAACAGGGTCTTTGTCTGTCCACTTCTTTATTTGTTGTGCGTTCACCAGGGGCACGCCGATATCTTCAAACAATAGCACTCTCTCCTCCTCCTCAGGCGTGCTGTCTCTTCCTCTATCCAAGGGTAGCCTACTCATCGCGTCAGCATTCGTATGGTCCCGTCCGGCTTTGTAAACGATGGTGTACTCATACGCTGCTAATGTAACGGCCCATCTCTGAATTCTCTGAGATGTCATCTGGGGTATGGCTCTCATTTCACTGAACAGTGAAATTAGTGGCTTGTGGTCAGTCACTATAGCGAACTGTCTCCCGTACAGGTATTTGTGGAATTTTTTTACACCAAATACTACTGCAAGGCCCTCCTTGTCTAGCTGGGAGTAGTTTTTCTCAGCTGCACTAAGAGTTCTTGAGACGAACCCTATGGGTCTCTCTGAGCCATCCTCCATACGATGAGAGAGTACAGCACCCACACCGTAGGGTGATGCGTCACACGCCAGGATGAGTGGTTTGTTTGAATCATAGTGCACTAACACACTACAGGACTGAAGTAGCGCTTTGGACTCTTCAAACGCCTTCTGCTGCTTGACCCCCCATGACCATTTTTCTTCCTTCTTAAGTAAGGTATGTAGTGGTGCCAGCAGCGTGGAGAGCTTTGGGAGGAACCTATGGTAATAGTTCAACAAGCCCAGGTAGGCTTTTAACTCAGTAACATTTTGTGGCTCAGGCGCCTCCGCAATGGCTTCCACTTTGTCTGTTAGAGGGTGTAGACCACTGGCGTTGATCTTGTGGCCTAGGAACACCACCTCTTTTCCCATGAACTCACACTTGCTTCTTTTCAACCTCAGACCGCTTTTCTCCAACCGTTGAAGCACTTCCTTCAGCGTTTTCAGATGTTCTTGTTCATTTGGTCCTGTACAAAGGATGTCATCCAAATAAACGGCAACATTCGGAATTCCACCTAGGATGCCCTCCATAGTTCTCTGGAATATAGCAGGACTGGAAGCTACTCCAAATGGTAAGCGTGTGTAGGTATATAAGCCTTTGTGTGTATTGATGGTTACATACTTTCTTGATTCTTCTTCCAAGACTACTTGTTGGTAGGCGTGACTCATGTCTAATTTCGTGAAGTGTCGGCCGCCATTCAGCTGTGCGAAGAGGTCCTCCACTTTAGGAATTGGATACTGATCCACCCGTGATGCTCGATTGACAGTGAGTTTGTAATCTCCACATATTCTAATGGAGCCATCCGGCTTTCTCACTGGGACTATGGGCGCCGCCCATTCTGCAACCTGCACTGGCTCAATGATCTTGTCATCCAGCAGCCTCTGTAGCTCGCTTTCAACCAGTGGCTTGACTGCATAGGGTACCGGTCGGGGTTTGCAGAATCGTGGTTGGGCCTCCTTGTCCACATTAATCTTTGCAGTGACACCTTTTAGCTGTCCCACGCCTTCTTTGAACACCTCAGCGTGTCTTTCGAGGATCTCCTCCAGCTGCAATTTGGGCTGAGATTCCACTTTATTCACCAACTGATCAATCATGGCCAGTTCTTGTAGCCAACTTCGCCCTAGTAGATTTGGTCCTTCGCTCCCAACTACTACTACAGGTAAGTCCTTTTCTTTGTTTTCGTGCTGCACCTTCACTTGTGCCATGCCTAGCACGTCTAGCTTCTCTCCTGTGTATGTTTTTAATTTTAATGAACAGGGATTTAATTCTGCTGTGTCTGTTTTCTTCCACAGTTGTGTATATTGCTGTTTACTTAATATGGTTACTCCACAGCCTGTATCAACTTCAAATGTTACTTTCATTCCATTAACATTCATGGTACGCGTGATGGGCGCTACCTTGGTCAGCTCCTCTGACGTGTTGTAAATTGTGTGAAAATCCATGTCTTCTGTATCACTTTCTCCCTTCCCTCTCAGTTGATTCGCTCGCTGTTCCTTTCCTGGGCCCTTGTTTTCATACTTTTGCCCATTAACTGTCGCTTTCAGCACCTGTGCGCTGTCCACCTTTATTCTACATGCTTTCTTAATGTGCCCTCGCTTGCCACAATTATGACACAGCTCAGTGGCAAATTTGCACTCGGCGGCATTGTGCTGGCCTTTGCAGCGATAACAACTGGGGAATTTGTGCTGAGTTTTGTCAGTCAACACTTTGTGGACACCTACTTGGGTCTTAGGCACATGAACATGCGTTGCTGTGTCCTCTGTTAGCTTCCCTTGCATCTCTCTCACATCTTTAGATGCTGTTTCCATCGCTTGGCATAATTCCAAAGCCTTCGCAAAAGTGAGTTTTGTTTCAGATAAAAGTCGCCGTTGCATTCGGTCATCATTCACTCCACACACAAGTCTGTCTCTTAACATTTCTTCCAATGAGTCTTTGTAATCACAGTGCAGTGTTAATTTCTTCAATTCTGCCACATACTCTGCTATGGACTCAGTGTTCCTCCTTATGCGTGAATTAAATTTGAATCGTTGCACTATTTCACTCGGTTTGGGGCTGAAGTGCTTCTGAAGCTCAGCAGTAAGCTGGTCGTACGTTTTATCTTTCGGTAATGCAGGGCTTATTAAATTTCTCAACAAGCTGTAAGTAGTTGCACCAACTCCACTCAACAGTACAGCCTTCCTTTTGTCTGGCTCCTCAATGTCATTAGCTTCGAAGAAAAAGTCCAACATTTCACTATATTCTTCCCATGACTGAGTCGAGTTATCAAAAGGGGTTACCGTTCCGATTACAGCCGCCATTGCTCGTCGTGGTGGGGAAACCTCGTTTTTCCTCCTCTGAACTTGCACTCGAACTACTGGAGTCACTTGAGTTCGCCACACTTGCAATGTTCTCTGTTTCTCGCCGCTGATTTTTTTCTTTTAATCCTCGTCGCCAATTGTGTGATATCCTACCGTGTAGCAATGATCACACTTGAGTTATTTCTTTGGCTAACTCTGCCGTTTATTCTGCAACACACATAATATGACTGAACATGGATTCTGCGCGGGGTTTTCACACTCTTGTTCTAATGTGTCCCCTTAATAGTAGTGCTGAACAATACAGGTAGTTCCCCCTAGAGGCATGTGCCAGTAATGTTTTAAATTAGACTTGCAGTCTACCACACATATAGAGACTTTTAATCGTGTAATTTGTCGAAGCCCTCCTAATCACGGCGTTTCTGCTCTCCGGATTTTGTGACAAGGCTGTGGTAATTTCCATTAAGCAGGAAATTACACATTTCTTTGTAAAAGTTGGTCATGTTCCCCTCCTCAACCACGAAAACTCTCCTACATACAGCCAATGACCATGACTTACGGTCACACCGTAACAACGAACAGCCAATCATATTGTGTAACGTCATGAGCAGGCGCAGGACCCGAGCACATATGGTACCTACACCGGCCAGTACTCGATTCAGTGTTTTCTGCCATGTATTGCTTCGCTTTTTTCCCCACGTTTTTAACTTACATAATTTTACTTTAATTGACCACAGTTTGACCTTGAAGTACACGTGATTAGAACTCTCCAATATAAAATTATAAACGCACTCAAAAAATCCGTGCGGATGAATATGCAAAGGTGAGCCCAGTTGTAAAGAAAAAGTTTACTGTAGCTTGAATATAGGTAGCTAACTGAGCGACAAGCTGAACTTCGGAAGAGATATAGAGTGATGATTTAGAGTGGAGTTCGTGGCGGTAATACACCTGTAAGCCGGTTGCCAACCGCCAATCAAATCTAAAAGCAGAAGATAGCTAACTTGAAAAAAATCTAATCAGGCACGTTTTGGACGACCCTTTCATGTAATTTTTGTGCGCAGCCTTGGGTCCTTTGAGTTGTAGTTCAGCGTACGTCCCCTTGGTCTGTCTCCTGTTATCTTACCTCCTCCAGCCGCCGGTGTGTCACCATGTCTCGCAGTCTCGCGCTGGCTCGGTTCGTCCTCAGTTCTTCTCGGCGGACCGGTCCACGAATGACGTCATGTGCTCGAGGGCTGAGCAGCCGGTCGGTCTCGCGCAGCATGTATGGAGGTAAGCTGTTAGCCTAGCCTGCTAGCTGCAGATCACAAGTAAGTTAATTTACTGCTGCTTTTTACCACAAAAGTCACCGATTTGCGAGGAAGAAGCTAAAATTTTTGACAGGCAAGCAGATTAAAAAATGTGGGGAAAAAGCCTTGAGAACTAGATACGTTAAATTTACAAGTAAAAAGTAACAAATTTACTTGAAAAATACCAGATTTATGAGAAATACATCACTCATCTATGGAGAAGGTGTCAGAAATTATTACATATCAAATTTATGAGTAAGACATTAAAAATTGACAATAAATAAAATGCAAATAAATGAGAGTCACAAATTTGTAATAAATGAATGTCAAATTTATAACAAGAACAAAGGAAATTTTCAAGAAATAAGCCACAGATATACTGTATATGGGGAAAAGAATTTATGAGAAATTCTAAGTTAAAGGAAAAGTGTCAAAAATTTACTAAAGTATCATTTTAATTTGCCCCCTCATGGATCGTCACCTTATCGTGGTGGGGGGGTTTGCGTGCCCCAGTGATCCCAGGAGCTATGTTGTCCGGGGCAATTTGCCTCTGATAGGGTCTCCCAAGACAAACTGGTCCTGGGTGAAGGGCCAGACGAAGAACGATCCAACAGACTCTCATGATAAATTGTATATCAAGGATTCAGTGTACCCCGCCCGGTATGGGGTTACCGGGGCCCCACCCTGGAGCCAGGCCTGGGGGAGGGGCTCGAAGGCTAGCGTCTGGTGGCCGGGTTTCCACCCATGGGACCCGGCCGGGCTCAGCCCGAAGGAGTTACATGGGTCCGCCCTCCAGTAGGTTCACCACCTGCAGGAGGGATCATGGAAGTCCGGTGCTATGTGGATTAGGTGGCAGTCAAAAGCGGAGACCTTGGCGGACTGATCCCAAGCTTTCTAAACTGGCTTTTGGTACGTGGAATGTCACCTCTCTGGTGGGGAAGGAGCCTGAGCTGGTGTACGAGATTGAGCGATACCGGCTAGACATAGTCGGCCTCACCTCAACACACAGCTCCGGTTCCGGAACCAGTCTCCTGGAGAGGGGCTGGAGCTTGGCCTTTTCTGGAGTTGCCCCGGGCGAGAGGCGACGAGCAGGGGTAGGTATTCTTGTATCGCCCCACCTTGCTGCCTCTATATTGGAGTTTTCCCCGGTGGACGAAAGGGTTGCTTCCCTGCGCCTTCGGGTTGGGAAACGGGTCCTGACCATCATTTGTGCCTATGCACCAAATGATGTTTCAGAGTACCCACCCTTTTTGGAGTCTGTGACTGGGGTGCTGGAGGGTGCTCCTCCTGGAGACTCCATTGTCCTACTGGGGGACTTCAATGCGCACGTGGGCAACGACAGTGAAACCTGGAGGGGGGTGATTGGGAGGAACGGCCTGCCCGATCTGAACCCGAGTGGTGTTCAGTTATTGGACTTCTGTGCTAACCACAGTCTGTCTATAACGAACACCATGTTCAAGCATAAGGGTGTCCATATGTGCACCTGGCACCAGGACACCCTAGGCCGCAGGTCGATGATCGATTTTGTTATCGTATCATCAGACCTGCGACCGTATGTCTTGGACACCCGAGTAAAGAGAGGTGCAGAGCTGTCAACTGATCACCACCTGGTGGTGAGTTGGATCCGATGGCAGGGGAGGAAGCCATTCAGACCTGGTAGACCCAAACGTATAGTGAGGGTGTGCTGGGAGCGTCTGGCTGAGGCCCCTGTCCGGGAGGTCTTCAACTCCCACCTCCGGAAGAACTTCAACCACATTCCGAGGGAGTCTGGAGACATGGAGTCTGAATGGGCCATGTTCTCCACCTCTGTTGTTGAAGCGGCAGCCCAGAGCTGCGGCCGCAAGGTGGTCGGTGCATCTCGTGGTGGCAACCCCCGAACCAAGTGGTGGACACCAGTGGTGAGGGGGGCCATTAAGCTGAAGAAGGAGTCCTATCAAGCTTGGTTGGCTTGTGGGACTCCCGAAGCAGCTGAGGTGTACCGGCAGGCCAAGCGGAGTGCAGCTCGGGTGGTTGCTGAAGCAAAAACCCGGGTATGGGAGGAGTTCGGTGAGGCCATGGAACAAGACTTTCGGTCGGCTTCAAAGAGATTCTGGCAAACTGTTCGGCGGCTCAGGAGGGGAAAGCAGCTCCCCGTCCACACTGTGTATGGTGCGGATGGGACACTGTTGACTTCAACTGGGGATATCGTCGGGCGGTGGAAGGAATACTTCGAGGATCTCCTCAATCCCACTGATACGCCTTCCACAGAGGAAGCAGGGTTTGGGGACGAGGGGGATGACTCGCCTATCACAGGGGCTGAGGTCGCCAAGGTGGTTAAAAATCTCCTTGGTGGCCGGGCCCCGGGGGTGGACGAGATTCGCCCCGAGTACCTCAAGGCCCTGGATGTTGTTGGGTTGTCATGGTTGACACGCCTCTGCAACATTGCGTGGAGGTCGGGGGCAGTGCCTTTGGCATGGCAAACCGGGGTGGTGGTTCCTCTCTTCAAAAAAGGGGACCGGAGGGTGTGCTCCAACTTTAGAGGGATCACACTCCTCAGCCTCCCTGGGAAGGTCTATGCCAAGGTACTGGAGAGGAGAGTCCGGCCGTTGGTCGAACCTCGGATTCAGGAGGAGCAATGTGGTTTTCGTCCTGGCCGTGGCACATCGGACCAGCTCTTTACCCTCTCGAGAATTCTTGAGGGTTCGTGGGAGTTTGCCCAACCAGTTTACATGTGTTTTGTGGACTTGGAGAAGGCATTTGACCGCGTCCCTCGTGGATTTTTGTGGGGGGTGCTTCGGGAGTATGGGGTATCGGGCTTGTTGTTACGAGCTATTCGGTCTCTGTACGACCGTTGTGAGAGTTTAGTTCGCATTGCCAACACTCGGTCGGAGTCATTCCCAGTGAGAGTTGGACTCCGCCAGGGCTGCCCTTTGTCACCGGTCCTGTTCATAATTTTTATGGACAGGATTTCTAGGCGCAGCCAGGGAATGGAGGGTGTCATGCTTGGTGACCACAGGATCTCATCTCTGTTGTTTGCAGATGATGTTGTCCTGTTGGCTTCATCCAGCAATGACCTACAGCTCTTGCTGGGACGGTTTGCCGCTGAGTGTGAAGCGGCTGGGATGAGAATCAGCACCTCCAAGTCCGAGTCCATGGTCCTCAGCCGGAAAAAGGTGGATTGTCCTCTCCGGGTTGGGGACAGGCTCCTGCCCCAAGTGGAGGAGTTTAAGTATCTTGGGGTCTTGTTCACGAGTGAGGGGAAAATGGAGCGAGAGATCGACAGACGGATTGGAGCAGCATCTGCAGTGATGCGGACGTTGTACCGGTCTGTTGTGGTGAAGAGGGAGCTTAGTTCTAAGGCAAAGCTGTCGATTTACCAGTCAATCTACGTTCCTACTCTCACCTATGGTCACGAGCTTTGGGTAATGACCGAAAGAACGAGATCGCGGATACAAGCGGCTGAAATGAGCTTTCTCCGTAGGATTGCTGGACTCACCCTCAGAGATAGGGTGAGGAGCTCAGTCATCCGGGAGAGGCTCAGAGTAGAACCGCTGCTCCTCCACATTGAAAGGAGTCAGTTGAGGTGGTATGGGCATCTGATTAGGATGCCTCCTGGACGCCTCCCACTTGAGGTGTTTCAGGCACGTCCCACTGGGAGGAGACCCCGGGGCAGACCCAGGACTCGGTGGAGAGACTATGTCTCCCAGCTAGTCTGGGAACGCCTTGGTATCCCCTCTGAAGAGCTGGAGCAGGTGGCTGGGGAGAGGGAAGTCTGGGCTTCTCTGCTTGAACTGCTGCCTCCGCGACCCGGACCTCCGGAAAAGCGGTAGAAGATGGATGGATGGATGGATGGATCATTTTAATTTGAGTAAGAAGTTCCAAATTAACATAAATAAATTGCAAATAATTGAGAAAAAGTCACAGACTAATGAGAAATTGCACATTTGCAGAGAAGTGTGAAAAGCTCAGGTCCCAAACGAACAAGAAATGAAAAGCAAATAAGGGAAAAAAGACACAATTTTAAGAGAAATAAATGACACTTTTATGCACCGTCACGTCCAGTTGTGCAAGGCGGAGAGCAGCAGCGGTGGGGCAGTGGGCCCAGTGCGTGGAGCTGGCAGCGCCCCTCCCTCGGGTTCAGCCAGCAGTCCTGTTATAGCACCCAGGAGGTGGAGAAAGAGCCCGAAGAGGAGCCTCTGCACACCATCATCAGTGACACGGAGTCTGTAAAAGGTATTGGGACAAAAACTGTTTTAATACCTCTAGAATGTTCAGGCACATGGCTGATACTCGAATGTCATTCTTCCAATCATTTCAGGTAGCACCTCTAAACACGAATTTCAGGCGGAAACAAAAAAGCTGCTGGATATTGTGGCCAGATCCCTGTATTCAGAGAAAGAGGTTGTGTGATCTAGAGAATTGTCCTGAATTCCAGTTTAGTAGTTAGATTTGATTTTTCTGTTGCTCATTATCTGTTCTCTGTTGTTTCGTCAGGTGTTTATCAGAGAGCTGATTTCTAATGGCAGTGATGCGCTGGAAAAACTGCGACACCGAATGATCTCAGCTGGTGGGGAAATGGCTCCGATGGAGATTCACCTCCAGAACGATGCAGCTAAGGGAACCTTCACCATCCAGGTACTCCTGTCTAGGAAAAGTGGTGTGACTGCAGGCAGAAAACTGGCATTGATGCTTGTTGCTAGATGGTACTTGAAGATTGGGGGTTTGACGAAAATCCCTCACCAATTCACCGTTTAATAAAAAGGTAAATTTGTTAAAGAAAATTGCAGTCATATGAGAAAATGTTCCAAATGTATGTCAAAAGTGGCAGATTTAAAAGAAAACTTCTAATTTGCAAATTGAAAAAAATATAAATGTTATGAATAAAAGGTTGGAAAATTACTGGAACAGGATTAAAAAATTCCAAATTTCCATATTGTTGTTTGATTTATAGTTATGACGGTCTCTGGCTTCACCAGGATGCGAACCATTAAATTAATGTATCAATACAACAAGGCCAAATTACACTAATAAATCAACTGTTTTAATTTTAAAGTCACAAATGTTTTGCAGCTCCATGCAGATTGTTCTTCTCAGAAACTGGTCGGAATGACAGTTTTCTCTAGTAGAGGTTAGCTGCTCCCTGCCGCAGGTGCAAAGACGTGCTGGTTAGATCACCCCTGGAGGATGACTGTGATGCAGCATGTTGGGCACGGTTGAGTGACCGTGATTCTCTTCTCCAACAGGACACAGGAGTCGGTATGAGCCAAGAAGAGCTGGTGGCCAACCTGGGGACTATTGCCCGCTCAGGCTCAAAGGTGAGCGCTGTTTTATTCCCTTTCATTTTCATGTTGTTTGTCTGATTTCCCGTCCTGTTTTCATGGGGCTTGTGTGTCTTATTCGTGCACCCACACGGATGTTGTGTCCTGCCGATCACGTGTTCTCTTCTGGCCCTTTCCAGGCATTTTTGGATGCGCTGCAGAACCAGGCAGAGGCCAGCAGCACCATCATTGGTCAGTTTGGAGTTGGCTTCTACTCGGCCTTCATGGTGGCTGAACGTGTGGACGTCTACTCCCGCTCCATAGAGCCTGAGGCACCAGGGTTCAAATGGTCTTCGGACGGGTGAGGGAAATGGTTAAAAGTGTTTTAGTTTACCATGAAAAGGAGAAGGAGAGGACATTCAGCATTGGATGAAGGTCCGTGTAAGGAGCTCATTAATCTAACATTGTCTGCCGTAGTTCTGGGGTGTTTGAGGTCGCTGAAGCCAGTGGTGTCCAACAGGGAACAAAGATTGTACTGCACCTCAAAGACGACTGCAAAGAGTTCTCCTCTGAGGACAAAGTTAAAGGTAAAACTGCCTCAAACACTTACGTACATAAAATATAACCGCGGTGAGAAAACCCGGGTAAAGCATCCCCAAATGGTTTTATGTTTCAGAGGTTGTAGCAAAGTACAGCAACTTTGTGAGCTTCCCCATTTTCCTGAACGGACGGAGGCTCAACACCCTGCAGGTGAGTATCTGTGGTCCTGCTGCTCCCACCGAGGCCTTGTCCACTCATGTACGGCATTTTTCAAAATCTTACTTTTTCTATGCGGTTTGGCTTTTCATCCACACACAGTTTTTTCTGCACTAAAAACGAACTTTTTGAAAAATTCCTTCCAGGGTGACTCAGGTGGTGACATTTGCGTGTGGACTGTAAAGCTGGAGGTTTTGGCTTTGATTTAACATCGCTCTGGTTTAACGTCACAAGAAAGCACTGTTAGCATCTTTGTTTCCATGGTAACGGTCAATGCAGCCAAGATTGTGCTGCTGCTAACTTTGCTAGGAGGTTGCGTGTCCTTTCTGCTCTGTTTGTCTGTTAGCAGTATTGTGCAAAAACTGCTGAGGGATATGATACCATTTTTTTTTCTTTTCAGTTATGTGCCCTTTCTAAAATGAGTTAAAATTTCAGCTTTAACTTGCTTGTATCAGTTTTTGCGTTTAAACAGTTTTTTGACTCTGGTCTCCCTCCAGGCATTGTGGATGATGGATCCTAAGGAGATCAGTGACTGGCAGCATGAGGAGTTTTACCGCTACGTTGCTCAGGCCTACGACAAGCCTCGCTACACTCTGCACTACCGCGCAGACGCCCCACTCAACATAAGAAGCATATTTTATGTCCCTGATGCGGTGAGGAGTGTTTTTTGGTTTTTTTTAAATTTATTTTTAGTGATAGTGAATAAAAGCAATCTGGGTTTTATTAATTTTCTGGGTGATTCATTTGTCCACAGAAGCCCACCATGTTTGACGTGAGCAGGGAGATGGGCTCCAGCGTGGCCCTGTACAGCAGGAAGGTCCTGATCCAGACCAAAGCCACCGACATCCTCCCCAAGTGGCTGCGCTTCCTTCGAGGTCTGCATCAGCCCAGAAGCTGCCGATGCTCTACACACATGAATGATTCTCACTCTACTCCTGTGTTTTATTCTCATGCCAAACCATCACTGTAAATGTGTGCAGGTGTGGTGGACAGTGAGGACATCCCTCTGAATCTGAGCAGGGAGCTGCTGCAGGAGAGCGCCCTCATCAGGTAAAAGAGATGCATCACACTGTGGTTCTGCCTGCATGGAGTTAGAAAATGTAATAAACACAATGCTCTTTATTTATCTTGTAGTCATCTGCTATGGTGTCTTGTCTCTTAGTCTGACCCATAAAAATTAATAAAAATTAACAAGAAAGCTTTTATTTAGAATGAATTAGATTCCTGTCCAGAATGTTAGAAATACAGCCATGCACACTGAGCTTGGGCCGATGATGTGTATTAGCACTCATGACAGAATACGTCAGAGTGATCCTAATTAAATCACAAGAGAAAAAAGAAGCAGTCTGAAAGAAGTGCCCAGACAAAATGTCCTTTTTCTGTTTTTTTGTTTTTTTTTTGTTTTTTTTTTTTGAGAGGTACTGCACCGCTTCCCACGATCAGACTTGGGATCAGCATATCAAGTTTAAAGCTTAAAAAGATGTGGGATCAGGTCTGAGTATTTCAGTCTTGGTCAGTCTTATAACTTTTATAGGGGCGAAGCCTAAAAAAAAACCCTTATTATGTTGGAAAACAAACTACTAAAAAAGTTATGAGTGAGTTGTTGTACACATATAGAATTATATTTACACTTCTGTTACAAGTAGTCAGCATGCTTCCCTGATCACCGTAAGAAGTGGTTTGTAAGACTGGACATGATTTCCTCCCAACTGCCTTTTGAGTGTTGCTACACCTCTACTTCGCCATAGATGGCAATCCAGTCACAAAAAAAAGAAGCTTTTTAATGCAGGGTGTAAATGGGGCCATAGTGTCTGCTCGTAAAACTAACAGAGCGTTTCATAAAAAGAACAACATACTAACAGTCAAACATGGTGGTGGAAATGTGAAGGTCTGGGGCTGCTTCAGGAGCTGGATGGGACCATGAATTCTTCTCTCTACCAGAAAATCCTGAAGGAGAATGCTTGACCATCACTTCATGACCTCAAGCTCAAGCCCTCCAGTGTGGCTCTAAACACTTGATTGCAGTTGTTACCACCAAGGGTGGCACAACTAGTTATGAGGTTTAGGGGGCAGTTACTTTTCCACATAGGGCCAGGTAGGTTTGGATAGCTTTTTCCCTTAATAAATGAAATCATCATTTAAAAACTGCATGTTGTATTTACTTAGGCTATCTTTGTCTAATATTAAAATTTGTTTGATGTAAAACATTTAAGTGTTTCAAATATGCAAAAATATGAGAAACCAATCAGGAAGCTGGCAGATACTTTTTCAAAGTACTGTATGTTCCTGAAAGCATCAGAACAGCAAGAAATAAACATATTAAGCTGCTGAATTTGCTTTTATTTTGTACCAACAAAAGCTAGATTAATTTCCTGAAGCAAATTCCTCAAGACGCCCCCACCTCATTTATATAAAGTAGAGGAGACTCCAGCAAGATTCCCCAGGTCTCAGAAATGCACTGCACCCAGTTTAGAATGTATTGCAAAGCAGATAAACAAAGCCTTACGTGGACACATACCACCGGCACCTCCAGCTTGTTTTGAGGAGAACTGGGAAACCTAATCTCCCCAGCAAGTCACCTTGGAACCTCTTCAGCTGGTTCCTTTCAGTGTGGAGGAGCAGCACTTCTCTAAGCTACTCATCCTGTCCTTAAGTGTGCCAGTTTGGTCATTAGCTGCCATGTCTGTCAACTTAGCTATTATGTTTTTATGGATATCTGTAAGTCATTTACAAAAATGATTGATCACAATCTCGGTGTTTATATGCAGCATAACTGAAAAAAAAAAGGAAATAATGAAACGCCTCTCTTGAAGCCATATTTCTCTTTGTTGGTGTGTGTATTCCTCTGCCGTCGCCTGTCCTCAGGAAGCTGCGTGACGTTTTGCAGCAGAGGGTGATCCGCTTCCTCCTGGACCAGAGCAAAAAGGAGCCAGAGAAGTACAGCAGATTCTTCGAGGACTACGGCCTCTTCATGAGGGAAGGCATTGTCACCACTCAAGAACAAGACGTGAAGGTAAAGTCAGCGTTCTGCGCAGACGTATCATCGGACGTTTACAAGTCAATGTGGGGAAAGCTTAGAGACAGTAACTGGTTGGCCAACTTTCCTGGAAAATAAGTCTTAAATTTATTATCCTTAAAAATTACAATTAATCCTTAATGACAAGGCCTTAAAAATACAGCTGATCCAGTGAACAGAATAGCACTGTTTTCTTGCATTGTGGGCTGAAATCCTCTTATTCAGTTTTGCATTTTAACATATTGGAAAGTAAAATGAGTGGCATGAACAGCAGTCATTTCTGATAATTTTGCTGTTTTTCATAAACTTGTAACTTGTTTTATCATGAATTTGTAAGAAAAAAAAAATTAAGTTGTAATTCTCGTAAATTATAAAAAAAATGTTCTTGTAAATTTGTGTGGTTTTTTGCTCATAAACTTGCTTCTTTTTTGTGGGAGAATGGTCTGGTTTCAGGTATTTTACTTGAATAACTTCAATATTTAGTGGCAATATTGATCCTAGTAAAGGGTTAATAATTGTAATTTGGTCGCAGAATTTTTGTGAATGTAAGATCTTAAATTTGATCAAGTGACCTTTAAACTAAATGGTGTTAAAAATCTTAAATTTAACTCCCCCGTGACTCCAGATAAGGCTGAGTAATAAAAGCAGCAGAAGCACATTGTTGTGTAGTGCGGTGTACACCTTTGGCCTCTTCCTCTCTCTGCAGGAGGACATCGCCAGGCTGCTGCGGTTTGAGTCTTCAGCTCTGCCAGCCGGCCAGCAGACCAGTCTGGTGGAGTACGCCTCCCGCATGAAGGCGGGGACTCGAAACATCTACTACCTGTGTGCTCCAAACAGACACCTGGCAGAGCACTCGCCGTACTATGAGGCAATGAAACAGAAAGACATGGAGGTAACGCGCTGACACGTTTAAATGTGTGAATACAGAAATAAATTTAAGTCAGGAGGACCAATAATAAGACGGTTGTGTCTTTTCTAAAATTTAGAACAAATGAGTTGAATCATCAGTCAGAAGTGAAAGTTCTACAACTCTACCACCTAAATTACTCGCGTCTTCTGAGTAATTTTTGATTCTTCATGATGCAAACATACTTGAGCTTTAAATGAATTTAAAACGGCAGAGTAGTCAGTGTAAACTGACCTGTCAACAGTAGCAACAATAAGTAGGGCTAGGAATCATCAATATTTTCCAGAATCAATTAGATTCCGATTAAAAAGGTACTGATTCAATTCAGTTTTGATCCGATCCAGTATCAGTTTAGTTAGGCATTTTGCCATTATAATGATATTTTCTTGCATATGAAAGAGTTTCTCAGAGACCCAATGCAGTAATTGTACCAGGAGCACTCTTAGTGCAGTGAAGCATGAACGTGAGAATTTAGCCACACAAGGACCTCCTGTAAACCTCTAAGAAGTTTCACACATGAAGAGTTATTACATTAACCTCTTACCATCCCAGTATACCACCCATGGGATGTTTTAGGGTTACTGGTTGAAATGGTGAGGGATCTAACTCTCGAGCTGTAAATCAGGTATTTGTTAGTATATTACCAATCTTCTCCAAAGTTTTAGAAAAAAAATGTTGCTACACAATTATTGGAGTATATGGAGTCCAATAATTACTAACGTGCTGTCTATGGCTTCTGACCAAGTTATTCAGCTGAGAGTGCTGACTCCTCTTTAACCAAATTAAAAACAAAAAAGTCAATAGATCAAGGTCAGGCTGTGGGAGCTGTTTTACTGGACCTAAAAAAAATAACTTGATGCAGTGAATCAGTACATTGTAGTTGCAAAAAAAAATTTTAGATACATTTTCCTAATCTGGCCTTGAGATGGTTTCATCTTATCTGTGTGACAGACAACAATGTGTAACGGTGAATAATGAAAGATCTTTCTTGGCCTCTTAAAATTCTAGTTTTCCACGCACAGAACATTTCACATTGGCTGGAGATCGGCAGGAATGCTAAGTAATAAGATCCGTCTGAGGACTTTGAATCGATGTTTGACCATTCAAATAAAGCTGGTTAAATATCAGTTCTTGGGTGTTTTTTTCTGTAATATGAAGCTCCTGTAGAGAATTTGCAACTTGTCCCTTGTTAATTTGCACAGTTTTTTTTTTTTTTTAAATTTGCTGCTTGTGAAAATTTGAAACTTTCTGATTTTAAATTTGCAGATTATTTCTTATGAATTTGCAGCTGTTCTCTTCTTATATATTTATAACTTTTTTTTGTAGATTTGTGACTGTAAATGTAAGAATCTTTTCTTATACAGTATGTTTGCTTATTTTTATTTTTTTACAGTTTTTTTCCTTGTAAATTTTTAGGTTTTTCAAATGAATTAAACTCTTTTTCCCCCACAGATTTTTATCCTCTTTTCTCCTATATTTGCACTTTTTTGTGGAAATTTGTAAGTTGCAGCAGCACAGCAACTCACCCTTGGCCGGGGGATCCTGGGTTCCATCCCAGCCCCCAACCAACAGTGATCTGTGTGGAGTTTGCATGTTCTCCCTGTGTCTGCGTGGGTTTACTCCGGGATTTCTTCGGTATCCTCCCACATGCCAAAAACATGCAAGTTAGGTTAATTGGCATCAAACTGGGGATTCTAAATTGTCCTTAGGTATGACTGTGAGAGTGAATGGTTGTCTGTCGCTCTGTGTTGGCCCTGCGATGGACTGGCGATCTGTCCAGGGTGTGTCCTGCCTCTCACCCAAAGATGCTGGGATAGGCTCCAGCCCCCCGCAACCTGAAAAAGGATTAAGCGGAAGAAGATGGATGGATGTAACATTGTTTTCTTTTAATCTTACATTTTTTAATTTGGGACTTTTTAAAAATTCACTATTTTGGTTTGTTTTTTGTCTTGTGAAATTCTGACTTGTTTTCTTGTAAATTTTCAGCATTTTTCTAATAAATTAAAAACATTTTTCACACAGATTTCATTTTTTTTTCTGATACCTTTGCAACTTTTTCCACATAAATTTGACCTTTTCTCTTATGATTATCGTCAACTTTTTTGTAAGATTGACATTTTTCTAAGACATGTCCTACTTTTTCCATGCCAGTATGCATTCTTTTTCTTCTGAAGTTGTAATATTTTTCTCTTTTCCCACAAATTTCAGACTTTTTTTTTTCCCAAAAAATACTGGTAGCAGTTGGTTATGGGCAAAAGTGTTCTGTCCAGAACCACAGGTTGCAGACCTTTGACATAACTAATTAAGCTGGATTCATGCTGCATTTCCTCTCTGGTCCGCCGGTACATACGTGGCTCTGTATATACTTCACTTTTTTCGTCTACTAGGCCAAGCAGTTGATGCATGCGCACAGCTGTTATTTGTAGTTTCACCCCTGCCCCATGGGTAGCCCTAATGCGCTAACACGCCAGTTTGTTCACTGGCGAAAACGTGAGAATGACACATATGTTTTGTAGCAACAACAATGGCATCGTTTCAAGGAAAAGGAGGAATTACCGTTTTTTAGTGCTGTTTTCCACTCAAGCTGCTGCTGCTGCAAAACGATTCATATACGTTTATTCTCGTCTTCTTCTTCCTCTTTATCTTCTTCATCTACTTTGCCTTTGTATGCTGTGTTGATAGTGCCATCTTGTGAATGAGGGGTTCAGTTGTGTGCATGTGCAGTCACCGCGGTCAGAAAATTTGGGCTGCCTACGGACGTCCGCGGACTGGATCTTTGGCGGTAGTGGGATGTCCCAGTGAATGTCATACCTCTTCCACACAGGTGCTGTTCTGCTATGAGCAGTTTGACGAGCTCACCCTGCTCCACCTCAGAGAGTTTGACAAGAAGAAGCTCATCTCAGTGGAGACCGACATCGTGGTTGATCACTACAAGGAGGAGAAATACGAGGACAGCAAGCCAGGTCTGGTACTTTCATTTTCTTCCACCACATTCTTGCAGACTACACACCATTAAATGCATTAGTTATTTAAAAAAAAATCAAAGCTATGTAGGGGTGCAAGTTATCAATTAATTCATTAATAATAGATCGATAAGGTGAATCAGTTAATGATTAATTGATAATTGGAATTTTTCCTGAGAATCTGAATTTCCCTTGGTACACTACGGACATGTAAAAAGTTACTGTTTTTGATATACTGAATAAAACATGAACATTATATTCCGCAATGATTTATTGTACCATTTGCATTTTTTTTTTACTACAATGGCATTTTTGTGGTTTAACAAATTTTGCACTGTATAGTGTGTACTATGTGCTGGTACATCTCAGTAAATTGCAAGTGTCCTGATTTTTTTTATTTATTTTAAAAACTATTACCAATATCATAAAAGGTTATCTTTTTTAGTTAATATTTAAAAAAACCCAAAACACTCCAGTGCCACGTGGACACTGGAATGTGCCATTGGAACTTGTTGTGATTCTCCAACGTAACCTGGAAGGGCGAGTTTTTTCGCTGTGCAGGGGTGGGCTTAGCGTCTTCTTATGCTTTTTCGGTTGAAATGTGGCAGTGGATTACTGCATGCGCCCCCACCTGGATGGTGATGCCACTACATTTCATAGAATAAGCTCTCATTGAAAAGGACTGCTGAGTTATCAATTAATTGACAACTAATTTAATTTAGTTGACTAAATTCTGATTGACAATTAATCGAAAGTCAGTTAATCATCAACATCCCTAAAACCATGTACAGTGGTGTGAAAAAGTGTTTGCCCCCTTCCTGATTTCTCATTTTTTTGTGTTTGCCACATTTAAATGTTTCAGATCATTAAACAAATTAAAATATTAGACAAAGACAACACAAGTAAACACAAAATGCAGGTTTTAAATGAAGGTGTTTATTATTAAGGGTAAAAAAAAAAATACAAATCTACATGGCCCTGTGTGGAAAAAGTGATCCCCCCTCCGTTAAAACATAAATTAACCGTGGTTTATCACATCTTTGGAAAGCTGAGTTCAATTTCTCTGGCCACACGCAGGCCTGATTACTGCCACACCTGTTCTCAATCAAGAAATCACTTAAATCAGACCTGTCTGACAAAGTGAAGTAGACCAAACAATCCTCAAAAGCTAGACCATCATGCTGCGATCCAAAGAAATTCAGGAACAAATGAGAAACAAAGTAATTGAGATCTATCAGTCTGGAAAAGCTTATAAAGCCATTTCTAAAGCTTTGGGACTCCAGTGAACCACAATGCCACAGAAAGGGAAAGAACCCTTATCCGCAAATGGCAGAAACATGGAACAGTGGTGAACCTTCCCAGGAGAGGCCGGCCAACCAAAATTACCCCAAGAACGCAGCGACGACTCATCCAAGAGGTCACAAAAGACCCCACAACAACATCCAAAGAACTGCAGGCCTCACTTGCCTCAGTTAAGGTCAGTGTTCATGACTCCACCATAAGAAAGAGACTGGGCAAAAATGGCCTGCATGGCAGAGTTCCAAAACGAAAGTCACTGCTGAGCAAAAAGAACATAAAAGCTCATCTCAGTTTTGCCAGAAAACATCTTGATGATCCCCAAGACTTTTGGGAAAATACTTTGTGGACTGATGAGACAAAAGTTGAACTTTTTGGAAGATGTGTGTCTCATTACATGCGGTGTAAAAGTAACACAGCATTTCAGAAAAGGAACATCATACCAACAGTAAAATATGGTGGTGGTAGTTGTTTTGCTGCTTCAGGCCCTGGAAGACTTGCTGTGGTAAATGGAACCATGAATTCTGCTGTCTACCAAAAAAATCCTGAAATCCTTAATCAGTTCTTCATTAACATTAGGCCATGTACCACAGGCTTTTAAAACTGCTGTAATTAAACCCTTATTCAAAAAGCCAACGCTGGATCCAGGAGTTTTAGCCAACTATCGACCAATCTCTAATCTGCCTTTCATTTCAAAAATCTTAGAAAGAGTTGTTGCTACACAATTATTTGACCACTTGCAGGGAAATGGTTTATTTGAAGAGTTTCAATCTGGGTTTAGAATCCATCATAGTACTGAAACAGCCTTAGTGAAGGTCACTAATGACCTCCTTATCGCATATGATAATGGACTTGTTTCTGTACTTGTCCTTTTAGAGCTTAGTGCAGCTTTTGATACTATCGACCATAATATTCTACTTGATAGATTAGAACACTATGTTGGACTTAATGGAACTTCGCTGCAGTGGTTTAGATCTTATTTGTCTGATAGGCTTCAGTTTGTTCATGTCAGTAATGAGCTTTCTTCCAACTCAAAGCTTGGTCATGGAGTTCCACAGGGATCTGTGCTAGGCCCTACTCTTTTTAGTTTATATATGCTTATGTTAGGCAACACTATTAGAAAGCACTGTATACATTTTCATTGTTATGTAGATGACACACAGTTGTACCTGTCAATGAAGCCAGATGATAGATACAGATGATGATAGTAATCAATTAGCTGAGTTAGAAGCCTGTCTTTTAAGAAAATCAAAGCTTGGATGACTTATAATTTCCTGCTATTAAATTCAGATAAGACTGAAGTCATTCTTGTTGGTCCAAAAAACCTTAGAAATACCTTTCCAAACCAAGCTTTCAGTTTGGATGCGGTTACTCTTTCTCTTAATAGTTCTGTGAGGAACCTTGGAGTTATTTTTGATAAAGATCTGTTTTTCAATTCACATATTAAAATTTGTTTCTAAGACTGCCTTCTATCATTTGCGTAATATTGCCAAGATTAGGAGCATCTTGTCTCAGAGTGATGCTGAGAAACTGATCCACGCTTTTGTTAGCTCTAGTTTAGATTATTGTAACTCTTTGCTGGGATAGGCTCCAGCCCCTCCGCGACCCGAAAAGGATTAAGCTGACGAAGATGAAGATGAATGAACTCTTTATTATCAGGTTGTCCTAAAATATCTTTAAAAAGTCTTCAGTTGATCCAAAATGCTGCTGCAAGAGTTTTAACAGGTACTAGAAAGAGAGATCATATCTCTCCGGTTCTGGCCTCCCTTCATTGGCTTCCCATAGAGTTCAGAATTAAGTTTAAAATCCTTCTTCTCACTTACAAAGCTCTTAACAATCAGGCCCCTTTTTATTTAAAAGATCTGATACTACCCTATCATCCTAACAGAGCACTACGCTCCCAAAATGCTGGATTACTTGTAATACCTAGAATCTCCAAAAGTACAATGGGGGGCAGAGCCTTCAGCTATCAAGCTCCTCTCCTGTGGAACCAGCTGCCAATCTGGATTCGGGAGTCAGACTTGATCTCTGTTTTTAAGGATAAGGTTAAAACCTTCCTTTTCGATATAGCCTACGATTAGGGAGGGATCATGTGTCTCTGAACCCTCCCTTAGTTATGCTGCTAATAGATTTAGACAGCCGGGGGACCTCCAATAATGTACTGGGGTTCACCACTCCTTTAATGTTTGCTCTCTACATGTCTGTTCTTTTTGTCTTCTCTATCCCCTCACCCCCCAGCCAGTTGCAGCAGATGACTGCTCCTCCCTGAGCCTGGTTCTGCTAGAGGTTTCTTCCTGTTAAAAGGGTTAGGGTTAGTTTTTCCTCTCCACCGTCGCCAAGCGCTTGCTCACAGGGAATCATCTGATTGCTGGGGTCTTTCTTGTGGGGGTTGTGTGGCATTCATCATCTGGTTCCACAGGGCACTGTTCACAATGAAGTGGTCATCAGCGTGGGATGTGACCAAAGGACGTCCACTTCTGTGCCTTTCTGTGACTCTTCCAGTCTCTCTGTATCTCTGTTGCAACCTGCTGATGACACTCTGTGACACTCTAAGCTCAGAGGCCACTTCCCTCTGAAAACATTCTGTTTGAAGCCTTGCAATGGTGAGGTACTGTGGATCAATTGTGAGGTGTTGTCTTGGTCTCGTGATGTTAAAATGTGAACAGCATGATGAAGAGGACTGTTTAAATACCAATTCTAATTGAACCAGAAAATGTATTGGTAAATTCATGGATCAAACACCTGTTGTGAATTTTGATGTTAAGCACCTTATTAGAAAACAGCTAGTTATGCAAAAAGTACTGAAACATTGAACATTTGGACATGTGCATTCAAAAGGTTAGAGAAAGTCAAATTAATTTAACCTGTAAAGGTTATAGTGCAATTTAGGTGCATCCTGAAATTTCACCCAAAAGCCGAACATCCCTAACTTTTTGTGAATAGTGTAAGTGCTTTGCTGAGGTTACGAGGGTGTGCATCCCCGAGTATGGAGTTGCTCAGTCAAAATATGTAATTTTTATCAATAAAAGTTTAGCCACCACTTCGTTTCCTCATGCTCTGGCTTATAGAAGTGTGGGCGGGGTTTCGGATTGACTCCGTACTGATTGGATAATATGCGGCATCATGACCAGTCACACCAGAGTGCTCCGTAAACAAAACAAGGAAGTGAAAAGCGACAAATATGACAAGAAAAAGAGAATATTGAAGATTTAATGCTTAAAAAAATATACTATAATGTTGCTTTGATTGCATAGCTCTAAAGGATAATTTGGCATCTGTGGATGGAGAACACAAGGTGCGGGGGGCAGCACCTGGAAAATATCAGAACACCGGCTTACCATAGTCCTTCGTGGGGAGCCAAGCCCAGCCTGCCCAATTCATGGGCATCTCGGCTGCTGCTTCACCCGTGTGCCACCGTTGTCCTTTGCGGCACCGCGTTTCTCCCGGTGCATGGCTATCTAAAAATTAAAAGTTTATGATAATACCACCATGATTGTGGAGCAGAATAGCCAGATCAATTGCATATCATATGCAGACACATATGCACGCTTTGACTAAACAACGACCGTGACCAAACACACAACAACACCCAAATAACAAAATAAATCATTTTTTATTTACTGACAAATGGGCAACACTGATGCAACAGTTGCAGCCAAACGGGTCATTCTGCTGTGTATAATAATGTTTGATGTTTTGTACTTATAATATTGCTAAAATATGTCTGAGCTTCGGAAGGCTAAGACTAATTACTTCCTTAAACTAATTGAGGAGGCCAATGGGAGCAGTTCTAAACTCTGGCAACACATTAATAGATTAACAAATTTGAGTAAACAAAAGCATCCAAAAATAAGTAGTCTCAAGGTAGATGATAACCTCATCGATAGTAATGAGTCCATGGCCAATGTCTTTAACTGTTTTTTCACTGAATCTGTTCATAAACTGGCAAGGTATTTTAGACCACCTGAGTTATCCTCTAAGGAACATGTTAATGTTCACAACAGTTTTCGCATTAAAGAGGTATCCAGTGATGCAGTTAAAGAGATTATTGGGAAAATGAATAACTCTATGGCAAAGGATGTTGATAACTTAAATGCTGCCTTAATTAAGAAACACCAGAATAGTCTTTTGGAGCCTATTACTCACTTAGTTAACTTGTCAATAAGAACAAATACCTTTCCAGAGAATTGGAAGACAGCAGTAATCACCTTGGTCTATAAGTCGGGAGACAAGGACCTAGCAAGCAACTACAGGCTGATTGCTATATTGCCTGTAGTTTCAAAAATTCTGGAGAAGATTGTTCCTGCTCAATTGATAGAACATTTGGAGTCCAACCAATTACTTTATCCACAGCAATTTGGGTTTAGACCTAAGTAGCGTGCCCAAATGCCAAGTCACGTTTCGTTACCTTGTATTCATACATGTGTAATGACAATAAAGTTGAATCTCAATCTCAATCTCAAGTATTCTACAGAAATAGCTAACTGTTATTTTATCAAGAAGGTCAAGGCTTTATTGGTTAAGGGGCATGTTGTGGGGACTGTGTTTCTTGATCTAAAAAAGGCCTTTGACACGGTAAACCACACTGTCCTACTGTCGAAGTTAAAAGACCTCAAGATTTCAACTGAGGCAATACAGTGGTTTAGATCATACCTGGAGGGGAGAGAACAATGTGTCAAGGTCAATGGGGAGAAATCTGGGTTGCTCACCAATAACATGGGAGTACCACAAGGATCTATACTAGGGCCATTGTTGTTCACAATATACATCGACGACTTGCCCGATAGTTGCCCAGGTGCCAGCTGCCAGATGTATGCTGATGACACCGTAATCTATCTGTCTGCCAAAACAGCTAGCATGGCAGCTGAGCACCTGACCCAGGTTTTACAGAACATCTCTAAATGGCTTGTGTTGTTGCATTTAACCTTGAATGTTAAAAAAAACTGTTGCTATGTGTATCTCTATTAGAAACAGGCCCATGAATGATGTTTTTGATGTTAAAATTGAAAATGAGGTGCTTACTGACGTGAATGAGGTCAAGTATTTAGGGATCATTCTAGACAAGAACCTGGGATTCGACAAGCAGGTGCATTACATTTGTAAGAAGGTCAAACCCAATTTAAATTGCTTCCGTCTCATTAGAAGGGATTTGTCATTCAGAACTGCTCATACATATATGCACGCGATGATTCTTTCACATCTGTCGTACTGTATCACATCTTGGTCACAAACATCTCAAATTACACTAAAACCCATAACTGCAATATATAAACAGGCTATAAAAATCTTGGACCGCAAACCAATGCGGTGGCATCACTGTGGTATTTTAGTCAAGCACAATCTTTTTACTTTTGAAAATTTTATTATCTTCTGTAATATCAGACTGGTTTTTAAATGTCTGTACAATCTTGTCTCACCTCCTTTTTCTGGTTTGGTGGCTAGACGCTCGAGCTCTAGCAGAGCAAGCACACGAGCTTCCATCAACGGTGACTGCATTGTCACCATGTCTAGAACTTCATTTGGTCAGTCTGCTTTCTCCATAAAAAGGGCAAACTTATGGAACTCTCTGCCAACTCACTTAAAATTGGAGACAAATGCCAACCTCTTCAACAGAGGCGTTAAAGACTGGCTAAAATCCCACCAGCAATGTGTGCATATCTAGTCTGAATTATTATGTTTGTTGTGATCATGGATCTCTTGCTCTATTTATAATTTGTAATGTATTTGTAATTTTAATTAGCTTATAAATTTTGTATGCATAGGCTAACTTATGACCTATATAAGCCACCTATGGACTGGTGTTGAGAATTAGCACTTGTGCTATATACACCTATGCAAAACATCTGGTCTCTCCTTGTGATTGTACTGTAATGTAATTTGTTATGTCCATATTAAATAAAGAGTAAAAAAAATATATATATAAAAGGATGTACTGCAGTGGGTCTCAAATATTTGTAATTGCGTACTGTTATAGTACTGCATGAGTTTATTGATGATAGACTATAAACTACACATATAAACTAAAACAGTTATAATGATGACTGAACAACTCCCATTCCCCAAAGTGCAAGATGCAACACTTATGAATATAAGTGATAAAATATCACACAGATAAGTCTGACAAGCAAATAAACAAGGGTTCTCGAACAGTCGCTAATATTGGATGTCCCATTCATTTTCAGTATTTTTGTAATTAATATTCACACAATCAAATAACTCTTAGTGTTCAGTTCCTTTCATATTTGTCAAAATCTAACGTGGGATTGCCTTCATATAGGCTACACGTCTTTGTATTCCAATTTACAAAAAGTTGTAACTTCACAGGAAAAATTTGCAACCTAACAAGAGCATTTAATCACAAATTTACAAGAAAAATTTACTTTGTCCAGTGAAATCTCTTAAGTTTTATGAGTTTGTGTTGTCGGTTTTGCACTTTAGCAAAGTGGCGATTGAAATTAGTGAAATCGGTCGTTAGCTTGATTACCCAAAAACTTGCAACAACTTCAATTCCAGCAAATTTTTGGACAAAATTTTGAAGAATTTCATCAGTTTTTGTTAAATATTAAATTGGATGAAGTGTCCTTGAATGGTCTCAAAAAGTTGTACATTTAACTTGCTTAAATGTACAGATGCTGTGTATAAGAGAAGTGACAGCTGGTTCATGACTGAAAGAGTGATTCTTCTTCAAGTTTTCAGTTCCTCTCATCAGTTTTATTTTCCTCCCCTCTGCAGCTTCTGAGCGTCTGACGCAGGAACAGGCTGACGACCTGATGGCGTGGATGAAGAACTCTTTAGGTCCCCGTGTCACCAACGTAAAGGTAAATAAAACGGCACGCTAAATCTGAACTAGTGGTGTTGGCAGTAACTGATGATTCTTGTGTGTTAATAATACACATTATACAGTATATATCCTGTTGCAGATGTGTTCAGTATTCTGTTTTTCTCCTCTACATCACAGTTGACTCCTCGTCTGGACACCCACCCAGCCATGATCACGGTGCTGGAAATGGGTGCCGCACGCCACTTCCTCCGCACCCAGCAGCTGGCCCGCACTATGGAGGAGAGAGCTCAGATCCTGCAGCCCACACTGGAGATCAATGCAGGGTGATGCATCTGAATGGAATTGTCTGATGAAGGCAGACAGTTGTCAAAATATTTAAAAAAAAATAGATTTGATAACATGATTTTTCATCTTCTCCTAGACATGATCTGATCAAGAAGCTTCATGCGCTGAAGGACACAAACTCTGAGCTGGCGGGATTATTATTAGAACAGGTAATACTGATGGCTCACTTTTTTTTTTTTAAATTTCATAGATGTAGGTTTGTAGTATGAAAAATGATGCCGGCGTGTAACCTGCCTTTTTCCTCATAACTCATGGCAGGAGTGTCTCTAAAACTGTAAAGTCTGATTGAGAAAATGACCCTACTGCCACTATGATTGATCAGTCGAGAAGTTTATGGTCTGAAACAGTATTTAACACAGCAGGGCGTTCACGTCACTATACATGGTTATTCATCTCTCCAGTGCAGCCTTTGGCAGGCTTTACTGTGCCAAGAGCTGCTGTGAGAGCCTAAAAATGAAGCTAAAACCACGATATGATTACAGCTGTCTGTCAACATTACTGATAGTTTTTTTTCCCACATAAATACGAAGCTTTTTTCAGACCAAAAAGCTCATAATATTTACATTTAAACAGCTAGCTGACAAGAACTACTGTGGCAGTGTAAGAATTTCAAACCAGTAGCATATCTAGGTTGTTTTGTCAGGAAGCTCAGGCGTTGCCAGATACTGTGGACTGTGCCAAATACCTGTGACATGTGGATATTTGTCTCAACGTGGCAACCAGTACAGTATCACCTTGGGGCCAGAGTGTAACACCTTGTTATCTCTGTAGTCTTTTAGTTTCCAACTTTTTTGCATATAAATGTTTTTTGTTTTGTTTTTTTAGTTCTGTGGTTCCGGAGCTTCAGGTTGCAGACCACTGCTCCAAATCAAATCAAACTTAATTTATAAAACACCAACTCTTAACAGTCACCTCAGTGAACTCAAGGGATTTGTAGTGCAGCTCATCATGAAGGAAAGATGTTTGAGCTCCATAAAATCTGGATCTTAAAATATAATCAGGGCACAAGTAACAACAGTACATGGTGTGAAGATGAAGAGGACAAAGACACACTGTAACTCCAGGGTGTGACATGGAAGAAACTTTTTTTCTTCCTTAAAGTACGGGTTGGTTTTGTGTCCTTGTACATCATAAGTGTCCTGAAGGCTGAACAGGAAAGTCTTCTGCAGGAACAGGTTGTCCACTGTGGTCCCTGCAGACTGAAAAATGACACTAAAACGCCGTGTGGTGAAGGTGTGTCACTAAACCCAGAGTCTCCAGAATGTACGGACAGTACGTTAAAGGTCACACTCCACTGTAAGTGACAACTTCCTGCTCAGTGTTCGCAGTTCTGCAGTTGCAGATTTTTTGCAGCAAGAGAACAAATCCACAAGTTTCTGCTGATTTAAACCCTCCATTTGAAGCATTTGTGAAGAGTCAAATAAGAATTGAAGAGCCACAGCGTAGTGAGTTTGAAAGGATTGTCATTACCTCTGCCAAGGAAGTGATGTCACGTTGGTTGGTTTATCTGCTTGTTAGCAGGATTACACAAAAACTACGGGGCAGATTTTAAAATTTTCACCAGAGGTGGCCCTTTGGTGACAGATGATTAAATTTTGTAGGTGGTCTGGGTCAGGATGTGGATTCTGGATCACTTTTTTACTTTAACATTGTGAGATAGGACCTTGGTGGAGGTATGCGCTCTCTGAGTGCCCTCTAGTGTTGGTAGTAATGCACACACTGATGACTGGTGTTTTTGAGAAGTGCGGGAATCAGTAATTCCTCTTCCCTTCATTTGTTTTAACCTTTATCAGCCTGTATTTTTTCCACTTCTGTACCAATCTGGAATGGATTTGCAGTACAAGAGCTTTTTTAATAACTGTGTCTATGCCTACTTTATTTACCGCCATTAATTTGCTTGTCCATGGAAGATGTCATCAAGTTTTCTTTAAAGGGTGATGGTGTTAGATGCTACCTGTGGCTGATGAACTAAAATTTTGCCCTTTTTCTTTATAATTTCCAGATCTACGACAATGCCATGATCGCAGCAGGTTTGAACGATGACCCGCGGCCGATGATTTCCCGTCTCAATGATCTCCTGACCAAAGCTCTGGAGAAGCACTGAGAGCTCCTCACAGACAGACTGTTTTGATGATGACGGCCCGTAGGCAGAAGCATTCACAGCTGCTGAGGGCCGACATTGAACTGCAGCTTCTGAAGAACACTTACAGGCCATGAAATCACTTCTCTTTCCTCTGGAGAGCTTCGTAGTTACTGATGGAGCGCATAAAAAAAGGATTAAACGGGGAAGGACAATGACCTACTGGAAGTTTCTCCATAAACTGTTTTCTTTTTGTTCTGTGTTTTAGTACGAAGGTCATGTCCCTCAGGAGGCACTCTGTCATAAACAAGCTGGTGATTCATCGATTAAAATATTTCATGTTGCCATTTTTGTTTTCACAGCCAGTGTGAACATCCTGAGCCTTGGGTCACAGACAGTAAGCATGCATGTATACATCTGTGACAGCGGTGATGCGTAAATGCAAGTATGTGGAAGTGTCACACCTGCAGACCAAGTGTTTTGCAGGTGTGGTGACGTCAAGCATGGAGACACTTTTATACGCTTCAGAAATTCATCCGTTTGCTCTGTGCAGTTAACAGGTATCTGCACATAGCTGCAGGGGATTGCAGGTGTAACCACATACACTGAAGTATTTACAGTAGATGTAGGGCAACAGAGCACCAACGCTAGATGTCCACCTGTAAATACCTACTGTACATTTTTAAATACTTGAGAATACCTTCCTCGTCACCTGTCAATTTGTTTCTCCTGCCTCAGGGAGCCTTTGTCTGCACATGCTTGTTACCGTTTGTCAGCTTGTATTTTCACCATATACTTGTATCTGCTTCCATTCTGGGTTGACATGTGCTCACACACACATGCAGGTGACAGGAAGTACATACATGTGAATCCAAAGTGCGTTCTTCCATCTTTTCTTTGCACACATTGCAGGACTACACAAGTGTTCACAGGTGCTCGTGTGTGTGATTTGAGCCTTGACTTGAACTGCTTTGAGTGCAGGTCTCTGCAGGGCAGTAATCTATGAAATATGGAACAGCAACCAAATCATCTGTTTAAAAAAAAAAAAAAAAAAAAAAATTGCATCTAAACCTAAATTAAACCCAATAAAAATTGGCCTGTTAGTGTTTAACAAATTGTACGCCGTGAAAACATCCTCCTTGGAGGAACATTTGAAGGATGGAAACAAATTAAATGTTTGACAGGATTAGAGAATTGGTAATTCCTTCCCAAATTAAATTTCTGTTCTTGAAAATCTAGAGCAAAACTATTTCTTTACCAAAAAAAAAAAAAAAAAAATTTTTTTCTTTTGGCCCTTTGAAAGAGTTCCCATGAGATTCTCCCCAGAAGTTTTGATAAGACTCCACTGACTCACTGATCCACTTTGGTAAATGGACACTGTGTGGCGTTTTGTGCATTCCACACGCCAACTGTAAACGTCTTGTGCAGTAACTGGAAATTTAACTCGCCACGTCTGCTAAATGTAGCTTTTTCTGTAATTTTTCCCCCCCTCTAAACTGCCACCATTTCCTGTTGTGACTTAAAAACATGGAAATGACGGCTGTATCCAAATATATAATTAACCAGATATTAATTTTACACTGGTATTTGGTGATCAAATTTGGCATTTAGAGCTCCCCCTCCCCCAGTCAAAATGCATGATTTTAATAAAGGTACATTATAAATGTACTTTTCCAAATTTACCAAAAAAATTCCTTGTAAATATGAGAAAAATCTCAAATTTTTTTTTAAAAAAAGGAGCAACTTAATGATGGTCACAAAATTACATGAATACATTTAAAAATATACAAGAAACAAGATTCAAATGTATGTGACAAAAATAGCAAATTTAGGAAAGAAATTTAAACATACAAAAATACTGTAGGAAAATTTTTGTAAATCTAAGAAAATGAAGGTATAAAATTTAGGAAAGAGGTACAGATTTGCATGGAAG
The DNA here is from genome assembly GCA_020510985.1 of Pholidichthys leucotaenia. Taxonomy (NCBI): domain Eukaryota; kingdom Metazoa; phylum Chordata; class Actinopteri; order Cichliformes; family Pholidichthyidae; genus Pholidichthys; species Pholidichthys leucotaenia. The sequence continues at coordinate 283,807,120 of CM035838.1, forward strand.
AATAAATGAAATTTTAAAAAGTCACTTCTGAAAAGTTGATGCTGCTGCAGCCAATGAGAGAAAAAAAATAATGTAAAGATGAAAGCACCAAGCTGCCTCAGTGCGACCTCTGCTGGCTGGGCCTAGTTACTACAATGCCTTTCATTGCTGCGCCATTGAGGGCATAATGGTGAGTTAAATTTGTGTCTATTTTGAAAACAAAGCCTTATCTGGAAATTCTGGCAAATTAAAAGTTGAGAAAATATGGTGATGTAATAATACAAGTCTTTAGTTCCAGTTGATTTTAACCGGGTGCGCTGAAAAGCTGGTAACAGACACCCACGCAGAGGCACACTGAGTGATTACCATATGCCTCTGTTGCACCGAGGCATAATAAAGATCCAGATATTCAGTCTGGATTGCTAATGGTTATTCAGAGTCCCCAAACCAGTACTTGGGACAGCCCTAGAAACAACTTGATCATTTCTAACAAAACAGGCAAATCCAGAACGTCTTTAAAACACATTTTTACTGCATTTCAAAGTACCATCTCTGCTGTGAGGGTGAAAGCACGAGAGAAACCTCAGCTTCAAGACATCACACTACAGTGTGCGGTCTGTCCGGGCTGCAGTTAAAAGGCGGGGGGGGTTCAAGTAGTTCAGTCCCAGTAGTTTCTACATCAGTGTCCCAGCACTGTCTTTCCACGTGAACCACATCACTGTCCCTTAGCCTGTCACACCTCCCGCCCAGGCTTGCTCTTGTCATGTGAGCCTTCCCACTACTTCTGGTCTCGTCTTCACACGACTGCGTCAAATCTCAGGGTCAGGATAATTTGTCGATGTTGGCTAAGAAGCGCTGGGCCCACCATTCATCCAGATCTAGTGGCACAAAATCTAAAAAAGAACGTAAAATTAAGATTCAATGAAAAGTTGGCCCCCCATTTTGCTGGTATGGGAGGATACACAGGTGCATCTCAATAAATTAGAATATCATCGAAAAGTTAACTTATTTCTGGAATTCAGTTCTGATGGTTAGATGAAAACCCAAAACTCAGTTTCTCAAAATTAAAATATGACATGAGATCAATTAAAAAAACTTGATTTTTAATAGAAATGTTGGCCAACTGAAAAGCATGTCTGTGTACACACTCAGTACTTGGTCAGGGCTCCTTTTGCATGAATGACTGCATCAATGTGGCGTGGAGGTAATCAGCCTGTGGTGCTGCTGAGGTGTTATGAAAGCCCAGGTTGCTTTGATAGCAGATGTCTCGCATCTTCACTCCACAGATTCTTTGTGGGGTTTAGGTCAGGAGAGTTTGCTGGCCAATGAAGCACAGTGATGCCATGGTCACTAAACCAGGTTTTGGTACTTTTGGCAGTGTGGGCAGGTGCCAAGTCCTGCTGGAAAATGAAATCAGCATCTCCATAAAGCTTGCCAGCAGAGGGAAGCATGAAGTGCTCTAAAGTTTCCTGGTAGATGGCTATGCCGACCTTGGACTTGACAAAACACAGTGGACCAACACCAGCAGATGACATGGCTCCCCAAATCATCACCGACTGTGGAAACTTCACACTGCACCTCAACCAACTTAGATTCTGTGCCTCACCACTCTTCCGCCACACTCTGGGACCTTGATTTCCAAATGACAGGACTTGGCACCTGATTTGGGGATGAAAATGCTGGAGGACATTTTCAGGAATAGAAGGCTAAGCAGCTACTCACTGTCCATGTGCGAGCCCGTTTCGGTCTCTCTGTAGTGGACGGCAGTCTGTGTCGCCCCGTTCTCCTGCTGCACCACACCCTGCCAGGCTGAAAAACAACAAACAATTCGGTAAATGCAGCATTAATTATCACCAAAACTCATTAGCTATCATCAAAGTCCTGCCCCACACCATCACACCCACACTCTCAAACAAGAAAAGTCCAGTTGGCCCACCACATCAAAGTCCTGCCCCCCCCCCCCCCCCACCCCCCGGCTGATGTTTCTATTCCAAATAATCCAGCACGTGGTCACACCAGGCATGAGCAAACTGTGACTGCTTCAGTTCGGCTCCATCGCATGTTCAGGAGTTACAAATCCACACTTTGCCACTTTTTTTTTTATTATTATTAGTGTTTTTAAAGGCCTTCTTTGCACCCTTGTCCAGTCACCACCAAGGTTACTGGAGTTGTTTATGAGCCGCTGCGGCTGGGATTCAATGCCAGCAACAGGACACGGGGAATAAGAACAGCTGAGCCCAGGGGAGGCCTGTTGGAGACCTACCCAGCCTTTGAATGTTGAGAAAGAAGCCCACACATCAGAAGTGGGTCACCATGTGGGCCTGACAAAGCCGGTCACAGGATGAACCCTCAAAAGTGGGCAACAAGTGAGCAAAGTAAAAGTCACTCATTTCCTTCAGCCGTGGGGAGCATGACGTGTGTGTGTGTGTGTGTGTGTGTGTGAGAGAGCATTTCTCTGTCGTGGCTGTGTGTGTCAGAGCAGCTGTGTGGGTGAGGCCTGGGAAGACAATGTCATTCACACAACAGTCCGCGAGTGGTCCACCCTGGACCGCTTCCTTACCCTCCGAGACGAACTTGACGTTTTCCTGGTGGGCCGCAGTGAAACTCTCCTCGTGATGCCTGTGCTCGGGGAGGAGAGGCGCAGGGAGGCCGGGCTTCTTGCCATTCAGACGGTTGAAGACGATCTTGGGCGAAGACAAGCTGGAAGGGGAGGGGGACACACAAAACTTTTAATTTCCAAGCCCGAGTTTCCTACAGCATGATCCAAGACAACACTGAAGCAAGGTCAGTGGAGCAGGAGTCACAGATGATGACAGCTGAACAACAGACCTCTTCACCTCTGCCCCCCCCCCACCAAGGTCACACACAGGACCTGCTCGTGTCAGTGTTCTTTCTGAAATTTGTCTCAAGATGATGACGTCCACTCTTCCCAGGGGACTGCCATTCATTAACCAACACAAGCACACTCTTAAAAAAAAAAAAAACGCGCAGAGGTTGTGTTCTTTCCTGGGGTTCCTGCACACTTACTCAGGCATATTCCAGGACGTTTGCTTGTGCTTGAAGTCACTTATTTTGCTGTCCAGCTGTTGTGTTGGCCCTTGAGTTCGAGGACAAAAGTTGAAAAACAGTATCTGATTACACAGCTGTCAGCATTTGGGGGAATTTAAAGAAAAAAGAAAAGTGCAGACACTCACCTGTGCGTCTCTGGGTCACCAGCTTGCTTGGACCTTTGGTGATTGTGTACATCGTGCGCAGCCAAAACTCACCATGTGACACCCCTCAAGTTCGGCACTTACACAATCAGAAGTGACGCAGATTACTGCAAAGATCCGCCAAAGGCGTCCGTCGGCTTCAGCTTCACTCGAAGCGATCCAGAGTCGACTCCAAGGCGCAGAAACTGTTTTGTAACCCGATGAAGCCGAACCGCGCGCTGCGGCGCCTCCTGGTGCGTAAAAGCAGGGGCGGCCGGTGCGCATCAGTCTGCGCTCCCCCCGCTTCTTATAACCCGCTGTCTTTTCCGCACCAGACTGATAATCTAAGTCACTTTGGTGCCGAGGTGTCCTGCCACAATGTCACATAACATGGAACAGCAGCAGTCATTCACAAGCCAGCGGACACACGCCGTCACGGAGCCGACGTCCACACACGCCTCCTGAGGCGTTTTAAAGAGACAGTGCACCCAAGACGCGAGGCCGAAACCGGCTGAAATTTACAGCCGTGGACAAAAATGTTGGCACCCCTCTGTTAATGAAAGAAAAACCCACAGTGGTCACAGAAATAACTTGAATATGACAAAAGTGTTAATAAATTAAAATTCTATGAAAATTAACCAATGAAAACCAGACAATGCTTTTGAATTGTGGTTCAACAGAATTATTTTCAAAGTCAAACTCATGAAACAGGCCTGGACAAAAATGATGGTACCCTTAACTTAATATTTTGTTGCACAACCTTTTGAGGCAATCACTGCAATCAAACGATTTCTGCAACTGTCAGTGAGACTCCTGCACCTCTCAGCAGGTATTCTGGCCCACTCCTCATCAGCAAACTGCTCCAGTTGTCTCAGGTTTGAAGGGCGCCTTCTCCAGACGCCATGTTCCAGCTCCTTCCACACATGTTCAATAGGATTTAGATATAAGATCTTTTCTTTATCGTTTAAGCCATATCTTGAGATGATTAATGCTGTAAAATATTCTGATATGGAGTGTCTAAGTTAACAGTTTGACCCCTCTCCATTCTGGCATCTTTCTGTAAACAGTAAACTCTTCACAGGTGAGCTGATCTCGGCTCGGTTGAGGTGAATCTTCCAGAAAAACACAGCAGCGAACATCTGTGTTGACAGTACTCACAGCGGAGCAGGTGCGTGGAACGGCCACACTGGACACCACTCAAGTTTCCACCTGCCACAGGTTAAATGAAAAAAAAAAGGCAGCATCAACAGCAGAAAACAGCTGATACACAGAAAAGGCAAAATGTTTTTAATTTTTAGGAAACTCTCTCCAAACAGGATCCACATTTAAATATTTTGTATGATTCAAACAAAGAATATTAAATCTGAATCTGAAATGATAGAGGAAAATGGTTGTTTATTAATTATTCTTATTTTCTATAAGAACAAGAAGTTTAACATTTTAAAACACATTTAACAAACACCACAAACTAAAATGGCTTCAACAAAAAATGTCACATTATTAGCAATGACTGACGTTTTCTTCTGAATAAAACAAAGCACTTCTAGTACAGTGTAAAATAATCTACAGAAAAATGAAGGTATAAATCTTACATAATGAAACATTCTGAGCTGTAATGTGCAGTTGTCCTGAAACTGATCTGATTTATTCACATATCATTATATTATCTTACAGCTGTAATATCATGGAGCAAAATGTCTCACCTCAGCACAGAAGAAACGTTTTATCAGTCAAGTACTATCATATCATCATATTTACAGTACATGCGATCTCATTAATAAATATTTAAATAACAGGCAGTAAATATGAACCCAAACTATCTGTATAAATGGAGTTTGGCTGAAGGTGCAGCAGAGCCTGTGGAAGATCAGTGCAGAAGGTAGAAAACATCCTAATGACTTTATTGTTAGCCTTAATCCCTGTTCTGTGGGAGGTTTTTCTGTTGGTAGCACAGCAATGATAAAATGTGAACAGATATGTCCTCGGTTTACATTCGGTATTCTATAACTTGTGGTTTTATTCCTCTGTAGACCTTTATAGGGCCCTCGTTGAAATACTTGGAAATTAAAAATATCAGATCATTACTGTAGGGTATTAGAAGAATGTATTAATGATTGCTATTACTGTTATTATTATAATACTATTATAAGATATTATGCACACTGAAGTTACCAAATATGGGTCTCACACACTTCTCTTCTGTCTGCTCCTTTCATTGTCATTGTCGTAGGTGCCTTCATGGAGTTTTCCACATTTGGCAAACTGTCCGCCACTTTGGTCTGTTTCTTGCATTGTTCCAAATGTGCCTCACAGGACCAAGATTGACGTTATTGAGAAAGGTTTTCCTCTGCCCACCAGGGGGGTGTCTTCTATTGAATTTTCCACTGAAGCTCAGGTCTTCGACTGCCTCTTTTTGAATCACGTGGCCAGGAAGCTTCAGTTGTCTCGTTGGATCATCTGTAGCAGCTCTCTCTCCATTCCAACTTGTTGTAGAACCTCTTTGTTTGTAACCCGATCCACGTATGAGAGCCTGAGCATGCAGAGGTAAAAGTTTTGCTGTGAAGGTCAAATAAGAGTCGACCAGACGAAGAATTTGAGCAGCCAGATTTTGACTGAGACCATGAGTTTCTTGTCAGTGAGTATTGACTGAAGCTTGTTGAAGGTGGCTAGGTTGATCCTTCTTCAGATTTGCTTTGTACAACGGGCATCTGAAGTAACTAGAACTCCAAGGTAATTGAACGAAGAGAACTGTTCTATCACCACATTCTGATGCCACAGATGGCATGCTGGTGGACTTCCAACTTCGAAATGACCATGCCTTTGGTCTTCTAACTGTTGACATGTAACCCAAGATGTTCATTTGTGGCTGCTACAGTATCAAAAAGTCTTTGGAGCAGGTCCATGTTTGATTGTGAACCAGTTTGCTATGCCATCAGGGGGATGAACTGCGCCAAGCTGATCGTAGTAGATTGATCTGACAATGGGCAAGTCTTTGTTGTCCCTGCTCCTTTCATACTCCGCTTATCTATTCTCATTCAGCCTGTTGCAAACAACACCCATTAGCTTGCACTACTCTTGCCTGTTGCTGACAGCGGATTGCCACACATCTAAGATATGACCACACTTGAGAACTTGTTCACAGGGTTCCTAGAAATGTAGCTTGCGTCAGCTTGAGTTGATGGCTCGCAATCTGAGCTAGTTCACCAAACAGGAGTTGCTTTGGCGCTGTTATCGTCCATGCCGCAAACATGGCCCAGCCAACATAGACAGCTTTTCACTACTAGCACCTCTATGTCCTCTGCACCAGCATGCCTTAAGACTTTCTCGCTGCTTACAAAGTAATGATAAAACAACAGAGAAATGCATATATGTTCTTTGTCAGACCAAGTCATTTAAAGCTTGATCTTTTATGTTTTCTTTCTTAAATTAGAAATTTTAAGCTGGAATACTGTACGTGTTAAAGTCCATTTATAAAAGATTGGAGTATATGTTTATGAGGTCATTTCAAAAGCTGTCAAATCCACATACTGAGGTGGGTGATGGTGGATGGGGAGACCTGAGTTTGTGTCACATTTTTCAGTTTTTAATTTTTTTTTTTAACTTCTGTGTCAGTGTTACTTCCACATCTGTATTTAGTTGGATGACATGCACAATTTTAGGGTTATACACTAAATCTACTGCAGTAAGATTAAGGTAATGTTTAGGGTTGGGGGTACTAAAAGATGAGGATTTACTTTAAACATGTTACAACTCTAACACTCTACCTTGTCACTTATACACATAATGATCATGTGCAGTCCAACTGTCACTGTCTGCATCTACACTACCACATTGAACTTGCAATTATGGGTATTACGCTCTACTTTTTCTGTATATAGGACTGCTGGGTTTTATCTTTTATCTTCATTTGCACTATGGGTAGCATTACTGTACATAGACTGCTGTTGTTGTTTTCATCCTTATTCCTTCTTTTCTTATATATTGCACACACCACTAAGAGAGAGAGCAATGGCATTTCATTTCTCCTGTTTGTCCTGTACGTATAGAAGTACTGACAAATAAAAATCTTTGAATCTTGAATCTTATGTCATTTTTTACACAGCAACTAGTGGTCAGTGAATGTCATGTAACTTCAAGCCATAAGTATAGCTCATAACCAGAGTCTAAAGGAAACTACAAGTATAATAAACAAAATAAACATTAGTTGTATCATTATGTACTGACACTATTAACCTATCAGGAAAGTGCTATGGTGAATGGAAGCTGATATGTCATTTTCTATAAACTTCCATATAACTGGTCCTCTTTTGAAACCAGAGAACTCATCCTGTTGGCTGTCAGACTGTTGGCATGTTTAAGGCACTTCCGCAGTGGTTTCATTTGTCAGACCTGGAAGTGATGTCTATCTTTTTAAGACAGTGGGGAGCATGATCAGTCAGTAATGAGGATCACAGTCCTCCTGCAGACTGTCAGTCATGTAGCTGATCTTCAGCACGTTTTGGTAGAAGTTCTTCTCCACAGCAGTGTTCACAGTCCAGCTCACCACCTCCACTCCTCGCTCTGCCCAGTACTGAACATAGTCCCTGATTCAAAGAGAGGAGAGGAAGCAAAAAATAAAAACAATTTACAGCAAGCCAAAACCAGTGTTTAAATGGACACATTTACATCCAGTTCTTGATATTTCCACTTAATAAATGCCCTTATGTCTTACTTTTCCAAAACCCAATTTTGCTCTGATTGCCTATACCTTACCTCCATATATATTGTAGTTATCATAGTGATCACCTCCATTTAAGGGTGGGGTTGTAAACGTTTTTAAAAATTACGATTTAATTTTGTCATTATTGGACCAATACAGTCAAGACAGTGACAGGAAATGGGGTGAAGAGCAGGGGAGAAACATGCCGGAAGGATTGCTCTGACTGGGATTTAAGCCAGGGATCAAATGCATTTGTGCAAGATGTTCTTATGGTATGCATCATAACCATGAGGCCACCACCGCATGGGTAACTTCTTTAATGGAAAGAGTTGATTTACAAACCTCAATTCCAATGAAGTTCGGATGTATAAACAGAATATGATGATTTGCAAATCCTTTTCAACTTATATTCAATTGAATACACTGTAAAGACAAGATACTTAATGTTCAAACTGGTAAACTTTATTATTTGTTTAGCAAATATTCACTCAATTTGAATTTGATGCCCGCAACACATTCCCAAAAAGCTGGGACAGGGGCAACAAAAGCAGGGAAAGTTGAGGGATTCTCAAACACACCTTTTTGGAACATTCCATAGGTGAACAGATTAATTGGAAACAGGTGAGTGTCATGACTGGGTATAAAATGAGGATCCCGAAAGGCTCAGTTGTTCACAAGCAAGGATTGAATAGAATAGAATAGAATAGGCTTTATTGTCATTGTATAGTTGTACAGCACAACAAAATTGTGGATGCTCCACCGGGCTTCTGTGCAAAAAAGTAAGTGAGAAGAATTCGAAATAAAACAGTACAGAACACACGCATAGTTCAGAACACACACATAATAGAGTAAAATGGTCCAAGGATAATGAAAAATATGTACAGTAGTAATTTCACGGATGGGTCAATATACATGAGAGTGAGGAGTGCAAAGACAGGTGAGTTATATTGATAATTAAAAGGTCCTCAGTTCTGTGCATGTGAGCGTTCAGAGGGGGTGGGGCCTCTGACTGTTTGCAGTTCAGATGGCCCAGGGGAAGAAACTGTCAGTCAGGAGGTGTGGGACCTGATCGATCTGAACCATTTTCCAGAGGAAAGCAGGTCGAACAGGTGGTGGGCAGGATGTGAGGGGTCTCCTGTGATGGCCTTGATCCTTCTGAGACAGGATGGGGCGATGTTCACCACTGTGTGGGCAAATAGTCCAGTAATTTAAGAATAACGCTTCTCAAGGAATTTAGGGATTTCATCATCTACAGTCCATAATATCATCAAAGAATCTGGAGAAATGTCTGCATGTGACAAGACCGAAAAACCAACACTGAATGCCCGTGACCTTCACATCAAGAGGCACTGCATTAAAAACCAACATCATTTTCTAGTATATTACTAGATTGCATTATTGTCAGATAATGCAGTTTGTTGCTACATCTACATGTGCAAGTTGGAACGCTACCATGCAAGGTGAAAGCCATATACTGTATCAACAACACCCAGAAACGCTGCCGGTTGCTCTGGACCTGAGTTAATCTGAAAAGGACTGACGCAAAGCGGAAAAGTGTGCTGTGGTCTGACGAGTCCACATTTCAAACTGTTTTTGGAAATGATGCACATCGTGTCCTCTGGGCTAAAGAGGAAAAGGACCATCCAGATTATTATTTGCATCAAATTCAAAAACAAGCAACTGTGATGACGGGGGGGGGGGGGGGTTGTTAGTGCCCATGACATGGGTGACTTGCACATCTGTGCAAGATGCACAGATGTGCAACATATGCTGCCACATATGCTGCCATCCAAGCAACGTCTTTTTTCAGGGAAATCCCTACTTATTTCAGCAAAACAATGCCACGTGTTACAGTAGCATGGATTCATAGTAAAAGAGTGCAGGTACTAGACTGGCCTGCCCGCAGTCCAGACCCGTCTCGCGTTGAAAACGTGTGGCACATTATGAAGCACAAAATATGACAACGGAGACCCTGGACTGTTGAGCAACTGAAGTTGTACATGAAGCAAGAATGGAAAACAAATTCCACCTACAAAGCTTCAACAATTCGTGTCCTCAGTTCCTCAGTGCTTACTGAGTGTTGTTAAAAGGAAAGGTGGTGTAGCACAGTAGTAAACATGTCCCAGTCCAAGTTTTTTTGCTTTTTTTTTGGGAACGTGTTGCAGGGATCAAATTCAAAATGAGAGAATATTTGCAATAAATAAATAAAAAAAAGTCTGTCATTTTGAACATTAAATATCTTGTCTTTGTAGTGTATTCAATTGAATATAGGATGAAAAGGATTTGTGAATCATTGTATTCTGTTTTTATTTATGTTTTACACACAGTCCCAACTTCACTGGAATTGGGATTTGTAAAGAAAAATGGTGGGAGTTATAAAACATATTTGACCCTTAAAATGAAAACTGCTAAAGGATAAGTATAAATTGGGCTATCAACATTAATAGCCAGGGTTTTTTTCCTCAGAAATTTGCAATATTACCCCCACAAATACAGTTTAAAAATATTAACTTTGTAGTATGATTTTGAGGTTTTTTTTCATCACATGGCTCAGAAGCCGCAGGCTGCAGACCACTGATGTAAGGGAATATTGCCTGATATCAATTTGACTCCAGAGGAAAACAAAACAATGTGAATCTAAGCATTCAGGGCAGCCTGTGCTGAGATTTTGGCTCATGTTATTACTTGTACTTTAGATTTGCTGAGCTCATCAAGTGAAACTTTGTATTTGACTAGAAAGCACTTAGTGAATGCAACTTCCGTCAAGGTAGATGATTTTCTACTTCAAGTAGAGCCATGAACTCACAGGCTTGCAGCTCATGTAGCTCAACAGTGAATGCTCTGTGCCTAGGATACACACATCCATCACCTAGGGCTGCTCTTATCATTACAGTGCACACACATGCTCGCAAACGAACAGACAAAAATGTTACCTTCTTTATGGGAGTAATAAGTGCACCCGCCTGTCAAAATTGCATTTTATAATAGAAAAGGACAGAATTATAGGTCCCATTCAAGGATGTACTTGAGCAGCAATTATTTTAAACACCGAAGGAGCAAAACAAAATAATAGACATGAGGTGATGGATTTGAAGTGACAATTTTTTCCATAGTTAAACTGAGTTAAACTCCAAAACCGCCCTCCACAGGCAAAAAAAAGAACTAAACATCTTAACATTAAAAACCTGGATTTACTACTTACAGTGAGATGAAGTCTTTCTGCACCAGGATAGCAGAGGTCCCACAGAGTTTCCACAGTATGTGATGGTGGGCCCAGTCCAGAAGGATGTCCAGAATCCCAGTCCACAGCTGTCTCCATGTCGACGGGGAGCGAGGGGTGCCATCACCGTAGCGACTCAGGCTCCAGGGTCGGTGGATGAGAGCGGTGACAACAGCAGGGTCGGTTTGGCGCATCTGTGGGTCACAGGGTGAGAACATTTGTCAAGTATGAATTCTCCGTAGGATCGCTTTGTGTAAACGTTATAAGTTAGCATTTTTTAATTGAAATATATTTTTCATTACCTTATAGATGACTTTGGGTTCAAATGAGGAAACAATGCTGGAGTTGTAAAGCACTGGGAACTTCTTATACATCGCATGAAGCACTGATGTAGCCTGAAAGAAAAATATTCTCGTTGCACTATTAGCAGTAGTCATGTATGGACAGTGAAAATAGAAAGTCTACACACCCCTGTTCAAACGCCAGGTTTTTGTGATGTAAAAAAATGAGACCAAGATAAATCATTTCAAAACTTTTTTCCACCATTAATGTGACCTATAACCTGTACAACCCAACTGAAGAACAAACTGAAATGTTTTAAGGGGAAAAATAAAAAACTTACAATAACCTGGTTGCATAAATATGCACACCCTTAAACTAATACTTTGTTGCAGCATCTTTGGCTTTTATTATAGCACTCAGTCTTTTTTGGGTAGGAGTTTGAATGTGATTGGTTAATTCTGAACACAGCCACATCCCCAGTTATAACAGGGTGTGCATATTTATGCAACTAGGTTATTGTAAGTTTTTTATTTTTCCTGTTAAAAGATTTCAGTTTGTTTTTAAGATAAGATAAGATAAGATAAGCCTTTATTAGTCCCACAACGGGGAAATTCCAGGATTGCAACAGCACAGGGATAGCAACACTCAGAGCAACAATCAGAAGGCAAGAAAAAAAAAACAAGCAAGCAAGAGCAGCTAATATACATATGTACATATTACTATAAAATATATATATACACACACACACACACACAGACACACAGTGCAGAGCATTGTAGCTGGATGGAATAAATATATGAATATATGAACACACAGTGCAGAGCATTGTAGCTAGATGGAATAAATATGTAAATATATAAACACCCACAGTACGGAGCATTGCAGCTAGGTGGAATAAATATGCAAGTATATAAACACACACAGTGCGGAGCAATGTAGCTAGATGGAATAATATGTAGATATATAAAAACACAGTGCGGAGCATTGTAGCTAGATGGAATAAATATATAGATATATAAATATAAACACACCCAGTGCTGAGCATTGTAGCTAGATGGAATAAATATGTAAATATATAAACACACACAGTGCAGAGCATTGTTGCTAGGTGGGATGAAACAGCATAACCGTCTATTTAGTTATCCTACATGGTATGATTATGTGCCCATACATATTCTCACCCTCCATAGCGACCGGTATGTTCCTAGTTGTATGCCGGAGAGGACCATTGTGTAAGTATATTGCATCTTTTGCATTCAAAAAAAAAAAAAAAAAAAAAAAACAACTATTAGTTTGTTACGTCTTTTTGCTATCTCTGCGAGCAGCCCTGCTTAGGTTGTACAGTCTGACAGCCGTTGGTAGGAAGGACCTACGAAACCTCTCGGTTGTGCACCTGGGATGATGTAGTCTGCTGCTAAATGAGCTCCTCAGTGCATCCAGTATGTCCTGCATAGGGTGGAACTCGGACTCCAGCAGAGATGACAGTTTAGCCACCGTCCTTCTCTCTCCTATCTCCTCCATCGGATCAAGGCGCTGCCCCAGGACAGAGCTAGCTTTCTTAATCAGTTTGTTCAGTCTCTTCCTATCGGCTGCAGTAATGCCACTGCCCCAGCAGACCACTCCAAAAGTGATGGCTGATGCCACCACCGTGTCATAGAATGACTTCAGCAGCGCCCCTTGTACACCAAAAGACCTGAGTCTCCTCAGCAGGAACAGCCTGCGCTGTCCCTTCTTGTAGAGTGCGTCAGTATTGTGTGACCAGTCTAGTTTATTGTTCAGATGAATACCCAGGTACTTGTAGGATGTCACCATCTCGATGTCTGTTCCCTGTATATTTACTGGTGCTGTGAGGGGTTGTCCTTGCCTGCGACAGTCCACCACCAGCTCCTTAGTTTTCCTCGCGTTGATCTGGAGGCAGTTCCGATGGCACCAGTCCACAAAGTCCTGGATAAGCCCTCTGTACTCAGCTTCATCTCCGCTGGAGATGAGACCAACGATCGCAGAGTCATCAGAGAACTTCTGTAGATGGCAATGTGTTGTGTTGTGTGAGAAGTCCGCAGTATAAAGAGTGAACAGGAAGGGAGCCAGCACCGTTCCCTGGGGGGCCCCCGTGCTACTGATGATCGTGTCGGAAACACAGTCCCGGGTTCTCACAAACTGAGGCCGGTTCGTGAGGTAGTCCAGGATCCATGATGACAGGTGCTGGGTGCTTTTCAATTGGGTTGTACAGGTTATAGGTCACATTAATGGTGGAAAAAGTTTTGAAATGATTTATCTTGGTCTCATTTTTTACATCACAAAAACCTTGCATTTGAACAGGGGTGCATACACGTTTTATATCCACCGTATCTGTATTTGGTACCTTATCAGGTTGATCTTTGACATCAAAGAAGATGGTGAGCCTCTGCTTGATGCATTCCTCCACTGCCTCCTGCAGAGTTGGAACTTTTTCACCACTAAATTGCACCCTGTGGATGAAAGAAAATCCCCAATCAGGTGACTGAGTTGATGACATACATTCCAAGGTGCTGTATTTATTTATATGAAGGACATTAAAAAAAACAGTAGGAGCAGAACGAGGAGCATACTTTAATCTGTGGTGAGCAGCAGCATCTAGTTTCCTGAGCTGGACAAACTGGAGTTTGCTGATGGGTCCAGACCCATTAGTGGTGCGGTCCACAGTGTCGTCATGCATCAGAACTGGTACTCCATCGGCGGTGATACTCAGGTCCAACTCCACTCCAGTCGCCCCATTTCTGCTGGCCTAGAGCAGATACAAAGTTAAAAAGCAAAGCCACATAATATTGATCGGATGGTTGATGGCACCCACATTGATGTTACAATAATAATAAAATCATCTGCAGTGTTATTTAAATTTCATAAATAGTTCCTCCAAATGAACAACTAATCTATATCAAACACAGTGGAGAAAGCAGAACTGGTCATGAAAACATCTGTTTTACTTTATGTGGCGCTTAAGGTGAGAGAAAAAAATATATGACGTTACACAGGCCTACGGTTTATTATTCTTATTTATTTGAATGGAAAAAAACAAAATGTTGCATTGAAAAATGTGCATAGGGACATATATACCATATTCTGTATGTTCTATATTTTCAATTTTTTAAAACCGTGAAATTCAAAGTAACTCGAAGCCTATGACCAAATGTACTTGAGTATAAATACATTTTTTCTTAATAAATGTACTCAAGTAAAAGTTTAAAAAAAATCCTGCAGTAAAACTACCCAGTAAAGTACAGTTTTGTGAAAAAGTTACTTGCATACATGTACTTGAGCAGCTAAATGTTATGACCCACCTCTGCACTTACGTACTGTATATATCGGGTAACGTCCGAGTTTATTTTAGCTTATTAAAGAGACAAAACTCAGCATGAAGATCGGACTAATTTTTAGGGTTTCAAGCAGCTGTGAAAGAGACTTTTTTTTTTTTAACTGTTCTTGACTTTTTATTTCTCTCATATATGTCCAAATGTTCAATTTTCTCAACAATTAGTGAGGTTTTTCTTGCAGTTTTTTCCTGGCAAGTTTAGTACTTTTTTTTTTTTTTTACTTTTACTCGCTGCTTTTGTTTCACCCTTTTCCCTCATGTTCATGATTTTTCTTGTACATTTGCACCTATCCTCTCACTTATAGGTGCATCTCAATAAATTACAATATCATCAAAAAGTTGATTTATTTCAGTAATTTAAAAAATGAAACTCATATAGATTCATTGCACACAGAGTGATATATTTCAAGTGTGTATTTCTTTTAATTTTAATGGTTATGGTTTATAGTTCACGAAAACCCCAAATTCAGTTTATCAACAAAAAAATAAAATATTACATAAAATTAATTTTAAAAAACTGATTTTAAAAAAAATCAGTCATCTACTGGGAAATTTTGGAGCACTTCATGCTTCCCTCTACTGACAAGCTTTATGGAGATGTTGGTTTCATTTTCCAGCAGGACTTGGCACCTACCCACAAGTACCAATACCTGGTTTAATGACCATGGTATCACCGTGCTTTATTGACCAGCAAACTCTCCTGACCTAAACCCCACAGAGAATCTATGGAGTATTGTCAAGAGGAAGATGAGAGACACCAGACCCAACAATGCAGATGAGCTGAAAGTCACTATCAAAGCAACCTGGGCCTCCATAGCACCTCAACAGGCTGATCACCTCCATGCTACACTGCACTGATGCAGTAATTCATGTAAAAGGAGCCCCAACCAAGTACTGAGTGTATACATGGACATACTTTTCAGTCGACCAATATTTCTATTAAAAATCCATTTTTTAAAATTCATTTTATGTAATCTAACTTTTGGAGAAACTGAATTTGGGATTTTTATGAGCCATAACCATCAACATTAAAAGAAATAAACACTTGAAATATATCACTCTGTGTAATGAATCTATATACAGTGGTGTGAAAAAGTGTTTGCCTCCGTCCCGATTTCTCATTTTTTTGTATGTTTGTCACACTTAAATGTTTCAGATCATCAAACAGATTTAAATATTAGACAAAGACACAAAATTAGACAAAAACACAAAATGCCATTTTTAACTGAAGGTGTTTATTATTAAGGGTAAAAAAAAATCCAAACATGGCCCTGTGTGGAAAAAGTAATTGCCCCCTAAACCTAATAACTGGTTGGGCCACCCTTAGCAGCAACAACTACAATCAAGCATTTGCGATAACTGGCAATGAGTCTTTTACAGCGCTGTGGAGGAATTTTGGCCAACTCATCTTTGCAGAATTGTTGTAATTCAGCTACATTGGAGGGTTTTCGAGCATGAACCACCTTTTTAAGGTCATGCCACAGTATCTCAATTGGATTCAGGTCAGGACTTTGACAAGCCCACTCCAAAGTCTTCATTTTGTTTTTCTTAAAGTCAAAGTACCTTTATTAATCTCCTTTGGGAGAGATTTGTCTTGGACAGAGGGATCTGCTGCACAACAAAGACACATACAGTACATACAACCAATACATACTGTAGATAACCACCAAAAATAAAATCGGCATAATTCAACCAAAATGCAAATACAGTGCAATTATCTGCTCAACCTCACAGTCTCTTTAACTTCTATTCACCTGACTTATCCGCTCATTAATGAGCTTCACCAACAAGGGAATGAATGAATGCTTGTACCGATTATGTTTACAAAGAGGGACCCTATACCTTCTTCCCGAATTCAGTAAAACATATTCGGGACACAATACATGAGAACCATCAGATAAAAGGCAATTTGCCTGTCTGAAGGTGGCTTGTTCAAACAGGTCTTGGGGAGTTAAAAGTGCCGCCATACCCATAATATCACCTGTTATCTTTATCAGCTTTAACCCTTAAACTGCCTTGGTTCATGCACAGGTAGCGCTGTGGAGTGTCTGTGTCACAGTTCTGCGACTGTCATGTGACGTGGCCTTAAACCATAATAAATCCCCAGTTGTCCTAAATATTGCACCTCACAAGGTGGCAGACACGTATAACTTACTGCTCTTGCCTTGGAGGACTAATGGCCCCCATATAAACCCCCCCCCCCCCATTTCTGGACACCAGAGAAGAAGAGTTTGTAAACAAATGTTGATCAATTGCAAGACGGAGGAGACATTTGCTCCCAAATTTGCCAACTATGATTCTAAAAAGAGATTATTTAGCTTATGAAGGTAAATATCTACATTTTGTTATAACAGAGGGTGGGCGAAGCTGGTTGATTTGCACCTACCACCGACCCCCAGTGCCATGTGACTGGACAAAACTATCGTGCCAGTTCCTGGTCGTCATATGAGATAAATTGCGGTGGAATAAAAGCAAAATTAAGATGGAATAATCATAACAGTTTCTGGATGTGGGAGAGAAAGCCAAAATGACCAGGAGAAGACAAAATAACGAGCAGGATGCCGCAAAAGGACAAAGTGAGCGAGTTGCCTGGCCAGCAGTAAGTGGCGAATGTCTTTGTTTGTTTACATTGTATTGATTTTCTGGTTCATATACATTGAAGATAAGATAACAAAATGCCCAAAACAAAAAACAGTGACAAAAAACAAAACCATTCTTTGTGTAAATATGTCCAAAGTCCACTTTTGACTGAAAGTTATGTAATTCAATATGACTGCCATGGCATGATGCAAATTAGATGCATAAATTTACTCCTACCTCAAACTTTGGATCATATTCTACATCTTGCTAATTGACAGTAAGCCATTATCTCTTACCACTTTCAAGTTATAATAGCTTTGGAAATCTCTGACATCTGAACTGAATATTTTCTTGAAAAAAACCTTGACCACTAGGGGCTGACGGCGCAACGGAGCACCACAGGCAGTCAAACAGTTAATAACTGAGCTTTTGATTTGACCATTAAATTACCAAACCCGCTGGTAATACCATACTGAAACACAGACTCAGTGGTTTCCCTGTAGAAAATCAACATAATATTTCTACAGACATTCAGGGTGCCGTTCAGAGGTGGACTTACTGGTGTTTTTTGTATCATTGTTCTGCTGCAGAACCCAAGTGCACTTCAGCTTGAGGTCACGAACAGATGGGTGGACATTCTCCTTCAGGATTTTTTGGTAGACAGCAGAATTTATGGTTCCATTTACCAAAGCAAGTCTTCCAGGTCTTGAAACAGCAAAACAGCCCCAGACCACCACACTACCACCACCATATTTTACTGTTGGTATGATGTTCCTTTTCTGAAATGCTGTGTTACTTTTACGCCAGATGTAATGGGACACACACCTTCCAGAAAGTTTAACTTTTGTCTCATCAGTCCACAGAGTATTTTCCCAAAAGTCTTGGGGATCATCAAGATGTTTTCTGGCAAAACTGAGATGAGCCTTTATGTTCTTTTTGCTCAGCAGTAGTTTTCGTCTGAACTTTGCCATGCAGGCCATTTTTTCCCAGTCTCGTTCTTATGGTGGAGTCATGAAGACTGACCTTAACTGAGGCAAGTGAGGCCTGCAGTTCTTTGGATGATGTTGTGGGGTCTTTTGTGACCTCTTGGATGAGTCGTCGCTGTGCTCTTAGAGTAATTTTGGTTGGCCGGCCAGTCCTGGGAAGGTTCACCACTGTTCTATGTTTTCACCTTTTGTGGATAATGGCTCTCACTGTGGTTCGCTGGAGTCCCAAAGCTTTAGAAATGGCTTTATAACCTTTTCCAGACTGATAGATGTCAATTACTTTGTTTATCATTTGTTCCTGAATTTCTTTGGATCGCAACATGATGTTTAGCTTTTGAGGATATTTTGGTCTACTTCACTTTGTCAGGCAGGTCCTATTTAAGTGATTTCTTGATTGAGAACAGGTGTGGCAGTAATCAGGCTTGGGTGTGGCTAGAGAAATTGAACTCAGCTTTCCAAAGATGTGATAAACCACAGTTAATTTATGTTTTAACGGGGGGGCTTTTTCCACACAGGGCCATGTAGGTTTGGATTTTTTTTACCCTTAATAAACACCTTGATTTAAAAACTGCATTTTGTGTTTACTTGTGTTATCTTTGTCTGATATTTAAATTTGTTTGATGATCTGCAACATTTAAATGTGACAAACACAAAAAAATGAGAACTCGCGAAGGGGGCAAACACTTTTTCACACCACTGTATGAGTTTTCAGTCCGCCAAGGTCTCTGCCTTTGACCGCCACCTAATCCACATAGCACCGGACCCCCATGATGATGGACGCCTCCCTCTTGAGGTGTTTCAGGCACATCCCACTGGGAGGAGACCCCAGGGCTGACCCAGGACTCGGTGGAGAGACTATGTCTCCCAGCTGGTCTGGGAACGCCTTGGTATCCTCTCTGAAGAGCTGGAGCAGGTGGCTGGGGAGAGGGAAGTCTGGGCTTCTCTGCTTGAACTGCTGCCTCCGCGACCCGGACCTCCGGAAAAGCGGTAGAAGATGGATGGATGGATGGCTGTATGAGTTTCATTTTTTTTAAATTGCATTACTGAACTAAATCAACTTTTCGATGAAATTCTAGTTCATTGAGATGCACCTGTAATACATTGTCCTGTATAAACTATCCTTGCAGTCTTTGTTGAGATAGAGGGTGGCAGTTTAACAGAGGGGATGCTTTTGGCTCATTTTGCTGACAAGGCTGTTATGTCCTAATAATGCGAGATGTGAACCATGTTGTACTGAGCAATGAACTAATCTTTACTGAGACTCACACTCAAAATACATACTGGCCGTAGCCTGCCTGACATCACCACACCAACTGCCTGGCGTCGGCTACAGCAAGCCCCAAGGACCAAATACTCATACAACATTCCCCCCCTTTACAAAGCATGAAAGGCACTATGTAGAACACATATATATATAAAATAGATACCCCCCCCATTAGGTTTAGCATTTAAAAAAAACCACACTGAACACATGCAATATATACACTTTTTTTTTTACATTGACTTTGTTTTTCTCTTTTTTTAACACAGAGCACAATAGACCTAATAAGTTAAACGGGCACCTGGGTAGACTGCCAGGGTACCCTCCCATGTTGGGGTAGATTATTCTGCCGCCCATGCCCAACACGCTTCAGCTAAGGCTACTTCTACTACAAAGTCATCAAGGTGTCTGGGCCTCTGACGTGTCCTAGCCAAGCACCTCACCAGAGGAGGACCTGCTCCAGGCTCTGTTGGCCACACCTGAGAATCCCCAACACCCCCATCAAGCAAGTCCCAACCCTCATCGGTCAAATCCGCCGCAGCTCCTGGACCCTGGGCTGGCAATGACTTCCTGAGTCGGTTGGAATGCCACCGTGTCCCATCCGAGAGCCTGAATGTGTCTCGGCCCAGCCACCTCACAATCTGCAGGGGTCCCATCCAGAACGGCTGCACCTTATGTGTACGGTTGGGGTGCTTAATCCTGACCCAGTCCGAAATATCGAGTCCATGGGCCCTTGCCTTGTGCTTCCTGTCGCAATGTCGTTTCATTTTCCGCTGCTGGGTGATGACCCAGTCTCGTGGAGGATCCGTGTCCCCAAAGAGGAGGTCTTGGGGAGCCGCAGCCGGTCCAGAGGCAGATGTAATTCACGCCCCAGCATGAGTTTTGCTGGGGAGCACCCCGTTGTGGTGTGGGCTGTTGCCCTGTAGTGGAGGAGTGTGCTCTGAAGGGCATCAGGGAATGCAAAGCTGTCTGCCAGATGGGCCCGCAGACCATTTTTCAGATTCTTGTTGAAACGTTCCACACCCCCATTGGCTTGAGGGTGGTAGAACACAGTTCTGATATGCTCCACGCCCCTGTCTCCCAAAAACTCCTCAAACCCTCCGCAGGTGAACTGTGGGCCATTGTCCGTAGTATGGCATCTGGAACCCCCCACCTGGCGAACAGCGACGAGAGGAAACCGATGACCACATCCGTCGTGACCGAGTTAGTGGGCAACACTTCCAGCCATTTGGAGAACAGACTGTAGACCACCAGCAAGAAATGGCTGTTTGGGGGGGGGGCATGTGTAGCTCACCACAAATGTCCAACTGGATGTGCTTCCAAGGGCCCTCTGAATACGGTAACAGTCGCAGGGGTGGAGGAGGTGGCCTGCCCGTCTTCCCACTTTCTAAACACGGAACACAGTTCTTAACCATAGTCTCAATATCCTTATCAATGCCAGGTTACCAAATCGAACAACGTTGTTTCACCCTGATCACACCCAGATGACCCTCGTGGAGCATGGCCAAAATGCGCGATCTCAACAACACCGGAATCAATGTGCAGTGTCCCCTTGCCACACACACACACCATTCCAGCAACTCAGTTTGTCCCTGAACCTGTGGAAAGGCACCAGATCACCCTGCACCTTCGTGTGTGAACCCTCCCTGATGACGGAGCACAGCTGTGATAATGTGGAGTCCCGTTCTGACTCCGCCTGGAGCTCCTAGAGGGACACCATGTCCCAGAGGGGTCCGTGAACACGTTGACTAGGTCCACCTCCCAGGGGTCGTTGTCGTCTGATTGTGCGGTGTTGATCGTGGCACGGGACAGGGGGTCTGCCACTACGTTCTCTTTGCTAGGGGTGAACTCGGTAGGGAAGTTGTAGGCCCGCAGCCATTCAGTCCACCTGTGGATCTGGAGGGGCCTGTGTCCCAAACCGGTCATCTCCAGCAGCGTCGTCAGTGCCCGGTGATCCGTGCACAGGGTAAAATGGCATTCATAGAGGTAAATGTGCCACCGGTCGCACGCCCAGACACATGCGAGTGCCTCTCTCTCACCCACGGCATACTTCTGTTCAGCTGATGAGAGGAACCTCGATGTGAACGCCACTGAACGCTGGGTACCATTTTGCACTTGGGACATGACCGCCCCCACCGCTGAACCAGATGCATCACAAGTCACAAAAGTTGGCCATTTTGGAGCAAAGTGGGCCAACACCGGCAGGGAGGTGAGTTGGGACTTCAGCCTAGTGACCGCTGCTGAGTAGGCCGGAGTCCATTGTCACAGAGGGTCCTGCTTCAAAAGGGCTCGGAGGGGTTCAATAGTCTCTGAATAATAGGGAATGAAATGCCCGTAGAAGTTCATCATACCCAGAAACAAGGAAATTTGGGTGGGCGTCGTGGGGTCGGGGAGACACAGGACCGTCTCCATGTTCAAGTGCAGGGGGCTCAGGCCCTCAGCCACTAGCTGGAACCCAACAAACTCAATGGAATCCGCCACAAAGATGCACTTTTCCCCGTTCAGCGTGACCCCATGCTCCAGCAGCACCTCCATTACTTGTCCCAAATGATCGTCATGTGCTTCCCATGACGCGCCGTGGACCACGATGTCGTCCAGGTACACCACTACACCCCTGAGGCCGGCAAGAATCGTAGACATAATTTTTTGAAAACAGCCCGGCACTGAGCTCAGACCAAAAGTCATGCGGGTGTACCTGAAAACACCCATGTGGGTCATGAACACTGTCAGGTCATGGCTGGCCGGATGGAGAGGCACTTGCAGATAACCCTGGCGAAGGTCCAGCTTCATGAACACTTTTGAGCAGCTGAACATTGCCGTGAGTTCTTCCATCGTGGGGAGTGGGTACTTATCCGGGATGATTGCGTTATTAACCATCCTGAGGTCAATGCACGGCCGAATGCCACTTGTCTTCTTCTTGGCCACCACGATATTTGAGATCCATGGCGAGGCATCCATTTTCTTGATAATGCTGGCTTTAAGCAGTTTATTCAGTTCAGTTATGACGTCATCCCACAGGACAAGGGGAAGTGCCGTAACGGTTGGATCTTGGGCATCACGCCTGGGCCAATGAGCGGGCGGTGGTTGAAAGCTTTTATACACCCCAGGCCCGTGAACAACGCTGGCCAGCATGTCTGCCACCCGGGAGACACGGTCAACACCGTTGATTCCGCTGGATCCGTGATGGAGAATCCCAACTCTCCCAACAAATCAATTCCCAACAAGATGGCCCCCTGGCGTGAAACCTGGAAGGTAAATGCGGGGATAGTCTTTGACCCCCATGTTACTGAGAAACTGTCTGTGTCCACCATGCCAATTTTTGCGTGACCATAACTAAACATTTTCATAGCACCCGCCTTAATGACTTTTCTCTGGAAAAATCTCAACGTGGACATAATCAGTATGGATTTAACAGTGCCTGAGTCCACCATAAGTGGCACATCAACCCTGTCAAGCTGCAAAACGTACCACTTTAATGGCCACTTCTTAGCGCCTGCTACACACACCAACATCATGCCCATGGGCTCCAAGTCTTGTTGGCGGAGATGTAAACCCTGGGCCAGGGATTAGAACGACTGTAGTTGTAGCACTTCTTCCTTCTGGTGGGGCAAGTGGACGTGCCCGCCTGGTGACGAAGATAGCCACAGCTGCCACACAGTCCCCGAGCTCCCACTCCTGCCCGTGTCACAGTCCGCTGCCTTTTGGGGGTCCGCCCCAAGGAGTTAGCTGCGTTGCTAGTGGTATGATGCGGAGGGAAAGCTTGGGTGGCTAGGTTCTCTTTAGCTAATACTTTTAAACCTAGCTGGGTAGCGGACTCAATTTGGCTGGTCAATTCTATTCCTTGCTTCAGCGTGAAGACATCCTTAGTTAGCATTAGCTTCTCTTTAAGCCATTCGTTGCTCGTACCGTGTGCTAGCTTATCACAGATTAGCTCTTCCTCTATAGGCTCGAAGGTGCAGTTGCTTGCTTGATTACGGAGCTCCATTAGAAAGTGTTGGGTGGACTCACCAGCTTGTTGATAGTGGTCGAAGAACCTGTGTCTTCACACCGTGATGTTCTACTGATCAACAAAGAAATTGTCCATCATGTCCAAATACTCCTTTAATGAGTCCTTGCTACCCAGCACGTGAAACACCTGTTGGCCTTCCTTACCGAGGCAGTGGATTAGTATGCTCTTCTGTGTCTTTTCGCCGGCACCACCCAGGCCAGCTGTGGCGATGTACTCCTCAAACGCCTCCAACCAGCAGTGCCATGGTGTAGTTGGCACACCTGGAGACTCCAAGAACAGAGGTGGTAATCTTATGCACTCTCCCATGGTTTAATCTGACGTCGCCAAATGTTATGTCCTAATAATGCAAGATGTGAGCCATGTTGTACCGGGCAACACACTGAACTTTGAGACTCACACTCAATATACATACTGGCCGTAGCCCGCCTGACGTCACCATGCCGACTACGTGGTGTCGGCTATGGCAAGCCCCAAGGACCAAATCCCCATACAACAAAGGCGACTGGCCTTTTTAATTTTTCGTAAAGATTTATGCAATTGAATGAAGTTTTAATCATTTATTTATTGAAAGAAAAGCTTTTCTTTTCCAGAATTTTCCAAAAATGTTTGAATTTTGAAAAGATAACCATTTTTCAATGGAAGCTGCCTATTTTTTTTATTTTTTTTTTGTCATTGACCTTTACATAATTAATGATGAAGAAGACCGTGGTCTCTGTGGAAGATAATTTGTAAAAATCTGTGGGGTATTAACTATGTCCATGAGTGTATAGTTATTAAAGTAAAATAGATACCAGGTAAGTAAGATATATTTTTAACAAATCCTGTTCCATCTGTCCTTTTTTTTTTAATTAATTTGTGCCCCTGCCCCTCAAATCATCTGCAGAGCCATGAAATTAATTAATGTGGCCACTAAACTGAAGCCGACTACAACACATTGGGAAAAAAATGTTACATAACACAAGCTGTCATAACCAAATGTTGCCGTTTTAGGGCTCAGTGTTTTAAAATTCAAAACACTGTGGGAATGTGAGAATGACGAGACGGAGTTCTCTCTCGAGTCAGCTTTATTCACATCTCCAACATCACGAAGCAGAAAAAAAGAGAGCCACACAGGGAACTCTCGTCCTCAAATACCAGGACTCTTACAGTTCACAAGTCACATGTCTCACTGACCACATTGCATTATAATGACAGTAACAATGCATCCTCTCTCCATGATATCACCCCCACTGCCTTGCATACCAAAGCTAACACTCTTGCAGCTTCCTGTAATCACCAAGGAAGCTCTGCCTTTGTTCTGATCTAAAATGTGAGTCCAAAAGCAGGTCACGTATGTGTGTCCACCACACAAAGCCCTCCCAACATTTTAGAACAAACAAGGGAATAACAACATGCATGCCGTGATAGTATCAATACACATCAGTCCACATGCTGTCTGGGCTTCCGTCTCCTGCCGTATCTGCTGTAGCTGGGGTTCAACGTCTCTGCGGCGCTGTCACGCTGGGGGTTTGCCGTCTGAGGGTGGAAACCTTTTGTCAGCACCTGTGGGTGTTCTGGGGAAACATTACTCTGTGAAGCCCCCCACGGGGGTCTACCTCGCCGCGGGGCCCTCACCAACAGCACTTGCTCATCTGCCACCACAAAAGCGGGTTTGAGTCTGTTTATGCCAACTTTCTCTTTCCTACCCCCCAAATCTAGCAAAAACTGCTTGTACCCTGTTTCTAACACTCTGAAGGGTCCGTCATAAGGCAGTCGCAGCGGGGTTCGATGCACATCGTGTCTGACAAAAACAAACTCTGCGTTCTTCAAAGTTTTAGGCACAAAAACGCGCGGAAAACTGTGGTGCGCGGGGCCGGGCAGCGTGCTTGATTCTATGTTACTCCGCAACAGCTGAGACGGGGAGGCGTCTGGCGCAGGGTTATCTGGGAGAAACTCCCCAGGGAGCCGGAGTGGCTGCGCAAACACGAGCTCCGCTGGGGAGGCTTCTAAGTCCTCTTTAGGCGCAGAACGCAACCCCAATAACACCCACGGTAACTTGTCTGCCCAATTTGTACCCGTCAGTGACGCCCTGAGAGCTGCTTTCAATGACCTATGAAAACGTTCGCATAACCCATTAGCCTGCGGATTGTACGCGGTTGTGCGGTGAATTGTGACACCCAGGCTGCGGGCCATTGTCGACCAAAGCTCGGACACAAATTGAGGGCCTCTGTCGGACGTAATGTCCAACGGAATGCCGAAGCGCGCCACCCAAGCTGTTAAAAACGCGCGCGCAACCTCCTCGGCCGTGGTTGATGCCAGCGGGACCACTTCAGGCCAGCGCGTGGTGCGGTCCACCATTGTGAGAAGGTGTGTGCACCCTTGTGACGGCGGGAGGGGGCCCACGAGGTCCACATGAACGTGATTGAACCTCTTGGCCGGAATGTGAAACGGCTCCAAAGGAGCCCTCGTGTGCCTGTGTACTTTGGCTCGTTGACACGCCGTGCAGGCTGCTGCCCACTCTTTAACTTGTTTGCGGAGGCTCGGCCACACAAATTTCTCTCCTACCATTTTGACCGACGCGCGCACTCCCGGGTGCGCCAAAGAATGAATCGAGTCAAAAACGCGGCGGCGCCACGCAGCTGGTACTACTGGACGCGGCCGTCCCGTGGAGACATCGCAGATTGGGGGACATACCGTCTTGCAGCACCCTGCTCTCCAGCCTCAACCCTGTTGGTCCAGACTGAAGCGCGCGCACCTCCGCGTCACCAACCTGCTCCGCGGCCATGGCTGCGTAATCTACTTCTACGCTGACTGGGGCCGCCACGGCACACGAGAGGCAATCTGCCACTACATTGAGTTTGCCCGCCACATGCTGGATATCAGTGGTAAACTCTGATATCGCGGCCAGCTGTCTCTGCTGCCAGCCTGACCACGGTTCAGAAACCTTGGCCATCGCGAATGTTAGCGGTTTGTGGTCAACGAACGCGGTGAAAGAGCGTCCTTCTAGCCAGAACTGAAAATGGCGAATGGCCAAATGGAGAGCGAGCAGCTCCCTGTCGAAGGCGCTGTATTTACGTTCGCTATCGCGCAAGGTCCTGCTGAAAAAGGCTAGGGGCTGCCAAACCCCGGCTACACGTTGCTCCACGACCGCCCCTATGGCCACCTCTGATGCGTCAGTGGTGAGCGCTATGCAGGCCGTTGGGTCTGGGTGTGCCAACAACGCAGCCTTTGCCAAGGCTGCTTTCACCTCGGAGAACGCTTGGTCCCGCTCCGGGGACCACTCGACCTTATCCGCGGGTTTCTTTTTTTGAGCGCGGCATACAGTGGCTGCATGAGTTGCGCCGCGCGGGGGAGGAAACGGTTATAAAAATTCACCATTCCCAAAAACTCCTGCAACGCCCTGACTGTCTGCGGCCGGGGAAAATCTGCCACCGCGCGCACTTTGTCAGGAAGTGGAACTGCTCCTTCGGGGGAGACGCGGTGTCCTAAAAAAATCGATCTGCGCCACCCCGAACTGACACTTCGCTGGGTTGATTATTAACCCGTGATCTCTCAACCTTCGGAAAACTGTGGCCAGGTGTTTTTCGTGTTCGTCTTCAGACGCGCTGGCTACTAAAATATCGTCCAAGTAGACGAACACGAAAGGAAGATCGCGAAGCACCGCGTCCATCATGCGTTGAAACGTCTGAGCAGCCCCTTTAAGTCCGAATGGCATGCGTAAAAACTCGAATAGGCCAAACGGAGTTATTACCGCTGTTTGGGTATGTCCTCAGCGCGCACTGGGACTTGGTGGTAACCGCGGACCAAGTCTATTTTAGAAAAAATGCGCGCCCCTGCCAAATGAACGGAAAAATCTTGGATATGCGGGATCGGGTAGCGGTCGTGCGCTGTAGCGTTGTTTAACCTGCGGAAATCCCCGCAAGGACGCCATGATCCGTCGGCTTTCGGGACCATGTGCAGCGGGGAGGCCCACGGACTGTTTGAACGTCTGATAATGCCCAACCTCTCCAGGTTGGCGAACTCCTCGCGCGCTATGGCCAGTTTAACTGTGTCCAAGCGCCGAGCTTTTGCAAAAATGGGTGGTCCGGTAGTGGTAATAAAATGCTCCACCCCGTGCTTAGCGACTGTTGCCAAAAATGTGGGGACCGTGAGTGCTGGGAACTGAGTGAGCAGTGTGGAACTTACCGCTTGCAGCAGTGACGTTGGCTTGTGCTGTTGGCGGGGCCACTAGCGCTGTACAGGGGATAGAATCAAAAGAAAGTGCATTAACCAGGCACCTGTTAGCGAGATCAACCAACAAACCATGTGAGCACAGAAAATCAGCCCCCAACATATTGAAATTTACTGCTGCTACAACAAAAGTCCACTCAAATGTACGGCCGTGTAGGGACAGAAGCAGAGTCTTCTCACCAAAGGTCTTAATCTCCAAGCCGTTCGCTGCTGTCACCCGGGGACCTCCGGAGCCAGCTAGTCTGTTCGCGTAGGACGGTGTGATGAAACTCAACTGGGAGCCTGTGTCGACGAGGAACTGCCTCCCCGAGCGTGCGTCCGACAAGTAGAGCAGCTTGTTCTCCTCCCCGAGGGCCGCGGCTGCTACCGACCCCCGGTCTTGGCGTTTCCCGAATGCCCGAACTGGCACGGTGGTACACATTTGCGTGCCCTCTCTGCGAAGCTGCGATGGTAGAAACAAAGGACGTCCGATCCGCGTTCCCTGGCCCCTGCCGCCGCCGTTGTTGGTGAGCCTGGTACCGCTGCCTCTGGCCTCCTGTCGTCTCCGGTCGTCGCGCTGAGTTCCGCTGCAGCGGCCGTGGCTGCGCGCCGCTTGGTGGCGTTGACAATCCGCTGCCCCTCTCGGCCCAGTGCGCGGTAGTCCCGTTGGGCCAACAGTGGCGAACTGGCCAGGGTCGCTCTCGCTGCTGACGGTAGAGTCCTGAGGAAGAGGTGGGTGAAAATGAAGTGATCGTCGTCAGAGTCTTTGAGCCTCAACAACTTCTCCATCAGGTTCGCGGGCATGTCACTTTCCGACTCCGTCAGCGCCAGGAGCCTCTCTGCTCGCTCCTCCGCCGAGGGGGTGAATTGCTGGATGAGTGCAGCCTTCAACCCGCCGTATTTGTCGCTGTCCGGCGGCTGGTCGATCAGGCTCTCCACATGCTGGGCCGTGTTGTTGTCCAGCTTTGCGACTACGTGGTAGAATTTTGTGGCGTCTACCGATATCCCCCGGAGGTTGAACTGCGCCTCAACCGCGTTGAACCAGGAGCGTGGATTGTTCTGCCAGAAGTCCGGTAGCTGGACTGTAGCAGCATTCGCTTGGCTGGGGGCTCCTGACGAGGCTGGCCCGGGGGAATTCTCCTCTTGCATGATACGTCTTGGGTCACCAGTGTGGGAATGTGAGAATGACGAGACGGAGTTCTCTCTCGAGTCAGCTTTATTCACATCTCCAACATCACGAAGCAGAAAAAAGAGAGCCACACAGGGAACTCTCGTCCTCAAATACCAGGACTCTTACAGTTCACAAGTCACATGTCTCACCGACCACATAGCATTATAATGACAGTAACAATGCATCCTCTCTCCATGATATCACCCCCACTGTCTACAATGCATCCCCTCTTTAATCCTTTAATTATACCCCCACAGTCTCAAGCCTTGCATACCAAAGCTAACACTCTTGCAGCTTCCTGTAATCACCAAGGAAGCTCTGCCTTTTTTCTGATCTAAAATGTGAGTCCAAAAGCATGTCACGTATGTGTGTCCACCACAACACTGCATAATTTAAGCAAAAACCCTTAATTTTTTTTTTATTTAAGTTTTTGTAAAGGGTATACATGTCATTACAGCATTGCATTGTTTACATTTTCATCACATATTCCCCCTTTTTTTGTTTTTTGACAACATTGGAAAAAATTATTACAACACCTTTTTTTAAGTGAAAGAAAAAGAGAAATTAAAAAAAGAACAAAAAAAAGAACAAAAAAAAACAAAAGAGCAGAAAAATAAAAGAGCATCTGAGTAGCGTTGGAACAAAGAGAGGTGCCATTATTGAAATGGTGTTTGTCAAAGATTTATGAATGAATGAATGAATGAATTTATTTCGGATAATACAGTACAGGTTGAAGAAACTGTATAATATAACAACAAGGTCAAATTAGACAAAGACTCCTTCTACTAAACAATTCCACGTGAGTTATCCGAAATGGGTGATGGCTGAAGCCGCAGCTTATATTGCCCACCCATATTCCATCCAAGAATTCAAAGAAAAAAGAGTAAACAAGACAAGAGTGATTACAATTTAGAACAAAGCTAAGACAAAGTGTGACTGAGAGAAAAAAAAAAAAAAACTAAGCTAAGCTAAGTTAAGCAGTTACTATTCGAGACAAATCTAAGACAAATCTAAGACTTAGATCTGATGGAAGACACATATGTGTTCCAGGGTTGCCAGAAGTTCAAGAACCCATCCATGTCCTGTCTCAGTGCAAATGTCAACTTTTCCATCAAATAAATGTCCTGAATCACGTTAATCCAATCTTCAGGTG
Source organism: Pholidichthys leucotaenia (assembly GCA_020510985.1). NCBI lineage: Eukaryota > Metazoa > Chordata > Actinopteri > Cichliformes > Pholidichthyidae > Pholidichthys > Pholidichthys leucotaenia. Next base: position 283,837,188 of record CM035838.1, read on the forward strand.
TAGGACAGTCTTTCAACATCCATTTTTTAGTTAGTGCTTTTTTACTTGCCAATATTAAAACAGTGAATTGTGGCGATGTTAAAATAAGGCACGGCGTCTGGAGTTTTAATGAAGTTTATTGATCAAATCATCGCCATCACGGAGCTCACCCCAGCTGCTGCATAAGCATGCTGGAGCGAAGCTCTCAGGCTCTCATGAGCTGTAGTCAGAAGCAGAAAGAGAGTGAACATATGAATTCAGCCACTTAAATACCCAGCAACGGACAATACATCAAAGGCATTTTATCATCAAAGGAAATGCATTCAGACATGTGACATTTGTACCACAATGCGAGCAGGAAGCATGAATGTTTGCATTTGCGTCATACATATCCACAGGATGCTGGTGCCTGAACTAAGCACAGGAAGGCTGCCTATTGATCTCAACACACACATCTCATTGTCCTGTTAATTGCTCTAGTCGAGCGCTGTGTTTGTCCGTGGCTGCTGTGGGGGGGTACCCCATACACTCCCCCCCCAGAGGGCTTAGCGGGGAGCTGAGACCTCGGTACTCCCGCGTTGGTGGCGAGCTGCGGGGAAAGTCTGTGCCGGGGAAGGGAGGAGGGTGGGGGTAGCAAGTGGCGGGGGATGTCCATGGCTGTGGGAAGAAAAGTTAGTCTCTGATTCCTCTTGCGATTCAGTCCGGCAATGAAGAAAAACAGGAGCTGAAGCTATGTGAGGGACTTGGCGTTTAGGCTTTAGGTGCGTTCGCGGCCCTAAAGCCCTCGGGGACAGCTGACGGCTGGATTCCCGTCGTGCGCCGTGGCTGAGACTTACACCAAATCCTGTGTGCGGGCTGCGTGTGTGCTTCAGGTGTGTGAGCAGTCCTGAAGAGCCGTGTGCAGCGGCGGAGGATGATGTATAAGTCTGTAGAGCCAGCTTGTCTCTGGTGCGCGGCACGCGCTGCGGCCACGTGCCTTCCAGCTGCGCTGTTCTGATGCGAGGCTTCTGTGCATGGCCGGTCCGCTGTCGCGAGGCGAATCAGGGTCAGGGGGCTTGATGGAGATCTGCGCAGTCGACGCCGATTGTCTCCCCTGTTCGGGCTGCTGGTCGTCGCTCGTGCCGGGTCATGGTGCGTTCGGGTCCACGCGTTCTCCGTCGGCCATGGGCCACCGTCGTGGAGAGAGGGCAAGGTGTGTGCGCTCTCGTGTGGAGACACAGAATCGTGTGTCAGGAGCCGTGAGAGCGGCCGGTCCAGCGTGGATGTGCCGATCTAGGCGTGCAGACCTCACCATGAAATTTCCTCAGCTTTCCCGGTCGTGGGTGGTCTCCGAAGAGCGTCAAAGTCTCCCTAAAGCAGAAAGGAAGAGCAGATCAGTCGGGCTGCCGCATTCGCTTGTCGTCGGAGAATCACTGCCGGGTGCTGCGTTTGCTGGCAGCGTGTTCTTTTCAGCGTCGGGTCGCCAGCGTGGTTGTCCAGACCAGAAGGTTGCGTCGCACAAAGCGTGTGCGTCTGCGGGGTCACCAGTGTGGCGATGTTAAAATAAGGCACGGCGACTGGAGTTTTAATGAAGTTTATTGATCAAATCATCGCCATCACGGAGCTCACCCCAGCTGCTGCATAAGCATGCTGGAGCGAAGCTCTCAGGCTCTCATGAGCTGTAGTCAGAAGCAGAAAGAGAGTGAACATATGAATTCAGCCACTTAAATACCCAGCAACGGACAATACATCAAAGGCATTTTATCATCAAAGGAAATGCATTCAGACATGTGACATTTGTACCACAATGCGAGCAGGAAGCATGAATGTTTGCATTTGCGTCATACATATCCACAGGATGCTGGTGCCTGAACTAAGCACAGGAAGGCTGCCTATTGATCTCAACACACACATCTCACTGTCCTGTTAATTGCTCTAGTCGAGCGCTGTGTTTGTCCGTGGCTGCTGTGGGGGGGTACCCCATATGAATAAGTATTTTTCTCCTCGTCTTTCCAGTGATTCTGGTAGTAAACCCAAATACAAAGTTACAAAAGAAAAGGGAACTTTTACTTTGAATATTTTCCCCAATATTGTCTGTACATTGGTCCAGTATTGGTGGATAACTGGGCATGACCAAAACACATGAAAATGATTTGCAGTCTTTTCACCACACAAGCGCCAACAATTCAACACTTTACGAGTAAATTTGTTTTGTGCAGGTGTTCTGAAAAATCTTACCAAATTTTTCCATCCAAATTCTCTCCACAGCAGGTATGAAGTACTTTTCCATTGTTGTTTATTTAGCTTTTCCTGTATTTCCAGTTATAAAGTGAAATTCCCCTCCTTTTCCCATTTCTCTTTTATATATGATGTGTTGTCTCCTTTTAAGTCTTGAAGACCTTGGTATATTTTAGAAATGTATCTGATCCCTGGGATCCCTTTATATGCCATTAAGAAAACCTTCAGAACACCTGACTGGGCCCTTTCCAAATCCTCCTTTTTAAGTATTTTGTTTATGTGGTGTCTAAGCTGGAAGAACCTGTAAAGGTCTTGATTTACTAGGCCTTGTTTTTCAAATCTTCAAAACTTCTTAAAGTTTGCCCTTTAAAAAAATCGTAATATTTTATCAGTCCGTTCTCTTTCCACTTTTTAAATCTAGTGTCTGTTTTATTAGGAGTAAAGTCCTGATCATGGGAAATCCATTGCAATAATCGATAGGGTTCTTTAGTTTGATTCTCTCTGACTATCTTAAACCAAATTTTTAGCGGGGTCTCTATCCACTGGTTAGTGTTATTCAAAAGTTTAGGTAAGGCATTGTTCCCTATTATCGCCTGTAGGGGAATGTCACTTGTTATTTGGCATTCTATCTCCTTCCACTGTGCAATGTAGTCTGGGTTACATATCTCTACTAAAGTTTTAATTTGCGCGGCTTTAAAATAGTCTCTGATATTTGGCAGCGCGAGCCCGCCTTTTTCTTTGTTTAGCTGTAGGGTTCTATATCTGATTCTAGGTCTCTTGCCCTGCCATATGAATCTTGAGATCCTTCTGTCCAGTTCTTGCCATGTTTTTTTGGGAGGTTCTACCGGTATTGTTTGGAAAAGGTATAGAAGACGTGGAAGTATATTCATTTTGACTGCTTCAGTTCTTTGTGCAGTACCCAAGAATGGTATCATATTCCATCTTGCTAGATCAGATTTTATTTTTGCCATCAGTGGATCATAGTTTAGTGTTATAATTTTGTTGAATTGTTTCGGGATATTGTCCCCCAGATATTTCATAGATTCCATCTCCCAGTTAGTTTTGAATTTGCTTAGTAAATATTGATTTGGGTCATAGTTGAATGTTAAAATTTGGGTTTTATGCATGTTTAATTCATACCCCGATAACTCTCCATACTCTGAAAAAACTGAGATTAGTTCTGGAAAAGAGGTGTCCGGCTTCCCCAGGTATATTAAAATGTCATCAGCAAAGAGTGCTATTTTATGTTCCTTCTGACCAAGTGTAATACCTTGAATTTTTTGATTCTTTCTTATCCATTGGCTCAGAGGTTCTATGAAGATTGCAAAGAGCAGTGGAGACAAGGGGCAGCCCTGACGACATCCTCTTTCCAATTCAAAAGATGATGATAATTTACCGTTAATCCTTATTTTAGCTGTTGGTTTTTTATATAATGCCTGGATAGTTCTAATGAAGTTGTTATGAAAATTGAAACTGGATAAGATTCTATATAGGAAAGACCAGTCAACCGAATCAAATGCTTTTTCAGCATCTAATCCCAATATGGCTGCATTTAAATTATATTTTTTATATGATGAATTATGTGTAAAGTGCGTCTAATGTTATCTTGTGTCTGTCTTTGTCTTATAAAACCTGTTTGGTCTAAATGAATTAAGTCTGTCAGTATATTTTCTAACCTTTTGGCAAGGATATTATTATTATTATTATTATAGTCCTGATTTAACACACTGATTGGTCTGTAGTTGGAGCAGTCTAGTTTATCCTTTTCAGGTTTAGGTATGACTGCAATGACCTCTTCTCTCCAGGAGGGGGGATTTCCCCTGTGTGGAGGACAGTTAAATGTTTTCAGGAGGAGAGGAGATAGTTGCTGTTTAAAGGTTTTGTACCACTCTGCTGTATAGCCATCTGCTCCTGGGGATTTGTTAGCTTTAAGTTTCACAATTGCTTTTTCTAATTCTTTAGGTTGTATTTCTGACAGTAGTTTTTTATTTTGTGACTCAGTAAGTTGGGGAAGATTTAATGTATTTAGGAAGGCTTCGGATGCGTTTTTGCGGTTTTTGCGGGAGTACAAGTTCTTGTAGTAATTCTTGAAGGTTTTAAGGATTTCCTGGATTCTAAACTTTATTTCCTTTGATACTGGGTCTCTGATTTTGTAGATTGCTCTCTCCGTTTGTTGTTTCCTCAATTTATAGGCTAGTAATTTTGCCGATTTGCTACCTGTTTCATAGTATTTTTGTTTCAGAAATGTAAGTTTCTTCTGGATTTCTATTGTGTAGATTGTGGGACACATGTGTATCACTTTAAGCTTCACATCTCAGAGAGAACAAAGAACTGGGTCTCCTTGGAGATAACAGGAGGATGTGAAAATTCAGTCTTTGGTATGCAAGAGACGGCCTTGGGGGATTTCCTGGTCTGCCAGAGACTATGAGGAGGATGTTATAGGACTTAAGAGAAGATGCATTGTTACTTGTGATTAAATGCAATGTGACTGTGAGCTTTGAAGGTCCTGGATATATAAAGGACGAATGTCTGTGTTTTTCCTCTTTCTGCTTTGCTGATGTTGGAAAATGTGAATAAACCTGACTCGTGAGATAAACTCTGCCTCGTCATTTTCACATTTCCACACTGGTGACCCTAAGACGTATCATGGATGAAAGAAATTCCCCCGGGCCAGCCGAGTCAGGAGCTCCCAGCCAAGCGTATGCCGCTACCGTCCAGCTACCGGACTTTTGGCAAGACAACCCGCGCTCCTGGTTCCACTTGGTCGAAGCACAGTTCGCCCTCCGGGGGATAACGGTAGATGACACGAAGTTCTACCATGTGATTGCAAAGCTCGACAACCGCACGGCTCAGCATGTGCAGAGCCTATTGGAGCGGCCACTGACCAACGACAAATACGGCGGGTTGAAGGCTGCGCTTATCCAGCGTTTCACTCTCTCAGTCGAGGAGAGAGTGGAGAGGCTCCTGGCTCTGAACGACTTGGGAGATGGCACGCCCATTGACCTGATGGAGAACATGCTGAGGTTGAGGGGCTCAGACAACGACGACTTCATCTTCACCCACATTTTCCTCAGGACCCTACCGTCGGCCACGAGAGCGACCCTGGCCACTTTGCCGTTGTTGGCCCAGCGGGACTTCAGCGCGCTGGCCCAGGAGGCGCACCGGATTCTCAACCCCAACAAACAGCGCGCGGCCACCGCAGCAGCGATGGAGTTCGGTGCGACGGCCGAAGATGGCGGGGGGCCAGAGATGGCGGTAGCAGAACCACTGACGGCGGCGGCGGCGGGGGCCAAGGATCGCGGAGGAGACATCCTCTGTTTCTACCATCGCCGCTTTGCAGAGAAGGCACGCAAATGTATACCACCGTGCCAGTTCAAGCGCTCGGGAAACGCCAAGACCGGGGGTCGGTAGCAGCTGCGGCCCTCGGGGAGGAGAACAAGATGCTCTACTTAAAGGATGCGCGCTCGGGGAGGCATTTCCTCGTGGACACAGGCTCCCAGTTGAGTTTCATCACACCTTCCTCCGCTGACCGGCTGGTGGTTTCCAGAGGTCCCGGGGTGTCAGCAGCGAACGGCTCGGAGATTAAGACCTTTGGTGAGAGGACTCTGCTTCTGTCCCTACACGGCCGTACATTTGAGTGGACTTTTGTCATAGCTGCAGTGAATTTCAATATGTTGGGGGCTGATTTTCTGTGCTCACATGGTTTGTTGGTTGATCTTGCTAACAGGCGCCTGGTTAATGCACTTTCTTTTTATTCTATTCCCTGTACAGCCCGAGTGGCCCCGCCAACAGCACAAGCCAACGTCACAGCTGCAAGCGGTAAGTTCCACACACTGCTCACTCAGTTCCCAGCACTCACGGTTCCCACATTTTCAGCAGCCGTCGCTAAACATGGGGTGGAACATTTTATTACTACCACCGGACCGCCCGTTTTTGCAAAAGCTGGGCGCTTGGATTCAACTAAACTGACCATAGCGCGCGAGGAGTTCGCCAACCTGGAAAGGTTGGGCATCATCAGGCGTTCGAACAGCCCATGGGCTTCCCCGCTTCACATGGTCCCGAAAGCTGACGGCTCGTGGCGACCTTGCGGAGATTTCTGCAGGTTGAACAACGCCACAGCGCACGACTGCTACCCAATCCCGCATATCCAAGATTTTTCCGTTCATTTGGCGGGGGCGCGCGTTTTTTCTAAGATAGACTTGGTCCACGGTTACCACCAAGTCCCAGTGCGCGCTGAGGACATACCCAAAACAGCGGTAATAACTCTGTTTGGTCTATTCGAGTTTTTGCACATGCCATTTGGGCTTAAAGGCGCTGCGCAGACGTTCCAACGCATGATGGACGCGGTTTTGGGGCATCGCGTCTCTCCAGAAGGAGCGGTTCCGCTGCCTGACAAAGTGCGCGCGGTAGCAAATTTTCCCCAGCCACAAACGGTCAAGGCGTTACAGGAGTTTTTGGGAATGGTGAATTTTTATAACCGTTTCCTCCCCCGTGCAGCGCAGCTCATGCAACCATTGTATGCCGCACTCAAAAAACAAAAACCCACAAATAAGATCGAATGGTCTCCGGAGCGAGAGCGAGCATTCTCGGAGGTCAAAACAGCCCTGGCAAACGCTGCGTTGTTAGCACATCCAGACCCAACGGCCCGCATAGCGCTCACTACTGACGCGTCAGATGTGGCCATAGGGGCGGTCGTGGAGCAGCATGTAGCCGGGGCTTGGCAGCCGCTCGCCTTTTTCAGCAAGTCTTTGCGCGATAGTGAACGAAAATACAGCACATTCGACAGGGAGTTGTTAGCTCTCCACTTGGCCATTCGCCACTTCCAGTTCTGGCTGGAGGGACGCTGTTTCACCGCGTTCGTTGACCACAAGCCGCTGACATTTGCGATGGCCAAGGTTTCAGAACCGTGGTCAGGCCGGCAGCAAAGACAGCTGGCCGCTATCTCAGAGTTTACTACCGATATTCAGCATGTGGCGGGTAAACTGAATGTAGTGGCAGACTGTCTCTCGCGCGCCGTGGCGGCCCCAGTCCGCGTAGGGATAGATTATGCAGCCATGGCCGCAGAGCAGGTTAGCGATGTGGACGTGCGCGCGCTCCAGTCTGGACCAACAGGGTTAAGGCTGGAGAACAGGGTGCTGCAAGACGGTATGCCCCCCCTAATCTGCGATGTCTCCACTGGGCGACTGTGTCCTGTGGTACCGGCCGCGTGGCGCCGCCGCGTTTTTGACTCGATTCATTCTCTGGCGCACCAGGGAGTGCGCGTGTCGGTCAAAATGGTAGGAGAGAAATTTGTATGGCCGAGCCTGCGCAAACAAGTTAAGGAGTGGGCAGCAGCCTGCATGGCTTGTCAACGAGCCAAGGTACACAAACACATGAGAGCTCCCTTGGAGCTGTTTCACATCCCGGCTAAGAGGTTCGATCATGTTCACGTGGACCTTGTAGGCCCCCTCCCGCCGACACAGGGGTGCACACACCTTCTGACAATGGTGGACCGCACCACGCGCTGGCTGGAAGTGGTCCCACTGGCGTCAACCACAGCCGAGGAGGTGGCACGCGCGTTTTTAACAGCATGGGTAGCACGCTTTGGAGTCCCGTCGGACATTACGTCTGACAGAGGCCCTCAATTTGTTTCCGAACTTTGGTCAGCAATGGCCCGCAGCCTGGGGGTAACGATCCACCGCACAACCGCGTACAATCCGAAGGCTAATGGGTTATGCGAACGTTTTCATAGGTCATTGAAAGCGGCTCTCAGAGCGTCGCTGACGGATGCAAATTGGGTGGACAGGCTACCGTGGGTTCTACTGGGGTTGCGTTCTGCACCTAAAGAGGACTTAGAAGCCTCCCCGGCTGAGCTAGTTTTTGCGCAACCACTTCGGCTGCCCGGGGAGTTTCTCCCAGATAATCCTGCGCCAGATAGTTCCCCGTCTCAGCGGTTGCAGCGTGGCACGGAATCGGGCACGCTGCCTGGCCCCGTTCACCACAGTTTTCCGCGCGTTTTTGCCTATGGCTTATGAAATGCCTAAGGCTTTGAAAAACGCGGAATTTGTTTTTGTCAGACACGATGCCCATCGCCCACCGCTGCGACCACCTTATGATGGACCATTTAGAGTGCTGGAAACAGGGGACAAACATTTTTTGCTAGATTTGGGGGGCAGGAAGGAAAAGATTGGCATAAACAGGCTCAAACCTGCCTTTGTGGTGGCGGACGAGGATGTGCTGTTGGCCAGGGCTCCTCGGCGCGGCAGACCCCCCGGGGACATTCCCCGGAACACCCACAGGGAGTGACAAACAGTTCTCACCCCAAGACAGCAGCACCCCAGCGGGATGGCGCCGCAGAAGTGGCGAAGCCCGCTTACAGCAGATACATTATCATTTTCTTCCAAATATCTGAGAATATCTGATTCCAATTCATCTTTCAGTGGTCCTTTCAGCACATTTGAATTTAACCTCCAAGAAAATGTATTATTTGTGTATTTTTGGATATTTAAGTCCATATAGATCGGACTGTGGTCAGAGAGATCCATCAGTCCTATTTTACATGTTTTTACTCTTCCAGTGTCTCTAGTAAACATAAAAAATAGTCAATCCTTGAGTATGATGAATGTGGTGTTGAGTAAAATGTATAATCTTTTACACTGGGGTTGAATTCCCTCCATACGTCACAGATTCCCATTTCTTTTAGTAGCATCAGAGTTTTTCTACTTTGAGTGTTATTTTGATGTGGAGAATTACAAAAAACCTTAATTTTAACATTTTTTTCTCCCTCCTTTGCTCCACTTTGAATGCCCGCCATTCCAGGGTTTGATCTGTGGAGTCTGCCAGCTGCAGACAGAGGGTGCCAGCTTCCGCCTGAAGAGGGAGCTCATTTGCCACAAATACACGGGCAGCACAAATAATTAATAATAAAAGATTCATATTTTTTTCTGATTCTCATGGCACCCTGGGAGCCTGCTCACATCGCCCATATCTGAAACCACCACTGCAGGGACCGCAGATGTGGCCTTGTCTGTGGTCTGGGAGGGATGGACGGAGAGAGAGGGAGAGAGACTGACAGAGCCTTGTGCTCTCTAATAATCTCAAATATCAATGAAGCTTATTAATTCAATAAATGGCTCCTTTAAAGATTTTTAATAATACCCAAGAGAAATTATCACCTTGCATCAGCACAAAAATCAAATACCAAGTAATAATTGATAGCCTAGTTTACTGCTTCTTTAATATTTTTAACAACTAAAACAGAAATTAGTATTTTGGCACCATTATGTAGCCAATTTGCGGCTACAGGATTTCCTTGACTATAAGTCTAAATATCACTCTATTCATAAATGTTATTAAAAAAGGCCTGTATTCATGAATGCCGTATGAGAGCTCAGTATCTCTGCAGTAATTCGGCTGTAACACATTTCTACATTAAGGATGTACTCACCTCTCTGATCGCCGCTAACGTGTTCTCTGGAGCATCGTGGCTCCCCCCGCGGTGTGCCACCACCGGGACGCCGCCCGAGGGAGCCCGTGGTCGCAGGACTCGAGCGGCCTGGTCCGCTGGCACCGGAGGGAACCGGAACATCACCATGAAGACATAGAGGGACGCGGTGAGGAGGCCAGCCCCCGCTGCGCTCCTCATTACCGCAACGGCCAGCAGGAACACCGCCGAGAAATACAGGAGCTCATCTCCGAGCTGCAGCATGACCGAAGAGGAGGATGGATGGATGTGTCCAGACTGAGAGGAAAGATGTCAGCGATCAGGACTACATGTCGGTGGGTTAGAGACGAGTAGAATCAGCTGTTTAAGGCAGGATTGGGCAGAAGATGGATGGATGGGTGGGAGGAGAAACTGAACTGTCTGCTGCCACAATCAGTGGCATACTGGACAGACTCACAACGCTGCACCGTTTCCTCCAGACTCTTTAGCAAGGTTATGCAGATTGCTGCTCATGGTGAAGTTCATTTAACACTCATAGGCGCTGCATCCTCAGATCTATGGCGTTCAAACTTGGTGGGCTCAGCCAGCTAAGAGGAAACGGACCAGGATGGTGCAGCTTGCAGCAGCTGTAGCTACATGCAGCTCTCTCCCCTAGTCCTAAACCAAATTAAAATTAGAGCTGGAGCTGCTGTAAGCGGGCCCTCGCCCCCCGCGCAACTGCGGACCCCGGCGCCCGTCGTACCTAGCTGGCTCAGAAAATTTCCCATCATTGCAGCAAGCACCGCGTGAATCATACAGTTTGGTGCAGTACTTTCTTTGAGCAGTAGGTGGCGATCTAACCTTTGTCAATCATTTTTATGTAGCAGCATGTGGGGCGGGACTCATATCCATCATAGAAAATTTGCTGAAAATCAGACAAAGTTTGTCCAAGTTCCAATTTTCCGATGTTCCATGGTGAGGAGTCAACCTTTGCCATGTTGCCATGGCAACACTTCCCTGTCAGTAATGTGTTGCCCACCTACATAAGACTACATAGATAGATAGATTTGTTTATTTGACAGGGACAGTGCAATAAACATAGACAATTAATCAATGACAATCAATCTGATGTGTTGCACAAAGAGTGTATAGCTATTAGCTAATTTGCAACTCTTGTCCCCATATGACAGTCAGCTCAACCTTTTCCAGATTTCATGACTCCAGGTCGTTCCCAACCATCCCAACAAGATCACAGATTGAATGGCGAGGAGGGCGTGTCCATGGTAACAGCAGTGACAAAATGCTAAAGGTGATGTGCAGTTATGATCAACCACGTTGTTCGATAAGCCTCAGAAAATTTCACGTCATTCTTGCAAGTGGCACGTGACTAATAAATAAAACAGTTTTCAGCAATTCTTCCTTTAACCACTAGGTGGAACTATATCTTTTGTCAGGTATTTTTATACAGACACATTCGGGACGGGACTATTTTCCATCATGGAAACTTTGGTGAACATCGGACAAGTTTTGCTTGAGTTACAGCTGTTTGACGTCAGCGGAGGAGACAAACTTCACCATGGTGTTGTGGCCACGCCTTTTGAGACTGCGACTGACATTTGACAACTTTTTATGGCCAATGCCTATAGATGCCGCCATGTGAAAATGAGTTCAATGGGAGAAGGCCCCCAGGAGGAGTTCGTTCAAATGCGAGTGGCGCGGTACTTGCCATGAGCAGTAGGTGGTGCTGTAAGTTTTGTCAACCATTTTTAGCATGCGGGGTCTGACTAATATTCACCATAGAAAATTTGATGAAAATCGGACGAAATTTGTCCAAGTTGCAAGTTTTTGAGGTTCCAGGACGAGAAGTCAACCTTCGCCATGTCGCCATGGCAACACTTCCCTATCAGTTATGTGTTGCAGACCCATATAACACTACAGATGACAGTCACCTCTACCTATGCTCAAAAATTTCATGACTTCAGGACCTTCCAAACCCTCCCCACAAGATCACGGATTGAATGGCGAGGAGGGCGTGTCCATGGAAACCAGTGTGATGTCATGGTAAAGTTGATGTGCAGTTATGATCATCCCTGTGGTCTGATGAATCTCATTTCCTTTAACTATTAGGTGGCACTGTAGATTTCTATGAATATTGTTCTATAGAACTGTTTGGAATTGGACTGATATGCATAATACTGAATTTGGTTGAAATCCAACAATGGATTCCAGAGTAATTGCCGTCAGAATAATCATAGAATGATCATGGCAAGGCATCAAACTTTGCCACGCCCCTACGGCCAAACCGTTGAGGTTTAAGAAAAGTTTTCAATAACTTTTAATGGCACATGGGTATAAATGATTGTCACCACAAATGAGCTCAATCGGACAAAAACCCTAGGACGAGTTTGATCAAATGCGCGTCAACTGCACAAGGTGGAAATCAGGTCACTGCCACTTCCTGCTGAAATGGCCAACTTCCTGTTGGGTATAGGCCGTCACTTCTATGGAGTTTTTTTTGCATGTCTCGACATGATAAACATCTCACCCGATTTTCATCTTTCTATGCGAAAGTAAGCGTGTTCCACTCGCCATTGACTTCACATGTTAGGTGGCGCTGTAGAGCCATTTTTATGGGGTCATTCACATTTCCTCCAAAATATTCAATTTTTCGCCAGTCTTGAGGTCCCTGCAAAAAATGGTGAGTTTTCATGCACGTTCACTACCCCAAAAATGAGATCTTAGATGGAGAAGAAGAAAAAATAAAAATTTCATCGTGGAAAACTTGTTGAAAATCAGACAAAATTTGTCAAAGTTCCAACTTTCCGATGTTCCATGGCTAAGAGTCAACCTTCACCATGGCAACACTTCCCTGTCAGTAATGTGTTGCCCACCCACACAAGACTACATATGACAAGTCACCTCAACCTATGTTCCCAGATTTCATGACTCCAGGTCATTCCCAACCATCCCAACAAGATCACGGATTGAATGGCGAGGAGGGCGTGTCCATGGTAACAGCAGTGACGAAATGCTAAAGGTGATGTGCAGTTATGATCATCCCTGTGGCCTGATGAATCTCATAAAATTTCACATCATTCTGGCAAATGGAGTTTTCAGCAATTCTTTCTTTAACCATTAGGTGGCGCTGTAGATTTCTATGAATATTCCTCTATAGAACTGGTTGGAATTGGACTGATATCCATAATATTAAATTTGGTTGAAATCCAACAATGCATACCAGAGTTATTGCTGTCAGAATGGTCATAGAATGATCATGGCGAGGCATCAAACTTTGCCACGCCCCTACGGCCAAACTGTCGAGGTTTTTGAAAAGTTTTCAATAACTTTTAATGGTACATGGGTATAGATGATTGTCACCACAAATGAGCTCAATCAGCCAAAAACCCTAGGACGAGTTCGATCAAATACGAGTCAATAGCGCGAGGTGGAAATCAGGTCACCGCCACTTCGTGCCAAAATGGCCGACTTCCTGTTGGGTGTAGACCATCACTTCTAAGTTTTTTGCATGTCTTGACATGATAAACGTGTGACCCAATTTTCATCTTTCTATGCAAAAGTAAGCGTGTGCCACTCCCCATTGACCTCACGTTAGGTGGCACTGTAGAGCCATTTTTGTGGGCTCATTCATATTTCCTCCAAAATATTCAATTTTTCGCCAGTCTTGAGGTCCCTGCAAAAAATGGTGAGTTTTCATGCATGTTCACTACCCCAAAAATGAGATCTTAGCTGAAGAAAAAAAAAAATTTCTAACGAGAGCCCTAAAAAGAGGAAAAAAGATACAAAAAAAATATATATATATACAAGAAAATTCACAAATTTATGAGGAAAAAAAATCTAATTTACAAAGAAAAAAATGGTTAAAAAATTAACCCTCCAACCCATGTGTACGAGGGGGAAAATGCAAATTTAGACAATATAAAGTCACAAATTTACAAAAAAAAGGGGTTCATATTCAAGAAAAATAGCATATTTGTGAGATAAAAATGTTCTGAAAATAGTCACAAATTTAACAGAAATATTTGAAATTTTTGAGAAAAAGGGCTACAAATTTACTTACAGTAAAGTCACAGATTTGCAAGGAAAAAGTGGCATATTTACAAAAGTTGAAAAGAAGTTATGAGAATACAGGCACAAACTGAAGACAGAGAACTCTATAAGAAAAAGATCATCTTCACAAAAAAGTCACACAATTAAAGGAAATAAGTGGCAAATTTCCCAGAAAAATGTCACAAATTTACAACCCCCAGTCCTCATTCATACAAGACAAGAAGTTGAAATTGTACAAAAATTGTAAGTTTAATAATGGATACAGATTTACAAAAAAAGTTTGCTTACTTGGAGAAAAAAAAGCAAATTTATACTGAAAAAGTGATTGTTGAAAGGATAAAGATGAAAAGTGAAAAAACTGCAAATTCACAAGTCACAAATTTATGAGAAAATATCACTATAAATATCACTAATGTTGACAAGTCAGTTTATATTTGTAACTCGGCTCTTTTAGCTTAATTTTAAGGCACTATAATGATTCTGCAGCTTCATACAGATTTTTATTTTGCACGTAAATGGGTAAAAAAGTTCCTTCCATCGTCTAAAAACTGCTGGTTGAGTCAGCTTTTAAAAAAATGATCGTTATTTCAGTAAATACACAGAATGTGTAAATATTTAAAGCATTCATAGGTTTATTTAAATCTGATTTGTACTGATATTTTATCATTAAGAACAAATTCACAGAGAGAATCACAAGAGGAAACCAGTAGGAGGGTGAGGGTTTATTCAGCGAAATGTAATGGAAACAATCACAATGACACAGTTTAAAAGGGTGATCATCACGGCTGCGTGGGCACTGGGCGGAGGTGTTGGAGCAGCTGATCGCAGTAATGTGGAGTCCGGTGTTTGTCCCTCACTGCTTCCACCTCCCTCTGCAGGAGCACTGGGTCAACTGAGCTGCCTTTCTTCAAAGTTTCTGAAACGGCAAATCAGAAGACACCCCACGGGAGTGCGTTAATGCTAAAAATAGATATCCTCCATGAACAGTAGTCCTTAAAATAGGAAATGACGATGAAAGCAACTAAAGAAAAGTGTCACATCTCTATATATACAGCTCTATTTTGATTTAATGGTTGCATTATTCTGCAAGGGATAATTGGTGCAACTGTATGCATATAAGCAACTGAATGTTCTTTATTGAAAATCATACTGATAGAAATAAAAATTCTAACAAGTCTACTGTAGATTTAAAGAGGCCCTCATATGTACCGTCCTCACATTTTATCACAGCTCCCAGAGGCGTTAATGAAATGTCTGTAACATTCTTTGGCCAAAACAACTCAGGGTTTAATTATTGCAGTGCGATTTTACAGATGGGAGATGGGAGATTTCCTCAAAATCAGCTGTTTTGTAGTGTCTTCGTAGAACGGGTCATGTGGGCTGTAGAGTTCTTTGCTTTAAATGCTAACAAGTCAGAGTTCAACCCACTCTCCCATTTTTGCTGAGATTTTTGTTTTGGCTGTGATACCATGTTTGAAGCTAACGTTGGCTTTTAGCTACAGTTGTCAGACTAAGTAACACACCAACAAACACTGGCACTGTTAAGAGTTTAAAAGCCCAAATAAAGCATGATCGGAGACAGGAGCGAGGCATATGACCCGCCCCTGGGGATTAATAAGCACAGAAACAACCCTGAAGGAGTGAATAGCTAACTCTGCTAATGGTAGTAAACCACTGCTAATCAAGGAGGGGTCCAGTCCAAAGTATCATTTATATTTAAAAAGCTAAAATAAAATCCATGAATGAAATACATGGTCAATGGTTGGTCGATGATCCAGCTGGGAAAACAGCATGACAGACAATAGCTAGGAGGCAGGTCTGTTTAGTACTGTAATGACATGATAAGCTGTGGAAAAGAACATCAAATACAAACTAGGTGTTTAAGTTAGAGTTGTAGTCCTAAAGTTTTGTGAGGGAGGAGAATCCCTGTGAAGGTGGACTCTGGACTGTTTGGCTTTGCAGACCAAAGACTTACTACATAATGCATTTAATAAAAGGGAAACCCCAAAAAGCACAATATTGGCTCTTTAAACCTTGTTCCATTTCTGTTCATCATTATGGAGCCCAAACTATTAAAACGGTGCCTTTAACCTTTTATAGAACTGTAACAGAGCAAGATTTAGCTTTAGGGTTCAGTCAGACAAAGTGTACCTGTCAACACCAGTAAATACCTCCATCCACCTGAGATACAGATATGTAAAGGTGCTAATGCTTAAATGGAAGTTGTTCTTCACTTGGGGCAATTTTTCTGTTTACATATTGTATATTATCTATGCTTTCATCATTTTCTTCATTTCCTGTTTACACAGGAAGTAGAGTAAAAAAAAAACTGGCCATGTTAAAGTCTTTGCAAAATGTATTTTACGCTATTAATAAATGCCATCCTGTTGTTTTGTGGAAGTTTTATCTACAGTGGTGTGAAAAAGTGTTTGTCCCCTTCCTGATTTCTCATTTTTTTGTATGTTTGTCACACTTAAATGGTACAGATCGTCAAACGAATTTAAATATTACACAAAGATAACACAAGTAAACACAAAATACAGTTTTTAAATGAAGGTATTAATTATTAAGGGAAAAAAATCCAAACCTACATGGCTCTGCGTGAAAAAGTGATTGCCCCCTAAACCTAATAACTGGTTGGGCCATCCTGAGCAGCAACAACTGCAATCAAGCATTTGCGATAACTGGCAATGAATCTTTTACAGTGCTGTGGAGGAATTTTGGCCCACTCATCTTTGCAGAATTGTTATAATTCAGCCACATTGGAGGGATTTCGAGCATGAACCACCTTTGTAAGGTCATGCCACAGCATCTCAATCAGATTCAGGTCAGGACTTTGACTAGGCCACTCCAAAGTCTTCATTTTGTTTTTCTTAAAACCAGTCAGAGGTGGACTTGCTGGTGTGTTTTGGATCATTGTTCTGCTGCAGAACCCAACTGCGCTTCAGCTTGACGTCATGAACAGATGGCCGGACATTCTCCTTCAGAATTTTTTGGTAGACAGCAGAATATGTATGGTTTCATTTACCACAGCAAGTCTTCCAGGTCCCGAAGCAGCAAAACAGCCCTAGACCATCACACTACTACCACTATATTTTACTTTTGGTATGATGTTCCTTTTCTGAAATGCTGTGTTACTTTTACGCCGGAAGTAATGGGACACACACCTTCCAAGAAGGTGTGTGTCCCATTAGAAGAACCCAAAAGAAGAACTTTTGTCTCGTCAGTTCACAGAATATTTTCCCAAAAGTCTTGGGGATCGTCAAGATGGGGTTTTTTTTGGCGAAACTGAGACAAGCCTTTATGTTCTTTTGCCTCAGCAGTGGTTTTTGTCTTGGAACTCTGCCATGCAAGCCATTTTTCCCCAGTCTCTTTCTTATGGTGGAGTCTGGAGTGAGGCCTCCAGTACTTTGGATGTTGTTGTGGGGTCTTTTGTGACCTCTTGGATGAGTCGTTGCTGTGCTCTTGGGGTAATTTTGGTCGGACTGCCACTCCTGGGAAGGTTCACCACTGTTCCATGTTTTCACTATTTGTGGATAATGGCTCTCACTGTGGTTCACTGGAGTCCCAAAGTTTTAGAAATGGCTTTATAACCTATTCAAACTGATAGATCTCAATTACTTTGTTTCTCATTTGTTCCTGAATTTCTTTGGATCACAGCATAATTTCGAGCTTTTAAGGATTTTTTGGTCTACTTCACATTGTCAGGCAGGTCCTGTTTAGGTGATTTCCTGATTGAGAACAGGTGTGGCAGTAATCAGGCCTGGGTGTGGCTAGAGAAATTGAACTCAGCTTTCCAAAGATGTGATAAACCACAATTAATTTATGTTTTAACATGGGGGGGAATCACTTTTTCACACAGGGCCATGTAGGTTTGGATTTTTTTTTTTTTTTTTTACCCTTAATAATAAACGCCTTCATTTAAAAACTGTATTTTGTGTTAACTTTGTCTAATATTTAAATTTGTTTGATGATCTGAAACATTTAACTGTGACAAAGATACAAAAAAATAAGAAATCAGGAAGGAGGCAAACACTTCTTCACACCACTGTATACAGGCTTTGCAACTCAATGGCTTACCGCTTGCATGTACAAGAGCACCTGTGATCAATAATTACTATCAATAATCAATCATTAGGAGCAGTGGTGGCCTATAATTGTTAGGGATGTGGACTGGTGACCGGAAGGTTACTGGTTCAATCCCTGGGCCGGCAGGATTAGATTTGGGTGGGACAGATAAAGCAGTGTTTGTCCCACACTCCTTAACCCCAACTGCTCCAGTGGAGAAGCTCAGTGGCCACAGGTCAGTCTGTGGTAGTACTGGGCAGCTTCCAGGTGTGACTGTGAACAGGGTGCCTCTCAATGGACCTTTCCCTGTATAAATAAAGGTTAACTAATACAATAAGGATTATTTTAACTGTATTATGACTTCAGGGAAAAAGAGGGGGAAACAGAAAAAAATGTTTTCTGTTCTGTTCACATGTCTGCAATCACATGGTGTTTCAACCCCAGCCACAGAATTTTTCACCACAAGAGGGCAGTGTTGTTTCAGTGTTGCAGCTCAAATCTGCAGAAACCCCCAGCACCTTCTCAAAGGTTTTTGCTGCACAGAACCTCAAGCTCACCCTACATCCCACACATCTGCATCCTTAATCCCTCCAAATACATAACCACCGCCGACTCAAAGCTGTCACCATCTGAGTCATCCTTCTGTTCTCAAGTGATCAGGTAAGTTATAATCTGTGTAAATGTGTTTGAAGTCTGTGTTGTCCAGATTTGAATGGGTCAAACCACATATAAGCAGGTTTGGTTACATGTCAGTAAAACATGTGTAGAGTAGAAAAATGGGACTTTACATGATTTGAAATAAAAAATTCACAATAATAAACAACCTCCTCAAGAGAATTTAGTTTTAAAAAATGCTATCTTGTGAAAACTGTCACATGGATTAGGCTGCTGTAGGAAATTAATTTATCTTCTATGTTTCTTATCAATCAACAAACAGCAAAAATGAACACATCAGATATTAAAAACTGCAAACTGGAAGCACTCTGATATATATTCACAGTCATTCTGATAGCCACTAATTAGCATCTCGATATCATTTTTACTCAAGTACATACACTCAAGAAACTTAAAAAAAAATGTATATTACCAAATAGTCTTATTGCAGGATACTTTATCCTCAAACTTGAGTACATTTATGAAGAAAAACCTTTACTTTTACCCAAGTGCAGTTGACCAAACTCTTTGAATTACTTTTCCAGCAGAATTAAGTTATTTTGGTCAATATGGTTATTCCTGAAAATGCTGCAAAGAGAGAAAACTGGTTAGAAAGGTTCTTGTTGACTGACTTATTCTCACCAGAAATATCGACCAGGTCTTGAAGCAGCCCCAGACCATCACACTACCACCACCATGTCTGACTGTTGGTATGATGTTCTATTTATGAAATACTATGTTAGTTCTAAACCAGATGTAATGGGATGCATGCCTTCCAAAAAGTTCAATTTTTGTCTCGTCAGTCCACAGAAATCTTTGGGATCATCAAGATATTTTTTGGCAAATCATGTTCTTTTGGGTCATCAGTGGTTTTCACCTTGGAATTCTCCCATGGATGCCATTTTTGCCCAGTCTCTTTCTTATCGTTTAATCATGGACCAGTGTCCAAACTGAGGCAAGTGAGGCCTGCAGTTCTTTAGATGTTGTTCTGGATTCTTGTTTCTCATGTTCTCGAATTTCTTTAGATCACAGCATGATGTGTTGCTTTTTGAGCTCTTTTAACCTACTTCATTTTGTCAGACAGGTTCTATTTAAGTGATTTCTTGATTGAACAGGTCTGGCAGTAATCAGACCTAGGTGTGGCTAGTGAAATTGAACTCAGCTTTCCAAAACATGTGGTTACTCAGTTAATTCATGATGTAATGTGGGGGGGGGGGGGGGGGGGTTACTTTTTCGCACAAGGCCTGGTATGCTTGGATAGCTTTTTTTCCCTTAATAAAATAAATCATCATTTAAAAACTGGATTTTGTATTTCCTCCAGTTATCTTTGGCTAATATTAAAATTTGTTTGATGATCTAAAGCAATTAAGTGTGATAAATATGCAAAAATATAAGAACTTGGGGCAACTCGGTGGCACAGCGGTTAGCACTGTGGCAGCACAGTAAGGAGGTCATGAGATCGATTCCACCCCTGACCATCGTGGGTTCAATTCCACCCCTCAACCATCCGTGACCCTTCTGTGTGGAGTTTGCATGTTCTTCCCCAGTCTGTGTGGGTTTACCCCGGGTGCTCTGGTTTCCTCCCACAGGCCAAAAAGCATGTAGATTAGGCTAATTGGAGACTCTAAAGTGGAGGGACTGGCACCGTACTGTGGCTGCCTCATCCATCCAGGTGGAGAACCTGAATTTCCCTCTGGGGATTAATAAAGTATACAAAATACAAAAACTCAGGAAGGAGGTAAATACTTTTTCCACAGACAGAAGTTGCAAATTATGTATAAATAGTAACAACAAAAAATGTAAATTGATGAAAAAAATGTTAACAAATATTAAGAAAACCATACAAATTTGTGACACTCTCTCTCTCTCTCTCACACACACACACACACACACACACCTACCTATGGGGGGAAAAAATCCAAATTTATATTAGAAAATAAACATTTTTGAGAAAACCTCACAAATTAGTGAATAGAGTTGTTACTCATTCTTTAGTTGACTCCTCTATTTCAATTAATGTTTTGGGTGCCTACTCTTACTTATACTTAAGTAATCAATATAACAACACTTTACATGAGTACTGTTTCAGGCTACTCTTCCTATACAGTAAATCAGAAGTCAGATGTGGATGTTCCCCTTCCTTCCACTGAGTGGAGATAACTCGCTGCAGAAACATTGCTCTCTGTTCCCATATCCTCTCATGATTTTCACTCATACTGAATTGCATTACTTGCTGTCAGTGGGTACATGCTTCAGAAATGACCAAGCGTTGTTCCAGTGGTGACACGCTTCACTCTCAATGAGCTAGAGCGCGTAAACTCATCACTTGATACCCGGCTTTGTTCTTCAAGGAGATTGAGGGGATTTCCCCCCACCACTTTTGTGTATACTGTACTCAGCTGAGGAAGCGTGTATTGTGCGTAAGACTTTGAATTAAAGGAGAACAATGATGGCTTGTGAAGCGTTAGTTACACTCGTGCCAACAGCGGGAGAAGGAGGGACGAGAGGGAGGAGGGTATGGTGGCGTTTTCCATCATTCTGTCAGGACATCAAGCCACTTCACAGATATGCTTTTGAAATACAAGAAGCGTAAGAATGGGATCAACTACTAAAGGGGGAAGCAGAAAGAGATGGAGAGGAGGAAGGAGGGTGCGGCGGGAGAACGGAGAGCTTCAAACAGAGCCATGCATGAGAGCGAGGAATGCTTCCACATTTGGGGCACAGACGGTTATGGGTGCTGTCAGACACAGATGATCACTCAGAAAGATGTGAGATCTTCCTGTTTCACAAAAAGACTCAGATCAGGGGATCCACCATCAAGACAATTTATAAATAGCAAAATGCATACTGGCACATGCTGATATGCTTCAACTGTATGAGGTAAATGTGCTAAAGATAATGCTGTTTGATCATTAATTCTCAGAGTTGTCTGCATCCTGAGAGTCAGATTAACTCGGGATTGAAATTTTCTGTGGCGGTGACATCCTTTCTGTGCAAGCAGACAAAAAAGCAACCAGTAAAACTACAGAAATTAAAGAAGTGTGATGGATAACAGAGCTTCTCCATCTCTGTTGTTTCACAGCTTTCAAATTACTAAAGGGAACTTTATTAACACTTTATAGAGAAAAACAACTACAGCCTCATTTGAGCCACTGAGGTCTGCTGGATTTTCTGAGGTGAAAGTAGCCAAGGCTACGAAGAGTATGGTATGAATGGAGAAAACAGGGCTGCAGTTCACTCAGCAACAATGAGGTGTCACATACAAAACCTATAAGAAATGTGTTATGATCTGAGGTACGGAGCACACTATCATTCTGTCTCTGCAGTTTACCTCTCTACTGATTACATGCAGCTGCACTGATTACTAGGGATGTAACGATATCAAAATCTCACGGTACGATACGATTTCGATATTGATCTCACGGTACGATATTTGTTGCGATATTGTGGAGAGGCTCACGGTATTGTAAAATAGCTCATAATATTGTGTTTGTGATGATAATAACCAAAAACTGCCATTAAATCTGTTTTTGCCAGTCACCAGGCCATTTATTTTTATTATATTTATGGATCATGACAACATAAAATGCTGATCACTTAGTGCTTTTAAAGTGCAAGTTCAAGTCAGGAACATCAATATACCATTTGGTAATATTTGGTCACATAACTGATTCTTCTTATGTGCAAGGATCATACTAAGCAGCAACTAGAACAACTGTAAACAACAATAGGGAATTCCCTCTAAGAGCAAACAAAGATCAAGTTAAGCCAGGTTCAATGTGTAAAGTAAAATTAATCATAAATGTGCTAGGCAAATAAAAACAGCCTGTTGAAACAATTAAGTCAGGCAAAAAGCCTACTGGAAAACACTGACCTTGTGGAGATGTGTGGAAGGACGAGGCTGAGTTTATTTCTCAAGACCAGCTTTATTCACAATCACATTCTCCAAAATCCAAAAACAGAAAGAGAAAGGAATCCCCCCACATCTGTCCCTTTAATACCCCGGGACATCAAAGCACACAGTCACATTGTCTCTTAATCCCAAATCACAATGCATCCCCCTCCAGGTCTTCTCGCCTCCACCTAAAGTCCTGGTGGTCAGGAAATCCCTCAAGGCCATCTCTCTGCATACAAAAGGCCAGACTTCACATCCTCCTGTTACCCCTAGGAGGTTCAGACCTTTTGTTCCTCTGAGACGTGAAACATACAATAAGCATACAGTAATACACATGTGAAGCATATGGAACCCACATATGTGCACCACATGACCCCCCCCCAAACGTCTAAGATGGAACAACATAACCACAGATTGCATGTCATAATAAAATCGCTACATATCAGTCCACGTGCCGCTTGGGTCTCAATCTTCTCCCGTATCTGCTGTAAGCAGGCTTTACCACCTCCGTGGCGCCCTCCTGCTGGGGAGCTGCTGTCTGGGGATTAGAACTGTTAGTCAATCCCTGTGGGAGCTCTGGGGAAAGCTCCCTAGGGGGTCTGCCGCGCCGAGGAGGCCTAGCCAACTGCACAGCTTCGTCAGCCATCACAAAAGCGGGTTTGAGCCTGTTTATGCCAATCATTTCCTTTCTGCCCCCCAAATCTAGCAAAAAATGCTTCTCTCCTGTTTCCAGCACTCTAAATGGTCCATCATAAGGTGGTCGCAAGGTTGGGCGATGGGCATCATGTCTGACAAAAACAAACTCCGCATTTTTTAAAGCCTTAGGCACAAACACGCGCGGAAAACTGTGATGAACGGGGCCAGGAAGCGTGCTCAATCCCATGTCACTCTGCAACCGCTGGGCTGGGGAGCACTCTGGCGCAGGATTATCTGGGAGAAATTCCCCGGGCAGCCGGAGTGGCTGTGCGAAAACAAGCTCAGCCGGGGAGGCTTCTAAATCCTCTTTAGGTGCAGAACTCAGCCTCAATAAAACCCATGGTAGCCTGTCCACCCAATTTGCATCCGTAAGCGACGCTCTGAGGGCCGCTTTCAATGACCTGTGAAAACGTTCGCATAACCCGTTAGCCTGCGGGTTGTATGCGGTCGTGCGGTGGATCGTTGCCCCCAGGCTACGGGCCATCGCTGACCAAAGTTCGGAAACAAATTGAGGACCTCTATCGGACGTAATGTCCGACAGGACTCCAAAACGTGCTACCCATGCTGCCAAAAACGCGCGCGCCACCTCCTCAGCTGTGGTTGATGACAGTGGGACCACTTCCGGCCAGCGCGTGGTGCGGTCCACCATTGTCAAAAGATGAGTGTACCCCTGCGAGGGCGGGAGGGGGCCTACGAGGTCCACGTGAACATGATCAAACCTCTTAGCCGGGATGTGAAACGGCTCCAAGGGAGCTCTCGTGTGTCTGTGTACCTTGGCTCGTTGACAAGCCATGCAGGCTGCAGCCCACTCTTTAACTTGTTTGCGCAGGCTCGGCCATACAAATTTCTCCCCCACCATTTTGACCGACGTGCGCACTCCCGGGTGCGCCAGAGCATCAATCGAGTCAAAAACGCGGCGGCGCCACGCGGCCGGTACCACAGGACGCGGTTGCCCAGTGGAGACATCGCAGGTTAGGGGGGGCATACCGTCTTGCAGCACCCTGTTCTCCAGCTTTAACCCTATTGGTCCAGACTGGAGTGTGCGCACATCCGCGTCGCTAGCCTGATCCGCGGCCATGGCTGCATAATCTATCCCTACGCGGACTGGCGCCACCACGGCACGCGAGAGGCAGTCTGCCACCACATTAAGTTTACCCGCCACATGCTGGATATCGGTCGTAAACTCTGAAATCGCGGCCAGCTGTCTCTGCTGCCGGCCCGACCACAGTTCTGAAATCTTGGCCATCGCGAAAGTCAGCGGCTTGTGGTCAACGAACTCGGTGAAACGGCGTCCCTCCAGCCAGAACTGGAAGTGGCGAATGGCCAAGTGGAGAGCTAATAATTCCCTGTCGAATGCGCTGTATTTTCGCTCACTATCGCGCAAGGTCCTGCTGAAAAAGGCAAGCGGTTGCTTGCCTACGAACATGAAAGGGAGATAGCGCAAAACCGCATCCATCATGCGTTGGAACGTCTGCGCCGCGCCTTTAAACCCAAACGGCATGTGCAAAAACTCAAAGCCCAAAAGGAGTTATTACCACTGTTTTGGGTATGGCCTCAGCGCGCACTGGGACCTGGTGGTAACTGCGTACCAAGTCTATTTTAGAAAAAACGCGCGCCCCCGCCAAATGAACTGAAAAATCCTGGATGTGCGGGATCGGGTAGCGGTCGTGCACTGTAGCGTTGTTCAGCCTGCCGAAATCACCGCAAGGCCGCCACGAGCCATCAGCTTTCGGGACCATGTGCAGTGGTGAAGCCCATGGGCTCTTCGAACGTCTGATGATGCCCAACCTTTCCAGGTTGGCGAACTCCTCGCACGCTGTGGTCAGTTTAGCTGAATCCAAGCGCCGAGCTTTAGCGAAAACGGGCGGACCGGTGGTAGTAATAAAATGTTCCACCCCGTGTTTAGCCACGGTTGCCGAAAATGTTGGAACCGTGAGTGCTGGGAACTGAGTGAGGAGTGTGTGGAACTTACCACCTGCAGCTGTGACGTTGGCTTGTGCTGTTGGCGGGGCCACTCGAGCTGTACAGGGAATAGAATAAAAAGAGAGTGCATTAACCAGGCGTCTGTTAGCAAGATCGACCAACAAACCATGTGAGCACAAAAAATCAGCCCCTAACATGTTGAAATTGACTGCCGCTATGACGAAAGTCCACTCGTATGTACGGCCGTGTAAAGACAGAAGCAGAGTCCTCTCACCGAAGGTCTTAATCGCCGAGCTGTTCGCTGCTGACACCTGGGGACCACTGGAAGGCGCCAGCCGGACAGCGTAGGAAGGTGTGATGAAACTCAGCTGGGAGCCCGTGTCCACGAGGAAATGCCTCCCTGAGTGCGCATCCTTCAAGTAGAGCAGCTTGTTCTCCTCTCCGAGGGCCGCTGCTGCTACTGACCCCCGGTCTTGGCGTTTCCCGACCGCTTAAAATGGCACGGTGGAATGCACTTGCGTGCCCCCTCTGCGAAGTGGCGATGGTAGAAGCAAAGGACGTCGTCTGCTCCGTGTTTCCTGGCCCCTGCCGCCGCTGTCGTCGGTGAGTCTGGTGCTGCAGCCTCTGGCCCCCTGCCCTCTCTGGACGATGCGCCTGGCTCTGCTGCCGCAGCCGTAGCCGCACGCCGTTTATGTCTCGTCAGGCCAATAGTGGTGAACTGGCCAGGGTCACTCTCACCGCTGACGGTAGGGTCCTGAGGAAAAGGTGGGCGAAGATGAAGCTATCATCTTCGGAGTCTCTCAAACTCAGCATCTTCCCCATCAGGTCTGCAGGTCTGTCGCTCTCAAATTCAGTCAGCGCCAGGAGCCTCTCTGCTTGCTCCTCCACCGAGGGGGTGAAGTAACGGATGAGTGCAGCCTTCAACGTGCTGTACTTGTTGCTGTCCGGCAGGTGGTTGATAAGGCTCTCCACTCGCTGGGCTGTGTGGTTGTCCAGCTTTGCAACCACATGGTAGAACTTTGTGGTGTCTACCGAAATCCTCCGGAGGTGGAACTGTGCCTCGACTGCGTTAAACCAGGAGCACGGATTGTTCAGCCAGAAGTCCGGTAGCTGAGCTGTGGCTGCATTCGTTTGGCTGGCTCCTGACGAGTCTGGCTCGGGAGATTCGTCTCCACTCATGATACGTCTTAGGGTCACCAGTGTGGAGATGTGTGGAAGTACGAGGCTGAGTTTATTTCTCAAGACCAGCTTTATTCACAATCACATTCTCCAACATCCAAAAACAGAAAGAGAAAGGAATCCCCCCACATCTGTCCCTTTAATACCCCGGGACATCAAAGCACACAGTCACATTGTCTCTTAATCCCAAATCACAATGCATCCCCCTCCAGGTCTTCTTGCCTCCACCTAAAGTCCTGGTGGTCAGGAAATCCCTCAAGGCCATCTCTCTGCATACAAAAGGCCAGACTTCACATCCTCCTGTTACCCCTAGGAGGTTCAGACCTTTTGTTCCTCTGAGACGTGAATAAGCATACAGTAATACACATGTGAAGCATATGGAACCCACATATGTGCACCACAACCTATCCTTTAGCTTATGTTCAAGTTTTTCTTCAGAAAGATCAAAAGATCTACATTGCAAGGGAGAAGAAGAGACCTCTGGGCATTTACAATATCCCCTGCTGTAGAAAATACTCTCTCACTGGGCACTGAGGTAGCGGGTAAACATAGGTAGGTCTTTGCTAATGAGGACATTATCTTTGCTAATGAGGCCATTGTCTGTCCGCCACCCTCTCTCCTTTAGTGTTTTTAGACACGGAAAAACCAAAATGCCTCCACACATCTGATTTAAAAGTTGCTGGGGCTTGCACAATCTCAACTTCGGGGGTGTTTTCTTCAGTATTTACGTGAGCCGAACTTTGTCACCGCCATGTTTGTTGTGTGGACAGCGTGCAGCATGCACTCCTATTGGCTCAACAACAGTTCTTGTGACGACACAGCGCAAATGCTTTGTTGCGCGGGAGCCTGCTTATTTCTTGTTGTTTTTTGACAGATACCCGCCCTCTTAATACCGTAACACGACCATGACGGTATCGAGACACTTTTACTACCGCGATATCGCGATAACGTCAATATTGTTACATCCCTACTGATTACTCCACCTCCGCCCCATCACCACTCAGTTTTAAAAGTGCTGAGGGAGCTGCTCACAACTTGTGGGACTGTCAGATTCTGCAGCATGCTGCATACGTTCCTTTGCTTCTCCCCTTGATTTCTTCATTTCCTTGTGCCTCTATTCACCTCAGTTCCTCTCCGTGGGACCTCTAAGTAAGGAACAATATTCAATTTAATCCACTACAGGAGTCCTTTCTAGTGATGTCCAGATGAGGCTTTCTTGAAGCATTTCATCAAATTGGTTCATATGGATGAAGCTTCATGTGAAACTTCATTTGCTCTACTAAGTCATCTACTGGACAAAAAGTATAGAACATGCATATTTTACAAGGGCATTATTGGTTTGATGTGTATTTTTTTTTTCATTTCAATAAATGTACTGTCCTTTAAGGAATATCAATGATCATAAGGAAAAAAAATAATAAAACTGGGGTGACTACAGTGAATGTGCTTGTGTTATTTAGTGTGCTTGGGTTATTTATCCATTTTATTAAGAAATAATAACTTTTCAACAGTCTTTGGACTAAAGTGATTTTTTTTTTTAAGATTATTTCACCAGCTTTTGAGAATATTCTCTCACAGGGCACAGAGGATGCAGGTGTGCAAAGGAAGGCTACTGCAAGTTTGTACAGTGTAGGGTAGACATGTTTCTGTCTTTCCCAGTACATTCACCTCTGTTGTCCTTATTCTCATGCAGGGCACGATAGTGCCTCAGCATAGATGATGTGTTATTGTTGTATCCAAGCTCTTTGAAACACAACAGACACTTCACCTTGCAAATAAAAATAAATCTAAAATAAGTAAATGACAAGAAATATCCACTATTTTGTGAAAAATGCACCCAACTTAATAACTGTAAATACCTTATTAGGACAAATGAGAGCAAAGCGTTCCCAAACAGGAGAAGTCTGTCTTTTTGATGCTGGCTCTATCTGAAAATGAAGATTGGCTGCAACAAATCACATACACAGTCAAAGATCTGACAACACAACACTTGAGGGATGTGGATTTTCCATTGTGTATCGCTGCTCAATTTATTTCATGTTGCATGCCAAATTTTGAACCGCTTCCCAACCCAGTCATGTGGTATGACCCGCTGGCGAGGCTTCAGATGTCATCACATATGTCATCAATACACGCCTCGATACGCGCTTTGCAAAATATTTCCTGGAATACTCCGCACACACCCCGAAGATCTGGTGCAGGAAGTCCCATCACAAGTCTTTTCCTGGATTTCTCCTCCTTGGTGGAATCTCTCCTCTTAATCGCACCTCCTTGGCAGAACTTCTCCTTCCTGGATCTTCTCCCCCTCATCGGATCTGCAAGTAAGCTCAAACAATCAATTCAAAAACCTACCTTCACCACAGGATAGCCAGGCTCGAGCAAAACTCTGTTGCAGTTCTACCTCACCACCATCACCATACTTACTGCCATCAAATGTCCTTCACTATTTGTGAAAAGGCAATCTACCTACCTGCAAATACTCACCGTCCTCCTTGTGCACCTAAGAGGTTGGCAGCACCTTCTCTATCAAGTCCAAACTTCACAATAAATATTTTTCTTTGCATCCTTTATCTGGTCTCACATCCGTGTCTCCTTCTGGGTCCATTATCAGTAAATCAAGTATAAATGTTGACAGATAAGAAGTTATTACAAAAAAAAAAAAAAAAAAAAAAAAGTTAGGCCTGACCCACACAAAACGATTTTTGTTTTAGTGAGAAACCCCATTAAAAAAATCTTAGCTTTAATAGTTTTGTTCCTGTAGTGTGTGGGGAGTGTCTGTGTGAGCAAGACGGCACATCACACACTGAAAGGTTAACTTACAAAAAAGCAGAGTTCTGACCATTGTTGCTAGATTTTGTGTGACAAACAAATGACTATGAAAACAAGCCCACATCACTTGCATATGCTTTCAAATTCTTTCACATGTATTTTTGTGCCACCTTTCTTACTTTTGGCACCATAGATTAAAATCAACAACAAAAACAGCAACAGTGAACCATGACTGCTGAAGCAACTTTCTAAAGTCACGGCAACTTTGGTCAGGGAAATCTAATAAAATCTCTTGCAGTCAAATATCAAACATGACTTTAGGATAAGGAAGACATCACGTTTGCCTTCTATCAGCTGGCTTTCTGATTACTTGTCATTTCATTCATGTGACAATCCTCACACCGCATTGTAGTTGGTCCTTGGAGCGACTGTAAATATCCCACATGTTGAATATTTGAGATCCGAGGGGGCCAAGATGTTCTTTCGAGCAGGTTGGATCACTCTTCACACCCCTCACACCACGGGAAAATCTGACAAGACAGCCGGTGGGACCACCAAGATGATCAGGAATTTCCCTACAATCACTGAAGTGGAGAAGTACACAAGAAACTGTCCAGATTATCTTCTGGTGTGTGGCTTGCTTTAGATTGATAAATTCTGAACAATAAACATGAATGAATGAATGAATGAATGAATGAATCTTTATTTCGGATAGTACAGGTTAAAAGAAACTGAATAATATAACAAAGGGGGAAAGAAAATCCAACAAGGTCAAATTAGACAATAACTCCTCTGATTATACAATTCAACGTAAGTTATCCGAAATGGGTGATGGCTGAAGCCGCAGCTTATATTGCCCACCCATATTCCATCCAAGAATTCAAAAGAAAAAAAAAAAACAAGACAAGAGCGATTACAATTCAAAAACGAAGCTAAGACAAAATGTGACAGAAAAAAACTAAGCTACAACACAACACAGGCTGGATATGACAATCCTTATGTGATTTTACATGTCATCTTGTATATATGTTTGGAGTATTTCTTCCTTTAGTTTTTGTTTAAATTGTCCACGTAAATTGTAAATGATTTTAATTCAGGTCCAAAATCATTCCATAATCTGACTCCTTGCACTGAAACACAGTGTTGCTTGGTGGTAGTTCTTATTGAAGGTTTTTGAATATTGAATTAATATTTGTATTTGAATATTTGATTTAACCAATACACCCAAGCTGTTTTCAGCGGTACGGACACAGGTAGCACACACATTTATGTTTTCCTTGTTGCCTAGCAATAATGTGTAACCTGTACTGGACACATTCCTCCAAGGACTGTTACATCAAGATTAAGGCCTGAATAATGTTTCATTGTTGTTCTCTCATTGATAAGCTCAACGCTGAAGATCCTGTTTCCCCCAATCAGTTCAGCTCACCTCACAACAGCCATCCTCTTCTGTTTTGTCTACATACAGTGCTGTGAAAAAGTATTTACCCCCTTTCCAAGTCCTTATATTTTTACATATTCGTCACACTTAAATGTTTCAGATAATCAAATTTTAATATTAGACAAAGATAACCCAAGTAAATACAAAATGCAGTTTTTGAATGATAATTTCATTTATTAAGGGAAAAAAGCTATCCAAACCTACTTGGCCCTAAATGAAAAAGTAATTGCCCTCCTTGTTACATCATAAATTATCTGTGATTAACCCAATTTTTTCTGTAAAATCTGAGTGCAGTTTCACCAGCCACACTCAGGACTGATTACTGCCAAACCTGTTGAATCAAGAAATCACTTCACCCATAAGAATCCAGACATCCATAGTTTTCCTTGAAGGAAAAAGGGGTCTGGGTTCTTATGGGTTAAACAGAACCTGTCTGACAAAGTAAGTAGGCTAAAAGATCTAAAGCAAGACATCATGGTGTGATCTAAAGAAATTCAAAAACCCAGAACAACATCTAAAGAACTGCAGCCCTCACTTGCTTCAGTTTGGACACGTCCTTGATTCAACAATACTGGGCAAAAACAGCATCCATGAGACTTCCAAGGTGAAAACCACTGCTGACCAAAAAGAACACAGAGGCTCATCTCACATTTGCCAAAAAAACATCTTGAGGGATCATCAAGAGAAACTATTCTGTGGACTGACGAGACAAAAGTTGAACTTTTTGGAAGGCATGCATCTCCGTTACATCTGGCATAAAACTAACACAGTATTTCACAAAAAACACCATACCAACAGTCAAACATGGTGGTGGTAGTGTGATGGTCTGGGGCTGCTTTGCTGCTTCAGAACCTGGATGACTTGTCGCAATTAATGGAACCATGAATTCTGCTCTCAATCAGAAAATCCTGAGGGAGAATGTCCGGCCATCAGTTTGTGATCTCAAACTCAAGCCCTCCAATGTAGTAGTAGTAGTAGTAGTAATAATAATAATAATAATAATAATAATAATAATAATAATAATAATGACTTCCGGTTATGGCTGCCACGTAGGACGGATGTGTCTCACTCTGCTCTGCTCCTGGAGAAAAAAAATCGGCAAATAACTCTCTCATTTGGGACAGAACGTATCCCAGCGAGGATATGTCGGCGAAGCCTAAGGCTGGAAAGCCAGGTAAAGGAAAAAGCGAGCCGCCGAAACAGTCCAAATTAACGGACTTTCAGGTCTGTGACGCAGCAAATAAAACTCCATATATGGCGGAGGAGGCTGGCAACGGTGCGATGTCTGCGGGGAGCGGCGCAGATGCGCTGATGGCTGCCATGAGTTCAATGAGAGCGGACTTTTCCTCTAGATTTGATGGGATTATGACAGCGTTGGAAGGAATAAGAAAGGAATTGGGTGACTGTGTAGAACGAACGGCGCAGATGGAGCTCCGTCTCGCTAGTGCTGAAGATGACGTCACCCGTCTTCAATTAAAGGTGCGCACTTTGGAAAAAAAAAAAAAATCTCTGGAAATAATATTTTGGATTTGGAATCTCGGTCGAGACAGAATAACTTGAGGCTGGTGGGTCTTCCAGAGGAATCAGAAGGTCGGGACGTATGTTCCTTTCTGGAAAAGTGGATTCCGGAGGTGCTGGGCAGCGAGGAGTTGCAATCAGCAGTGGTTCTGGAAAATGCACATCGTATTGGCCCACGGAGAGATAAGGGACCGCCGAGGACCTTAATTATGAAGTTTCTTAGCAACAGAGACAGGATGAAGATCTTCAACGCTGCACGAGCTAAAGGAGAGATTAAACACCAGGACCGGACTTCCGGTTATGGCTGCCACGTAGGACGGACGTGTCTCGCTCTGCTCTGCTCCTGGAGAAAAAAAATCGGCAAATAACTCTCTCATTTGGGACAGAACGTATCCCAGCATTTGGGCGAGGATATGTCGGCGAAGCCTAAGGCTGGAAAACCAGGAAAAGGAAAAAGCGAGCCGCCGAAACAGTCCAAATTAACGGACTTTCAGGTCTGTGACGCAGCAAACAAGGCTCCATATATGGCGGAGGAGGCAGGCGGCGGTGCGATTTCTGCGCGGGGAGGCGCAGATGCGCTGATGGCTGCCATGAGTTCAATGAGAGCGGACTTTTCCTCTAGATTTGATGGGATTATGACAGCGTTGGAAGGAATAAGAAAGGAATTGGGTGACTGTGTAGAACGAACGGCGCAGATGGAGCTCCGTCTCGCTAGTGCTGAAGATGACGTCACCCGTCTTCAATTAAAGGTGCGCACTTTGGAAAAAAAAAATAAATCTCTGGAAGATAATATTTTGGATTTAGAATCTCGGTCGAGACAGAATAATTTGAGGCTGGTGGGTCTTCCAGAGGAATCAGAAGGTCGGGACGTATGTTCCTTTCTGGAAAAGTGGATTCCGGAGGTGCTGGGCAGCGAGGAGTTGCAATCAGCAGTGGTTCTGGAAAAAGCACATCGTATTGGCCCACGGAGAGATAAGGGACCGCCGAGGACCTTAATTATGAAGTTTCTTAGCAACAGAGACAGGATGAAGATCTTCAACGCTGCACGAGCTAAAAAAGGAGAGATTAAACACCAGGACCAGCAGGTGCGGTTCTACCCAGATTTGGCCACAGGAATCCAGCAATTGAGGAAGCAGTTTGATCCCGTACGTAAGGAGCTGCGCAACCTTGGGATTCGTCATGGTGTAATCTATCCTGCGAGACTGCTGACCACGTATGAGGGCAGAACCCACATCTTCAAGACCCCAGAGGAGGCGCAGGAGTTCATCAAGAAGATCAAAGAAGAAGAAGAGACTGGTGGGAGCTAAGCATGAACAAAATATAAGGTAGAATAATTAAGCATTTGCACAGGCATCTGACTGACTTGAAGTAAATAGTAAGTTTACAAAATATAGATTGTATTATATATTAAAAAAAACAAAACAAAACAAACAAAAAAAAAAAAACTATGATGTACAAAGTTGTTAAAAATTTTGGAGTTAAGTTGGAAAACTACAGAGGAGAGTTAATGTTACGTCATTAAAAGCAGTAGAGTTAGGGTGATTGGGAGGATGAAGAAGGAGTGGCTTAGGCTGTTCCCCGTGGGTGTGGAACAGTCGATGGCTATATCGGGAGACAGAATTTTTCTTTTGATTTTGGGGGGTTTCCCACAAGTGTGGGAAGGGGAAATTTGTTTGTGTGTAGTTTGTAGGATGAATGTTCAACCACTCATGTTTTTGCTTCTCTGTATGAGCATGTTTACACTGCAAGGTAATCCCAAACTCTCTATTGATCATGGACCAAAGTGTTAATCTTAATTTAACTTCATGGAATTGCAGAGGTCTACAAAATTTAAAAAAACTTAAACAAGTTATGAATAAAATAAAGGACATGGGTTCAAGAATTGTGTTTTTACAAGAAACTCATCTGATAGAGGAGGATGTTAAAAGAATTAGGAGTAGATGGCAGGGAAGTGTATTCACCTCTTCATTTTCATCCCGGGCCAGGGGAGTTATGACTCTCATACATAAATCAGTTCCTTTTCAAGTGAAAAATGTAATTGGAGACAAATTTGGAAGATATGTAATCATTCAAGGTTCTTTGCTATTAGAAAATATAAATCTTGTGAACTTATATGGTCCCAATATAGATGACCAGAAGTTCTTTGCTAATTTATTTCTCATCTTATCATCACTTACAGGGCAACATATAATAGCAGGGGATTTTAATTGTACATTGAATCCAGGTGTGGATAGATCAACAGGACTGGATTGTACGCACATTGGATGTAGGATGACTATTAATCATTTTATGAAAGAATTGAGATTGTTAGATATATGGAGAGAAATGAAACCACAAGTTAAAGCCTATTCTTGTTATTCCAGTACCTACAAGACATTCTCACGTATTGATTATTTTTTGATTTCCACAGAATTAAGGTCCAAGATTCAAAACTGCTTTTATGATAACATCGTGATCTCTGATCATGCACCCTGTTGTCTAATATATGTAGATAAAAAATTGACAAAGGAATCAGGTAGATGGCAATTTCAGCATAAATGGCTTCAGGATGAGGAATTTGTCAAGTATATAGAAAAACAGATAGACGAGTTCTTTGACATCAATACTACACAAACATCAGCATGTGTAAAGTGGGAGGCTTTCAAAGCTTTTATTAGGGGACATATTATTAGTTATACAGGATCAAAATCTAAGAAGACTCGAGAGGAGAGAGCTAAATTGGAACATAAAATAAAAAATCTTCAGGAAAAAGTGTATGCAGGAAGTGACCCAAGGTTGGAGAATGAATTACTGATTTTGAGAGCTGAATACGACAAAAAATCAGCGAATAGAGCTGCCTCGAGTCTTCTAAGATTGAAACAATCTTTTTATGAACAAGGTGAAAAATCAGGAAAATTATTAGCATGGCAGATTAAACAATTGGAAATTAAAACACCAATTACCAGTATTATAAGTAATGGACAGGTAGTTATAGATCCTTTAGAAATTAATAGAGCCTTTAGAGATTACTATGAAAAATTATATGATACCAAAAATGAATCTGATTTAACAAAACTAAATGGGTTTTTGAACGAACTATCTATACCGTGTATTCCAAATGAAAACAGGGAGATATTGGAGTCTAAAATTAGTCAAGAAGAAGTTGGGCTAGCCATTGATAATATGAAATCAGGAAAAAGTGCAGGACCAGATGGTCTTCCAGTTGACCTTTATAAAAAATTTAAGAATAAATTAATAAAACCTTTTTTGGAAATGGTTTTAGAAGCATTTCAAAATAATAATTTACCATCATACATAAATAATGCCTTAATTATACTGCTGCCAAAACCAGGTAAGCCCTCTAATAAATGTGAAAATATGAGACCAATAAGCCTATTAAACGCCGACCTTAAGATAATCTGTAAAATTTTAGCAAGACGAATACAAGAAATTTTACCAAATATTATTAATCGAGATCAGAATGGCTTTATAAAGGGTAGACAAGGCTTCCATAATGTAAGAAGACTATTTAATATTATTTATTTTAATAAAGAAGCACCGGATACAGCTCTCCTATCATTGGACGCCGAAAAGGCCTTTGATAGAGTTGAATGGCCCTTTCTTTTTGAAGTCCTACAAAGGTTTGGACTTGGAAATAATTTCATAAAATGGGTTCAAATAATATACAATAATGCTACAGCAGAAATCCTAACAAATAACAATATTTCAAAACCAATAAAAATCAATAGAGGATGTCGACAAGGCTGTCCACTTTCACCTTTACTGTTTACTATGGCAATTGAACCTTTAGCGATAGCGATACGTTTACATTCACAAATATATGGAATTAAAGTTGGACCAACAGAACATAAAATCTCCCTGTACGCCGATGACATAATTTTGTTTATGTCGAGTCTAAAAAAATCAATTCCAACCTTGTTGAATTTAATAAAGAACTTTGGGGAAATATCAGGATATAAAATAAATAAAACTAAATCTTCAATATTAATGCTAAATGAGACCCAGAGAAATTACCCAGCCCCTGAGGTAAATCAATTCAATGTTGTAAATCAGTTTAAATATTTAGGAATCCAAATTATGCCTAAGCTAGAATCAGTCGCCAGTGTCAACTATGAAGCCTTAATGTCAGATATCAATGAGTTAACTCAGAGATGGATGTCACTACCAATGTCGATGATCGGGAGAATCAATATACTTAAAAGTAATATTTTACCTAAAATACTTTATTTATTTCAATACATTCCCTTATCACCACCTTTAGATCTATTCTCAAGAATAAAAAAAAAGTTAGTGGAATTTATATGGAACAACAGGAGGGCTAGATTACGTTTGTCTTTATTATATTTACCATTTGATCGTGGAGGTCTGAAATGTCCAAATTTTATGTTGTATTATTGGTCGGCACAACTGAGGTCTATGACATATTATTTTTCATCAAATGATCTCCCTCACTGGACTGAAATGGAATCATACAATTTACCTTTACCTCTTCCCATATTCATATACTCAGATTCGGCAAAAAAATTACAAAAACAAGTTAAAAATCCATTTGTAAAGCATATGATCAAAATATGGTGTGAAGCTAAAAACTATTTAAAAGAACCACAGTTATTGTCACAATTTAGTCCAATATGGGGTAATCAATATTTTAAACCAGGGAGAGCGGACGCTGTATTTAAAGTATGGAATTTAAAAGGGATACAAAAGATTCAGGATTTATATTTGCCATGTGCAGACAACATAATGTCTTTTGAAGAGCTGAGGATCAAATTTAATCTCAATAGAACACATTTTTTTAAATATCTTCAACTTAGAAACTTTATTCGATCAAATCAAAATAAAGCTCTCACTCGACCTATTTATTCATCCTTGGAAAAAATGATGATGAAAGATAGTAAAAGAAAGGGTATTATTTCAGAGTTTTATAACTCACTGACACTATCTTCAAGTGAAAATTCACTGAAAAGATTAAACTACTGGAAAGAAGATCTGCAAATTGAAATTTCAGAGGAACAATGGGAATTGGCTTGTACAGAAGCTCAAACCAAATCAATAAATGCACGCCTTAAATTGATACATTTCAAATGGTTAATGCGGATGTATGTTACACCGGAGGAGTTAAATAGATATAACAAAAATATACCAGATACATGCACAAAATGCATGGAAAGTAAAGGAACCCTATTTCATTGTTTATGGGAATGTAGATTAATAAGAATGTTTTGGGAAGAGGTGAGGGTAACAATTGAAAAAATAATCTCAAAACAAATCATATTGAATCCTAAACTGTTTTTGTTGGGTCTGTACCCAGAAAAGCATAATTTTAATAAAAGTGAAAGAACATTCATAGACCTCAGTTTGCTTAATGCCAAAAAATGTATTGCACTATTATGGAAAAAGACTCATAGACCAGATGTGACTCAGTGGTTAAGACAGATGTTAACAAACCTTCCATTAGAAAGAATAACATATATACTAAAATCAAAGGAAATTGTGTTTGAGAATATATGGAGACCTTTTATTGATTATGTAAAAAATTTAAACATAACTCTTGAAGAAGAAGGTGAATGATGTGTGTGGACCTTGTAAATTCCAAACTGGTGAACATAATATGTATACTTATGTATTGGATTGTCTAGACTAAACAGAGGAGCATTGTTGAAGACTTGATTTTGTTGGTGGTTGTTGGTGTTTTTAGTGCATTTTTTTTTTTTTTTTTTGTAGTACTTTAGTGTTAGTGTTTGATTGTTTGTATCATGTTTGTTAAAAAAAAAAAAAAAAAAAGGTTCAATAAAGATATTGTGGAAAAAAAAACACCAGGACCAGCAGGTGCGGTTCTACCCAGATTTGGCCACAGGAATCCAACAATTGAGGAAGCAGTTTGATCCCATACGTAAGGAGCTGCGCAACCTTGGGATTCGTCATGGTGTAATCTATCCTGCGAGACTGCTGACCACGTATGAGGGCAGAACCCACATCTTCAAGACCCCAGAGGAGGCACAGGAGTTCATCAAGAAGATCAAAGAAGAAGAAGAGACTGGTGGGAGCTAAGCATGAACAAAATATAAGGTAGAATAATTAAGCATTTGCACAGGCATCTGACTGACTTGAAGTAAATAGTAAGTTTACAAAATATAGATTGTATTATATATTAAAAAAAAACAAAAAAACAAAACAAACAAAAAAAAACTATGATGTACAAAGTTGTTAAAAATTTTGGAGTTAAGTTGGAAAACTACAGAGGAGAGTTAATGTTACGTCATTAAAAGCAGTAGAGTTAGGGTGATTGGGAGGATGAAGAAGGAGTGGCTTAGGCTGTTCCCCGTGGGTGTGGAG
This sequence comes from Pholidichthys leucotaenia, assembly GCA_020510985.1. Classification (NCBI taxonomy): domain Eukaryota; kingdom Metazoa; phylum Chordata; class Actinopteri; order Cichliformes; family Pholidichthyidae; genus Pholidichthys; species Pholidichthys leucotaenia. The sequence continues at coordinate 283,875,333 of CM035838.1, forward strand.
CGGTCGATGGCTATATCGGGAGACGGAATTTTTCTTTTGATTTTGGGGGGTTTCCCACAAGTGTGGGAAGGGGAAATTTGTTTGTGTGTAGTTTGTAGGATGAATGTTCAACCACTCATGTTTTTGCTTCTCTGTATGAGCATGTTTACACTGCAAGGTAATCCCAAACTCTCTATTGATCATAAACCAAAGTGTTAATCTTAATTTAACTTCATGGAATTGCAGAGGTCTACAAAATTTAAAAAAACTTAAACAAGTTATGAATAAAATAAAAGACATGGGTTCAAAAATTGTGTTTTTACAAGAAACTCATTTAATAGAGGAGGATATAAAAAGAATTAGGAGTAGATGGCAAGGAAGTGTCTTCACCTCATCATTCTCATCCCGGGCCAGGGGAGTTATGACTCTCATACATAAATCAGTTCCTTTTCAAGTGAAAAATGTAATTGGAGACAAATTTGGAAGATATGTAATCATTCAAGGTTCTTTGCTATTAGAAAATATAAATCTTGTGAACTTATATGGTCCCAATATAGATGATCAGAAGTTCTTTGCTAATTTGTTTCTTATCTTATCATCACTTACAGGGCAACATATAATAGCAGGGGATTTTAATTGTACATTGAATCCAGGTATAGATAGATCAACAGGACTGGATTGCACGCACATTGGATGTAGGATGACTATTAATCATTTTATGAAAGAATTGAGATTGTTAGATATATGGAGAGAAATGAAACCACAAGTTAAAGCCTATTCTTGTTTTTTTTTTTTTTTTTTTTTTTCCACAATATCTTTATTGAACCTTTTTTTTTTTTTTTTTAACAAACATGATACAAACAATCAAACACTAACACTAAAGTACTACAAAAAAAAAAATGCACTAAAAACACCAACAACCACCAACAAAATCAAGTCTTCAACAATGCTCCTCTGTTTAGTCTAGACAATCCAATACATAAGTATACATATTATGTTCACCAGTTTGGAATTTACAAGGTCCACACACATCATTCACCTTCTTCTTCAAGAGTTATGTTTAAATTTTTTACATAATCAATAAAAGGTCTCCATATATTCTCAAACACAATTTCCTTTGATTTTAGTATATATGTTATTCTTTCTAATGGAAGGTTTGTTAACATCTGTCTTAACCACTGAGTCACATCTGGTCTATGAGTCTTTTTCCATAATAGTGCAATACATTTTTTGGCATTAAGCAAACTGAGGTCTATGAATGTTCTTTCACTTTTATTAAAATTATGCTTTTCTGGGTACAGACCCAACAAAAACAGTTTAGGATTCAATATGATTTGTTTTGAGATTATTTTATTTCAGTCCAGTGAGGGAGATCATTTGACGAAAAATAATATGTCATAGACCTCAGTTGTGCCGACCAATAATACAACATAAAATTTGGACATTTCAGACCTCCACGATCAAATGGTAAATATAATAAAGACAAACGTAATCTAGCCCTCCTATTGTTCCATATAAATTCCACTAACTTTTTTTTTATTCTTGAGAATAGATCTAAAGGTGGTGATAAGGGAATGTATTGAAATAAATAAAGTATTTTAGGTAAAATATTACTTTTAAGTATATTGATTCTCCCGATCATCGACATTGGTAGTGACATCCATCTCTGAGTTAACTCACTGATATCTGACATTAAGGCTTCATAGTTGACACTGGCGACTGATTCTAGCTTAGGCATAATTTGGATTCCTAAATATTTAAACTGATTTACAACATTGAATTGATTTACCTCAGGGGCTGAGTAATTTCTCTGGGTCTCATTTAGCATTAATATTGAAGATTTAGTTTTATTTATTTTATATCCTGATATTTCCCCAAAATTCTTTATTAAATTCAACAAGGTTGGAATTGATTTTTTTAGATTCGACATAAACAAAATTATATCATCGGCGTACAGGGAGATTTTATGTTCTGTTGGTCCAACTTTAATTCCATATATTTGTGAATGTAAACGTATCGCTATCGCTAAAGGTTCAATTGCCATAGTAAACAGTAAAGGTGAAAGTGGACAGCCTTGTCGACATCCTCTATTGATTTTTATTGGTTTTGAAATATTGTTATTTGTTAGGATTTCTGCTGTAGCATTATTGTATATTATTTGAACCCATTTTATGAAATTATTTCCAAGTCCAAACCTTTGTAGGACTTCAAAAAGAAAGGGCCATTCAACTCTATCAAAGGCCTTTTCGGCGTCCAATGATAGGAGAGCTGTATCCGGTGCTTCTTTATTAAAATAAATAATATTAAATAGTCTTCTTACATTATGGAAGCCTTGTCTACCCTTTATAAAGCCATTCTGATCTCGATTAATAATATTTGGTAAAATTTCTTGTATTCGTCTTGCTAAAATTTTACAGATTATCTTAAGGTCGGCGTTTAATAGGCTTATTGGTCTCATATTTTCACATTTATTAGAGGGCTTACCTGGTTTTGGCAGCAGTATAATTAAGGCATTATTTATGTATGATGGTAAATTATTATTTTGAAATGCTTCTAAAACCATTTCCAAAAAAGGTTTTATTAATTTATTCTTAAATTTTTTATAAAGGTCAACTGGAAGACCATCTGGTCCTGCACTTTTTCCTGATTTCATATTATCAATGGCTAGCCCAACTTCTTCTTGACTAATTTTAGACTCCAATATCTCCCTGTTTTCATTTGGAATACACGGTATAGATAGTTCGTTCAAAAACCCATTTAGTTTTGTTAAATCAGGTTCATTTTTGGTATCATATAATTTTTCATAGTAATCTCTAAAGGCTCTATTAATTTCTAAAGGATCTATAACTACCTGTCCATTACTTATAATACTGGTAATTGGTGTTTTAATTTCCAATTGTTTAATCTGCCATGCTAATAATTTTCCTGATTTTTCACCTTGTTCATAAAAAGATTGTTTCAATCTTAGAAGACTCGAGGCAGCTCTATTCGCTGATTTTTTGTCGTATTCAGCTCTCAAAATCAGTAATTCATTCTCCAACCTTGGGTCACTTCCTGCATACACTTTTTCCTGAAGATTTTTTATTTTATGTTCCAATTTAGCTCTCTCCTCTCGAGTCTTCTTAGATTTTGATCCTGTATAACTAATAATATGTCCCCTAATAAAAGCTTTGAAAGCCTCCCACTTTACACATGCTGATGTTTGTGTAGTATTGATGTCAAAGAACTCGTCTATCTGTTTTTCTATATACTTGACAAATTCCTCATCCTGAGGCCATTTATGCTGAAATTGCCATCTACCTGATTCCTTTGTCAATTTTTTATCTACATATATTAGACAACAGGGTGCATGATCAGAGATCACGATGTTATCGTAAAAGCAGTTTTGAATCTTGGACCTTAATTCTGTGGAAATCAAAAAATAATCAATACGTGAGAATGTCTTGTAGGTACTGGAATAACAAGAATAGGCTTTAACTTGTGGTTTCATTTCTCTCCATATATCTAACAATCTCAATTCTTTCATAAAATGATTAATAGTCATCCTACATCCAATGTGCGTACAATCCAGTCCTGTTGATCTATCCACACCTGGATTCAATGTACAATTAAAATCCCCTGCTATTATATGTTGCCCTGTAAGTGATGATAAGATGAGAAATAAATTAGCAAAGAACTTCTGATCATCTATATTGGGACCATATAAGTTCACAAGATTTATATTTTCTAATAGCAAAGAACCTTGAATGATTACATATCTTCCAAATTTGTCTCCAATTACATTTTTCACTTGAAAAGGAACTGATTTATGTATGAGAGTCATAACTCCCCTGGCTTGGGATGAAAATGAAGAGGTGAATACACTTCCCTGCCATCTACTCCTAATTCTTTTAACATCCTCCTCTATCAGATGAGTTTCTTGTAAAAACACAATTCTTGAACCCATGTCCTTTATTTTATTCATAACTTGTTTAAGTTTTTTTAAATTTTGTAGACCTCTGCAATTCCATGAAGTTAAATTAAGATTAACACTTTGGTCCATGATCAATAGAGAGTTTGGGATTACCTTGCAGTGTAAACATGCTCATACAGAGAAGCAAAAACATGAGTGGTTGAACATTCATCCTACAAACTACACACAAACAAATTTCCCTTTCCCACACTTGTGGCAAACCCCCCAAAATCAAAAGAAAAATTCTGTCTCCCGATATAGCCATCGACCGTTCCACACCCACGGGGAACAGCCTAAGCCACTCCTTCTTCATCCTCCCAATCACCCTAACTCTACTGCTTTTAATGACGTAACATTAACTCTCCTCTGTAGTTTTCCAACTTAACTCCAAAATTTTTAACAACTTTGTACATCATAGTTTTTTTTTTTTGTTTGTTTTGTTTTTGTTTTGTTTTTTTAATATATAATACAATCTATATTTTGTAAACTTACTATTTACTTCAAGTCAGTCAGATGCCTGTGCAAATGCTTAATTATTCTACCTTATATTTTGTTCATGCTTAGCTCCCACCAGTCTCTTCTTCTTCTTTGATCTTCTTGATGAACTCCTGCGCCTCCTCTGGGGTCTTGAAGATGTGGGTTCTGCCCTCATACGTGGTCAGCAGTCTCGCAGGATAGATTACACCATGACGAATCCCAAGGTTGCGCAGCTCCTTACGTACAGGATCAAACTGCTTCCTCAATTGCTGGATTCCTGTGGCCAAATCTGGGTAGAACCGCACCTGCTGGTCCTGGTGTTTAATCTCTCCTTTAGCACGTGCAGCGTTGAAGATCTTCATCCTGTCTCTGTTGCTAAGAAACTTCATAATTAAGGTCCTCGGCGGTCCCTTATCTCTCCGTGGGCCAATACGATGTGCTTTTTCCAGAACCACTGCTGATTGCAACTCCTCGCTGCCCAGCACCTCCGGAATCCACTTTTCCAGAAAGGAACATACGTCCCGACCTTCTGATTCCTCTGGAAGACCCACCAGCCTCAAATTATTCTGTCTCGACCGAGATTCTAAATCCAAAATATTATCTTCCAGAGATTTATTTTTTTTTTCCAAAGTGCGCACCTTTAATTGAAGACGGGTGACGTCATCTTCAGCACTAGCGAGACGGAGCTCCATCTGCGCCGTTCGTTCTACACAGTCACCCAATTCCTTTCTTATTCCTTCCAACGCTGTCATAATCCCATCAAATCTAGAGGAAAAGTCCGCTCTCATTGAACTCATGGCAGCCATCAGCGCATCTGCGCCATTCCCCGCAGAAATCGCATCGCCGCCAGCCTCCTCCGCCATATATGGAGCCTTGTTTGCTGCGTCACAGACCTGAAAGTCCGTTAATTTGGACTGTTTCGGCGGCTCGCTTTTTCCTTTTCCTGGTTTTCCAGCCTTAGGCTTCGCCGACATATCCTCGCTCAAATGCTGGGATACGTTCTGTCCCAAATGAGAGAGTTATTTGCCGATTTTTTTCTCCAGGAGCAGAGCAGAGCGAGACACGTCCGTCCTACGTGGCAGCCATAACCGGAAGTCAAGCCTATTCTTGTTATTCCAGTACCTACAAGACATTCTCACGTATTGATTATTTTTTGATTTCCACAGAATTAAGGTCCAAGATTCAAAACTGCTTTTATGATAACATCGTGATCTCTGATCATGCACCCTGTTGTCTAATATATGTAGATAAAAAATTGACAAAGGAATCAGGTAGATGGCAATTTCAGCATAAATGGCTTCAGGATGAGGAATTTGTCAAGTATATAGAAAAACAGATAGACGAGTTCTTTGACATCAATACTACACAAACATCAGCATGTGTAAAGTGGGAGGCTTTCAAAGCTTTTATTAGGGGACATATTATTAGTTATACAGGATCAAAATCTAAGAAGACTCGAGAGGAGAGAGCTAAATTGGAACATAAAATAAAAAGTCTTCAGGAAAAAGTGTATGCAGGAAGTGACCCAAGGTTGGAGAATGAATTACTGATTTTGAGAGCTGAATACGACAAAAAATCAGCGAATAGAGCTGCCTCGAGTCTTCTAAGATTGAAACAATCTTTTTATGAACAAGGTGAAAAATCAGGAAAATTATTAGCATGGCAGATTAAACAATTAGAAATTAAAACACCAATTACCAGTATTATAAGTAACGGACAGGTAGTTATAGATCCTTTAGAAATTAACAGAGCCTTTAGAGATTACTATGAAAAATTATATGATACCAAAAATGAATCTGATTTAACAAAACTAAATGGGTTTTTGAACGAACTATCTATACCGTGTATTCCAAATGAAAACAGGGAGATATTGGAGTCTAAAATTAGTCAAGAAGAAGTTGGGCTAGCCATTGATAATATGAAATCAGGAAAAAGTGCAGGACCAGATGGTCTTCCAGTTGACCTTTATAAAAAATTTAAGAATAAATTAATAAAACCTTTTTTGGAAATGGTTTTAGAAGCATTTCAAAATAATAATTTACCATCATACATAAATAATGCCTTAATTATACTGCTGCCAAAACCAGGTAAGCCCTCTAATAAATGTGAAAATATGAGACCAATAAGCCTATTAAACGCCGACCTTAAGATAATCTGTAAAATTTTAGCAAGACGAATACAAGAAATTTTACCAAATATTATTAATCGAGATCAGAATGGCTTTATAAAGGGTAGACAAGGCTTCCATAATGTAAGAAGACTATTTAATATTATTTATTTTAATAAAGAAGCACCGGATACAGCTCTCCTATCACTGGACGCCGAAAAGGCCTTTGATAGAGTTGAATGGCCCTTTCTTTTTGAAGTCCTACAAAGGTTTGGACTTGGAAATAATTTCATAAAATGGGTTCAAATAATATACAATAATGCTACAGCAGAAATCCTAACAAATAACAATATTTCAAAACCAATAAAAATCAATAGAGGATGTCGACAAGGCTGTCCACTTTCACCTTTACTGTTTACTATGGCAATTGAACCTTTAGCGATAGCGATACGTTTACATTCACAAATATATGGAATTAAAGTTGGACCAACAGAACATAAAATCTCCCTGTACGCCGATGACATAATTTTGTTTATGTCGAATCTAAAAAAATCAATTCCAACCTTGTTGAATTTAATAAAGAATTTTGGGGAAATATCAGGATATAAAATAAATAAAACTAAATCTTCAATATTAATGCTAAATGAGACCCAGAGAAATTACCCAGCCCCTAAGGTAAATCAATTCAATGTTGTAAATCAGTTTAAATATTTAGGAATCCAAATTGTGCCTAAGCTAGAATCAGTCGCCAGTGTCAACTATGAAACCTTAATGTCAGATATCAATGAGTTAACTCAGAGATGGATGTCACTACCAATGTCGATGATCGGGAGAATCAATATACTTAAAAGTAATATTTTACCTAAAATACTTTATTTATTTCAATACATTCCCTTATCACCACCTTTAGATCTATTCTCAAGAATAAAAAAAAAGTTAGTGGAATTTATATGGAACAACAGGAGGGCTAGATTACGTCTGTCTTTATTATATTTACCATTTGATCGTGGAGGTCTGAAATGTCCAAATTTTATGTTGTATTATTGGTCGGCACAACTGAGGTCTATGACATATTATTTTTCATCAAATGATCTCCCTCACTGGACTGAAATGGAATCATACAATTTACCTTTACCTCTTCCCATATTCATATACTCAGATTCGGCAAAAAAATTACAAAAACAAGTTAAAAATCCATTTGTAAAGCATATGATCAAAATATGGTGTGAAGCTAAAAACTATTTAAAAGAACCACAGTTATTGTCACAATTTAGTCCAATATGGGGTAATCAATATTTTAAACCAGGGAGAGCGGACGCTGTATTTAAAGTATGGAATTTAAAAGGGATACAAAAGATTCAGGATTTATATTTGCCATGTGCAGATAACATAATGTCTTTTGAAGAGCTGAGGATCAAATTTAATCTCAATAGAACACATTTTTTTAAATATCTTCAACTTAGAAACTTTATTCGATCAAATCAAAATAAAGCTCTCACTCGACCTATTTACTCATCCTTGGAAAAAATGATGATGAAAGATAGTAAAAGAAAGGGTATTATTTCAGAGTTTTATAACTCATTGACACTATCTTCAAGTGAAAATTCACTGAAAAGATTAAACTACTGGAAAGAAGATCTGCAAACTGAAATTTCAGAGGAACAATGGGAATTGGCTTGTACAGAAGCTCAAACCAAATCAATAAATGTACGCCTTAAATTGATACATTTCAAATGGTTAATGCGGATGTATGTTACACCGGAGGAGTTAAATAGATATAACAAAAATATACCAGATACATGCACAAAATGCATGGAAAGTAAAGGAACCCTATTTCATTGTTTATGGGAATGTAGATTAATAAGAATGTTTTGGGAAGAGGTGAGGGTAACAATTGAAAAAATAATCTCAAAACAAATCATATTGAATCCTAAACTGTTTTTGTTGGGTCTGTACCCAGAAAAGCATAATTTTAATAAAAGTGAAAGAACATTCATAGACCTCAGTTTGCTTAATGCCAAAAAATGTATTGCACTATTATGGAAAAAGACTCATAGACCAGATGTGACTCAGTGGTTAAGACAGATGTTAACAAACCTTCCATTAGAAAGAATAACATATATACTGAAATCAAAGGAAATTGTGTTTGAGAATATATGGAGACCTTTTATTGATTATGTAAAAAATTTAAACATAACTCTTGAAGAAGAAGGTGAATGATGTGTGTGGACCTTGTAAATTCCAAACTGGTGAACATAATATGTATACTTATGTATTGGATTGTCTAGACTAAACAGAGGAGCATTGCTGAAGACTTGATTTTGTTGGTGGTTGTTGGTGTTTTTAGTGCATTTTTTTTTTTTGTAGTACTTTAGTGTTAGTGTTTGATTGTTTGTATCATGTTTGTTAAAAAAAAAGGTTCAATAAAGATATTGTGGAAAAAAAATAAAATAAATAATAATAATAATAATAAATTTTATTTATGGGCACCTTTCAGGACACTCAAGGTCACCATGCAGTAATAAAAATAAATAAAATACATTTAAGTATAAAACATAGACAAAGGACAGTGCAACTCAATGGGAGTAAGAAAGCCTGAACAGATGAGTTTTGAGTTTAGATTTGAAAAGTGGGAGAGAATCAGTATTATGGAGGTCAGGAAGGAGTCAATTCCAGAACTTGGGCACCAAGCAGCCCCCCATGGTGGTGAGGCAAACAGTGGGGACAGTGAGATGAATGGAAGAAGAGGACCTAATGGTGCAAGCAGGTATAGTGATGTGGAGGAGGTCAGGGAGGTACGCAGGAGTGAAGTTGTGGATGGCCTTGTAGGTAAGTAATATTAGAGTGTATTCAGGATGTGACATAACAGGGTTATGCTGTTAACGTGAGATGTGAAGGAGAGTGTGCTGTCAAGGATGACACCCAGACTCTTAACCTGGGGGATGAACAGACAGAAGAACTGTCCAATGATATATTAAAGCTGCAACATTTGGTTAGGGTGAATTTAGTGCTGACAACTGACATTTCTGTCTTATTACTGTTTAATTTGAGGAGACTGAGTGTAAACCAGGTCTTTATCTTTGAGAGACAGTCAGTAAGGGATGAAGGTGGGAGGGTGGAGTTACGTTTAGTGGAGATGTAGAGCTGGGTGTCATCCACGTAGCAATGGAAATTAATATGGTATTTATGAAAAATGTGGCCAAGGGGAAATATGTAAATGATAAATAAAAGGAGCCCCAGGGCAGAACCCTGGGGCACTCCTGTGGCGACTGGAAGTGAGTGAGAAGTGAATGGTTTCAGCTGAATGAGCTGAGTGCTCCCAGAGAGATAAGATTTGAACCAGCTGAGGGGTGTTATGTGTAATGCCAAAAGTGAGAAGTCTGCCTAGGAGGATGGTGTGTGAAATGGTGTTGAAGGCCGCACTAAGATAAAGTAGGATAAGAATTGATAAAAGACCAGAATCTGCTGCCAGGAGGAGATTGTTTATCATTTTCAATGAGGCTGTTTCAGTGGAATGAAGATGGCTGAAACCGGACTGGAATTCCTCATAGAGATTATTGTGAGATGGGCATAAATTTGAGAAGCAGCAGTTTTTTCAAGAGTCTTTGAAAGGAATGGAAGATTGGAAATAGGATGAAGGCCATTGAGGTTATTGTGATCTGCACTGGGTTTCTTAAGTATTGGAGTGACAACAGCTGTTTTGAGGGGTGAAGGAACAATTCCAGTGATAAAGGAAGAATGAATTATGTGGGTGATAAGAGAAGCCAAGGAAGGAGCAGCGGCCTCAACAAAAACAGTTGGAAGGGGGTCAAGTTGACAAGTAGATGTTTTTGATGTTTAGATTAGTTTAGAGATTGCAGCAACAGAAGGTACAGTGACTGGGAAGGGGGCACAGAGGGAACAGGGAAAAAAAATGAACTCTGTAGTATTGGAAATTGGAAATAAATTGAAGATGGATATAATAACAATAATATTATAATGTGGCTGAATGAAAACAATTCCGCAAAGAAGAGTGGGCCAAAATTCCTCAACAGTGATGTAAAAGACTCATTGCCAGCTATCACAAATGCTTGATTGAAGTTGTTGCTGCCAAGGGTGGCACAACCAGTTATTAGGCTTAAAGGGCAATTACTTTTTCACATAAGGCCACATAGGTTTGGATAGCTTTTTCCCTTAATAAATTATATCATCATTTAAGAACGGCATTAGTATTTACTCGGCTTACCTTTGTCTAATATTCAAATTTGTTTGATGAGATGAAACATTTAAGTGTGAAAATATGCAAAAATATAAGAAATCAGGAAGGGGGCAAATACTTTTTCACAGCACTGTAAATGCTGACCTCATGTGGAAATCAGTGTGTATCATGAGCTATCCATTTGTATTGGACAATCTATCTATAAAGCAACAGATCTCTGTCTGTGTGTGTCTATGTGTTCCTCAGATATCTCCCAAACCATTCGTCAGACTGACCTCATATTTTATAAGTGATTTGCTGAGGCTATGAGGGTGTGCATCCCTGAGTATGGAGTTGCTCAGTCAAAATATGTAATTTTTATCAATAAAAGTTTAGCCACGGCTCCGTTTTCTCATGCTCTGGCTTCTAGAAGAGTGGCCAGGGTTTCGGATTGACTACGTACTGATTGGATAATACGTGGCATCACGACCAGTCACACCAGAGCACTCCATAAACAAAACAAGGAAGTGAAAAGTGACAAATTTGACCAGAAAAAGAGAATACTGAAGATTTAATGCTTAAAAAATATTCTATAATGTTGCTGTGATTGCGTAGCTCTAAAGGATAATTCGGCATCTGTGGAGAACACGAGGTGCGCAGGTGCACTGGGGGGAAGGGGGGGTGCAGCCAGACCGGCTTACCGCAGTCCTTTGCAGGAAGCCAAGCCCAGCCTGCCCGGTTAACGGGAGTCTCGGCTGCTGCTTCACCCGTGTGCCACTGCTGTCCTTTGAGATACCACGGGTTCAACATGGCATTCCTCCCCATGCTGGTTTGCTCACACAACTATCTAAAAATTAAAAGTTGATAATAATACCACCATGACTGTGGAGTGGAATGGCCAAATCAATTTGCCCGGACACATTTGCCCGCTTTGACTAAACAACGACCATGACCAAACACACAAAAACGCCCAAATAACGAAATAAACCATTTTTTATTTACTGGCAAATGGGCAACACTGATGCAACAGTTGCAGCCAAACAGGTCACTCTGCTGTGTATAATAATGTTGAGTGTATTGTACTTATAAAATTGCTAAAATATAAAAGGATGCATTACAATAGGTCTCAAATATTTGTAAATGTATCCTGTTATAGTACTGCATGAGTTTATTGATGATAGACTATAAACTACACATATAAACTAAAACAGTTATAATGATAACTCAACAACTCCCATTCCCCAAAGTGCAAGATACAACACTTATGAATACAAGTGATAAAATATCACACAATAAGTCTGACAAACAAATAAACAAGGGTTCTTAAATAGTCGCTAACATTGGATGTCCCATTGATTTCACTGGTCAACACCAAATTTATAAGATTTTTTAGCCGATTTAAGACAATTTTGATGTGCTGAATCCAAAAATCACATTGGTTTTGCTCAATCAGGTCAACTTTTTGAACTATGGCCACATGTTTTTTACGTTTTTGTTTACATGTACGGGTATTTTTGCTTTATATGATGCAAAATTCTTTTTTATTTCTTGAAATTGTCTGAATTTTGAACAATGATGACATAACATTCAATTTACATGTACTTACCTTTATCAGTGTCTACTATTCAATTTACAGTACAACTATACAACTGCTGTACAACTGCTTACGACTTAGCATAAAAACCTGACCTGATCGAGAGAAACGGATGTCATTTTCGGATTCAGCGGTGCAAAATTGTCTTAAATCAGTTGAAAAAACACAGACAACTTACAAAAAAAATTATTTTTGTTATGTTGTGTTTTCAATAATTCTGTAATTAATATTCATAAAATCAAATAAATCTCAGTGTTCAATCCCTTTCATATTTGTGACCTGTGCTGGCCAAATGAGTTGCAATGAGGAAATTTTCAAAACTGAGGTAACGTTATTTTTTATTTTTGTTATTTTGAAAGACCTTCAAAATGATATTTAATTTGTAGGAACTGCACAAAAACGGACCAGCAACAAGACAATTTTTTTTATATTTTGGCTGGTTTGAAAACTCGCATTCGATCGGTCCTGAGTTACATCTTCTGCAAAAACATGTGTATTTTTAGAAAGTAGGAGTTCCAAGCTTTACAATGATACCAGGCACTGATGGGGGTTTTCCCAGGACTTGCTGCCAGCAAACAAAGAAAGAATCATGATTTACAACTTCATGTGCCTGTAGCTCATAATTACCCGGTGCGCATTCTGACTCATTTTGCCAGCACGGGTCACATTTGTCAAAGTCTAACATGTGGGATTGCCAACATACAGCATACGCTACACCTCTTTGTATTATACTGTCAAACACAGCCTATACTTGAGCCTGTAAAGCCTAAATGGGCTACCTGTTTTCAGACAAGAATACTTGCTTTCTACGGGCATGCACTAGTTATACAGTATGTAAACGCAAAATTTAGAAATATTCAATCTGAATGCTGATTTTCTTATTATGCAATTTAAAAAATATTACTGGTAGTGTCTGGTTTTACATAAGTGATAGAGAGGGAAGAGCTTCTGATAATAGCATTTTTTTTTTTTAAAATCTTCTCTACTAATTAACCATAACAACATGTAAAATTTAGAATTTTTGGGACTTCCGGTCTGGACACCATGGTGATAGCAGCTTAACGCTGAAGCTCCCAGACCCCATCCGTGAAAATACCATGAAAATCAGATTTAACGGATTTATGGAAGAGTGAAAATCAAAAGACAAAGTCATTATGCCTAAAGGAAAACAGAAGAGATCGACATTTACCAGGCCAAAACGCGCATCGGCCGGAGAATCTGACCTGGAGGACAACCACTTGGAAACAGAGGAGCAGACTGAGGCTAGCAACATGGTTAGCTTAAAAACGGTACTTCAAGAATTAAGAGAATTTCGCCGAGAGTGTTGGGCCAAATTTCGTGAAATTAAAGACGAAATAAAAAGGACAAACAACAGAGTGGACCAGGCTGAAGCCCAAATCATGGAAGCAGAGGAAAGAATAAAAGGGCTGGAAGAAACCACACTGGAATTACTCAAACGACAGACAAGACTGGAGGCTAAGCCAACCGACCAGGAAGGAAGACTAAGAAGGGACAACATAAGAATTCATGGTCTGAAAGAAGGAATCGAGGACGGTTTCACCACAATGGCTGCATGCGTGGAAACCATACTGAGAGAGAAGTTGGAAATTCCCCAATCCACCGATTTGAAAATAGAAAGGGCGCGCCATTCATTAGCCTCAAGGCCGTCGGCAGAAGCCCCCCCGCGATCGGTGGTGGTGAAGTTTTCCAACTTCAGAACAAAAGAAGAGGTTTTGAGACTGGCTTGGCAGAAAAAAGGATTTATGCACCAAGAAAGGAAAGTTTTTGTGGAGCATGACTACGCCCCGGAGGTCCTTAAAAAGCGTCGGGAATACAACAACGCTAAAAAGGTACTAAGAGAGAAGAAACTGCACTTTCAAACTCCATTTCCGGCGAAGCTGCGGGTTTTTTACGGGGAAGAGACGTGTCTCTACAACTCGGCGGAAGAAGCAACCAGGGATATGGCGAGAAGAGGGCTCCCGGTAATGGTGTACAGTGATCCCTCGCTACTTCGCGCCTCACCTTTCGCGCCCTCAGTGCATCGCGGATTTTTCAAAAATATTCATCAAAAATTCAAAATTGAGAAAAAATGGCACGAAAGTTGCCCGGGCGCTAGCAGAAGGCAGGGAGACTACATTAGAACATCAGGTATCAACACGGAGAGCCCGCACAACTCAAAATCCACCTCTCTGATGCTCTCTGATGCTCGGCTCGGGAATCTCGCAAGCTGATTGGCCGAGACGTTTTACCCAGCTTCTCTCCCTGCCGAGCGCCCATACCCAGTGAAGGAAGACCGCATTCATTGTTCTTTATCGCTCGTGTTGCTTAGTCTCGCCGCGTGGAACTTTTCGCTGTTCTCTTGTGCCTTTTTGTGCGAAATAGTGCTTGTGACGCCCTTGAAAATGGCTCCTAAACGTCCTCCACCCTCTAAATCCTCTAGTGAACCCAAGAGGAAGAGAAAAATGATGACGGTGGGCGAGAAAGTATCTTGTTATAAGAATAAAAGAGTTCTAAAAACATATTTATGTACACTTTATTTACATCTATGTATGTATGTACACTTACACACACACACACACACACACACACACACACACACACACACACACACACACACACACACACACACGTATCATATGAGAGAGAGAGTGAGAGAATGAATGTACGTATTATTTATATTATTTATACATTATTTTATGTATATTATGTATATTATTAATATTTTATTTACATGTTTCAAACTATTCTTTAATGTTCTAATGATAACACTAATGTTATAATGATAACCTATGCATTTATAGGGTTAATATACACTTATTGATATTATATATACACAAAAAAAATGTATGTAAAAATGGGGGGAGGGTGACGCTACTTCGCGGTTTTTCACTTTTCGCGGTCGGTTCTGGAACCCATTAACCGTGATAAGTGAGGGATCACTGTATAAACCCGCAGCAGACCCGATCGAAAGAATCAAGGCTCAAACGTGGTGCACACAGAGACCCTCAAAATCCACGGGCCAGCAGCGGGAAACCCAGCGCCAGAGCTATAAGGGAAAACTGAACGCTTTCAGGAGGGAATAACAATATTTTTAGTCAATCTGCGCATCCAACCCTCCTCCTACAAGGTAACAAACATTAAAGGAGATGCAGAATCAGCAAGTATGAAGTGGTAAAACATTTCATGGAACAGTCATAATATTAGAAACAAATAAGTCCTTAAAAAAAAAAAACTTGTTAAAATAGAAATGTGACAATGAACCACATGAACTCTCCACACTAACAAATACTGTATTAACGTGATTGTTTGCTGTGATGGTGGTGGGAGGTAGCGCACAATTTTATAGGGTATAGGCATAAAAAAAAAAAATTAAAAAAAAAAAATTACAAGTTCGGATTGGGATCTGAAATTCACGTTAAAAACATGGGACAACTTACAGGGGTAAGAGAGGGCCCTCAACACGTAACAAAGTTTGAGGAATCTCCCTCAGAGCCAACACACCATCAAGGCTCTACTAAGGTCGCTAAAAAGACCTCAGTTCAAGAAGATTTTTTGACAGTTTTTTGTTTTAAAGTTTTATATACTATGTTCTTAATGTTTTTTATGTTCTTAATGTTCTTTCAGTTTCTGAGTAGCATAAAAGAGGGCCATTACACTGTTATACTAAATAAGACAATACAATGCACGGCGGCGCAGTGGTTAGCACTGCGGCAGCACAGTTTACCCTTGGCCGGGGGATCGTGGGGATCGTGGGATCGTGGGTTCGATCCCAGCCCCCGACCAACAGTGATCTGTGTGGAGTTTGCATGTTCTCCCCGTGTATGCGTGGGTTTACCCTGGGATTTCTCCGGTTTCCTCCCACATGCCAAAAACATGCAGGTTAGGTTAATTGGAGACTCTAAAGTGGCCCTAGGTGTGAATGTGTGTGTGAATGGTTAAGGGATAGCGCCGTATCGTGGCTGCTTCATCCATCCAGGTGGTGGATGACCCTCAATTTCCCCTCTGGGGATCAATAAAGTATACTAAATCTAAATCTAAAAAAAAAAAAAAAACAATGGAGAAACAGGGTGTAACCAAAATAATCTCATATAATGTAAAAGGGATCCTGAATCCAGTTAAAAGATCCAAGATTCTAGGCAAAATGAAAAAAGACAAGGGAGGAATAATATTTTTACAGGAAACCCACCTAACAGACTTGGAGCACACTAAACTTAATAGACAAGTGTTTAAACTGATCTCTTCATCTTCATATAAGTCAGGGAGGAGGAGGGGGGTAGCGACATTGATCTCAACTAAAATTATATTTGAAAAAAATTCAGAACACAAAGATAAAGAAGGGAGATTTAGCATGGTACTTGGTCGGCTAGAGGGAGAAGATATCACCCTGCTGAATGTCTATGCACTTCCAGGGGCCAACTGGAAATTTTATAAAAATGTATTTGACCTAATGATAACTAAAGCCCAAGGTTTAGTGATATGTGGTGGAGACTTCAATCTAAGACTGAATCCATACTGGGATGCATCAGGTAATTCTCCACATCAAAATAACACTCAAAGTAGAAAGACTCGGATGCTACTAAAAGAAATGGGAATCTGTGACGTGTGGAGGGAATCCAACCCCAGTGTAAAAGATTATACATTTTACTCAGCACCACATTCATCATACTCAAGGATTGACTATTTTTTATGTTTAATAGAGACATTGGAAGAGTAAAAACATGTAAAATAGGACTGATGGATCTCTCTGACCACAGTCCGATCTATATGGACTTAAATATCCAAAAATACACAAATAATACATTTTCTTGGAGGTTAAATTCAAATGTGCTTAAAGGACCACTCAAAGATGAATTGGAATCAGATATTCTCAGATATTTGGAAGAAAATGATAATGGACAAGTATCCCCTTTAATACTGTGGGACGCATGCAAAGCTGTAATAAGGGGAAAGATTATCGCAAAACTGGCACTCCAAAAGAAACTGAGACAAGAAAAACTAATCACATTAGAGTCAGAACTTAAGAAACTAGAAAAAGAGCAGAAAGACAACACTCATTCTAATGACTCACTCAAAATTAAGGAAATTAAAAAACAAATAAACGAGATCTACACGATAGAAATCCAGAAGAAACTTACATTTCTGAAACAAAAATACTATGAAACAGGTAGAAAATCGGCAAAATTACTAGCCTATAAATTGAGGAAACAACAAACGGAGAGAGCAATCTACAAAATCAGAGACCCAGTATCAAAGGAAATAAAATTTAGAATCCAGGAAATTCTTAAAAGCTTCGAGAATTACTACAAGAACTTGTACTCCCGCAAAAAACACAAAAACGCATCCAAAGCCTTCCTAAATACATTAAATCTTCCCCAACTTACTGAGTCACAAAATAAAAAACTACTGTCAGAAATACAACCTAAAGAATTAGAAAAAGCAATTATGAAACTTAAAGCTAACAAATCCCCAGGAGCTGATGGTTATACAGCAGAGTGGTACAAAACCTTTAAACGGCAACTATCTCCTCTCCTCCTGAAAACATTTAACTATGTCCTCCACACAGGGGAAATCCCCCCCCCCCTCTCCTGGAGAGAAGGGGCCATTGCAGTCATACCTAAACCTGAAAAGGATAAACTAGACTGCTCCAACTACAGACCAATCAGTGTGTTAAATCAGGACTATAAACTTTTTACCGCTATCCTTGCCAAAAGGTTAGAAAATATACTGACAGACTTAATTCATTTAGACCAAACAGGTTTTATAAGACAAAGACAGACACAAGATAACATTAGACGTACTTTACACATAATTCATCATATAAAAAATATAATTTAAATCCAGCCATATTGGGATTAGATGCTGAAAAAGAATTTGATTCGGTTGACTGGTCTTTCCTTTATAGAATCTTATCCAGTTTCAACTTTCATAACAACTTCATTAGAACTATCAAGGCATTATATAAAAAACCAACAGCTAAAATAAGGATTAACGGTAAATTATCATCATCTTTTGAACTGGAAAGAGGATGTCGCCAGGGCTGCCCCTTGTCTCCACTGCTCTTTGCAATCTTCATAGAACCTCTGAGCCAATGGATAAGACAGAATCAAAAAATTCAAGGTATTACACTTGGTCAGAAGGAACATAAAATAGCACTCTTTGCTGATGACATTTTAATATACCTGGGAAAGCCGTACACCTCTTTTCCAGAACTAATCTCAGTTTTTTCATAGTATGGAGAGTTATCGGGGTACGAATTAAACATGCATAAAACCCAAATTTTAACATTCAACTATAACCCAAATCAATATTTACTAAGCAAATTCAAAACTAACTGGGAGATGGAATCTATGAAATATCTGGGGGTCAATATCCCAAAACAACTCAACAAAATTATAACACTAAACTATGATCCACTGGTGGCAAAAATAAAATCTGATCTAGCAAGATGGAATATGATACCATTCTTGGGTACTGCACAAAGAACTGAAGCAGTCAAAATGAATATACTTCCACGTCTTCTATACCTTTTCCAAACAATACCGGTAGAACCTCCCCAAAAAACATGGCAAGAACTGGACAGATATAGAACCCTACAGCTAAACAAAGACAAAGGTGGGCTTGCGCTGCCAAATATCAGGGACTATTTTAAAGCCGCGCAAATTAAAACTTTAGTAGAGATATGTAACCCGGTCTACACTGCACAATGGAAGGAGACAGAATGCCAAATAACAAGTGACATTCCCCTACAGGCGATAATAGGGAACAATGCCTTACCTAAACTTTTGAATAACACTAACCCGTGGATAGAGACCTCGCTAAAAATTTGGTTTAAGATAGTCAGAGAGAATCAAACTAAAGAACCCTATCGATTATTGCAATGGATTTCCTATGATCAGGACTTTACGCCTAATAAAACAGACACTAGATTTAAAAAGTGGAAAGAGAACGGACTGATAAAATATTACGATTTTTTTAAAGGGCAAACTTTAAGAAGTTTTGAAGATTTGAAAAAACAAGGTCTAGTAAATCAAGACCTTTACAGGTTCTTTCAGGTTAGACACCACATAAACAAAATACTTAAAAAGAAGGATTTGGAAAGGGCCCAGTCAGGTGTTCTGAAGGTTTTCTTAATGGCATATAAAGGGATCCCAGGGATCAGATACATTTCTAAAATATACCATGGTCTTCAAGACTTAAAAGGAGACAACACATCATATATAAAAGAGAGATGGGAAAAAGAGGGGAATTTCACTTTACAACTGGAAATATGGGAAAAGCTAAATAAACAACAATGGAAAAGCACCTCATCCCTGCTGTGGAGAGAATTTGGATGGAAAAATTTGGTAAGCTTTTTCAGAACACCTGCGCAAAACAAATTTACTCGTAAAGGGTTGAATTGTTGGCGCTTGTGTGGTGAAAAGACTGCAAATCATTTTCATGTGTTTTGGTCATGCCCAGTTATCCACCAATATTGGACCAATGTACAGACAATATTGGGGAAAATATTCAAAGTAACAGTTCCCTTTTCTTTTGTAACTTTGTATTTGGGTTTACTACCGGAATCACTGGAAAGACAAGGAGAAAAATACTTATTCACTATTTTAATATTGGCAAGTAAAAAAGCTCTAACAAAAAAATGGATGTTGAAAGACTGTCCTACACCTGAAGATTGGATTAACGTGATTCAGGACATTTATTCGATGGAAAAGTTGACATTTGAACTGAGACAGGACATGGATGGGTTCTTGAACTTTTGGCAACCCTGGAACGCATATGTGTCTTCCATTAGATCTAATCTTTGATAAATACCATTTCAATAATGGCACCTCTCTTTGTTCCAATGCTACTCAGATGCTCTTTTCTTTTTCTGCTCTTTTGTTTTTCTGTTTTCTTTTGTTCTTATTTTAATTTCTCTTTTTCTTTCACTTAAAAAAAGGGTGTTGTAATAATTTTTTTCCAATGTTGTCAAAAAACAAAAAAAGGGGGAATATGTGATGAAAATGTAAACAATGCAATGCTGTAATGACATGTATACCCTTTACAAAAACTTAAATAAAAATTAAAAAAAAATTAGAATTTTTGTACCCATAACAACAGACACCTGTGCTTTGGTGCATGGGTGGCATTAGGCCTTTTTTTTTAGGGGTAATGTAGCACCCTTAAATTTAAACTCAGCACCCCTAAAAATTGGAGTGAGAAAAATTGTAATTACAAAATTTTAGTTCGTCTTTGACAAGCTGAAATAACATCCTAAACATATTAAGTAGTTTGTCATTTAAACTTTTTAAAAATGAAAATGACTCCCGCGCGCAAATGGTATGGTTCCTCCTCTCTCACTGTACCTGCAGCCCTATTTATAGCCTATAGCCTATTTTCTAACCCCCACCCCAAGAAAACCTCACATACTTTGAAACCTAAATGTTTTAAGGTATGCGTCATACTCTGAATAAATTCAGACAGACCCAAAAACTATTCATAACGTTGAAGAAGATTCCAGCTGAGGCTGGCGTCATACATCATTATGAGTGTGTACCTGAAAAGCTGCAGCAGCTTCCTGACTGTCCCCTCACTTTTCACCCTGTTCCTTCCGCTTTTCCCATGGTCAGACTTTCTACTGATTTTTTTAATAGCAGTTTCTAAATAACAATGGTCAGGAAATGTAATCTAGCAGCTCTGGATGTAAAATATGATGACAAGGAAAGCAGGAGTCTGAGTACAGACTAGTACCGGCGTCCTATGTCCCGCCCATACAGCAGTTCTGATTGGCTGCTTAAGGTCTGACATTGACGAGCTCAGCCGCAGCCTGAAAAGTTTAACTTTTTTCAGCTCTGAGCGCCCTGAGCACCGCGTCAAAAAACAGCCACCGCTGAGAGCGTTACAGCACCAAGGGCGCTCAGCGCTGTAAACGCTGAACTACATAGAGAATGAATGGAAAACAGTCGCCTAGAGCGGAAAAAACGCATTTAGTGGACACGCAGCCTTACTCCTCTTATGTACTGTATATTTGAGTGATAATATACAGAGATAACCTACTTTTACTTGAGGGATAATATACAGAGATAACCTACTTTTACTTGAGGGATAATATACGGAGATAACCTACTTTTACTTGCGTACAGTTTCAGGCTACTCTGCCACTTAAATTAGAGATTTTATTTAATTGAAAATGTGGAAATTTTTATGTGAATTTGGAGAGTTCTCATAAATTACCTACTTTTTCATATGATTATTTTTATTCTTTTTTAATTATAGACTTTTTTAAGAACATTTTGAAATTTAATGAAATTTGAAACTTCATTTGCTCATGGACTGACATTTTTTTCTTGAATTTGTGACTTTTGTGTCATAAACTGGCATCTTTTTTCTTCCGTCTTTGTATTTTTGCCTCAATAATTTTTTTGCTTAATTTTTTTTAATTGTTGCAAATGAGCTACATTTCTCTTGTGATTTTCTGACCTTTGTCACAACAATTTATTCATTTACTTTTTCTTAATGAATTTATTAAATCTTTTAAATAACTTCCAGTGTTTACATTCTCAATGACTGTAATTGTGTCTGAATTTTTTCCTCATAAATTTGCAACTTTTGCCATGAATTTATAACTTTCTCTTTTAAATGCAAGGTTGTTTTTCTTGTAATTTTGCATTTTTTTTGTCTCATGAATGTAATTACATTATTAATTGAATGTAATACATATGAATGTAATACATATTTTTAAATAAATGGGCAGTCGTCCCTATAAATCTGTTACATTATTCTAGTGAATTTGAAGCTTTTATTGCATATACAGTGCATCCAGAAAATATTCACAGCACTTCACTTTTTCCACATTTTGTTATGTTACAGCCTTATTCCAGAATGGATTAAATTCATTTTTTCCCCTCAAAATTCTACGCACAATACCCCATGATGACAATGTGAAAAAAGTTTTTTTTTCTGATTTTTGCAAATTTATTAAAAATAAAAAAAACTAAGAAATCACATGTACATAAGTATTCACAGCCTTTGCCATGAAGCTCAAAATTGAGCTCAGGTGCATCTTGTTTCTACCGATCATCCTTGAGATGTTTCTACAGCTTAATAGGAGTCCACCTTTGGTAAATTCAGTTGATTGGACATGATTTGGAAAGGCACACACCTATCTATATAAGGTCCCACAGTTGACAGTGCACGCCAGAGCACAAATCAAGCATGAAGTCAAAGTTATTGTCCGTAGACCTCCGAGACAGGACTGTCTCGAGGCACAAATCTGGGGAAGGGTACAGAAACATTTCTGCTGTTTTGAAGGTCCCACAGGCAACAGTAGCCTCCATCATCCATAAATGGAAGAAGTTCGGAACCACCAGGATTCTTCCTAGAGCTGGCCAGCCGTCTAAACTGAGTGATCAGGGGAGAAGGGCCTTAGTTAGGGAGGTGACCAAGAACCCGATGGTCACTCTGTCAGAGCTCCAGCCTTCCTCTGTGGAGAGAGGAGAACCTTCCAGAAGGACAACCATTTCTTCAGCAATCCACCAATCAGGCCTGTATGGTAGAGTGGCCAGACGGAACCCACTCCTTAGTAAAAGGCACATGGCAGCCAGCCTGGAGTTTGTCAAAAGGCACCTGAAGGACTCTCAGACCATGAGAAACAAAATTCTCTGGTCTGATGAGACAAAGATTGAACTCTTTGTCGTGAATGCCAGGTGTAATGTATGGAGGAAACCAGGCACCGCTCATCACCAGGCCAATACCATCCCTACAGTGAAGCCTAGTGGTGGCAGCATCATGCTGTGGGGATGTTTTTCAGCGGCAGTAACTGGGAGACTAGTCAGAATAGAGGGAAAGATGAATGCAACAATGTACAGAGACATTGTGGATGAAAACCTGCTCCAGAGCGCTCTTGACCTCAGACTGGGGTGACGGTTAATTTTTCAGCAGAACAACGAACCTAAGCACACAGCCAAGATATCAAAGGAGTGGCTTCAGGACAACTCTGTGAATGTCCTTGAGTGGCCCAGCCAGAGCCCAGACTTGAATCCATTTGAACATCTCTCGAGAGATCTGAGAATGGCTGTCCACCAACACTTCCCATCCAACCTGATGGAGCTTGAGAGATGCTGCAAAGAGGAATGGGCCAAACTGCCCATAGATAGGTGTGCCAAGCTTGTGGCGTCATATTCAAAAAGACTTGAGGCTGTAATTGCTGCCAAAGGTGCATCAACAAAGTATTGAGCAAAGGCTATGAATACTTACAGTATGTACATGTGATTGATTGAGATTGATTGATTGATTTCTTAGTTTTTTATTTTTAATAAATTTGCAAAAACCTGAAAAAAAAAACTTTTTTTCACATTATCATTATGAGGTATTGTGTGTAGAATTTTGAGGAAAAAATGAATTTAATCCATTTTGGAATAAAACTGTAACATAAAATGTGGAAAATGAAGCGTTGTGAATACTTTCCAGATCCACTGTATGTTTGTGATTGTGTTTTCCCTTGTAATTGTGTAGCTTTTTCTCAAAGTTTTGCTCCTTTGAAAAATTTTGAGACTAAAATTATGACAAAATATTTATGCAAAATAGATAACGAGGCTGCAGCGCTGGCCTCCGTGCCCAGCTGCGCAAACGATGCACCAAACCACTGTTACCTTCAATTTTCCTCACCAACACTAGATCTCTCGCCAACAAAATGGATGAGTTGCGATCGGAGATTGCCTACAATCGCTACGTCTGGGACTGTTGTATTCTGATTGTGACTGAGTCTTGGCTTCACCCACATATCCCTAACGCTGCTGTGGAATTACCTGGCTGAACTACACAACGTTTCGACCGCAACGCCAATTCTGGTAAGGGCAGAGGTGGTGGGCTCTGTGTTTTTGTGCTTCAGACTTGGTGTAATAGCAGTAGAATAATTCAAAGCCACTGTTCACTGGACTTAGAGGCCATGTCCTTTCTGTGTAGGCTCTTCTATCTACCCCGCAAGCTTTACATATTTATTCCATCTAGCTACAATGCTCCATACTGTCTGTGTTTATATATCTACATATTTATTCCATCTAGCTACAATGCTACGCACTGTGTGTTTATATACTCATATACAGTATTTATTCCATCCAGCTACAGTGCTCTGCACTGTGTCTCTCTCTATATATTTATATTTATATGTACATATGTATACTTGCTGCTCCTGTTTTTTTTTTTTTTTTCTTGCCTTCTGATTGTTGCTGAGTGTTGCTATCCCTGTGCTGTTGCAATCCTGGAATTTCCCCATTGTGGGACTAATAAAGGCTTATCTTATCTTATCTTATTTTAATGGCAGTAACTGTAACAGCTGTTTATGTCCCTCCAGATGCTAGTGTTAGCTCAGCACTCAGCCACCTCAGCACATCATTAGCAGGCAACAGAAGGATCACCCCAACGCAGTCCACATTATTACAGGGGATTTTAACAAAGTATGCTTAAAGACTGTACTCCCCAAATCCCATCAACATGTTAAGTGTCCCACAAGAGGGCAAAGAACACTGGATCATGTTTACAGCAACATTAAACATGCCTACAAAGCCACCCCCCTCCCTCACCTTGGACAATCAGATCATCTCTCCCTGCTTCTAATACCTGCTTACAACCCCCTTAGGAAGAGTTCCCCCCCCACACACAACTAAACAAACAATTAAAACCTGGTCTGAAAATGTTCTCCCCCAGCTACATGACTGCTTTAGCTGCAGAGACTGGAACACCTTTGAACAGCAGGACCTGGACTCCTACACCGAGTATATCCCCTTCTATATTAAATGCTGTGTAGAAAATGTGACAGTCACCAAATACATCCGGGTCTTTCCAAACCGGAAACCCTGGATGACCAGTGAGGTCCAGGCTCTGATCAGAGCTCTCAACTCAGCCTTCAGGCAGAGGAACAGCTCTCTGTACAGCACTGCCAGAGCCAACCTGAGAAGAGGCATAAAACATGCTAAGAACGCCTACTGGAGGAATGTGGAGGGCTTCCTCACAGACAACAACCCCAGACAGATGTTGAGAGGCATCCAGGCCCTCACCAACTACAGGGGCCAGTGCCCCCCCAACACCGGAAAGCAGCCTCACTCTGGCAGAGGAGCTTAACAGTTTCTTTGCCCAGTTTGAGCTCACACCCCCAACTCATCCCTCCTGCCTCCCCCTTCTCTCTACAGGTGCATGAAGTGAGGAGGCAACTGAGAGCAGTGAACCCGCGCAGAGCTGCTGGTTCTGACGGCATCCCAGGAGCGGTAGCCAAAGCATGTGCAGACCAGCTGGCAGAGATCCTCACCAAGCTATTCAGCCTCTCCCTGACGCACACCACTGTCCCCTCCTGCCTCAAGGCCTCTACCATCATCCCCATCCCCCAAAAGTCTGCAATTGACAGACTGAATGAATACAGACCCATAGCACTCATGTCTGTAGTCATGAAGTGTTTTGATCGACTGGTGTCCCAGCACATCAGGGACTGTCTTCCCCCCTCCTTTGACCCCCACCAGTTCACCTACAGGGAGAACCGATCTGTGGAAGACACTATTGCCATCACACTGCACAGAGCACTGAACCACCTGGAGAACCCAAGGAGCTATGTGAGGATGCTCTTTGTGGACTACAGCTCAGCTTTCAACACCATCATGCCGGACATCCTGATCAATAAACTGCACCTCCTCCAGATCACACCCCCCCTCCACCTGCTCCTGAATAAAAAACTTTCTCACCAACTGCCCACAAATAGTCAAACTTGGCCCCCACGACTCCTTTAAAAAGGGCCCCCTCTGGTGGTGACTGCCACTTAGACATACTACCTACTATCCTTGCATCTTTTGCTCCTGTCAGTGAAACTGTGAAGACTCTTGACCGGTCTGATCCTGCTGGGACCGCCCTCTCTTCATTTTCCCAGTCTGCAGTCTGGAGAATTGGAGCTCAGCACCCAGTTCAGGCCACTGTGTTTCTGGACTCAACATTGAAGCCCTGCACGCTCCATTCTATTGCCTTCATTACAGTTATCATCTGGTAACAGTGCGTCTAGTGCCAGTGAGTAACAGACTGTATCTTTATTGTTTGCTGCTTTGCCAAATAAGCTAACACTTAGCATAAGTTGATACACAATATGTTTAGACTCATACCTAAGCTTGTGTTAGCAGCTAAAGATGTATGTTTGCTCCAATGTTCATTTGCAACTCAGTATAGTTTCACCATATAATGTTCTTTGGTCATTATTTTATGTACATGTTTAGTTACTCTGATAGAAGTAGGGTAGACCGTCTTGTTGGTTGCATTTAATATACTTACACAGTGCCTGCGCCACTCTGTGCTCCTAGAAGGTGTGGCAGTCTAAGTGTGCATTATTCTGGATAATGCACACTTAGACACCTTTTATATATACTTCTGTGTAAATAAGGTGTATATTTGAGTTCAGTAGTAAAATCTGTATTTTTTATGCTTATAGCATTTTAGTATAA
Organism: Pholidichthys leucotaenia; assembly: GCA_020510985.1. Lineage (NCBI taxonomy): Eukaryota > Metazoa > Chordata > Actinopteri > Cichliformes > Pholidichthyidae > Pholidichthys > Pholidichthys leucotaenia. The sequence continues at coordinate 283,902,069 of CM035838.1, forward strand.
ATATTCCAGAGCATGTTCATAACTGTTCTATTTTATATGTCCATTTATACAGGACCACTGAGTCTGCCAGACAACTGTAAAGACTGTAATTGTGGTGGTGGCTAAATAAATGACTGAACCGAAGAGAACTGAGTGATTCTGATCGATCACCTGCTGAGGGTTCTGAATTAAATGATCCAGCATATTCTAAGCAGGGAAGATTTATCTCCCTCACAGAGTGGTCCTCGAGCCAGATAAGAACTTTCAGCAGAATGCAATGTCTCACATAAGAGAGGAGTCTGTTCCACGAGTCAGGAGGCAGCTATCCCTCCCCGTGCATCTAAAGGATTACGTCCTCTCTGAGTCTGCACGTCAGCCGGCCACCACCACATCTGCTACTGCCCCATCGAGGCAAGAGGAGGAAGATATGGAGAGTACCAGTAAGTCACGCTCGGCGTCCCCAATCAGTCAGAAGAGCTGTGACCACTCACTGTGGACAGTGATTGATTGGTGGGATTCTGAAGGGGATGAGGTAATGAGAGAGTGCCAGAAGCTTAAAGCAGAAAAGGAAAGTCTTTTAGCCTCAATGCAGCAATTCAAACTACAAAATGAGGAGCTCAGAGTCTGCAGTGAATGCAGAGACAGCAAACCGGAGCATCTCAAGCCACCAGGGATGGCGGAAGAAGAGTCAGTTCGTATGCACACTCAGACCACAGATGGTGTTACGCCCATGTCACATGAACCACTTCTTCTTTCCAGAGCTTCATTGGCCCTGCAGACACCAGGTACCCCTCCATCAGACAGACACTGTGACTATGACATGGCATACTTGCATCACTCTGAGCCCTGCCAGCGCCATCAGCATCAGGTGGGGGCTGACTACAAAAGGAGTTTCACTTCGCAAACAAGGCAGTATGACATGCCCTCCGGCCAAGAGTCTCATCCAGATTATTATAGGGAACTTCCACCCACCATGCGCCATTCAGCAATGACACCTCATGGCCAAGCCCCTATTGAGCATAGTCTCCCACCACGGGAACATGTCAACTACCGAGACAGCAATTACTCTCCTTTCCTTCCTCTGCCTCATGCTTGTGGCTATCCCCTGCAGTGTTCATATTCACCCAATAGATGTAACAGATATCATCCTGATTGCCACCAGTCCAGGCCCTAAAGCTGGAGTCCCCCTGGTGGACAGGAAACAACCTACAGAGGCCCCACTCCGACTGTTCCCGATTTCATCCACCCAAACCCAAGAGAATTTGCTAGATTGCGGATCGCTCTGGAGAATATACTGCCCAGAGATGCCACTGAACGCTTTAAGTTTCAGATACTGGTGGACCATTTGAAGCTAGAGGAGGCCCTGCTGATTGCAGATTCTTGTAGCAACTCTCACTACCCCTTCTCTGACACCATGGCAGCCTTGAATCAGCAATATGGCCAGCCACATCAGCTAGCTCTCCAACGCATTGCTAAACTTATGGATGGGCCTAACATCAGCAATGGGGCTATCAAGTCATTTCGAATGTTCGCTCTTCATGTGAGGTCACTCGTAAGCATGCTTGAGCAGCTGGGAGAAAAGGGAAGAGTGGAGCTGGAGCGTGGTTCACATGTTTCACGTCTACTAGGCAAGTTACCACATGATCTCAGGTCAAGCTTCCGACGCTTTATCCACCCATTGAGGATACCGATCCCCACTTTACTAGATCTGACAAACTGGTTGGAATATGAACTCCAGGTACAGGAGGATATTTCACAGTATGGGAACACCTTCAGAAGGAACAATAATCCCAGATTTAAGGAGGAGAGGAGGGGGACCAAACCACCAGTAAAGGTTTCCATTCTATTACTCGGTACTGAAACTAAGCCCACAGGAGAACCAGGTAAAGTGAATGATGCCGCTCAAATAACCAAGAAGTTTTGTCCCTTCTGTGAGAACAACAAGCACTCTCTTAATAACTGTGCAAATTTCAAGCTACTGAATGCCACTCAGAAGTAAACCTGGGTCAATGACAACAACTGTTGTTGGCATTGTGGGAGAGATCATAAAGCTAGTCTGTGTGATCTGAAGATGTGCTGCAAGACTTGCAATAATCGCCATTTGCTTGCTCTTCACAACATCAGCGAGAACACCTCCTCCAAACCAGAGAGGTTTGAGCAAAAACCTGAGAAGTCTAAGCCAAGTACTGCTAAACCAAGCCTTTCCAGTGCAGCAGAAGAGGTTTTATACATTGGTAAACCACCTCAGAGACACTGTGCTCTCCTAAAAGTCACCAAAGTGATCCTTAGAAATGGAGACAAAGCTTTGGAGACATACACCATTCTGAATGATGGGTCAGAACCTACATTGCTTCTCCACCCCGCAGCCCAGCAGCTTGGCCTTCAAGGTCAACCCGAAGACCTACCCTTCAGAACGGTTAGACAAGAGCTGCACGTGCCTCACGGGGCAGCCATCTCCTTCACTGTTTCACCAGCAGCTTCACCAAAACAAGTTTTCACCATCAAGGGAGCCTTCACAGCACCAATACTTGGACTAGATGAGCACATTTATCCAGTCGCAGCGCTAAGGCAGAGATTCAGGCACTTAAAAGATCTTCCTATTCAGCCCTTTGAGAGTGTGCATCCCCATCTGCTCATTGGGTCTAAACAGCCCTACCTAATAACACCAGTGAAGCCAGTGCGATTTGGACCTCCAAAAGCACCAGTGGCAGTCTGCACTCTTCTCGGATGGGCTCTCCAGGGTCCAACTTTTGGTCTCAAGCAACAGCTCAGAGAGCACAACTGCCTCTTTACATCGTTCGGGGCCCCACCAGCAGATCTATATCAACAAGCAGAAAGGCTCTGACAACCAGATGTGCTTCCTTGGCGGAATGAAAAGGCCAGTATGAGATCTCGTCAAGACCAAGAGGCTCTCGACCTCTTAGGTGAGAAAACTCAGCGGACTGAAGTTGATGGCATCCGTCGCTATGCTACCCCTCTTCTCCTTGTGAAAAACTTTCCACAGCTTCAAGCACCCAAGAAGACTGTTCTCCCTCAGCTCAGAAGCACAGAGAGAAGACTTGCTAAAACCCCTGAGCAGGCTTCAACCTATATTGCGGAGATACAGAGGTTGGAACAAGCTGGCTACATGGTCAAGCTTGACACTGAAGCTGAGAACACCTCAAACAGCTGGTACATTCCACACCACATTGTGGAGCACAATGGGAAGCATTGTGTGGTCTTCAACTGCTGTTTCCAGTTTCAGGGTAAGGACCTTAACAAACTCCTGCTTCCCGGACCAACACTTGGGCCTTCACTGCTTTCAGTCCTCTTATGCTTCAGGGAACATTCAGTGGCTACTAGCAGTGACATACGTGGTATGTTCCACCAAGTACTGCTTCTTCCCAAAGACCAACCACTTCTGCGCTTTCTGTGGAGAGACCTTAAATGAGAGCAGCAACCCACGGTCTGTGAATGGAGAGTGTTACCCTTTGGAACAACCTGCAGTCCTTGTTGTGCCACATATGCACTACAGAAGCACGTCCTAGACCACACTAAGCCAGGTGATGCAGTCAGAGAATCTGTGCTTAAGTACTTCTATGTGGACAACTATCTATAGAGTGTAAGATCAGAAGAGGACGATAAAGCACTGGTGTTGTCAGTTACAGAGCTTGCTGGCTCAGGGAGGCTCTGAGCTGAGACAGTGGGCCAGGAATCACCCTGACACCATCTGTCACCTGCCTGCCGAGAGGTCTGATAGTGCTGACGGATGGATATCTCAAGGCCAACCAGACCAGCAGGAATCTGCCTTAGGCCTTCAATGGCACTGTCAAAATGACACCCTGTCCTATAAATCCCGCACTTTCAGGAAAAAGAAGACTACAATGCGGTCTATCTACAAGACTTTAGCCAGTCAATATGACTCCCTGGGGTTTCGGATCCTTTACACTACGAGGGCTAAGGTCCTAATTCAGCACCTGTGGGATGTTAAACGATATTGGGATGACCCTTCTCTACCAGAGCACCTGCTGCAGGCATGGCAGGATTGGGAAAACAAGCTGCTACACCTGCAGGACATAACCCTGCAATGATGCTACACCAGGCCTGGGTTGGACTCCTCTTCCACTAAATATGAGGTACATGCATTTTGTGATGCCTCACAGCAGGCATATGGCTCTGTAGCCTACCTCAGAAGTCAGGGCCCCAGTAGTGAAGTCGAAGTGGCATTCCTGACTGCTTGATCCAGAGTAGCAGCAAAGAAGCAGCAGTCCATCCCACACCTGGAGCTTTGTGCTGCTCTGACCGGGGCTCAAGTTGCACAACTACTACTCACAGAGCTAACCCTCACTATTCAAAAGGTTGTTTTATGGACAGATTCCACCACTGATTTTACTTGGCTGAAATCAACTCATGTCACTTTAAGGTGTTTGTGGGCACAAGAGTGGCTGAGATTCAAGAGCTCACTTCAAGTTCTTCCTGGCGCTATGTGGATTCAGCTGCAAATCCCACAGATGACATCACATGGGGGAAGCCACTCTCCACCCTCTCAGCCAACAGTCACTGGTGTTGTGAGCCATCATTCCTGTATAGTACCCCAGACCAATGGCCACAAACCCCAAAGCTCCAAATGACAGCTTGTGATGAGGAACTGAAGAAGCCAATCTTCTGTGGCCTCACTAGACCATCAGGAGACACCATGTGGGAACTAATGGGCCTTTCCCCGATGATTCAGATTTCCACAACAAATCTGGGGGCGGCTGTAAAAAGGGCCCCCTTCTGGTGGTGACTGCCGCTTAGACATACTACCTGCTATCCTTGCATCTTTTGCTCCTGTCAGTCAAACTGTGAAGACTCTTGACCGGTCTGATCCTGCTGGGACCGCCCTCTCTTCATTTTCCCAGTCTGTAGTCTGGAGAGTTGGAGCTCAGCACCCAGTTCAAGCCACTGTGTTTCTGGACTCAACATTGAAGCCCTGCACGCGCCATTCTATTGCCTTCATTACAGTTGTCATCTGGTAACAGTGCGTCTAGTGCCAGTGAATAACAGACTGTATCTTTACTGTTTGCTGCTTTGCTAATAAGCTAACACTTAGCATAAGTTGATACATAATATGTTTAGACTCATACCCAAGCCTGTGTTAGCAGCTAAAGATGTACACTACCGTTCAAAAGTTTGGGGTCACTTAGAAATTTCCTTATTTTTGAAAGAAAAGCACTGTTTTTTTTCAATGACGATAACTTTAAACTAATCAGAAATACACTCTAATATCTAATATACATTGCTAATGTGGTAAATGACTATTCTAGCTAACTAACTAACTAACTAACTAACCTGCACTTATATAGCGCTTTTCTAGTCACAAAGACCACTCAAAGCGCTTTCATTAATACTAACCCTCTATTCTAAGGGCCTATAGGAAACAGATATCTAGGGACAATTTAGAACAGCCAATTAACCTAACATGCATGTTTTTGGCATGTGGGAGGAAACCGGAGAAATCCCGGAGTAAACCCACGCAACACGGGGAGAACATGCAAACTCCACACAGATCACTGTTGGTCGGGGGCTGGGATCGAACCCACGATCCCACGATCCCCACAATCCCCCAGCCAAGGGTAAACTGTGCTGCCGCAGTGCTAACCACTGCGCCACCGTGCAGCCGGTTTTTGGTGCAATATCTACATAGGTGTATAGAGGCCCATTTCCAGCAACTATCACTCCAGTGTTCTAATGGTACAATGTGTTTGCTCATTGCGTCAGAAGGCTAATGGATGATTAGAAAACCCTTGTGCAATCATGTTAGCACAGCTGAAAACAGTTTAGTTGGTTAGAGAAGCTATAAAACTGACCTTCCTTTGAGCAGGTTGAGTATCTGGAAAAAATAATTATTTCAAATACAAATCATTATTTCTAACCCTGTAAATGTCTTGACTATATTTTCTATTCATTTTACAACTCATGGTGGTAAATAAGTGACTTTTCATGGAAAACACAAAATAATTGTCTGGATGACCCCATACTTTTGAACGGTAGTGTATGTTTGCTCCAGTGTTCGTTTGCAACTCAGTATAGTTTCACCATATAATGTTCTTTGGTCATTAGTTTATGTACATGTTTAGTTACTCTGATAGAAGTAGGGCAGACTGTCTTGCTGGCTGCATTCAATATACTACACAATGCATACGTCACTCTGTGCTCTTAGTAGGTGTGTCAGTCTAAGTGTGCATTATTCTGGATAATCTATAGAGGGAAATATTGGACCACAAATGGCAGGCAAATGATTGTTGAGGATTTGGCAGCCCTGTGCAGCCTCTAATATATCTGTTTATTTGTATTACTGCATTTTCTTATAGTATTTTAGTAAATATATTCCACAGCATGTTTATAACTGTTCTATTTTATATGTCCATTTATACAGAACCACTGAGTCTGCCAGACAACTGTAAAGACTGTAATTGTGGTGGTGGCTAAATAACTGACTGAACTGAAGAGACCTGAGTGATTCTGATCGATCACCTGCTGAGGGCTCTGAATTAAACGATCCGGCATATTTTAAGCAGGGAAGATTCTTCTCCCCCATAACTCCTCCACACTGTCTCTCAGCACTGGTTTCCCCCCAGGGCTGTGTGTTAAGCCATCTACTGCACTCCTGTACACCTTTGTATTCCAACTCACCCAACCACCGTCATCGTGAAGTACACGGACGATACCACCTCGGTTGGGCTCATCACTGATGATGATGAGAAGGCATACAGGGTGGAAGCAGAGAATCTGCTGCTGTGGTGCCAAGCAAACAACCTGAAACTGAATGTCCAAAAAACCAAAGAATTCATACTGGAATTCAGAAAGAACAGATAGGACCACACCCCCCTCATCATAAATGGCGACCACATGGAAACCATCCCCACCTTCAGGTTCCTGGGCAGCCACATCTTCTCTGACCTCTCCTGGACTGTCAACACCAAAGCCATGGTGAAGAAAGCCCAGCAGCGACTGCACTTCCTCCGTGTCCTGAGGAAGAACAACCTGGACCAGAAGCTGCTGCTGGCCTTCTACCACTGCTCAGTGGAGCGCATGCTCACCTACTGTCTGGGTGTGTGGTACACCGGCTCAACGGTCGAGAATAGAAAAGCTGTGCAGACTCTGAGGGTGATCATCACTGCCCCAAAAAATTATTGGCGGCCCTCTGCCCTCCCTGGAGGACATCTCCAGACCCTCCTGTCTCAGAAAGACCAAGGCCATCACAGGAGATCCCTCACATCCTGCCCACCACCTGTTTGACCTGCTCCCCTCTTGATGATGGTTCAGCTCAATCAGGTCTCACACTTCCAGACTGACAAACAGTTTCTTCCCCTGGGCCATCCAAACTGCAAAAGTCAGAGGCTCCACCCCCCTCCCTCTGAACGCTCACATGCACAGAACTGAAGACCTTTTTAACTAGAAAAGCACTCATAGAGCGCATACCTCCGCCAAGGCTCCTTCCGTTTGTCATGGATCACCTCCAAAATGTAATGGGTTTGTGTGTAGGCCTATAGCCACTTGTGGTAAAAATGGCATCAAAGTCTGTCCATCAGTTTTGGAGTATTGTTGCTAACACACTGTGAGAAGATAAGAGCCTTGGCTGAGGTATGCATTCTCAGATCATCACCAAAATATAATGGGTTCCTCTCTAGCCCAAGAACCACCTCTGGTGAAAATTTCATCCAAATCCATCCAGTAGTTTTTGTGTAATCCTGCTGCACAAATACAAACAAAGCCCTTGGTGGAGGTATGCACTCTCAGATCATCACCAAAATCTAATCATCTGTTCCCTGTGCCATTACACACTTTTCCTGAAAATTTCATCAAAATCCGTTCATAACTTTTTGAGTATTGTTGCTAACACAGTGTGAGAAGATAAGAGCCTTGGCTGAGGTATGCATTCTCAGATCATCACCAAAATATAATGGGTTCCTCTATAGCCCAAGAACTACCTCTGGTGAAAATTTCATCCAAATCCATCCAGTAGTTTTTGTGTAATCCTGCTGCACAAATACAAACAAAGCCCTTGGTGGAGGTATGCACTCTCAGATCATCACCAAAATACAATCATCTGTTCCCCGTGTCATTACACACCTTTCCTGAAAATTTCATCAAAATCCGTTCATAACTTTTTGAGTTATGTTGGTAACAGACAGACAGACAGACAGACAAACCCCGGTAAAAACATAACCTCCTTGGCGGAGGTAATTATCACAATAACACACCTGTCTTTGCACGCCACACTTTCATGTATACTGACCTATCCGTGAAACAACTACTACATATATGTTCCATAATCCTTGGGCTATCTTATTCAATTGTGTGTTCTGCACTCATGTACATAGTTCCATCTGTGAAGCCACTATCATACCTGTGTATATTTCCATAATCCTGGGCTATTTTTACCTCCGCCAGGAGGTTATGTTTTTGCCGGGGTTTGTCTGTCTGTCTGTCTGTTGGTTAGCAAGATACGTAATTCAAAAAGTTTTGGACGGATTTCGATGAAACTTTCAGGCGTTGTTGGAAATGGTACAAGGAAGAACTGATTAAATTTTGGGGATGATCCGGATCACCGTCCAGAAGAAAACCGCCATTACGGAAAATGCCATTTTCGTGAATAACTACTGAACCACTAATCCTATCATTGTCAATCCAATTGCTAGTCATATGTTTTCATGGTCAAGGAATCTGAAAACGTACACACAAACACTGTATGTGGGGAACTGTGGCCTCCATTACGGAAAATGCCATTTTCGTGAATAACCACTGAACCACTAATCCTATCATTGTCAATCCAATTGCTAGTCATATGTTTTCATGGTCAAGGAATCTGAAAACGTACACACAAACACTGTATGGGGGGGGAACTGTGGCCGCCATTACGGAAAATGTCATTTTCGTGAATAACTACTCAACCACTAATCCTATCATTGTCAATCCAATTGCTAGTCATATGTTTTCATGGTCAAGGAATCTGAAAACGTACACACAAACACTGTATGGGGGGAACTGTAGCGCTTGGCGGAGGTCTGCGCTCTCCGAGTACTTTTCTAGTTATTTCAATCATGTGTTTAATTGTGTGTTCTGTAACCGTGTTTTATCTAATCCTTCTCTCTTACTTTATTGCGCAGCAGCCAGGTGGAGCACCCACAATTTTGTTGTACTGTACAATGACAATAAAGCCTATTCTATTCATTTTCTTTCTTTCTTTCTTTCTTTCTAACTACAGGGATTCACTTGTTAAGGGCAAAAGTGTGATAATTATGACCTCTGTTAGGCCATTTTTTTTCCCAGTCCAGCCCTGGCTAAGACAGCTAGCAGATGTTTTTCTTCAATGGTTGCATTGTCAATCAACCATTGTGTGCTGTTTGAATTCAAGAGAAAGAAGCTGTTGTTGTTTTGGTTAAATCCAAGCCGTCACTGTTTTTATGTATCATCACATACCATGTTCACTAACTAGAAGCCAGGGAGGAGATGTATGAAAGCTGATAACTCACAAAATAATGTGTGTGTGTGTGTGTATGTGTGTTTGGTGGCAGTAGAGCTCATTGGGTGCTCAGCACCCCTAAAGCTCTGATCCGAGAACCGCCCCTGCTTTGGTGCAACTCTGTTATATGAGTAGCATAGTATTATCAGAGGACTAAGTCCATCTGAGTACAATACACAATATGGACCTCTTGCACAATGTAGAGTGACAGTACTTCCGCATTCCGGACCCAGAGCAGCTCCAGTTCTGGTTCCATTATATTTGTCCATTCCCTGGTGCTTTCTCATCAATAAATCAATTTTATCACTTTCACTTATTGTACATTTTGGAAATAGTGTACAGCCAGATCATCTTTTCTTTATAAAGTTTGTGTTTCACATTTTGATAGTTTTTGTAACCATACTGTGCTGTTTAATAGTTTTCCCAGTTAGCTTAGCATACATTTGTACTTACATTCTGTAGACATTAATTTTTTAACATACGGCTATAATTTAAAGCATATTATTGAACAAAACCTGTATGTGTGGACCCTAATTAGACAACCGCTAGTTTAGATAGTTATAGGAAAAAATATATATATTTAAAATGTTGGTTTTGACAGCATACTTGTATAGTGACAGCAAATATCTATAATTTTATATAAGGAGCAAGCTTTTGGTAGTCCACATATTTCCACCCTCCAGTGGGCTCACCTCCTGCAGGAGGGGCCATGGGGGTCCGGTGCAATGTGGATCAGGTGGCGGTTGAAGGCAGAGACCTTGACGGTCTGATCTACGGCTTTCTGAACTGGGTTTTGGGATGTGGAATGTCACCTCTCTGGCAGGGAAGGAGCTGGAGCTGGTGCACGAGGTTGAGAGATACCGGCTAGATATAGTTGGGCTCACCTCAATGCGCAGCTCTGGTTCTGGAACCAGTTTCCTGGAGAGAGGCTGGAACGTGGCCTACTCTGGAGTTGCTCTGGGCGAGAGGAGGCGAGCAGGGGTGGATATTCTTGTATCCCCCGCCTTGCTTCCTCTACACTGGAGTTCTCCCCAGTGAATGAATGGGTTGTTTCCCTGGGAAATGGGTCCTGGCCATCACTTGTGCCTATCCACCAAACGATGGTTCAGAATACCCACCTTTTTTGGAGTCCCTGACTGGGGTGCTGGACTCCTAGTGGGAGACTTCAATGTGCACAGGGGCAATGACAGTGAAACCTGGAGGGGTGTGATTGGGAGAAATGGCCTGCCTGATCTGAACCCAACTGGTGTTCAGTTATTGGACTTCTGTGCTTACCACAGTTTGTCCATAATGAACACCACGTTCAAGCATACGGGTGTCCATATGTGCACCTGGCACCAGGACACCCTAGGTCAGAGGTTAATGATTGATTTTGTTATCATGTCATCAGACCTGCGACCATATGTCTTGGACACTTGGGTAAAGAGAGGTGCAGAACTGTCAACTGACCACCACCTGGTGGTGAGTTGGATCTGATGGCAGGGGTGGAAGCCACTCAGACCTGGTAGACACTCTGTCCGAGAAGTCTTCAACTCCCACCTCTGGCAGAACTTCAACCACATTCCGAGGGAGTCTGGAGACATGGAGTCAGAATGGGCCATGTTCTCCACCTCTATTGTTGAAGCAGCTGCTCAGAGCTGCGGCCACAAGTTCATTGGTGCATCTCATGGTGGCAACCCCCGAACCAAGTGGTGGACACCAGTGGTGAGGGAAGTCATCATGCTGAAGGAGTCCTATCGAGCTTGGTTGACTCGTGGGACTCCCGAAGCAGCTGAGGTGTACCGACAGGCCAAGAGGAGTGTGGCTCGGTGGTTGCTGAAGCAAAAACTCGGGTGTGGAAGGAGTTTGGTGAGGCCATGAAGCAAAACTTTTGGTCGACCTCCAAGAGATTTTGGCAAACTGTCCGGCAGCTCAGGAGGGGAAAACGGCTTCTTGTCACACTGTGTATGGTGCGGATGGGGTGCTGCTGACTTCAACTGGGAATATCAAGATTCAAAGATTTTATTTGTCAGTACTACTATACGTACAGGACATACAGGAGAATTGAAATGGTGTTTCTCTCTCACTTCAGTGGTGTGCACAGTGTAAAAAAAAGAAAAAGGAATAAGGCTGGAAAAACAACAACAGCAGTCTACAATATACAGTAATGCAACCCGTAGTGCAAATGGCGACAAAAGATTGACCCAGACTTCCCATAGTGCAAATAAAGATAAACGATTGACGATGATGAAGCCCAGCAATCCTATATACAGAAAAGTATAGAGATGTACGTAATACCCGTAGTTGCAAGTTCAATGCGGTAGTGTAGGTGCAGACAGTAACTGATAGGACTCCACATGATCAATATTGCAATGACAGACAGCAGCAGATATGGCATTTGTGCAAATGGTTGCAGTAAAATGCAGAGACATATGGCAGCAAATGTATTACTGTTGGCGTGCCTGTCTTTCTGTGCTAACAGCTGAGGTAGTTATTGTGGGGGTGAGTGCATTATGGTCAGGGAAGGGGGGGGAGCAAACTGTCTCCTCTTGTTGGAAAGTCTACATGTTGGTGTAGGTTTGGTAGGAGGGCCTTTAAATCTGCATGGTTGAAGTCTCTTGCTACGATGAGGAATCTGTCTGGATGCGCTGTTTGTGTCTCACTGATGGCCTGATAAGAGTTCTTTTAGTGCTTTGCTCCTCTCGCTAATGCCAGTGGGCGGGACATACACAGCCATTAGAAGGACAGATAAAAATTCTCTCGAAATGTAAAAGGGTTGGCACTTGATGATCAGAAACTCCACCAATGGAGAACAGTGTTTGTGTACAACAGTTGCATCTCTGCACCAGGCATCGGGCGGTGTAAGGAATACTTTGAGAATCTCCTCAATCCCACTGACACGCCTTCCACAGAGGAAGCAGGGCTTGAGGACGAGGGGGACGACTCACCCATTACAGGGGCTGAGGTTGCAAAAATGGTGAAGAAACTCTTTGGTGGCAGGGCCCCGGGGGTGGATGAGATTCACCCCAAGTACCTCAAGGCTCTGGATTTTGTGGCACTGTCATGATTGACCAGCCTCTGCAACATTGCGTGGAAGTCGGGGACAGTACCTTTGGCATGGCAAACTGAGGTGGTGGTTCTTCTTTTTAAGAAGGGGGACCGGAGGGTGTGTTCCAACTTTAAGGGGATCACACTTCTCAGCCTCCCTGAGAAGGTCAATGCCAGGGTATTGGAGAGTAGAGTCCGGCCATTGGTCGAACCTCACATTAAGGAGGAGCAATGTGGTTTTCGTCCTGGCCATGGCACATCAGCCCAACCCTTTACCCTTACGAGAGTCCTCGAGGGTTTGTGGGAGCTTGCCCAACCAGTCTAGATGTGTTTTGTGGACTTGGAGAAAGCATTTGACCATGTTTCTCATGGTCTCTTGTGGAGGTGCTGTGGGAGTATGGGGTGTCGGGCTCGTTGTTACGAGCCATCTAATCCCTATATGACCATTGCAAGAGTTTGATACATATTTCCAACACCCAGTCAAACTAGTTTTCGGTGAGAGTTGAACTCCACCAGGGCTGCCCTTTGTCACTGATCCTATTCATAATTTTTATGGACAGGATTTCTAGGTGCAGCCAAGGAACGGAGGGTGTCATGTTCGGTGACCACAGGATTTCATCTCTGCTGTTGGCAAATGACGTTGTTCTGTTGGCTTCATTGAGCAATGACCTACAGGTCTTGCTGGGACAATTTGCTGCTGAGTGTGAAGCGACTGGGATGAGAATCAGCACCCCCAAGTCTGGGTCCATGGTCCTCAGCCGGAAAAGAGTGGCTTGTCCTCTTTGGGTTGGGGACAGCTTCCTACCCCAAGTGGAGGAGTTTAAGTATCTCAGAATCAGAATCAGAATCAGAATCAGGTTTATTGCCATTGTTCATGTAGTACACAAACTAGGAATTTGTCTTGGTGCAATGCTGCAACATTAAACATGATAAGATAAAAGAAATAAACTATACATGCAATAAAGTGTAGAATAAGAGTAAGTGATACTGGTCAGCAGTTAAAATATATTAGCGAGCAGCAGATACTGTGGAGAACTATATAGTGCAGTCGGTAATGCAGGAAGAAAACAGTGATGATTGACATGAGTCTGGTTGAGCTGCTGTACATAGTGCACGAGAGTCAATAAGTTACTTAGTGTTCAGCAGTCTGATGGCAGAGGGGAAGAAGCTGTTCATGTGACGGGAGGTTTTAGTCTGGATGGACCGAAGTCTTCTACTAGAGGGGAGGGGGGCAAACAGTACGTGACCAGGGTGTGAGGGATCGGCTATGATCCGGCCAGCACGCCTCCGGGTCCTGGAGATGTACAGATCCTGGAGAGATGGGAGCTTGCAGCCGATCACCTTCTCAGCAGCGCGCACGACGCGCTGCAGCCTTAGTCTGTCCCTGGCAGTGGCTCCTGCGTACCACACGGTTATGGAGGTGGTGAGGATGGACTCGATGATGGCTGTGTAGAACTGCACTAACATCTTGGTGGGTAGCTTGAGCTTCCTCAGCTGCCGCAGGAAGAACATCCTCTGCTGGGCTTTTTTGATGAGTGAGCTGATGGTCGGCTCCCATTTGAGGTCCCTGGTGATGGTAGTGCCTAGGAAGCGGAAGGAATCAGCAGTGGTGATGGGAGAGCCTGAGAGGGTGAGGGGGGGCAGAGGGGTAGTGACTTTCCTGAAGTCTACAATCATCTCCACTGTCTTCAGAGCGTTCAGCTGCAGGTTGTTATTGTTGCACCAGGACGCCAGCTGGGCCACCTCTCTCCTGTAGGCGGACTCGTCGCCGTTGGAGATGAGCCCGATGAGGGTGGTGTCGTCCGCAAACTTGATCAACTTGACAGACTGGTGGCTGGAGGTGCAGGAGTTGGTGTAAAGGGAGAAGAGTAGGGGGGAAAGTACACAGCCCTGGGGTGATCCGGTGCTGATGCTAGTAGAGTCTGAGACAGTCTCGGGGTCTCATTCACAAGTGAGGGGAGAATGGAGTGAGAGATTGGTAGACAGATCAGAGCAGCATCTGCAGTGATGTGGACGTTGTACCAGTCTGTTGTGGTGAAGAGGGCGCTGAGCTCTAAAGCAAAGTTGTCGATTTACCGGTCAATGTAAGTTTCTTCCCTCACCTATGGTAATGAACTTTGGGTAATGACCAAAAGAACGAGATCACGGATACAAGCAGTTGAAATGAGCTTTCTCCATAGGATTGCTGGACTCACACTTAGAGATAGGGTGAGGAGCTCAGTCATCCAGGAGAGGCTCAGAGTAGAACCGCTGCGCCTCCATCTGATCAGGATGCCTCCTGGACGCCTCTCACTTGAGGTGTTTTGGGCACGTCCCACTGGGAGGAGACCCCAGGGCAGACCCAGGACACGCTGGAGAGACTATGTCTCTCAGCTGGCCTGGGAACGTCTTGGTATCCTCCCTGAAGAGCTGGGGCAGGTGGCCGGGGAGAGGGAAGTCTGGGCTTCTCTGCTTGAGCTGCTACCTCCGTGACCTGGACCTCCAGAAGAGCGGTAAAAAATGGATGAATGGATGGATATTTCTCCCTTAACTTGCAGGAATCTGTGCATTTGATTAACTGCCATGAGATGGGTTAAGACACTCTTAAGGATTTCTTTTATGCTTAAACAGAAACACATGGAACAAAGGCCAAAGTCATATATCTCAATGATGCAAAACTTGATGTAGATACATTTCAAAATTAATAGACTCTTTCTTTGACTATTCCTTCTTTTCTTTGTTTTTTAATCTTTCAGCAATACAGACAAATGGCAATTAATGCGTGTCCCACACTGCAGGAGAAATTATATTTATTCAGAGGGAAAACACGCACAGGACACACAAATCACTCGACTACAAGAGCCACAGACAGGACATGTGGGCGTTTATAAAGTTGATTTACAGCTTTTGTTTCTTCATTTTCCTGCTAAACTCACAGGCAATTGATAACTGGTGGCCACAGAAGCATTTATGGTATGGAGGCTCTGTTTTGGAAGTGTGGGAATGTGTCTGAAAGCAGGAGTTCCTGTAGTGGGGCCCTTCATCACTGGACGAGGCGTCGATGCTCACCTGCATCCTGTCAGAGGTAATGACAGCAAACATCCATACAAGTGTGGGAGAGTGAAAGTCCAGAAGAGGGGAGGCTTGCTTGGATAGCTCAGGAAAAGCCACTCAGACTTTCCACTAGTGCATCAACAAAAGAGAGCCGCAAAGTTACAACAGCTCCCAGAAAGACAGAGCTGAAGAGGAGGAGGAGGAGAGGCTGACAGACAGGAAGATGGAGGGGTTATAGATCCTCAGGGAGATGGAAAGGTGACAATGAGAGGAGGGTCCTTATGTGGAAAGATCTACCACAGAGGGAACGGCAGACAGAACAGATACTAGGCTTCACATTTTATCCAGTACAAAGACATTCTCAGGTGGGTGCTCATCCTTAAAAGAATAGTGTATTTCACCCCTGAAGCCAAACACCATCCCCACCTTTAATGGGCCTGAAGTACTTTGGCAGGGCAAATTGTTCGTGCTACTCTGTAATAAATTGACTGAAAAAGAATGATAATGGAAAAGAAGACATGTTGGCAGAATGCCAGCAGCAGGATCCCAGTTTTGATGGAAAAAAAATTCCTCTCATCCATCTGTGAGAACACGGATGATTTTCTAAATCCGGCCATGATCACAGCCTCACAACTTCGGAATGTACCAATTTTGGGGGCAGATACTAATACCAGTAATGATGCTTAAAACAATCATTTGACTGATAGCCAGCACACTGTGTGTTCCTTTTCCACCATTAATGCCAGGGAAAAAAATAAACATGCCTTAAAAAATCTTTGCATTGCACTTGGATGTTTCACTGGATATGTATCACTCTACTTCAAGTGTTTCTATGACCTTCAAGGTCCCATTCACTGAAAAATTAGAGTTTTTGTGTGTTTTAACCTTTTGAAATGTGTCTATTGGTCACGTGATTATCAGAAAAACATCCAAGCGTTCACTTTTAAAAAATAAGTCCCCTCCGGTCTGGACACCATGGTGATAGCAGCTTAACGCTGAAGCTCCCAGACCCGATCCAGGAATATACCTTGAAAATCTGATTTAACGGATTTTTGGAAGAGTGAAAATCAAAAGACAAAGTCATCATGCCTAAAAGAAAACAGAAGAAATCGACATATACCAGGCCAGGACACGCATTGGCCGGAGAATCTGATCCGGAGGATTTCCATTCAGAAGACGAGGAGCTGAATGAAGCTAGCAAAAAGGTTAGCTTAAAAATGGTACTTAAAGAATTAAGACGATTTCGCCGAGAGTGTTGGGCCGAATTTCGTGAAATCAAAGACGAAATAAAAAGGACAAACAGCAGAGTGGACCAGGCCGAGGACCGAATCTTGGAAGCAGAGGAAAGAATAAAAAGGCTGGAAGATACCATGCTGGATCTATACAAAAGGCAGTCAAGACTGGAGGCTAAGCTAACCGACCAAGAAGGAAGACTAAGAAGAGATAACATAAGAATTCATGGTCTGAAAGAAGGAGTCGAGGACGGTTTCACCACAATGGCGGCATGCGTGGAATCCTTACTGAGAGAGAAGTTGGATATTCCCCAAACCACCGACTTGAAGATAGAAAGGGTGCACCGTACATTAGCCCCTAGGCCGGCGGCGGAAGCGCCTCCACGATCGGTGGTGGTGAAGTTTTCCAACTCCAGAATAAAAGAAGAGGTTGTAAGACTGGCTTGGCAGAAAAAAGGATTTATGCACCAAGAGAGAAAAGTTTTCGTGGAACACGATTACGCCCCGGAGGTCCTTAAAAAGCGTCAGGAATACAACAACGCTAAAAAGGTATTACGAGAGAAAAAACTGCGCTTCCAGACACCATTTCCGGCGAAGCTGCGGGTTTTCTACAGGGATGAGACGTGTCTCTACAACTCGGCGGAAGAAGCAACCACGGATATGGCGAGAAGAGGACTCCCGGTAACGGTGCATAAACCCGCAGCAGACCTGATCGAAAGAATCAAGGCTCAAACGTGGTCCACACAGAGACCCTCAAAATCCACGGGCCAGCAGCGGGAAACCCAGCGCCAGAGCTATAAGGAAAAACTGGCCATTTACAGGAGGGAATAACGATATTTTTAGTCAATCTGCACATCCAACCCCCCTCCTACAAGGTAACAAACATTAAAGGAGATGCAGAATCAGCAAGTGGTAAAACATTTCATGGAACAGACATAATATTAGAAACAAATAAGTCTTTTTAAAAAAAAAAACAAAAAAAAAACTTGTTAAAATAGAAATGTGACAATGAACCACATGATCTCTCCACATTAACAAATACTGTATTAACGTGACTGTTTGCTGTGATGGAGGTGGGAGGGTGCGCACAATTTCATAGGGTATAGGCATAAAAAAAAAAAATCATTACAAGTTCGGATTGGGATCTGAAATTCACGTTAAAAACATGGGACAACTTACAGGGGTAAGAGAGGGCCCTCAGCACGTAACGGAATCTGAGGAATTTCCCTCAGAGCCAACACACCATCATGGCTCTTCTAAGGTCACTAAAAAGACCTCAGCTCAGGAAGATCTTTTGTCAGTTTTTTGTTTTAAAGTTTTATATACTATGTTCTTAATGTTTTTTATGTTCTTAATGTTCTTTCAGTTTCTGAGTAGCATAAAAGAGGGCCACCACACTGTTATACTAAATAAGACAACACAATGGAGAAACAGGGTGTAACCAAAATAATCTCATACAATGTAAAAGGGATCCCGAATCCAGTTAAAAGATCCAAGATTCTAGGCAAAATGAAAAAAGACAAAGCAGGAATAATATTTTTACAGGAAACCCACCTAACAGACTTGGAGCACACTAAACTCAATAGAGAAGGGTTTAAAATGATCTCTTCATCCTCAAATAAGTCAGGGAGGAGGAGGGGAGTAGCGACATTGATCTCAACCAAAATTATATTTGAAAAAAAAAATCAGAACACAAAGATAAAGAAGGGAGATACAGTATGGTACTTGGGCGGCTAGAGGGAGAAGATATCACCCTGCTGAATGTACTGTATATGCACCTCCAGGGGCTAACTGGAAATTTTATAAAAATGTATTTGACCTAATGATAACTAAAGCCCAAGGTTTAGTGATATGTGGTGGAGACTTCAATCTAAGACTGAATCCATACAGGGATGCATCAGGTAATTCTCCACATCAAAATAACACTCAAAGTAGGAAAACTCGGACGCTACTAAAAGAAATGGGAATCTGTGACGTGTGGAGGGAATTCAACCCCAGTGTAAAAGATTATACATTTTACTCAGCACCACATTCGTCATACTCAAGGATTGACTATTTTTTTTATGTTTAATAGAGACATTGGAAGAGTAAAAACATGTAAAATAGGACTGATGGATCTCTCTGACCACAGTCCGATCTATATGGACTTAAGTATCCAAAAATACACAAATAATACATTTTCTTGGAGGTTAAATTCAAATGTGCTTAAAGGACCACTCAAAGATGAACTGGAATCAGATATTCTCAGATATTTGGAAGAAAATGATAATGGAGAAGTATCCCCTTTAATACTGTGGGACACATGTAAAGCTGTAATAAGGGGAAAGATTATTGCAAAACTGGCAATCCAAAAGAAACTGAGACAAGAAAAACTAACCACATTAGAGTCAGAACTTAAGAACCTAGAAAACGAGCACAAAGACAACACTCATTCTAATGACTCGCTCAAAATTAAGGAAATTAAAAAACAAATAAATGAGATCTACACAATAGAAATCCAGAAGAAACTTACATTTCTGAAACAAAAATACTATGAAGCAGGCAACAAATCGGCAAAATTACTAGCCTATAAATTGAGGAAACAACAAACGGAGAGAGCAATCTACAAAATCAGAGACCCAATATCAAAGGAAATAAAATTTAGAATTCAGGATATTCTTAAAAGCTTTGAGAACTACTACAAGAACCTGTACTCCCTCAAAAAACATAAAAACGCATCCGAAGCATTCCTAAACACATTAAACCTTCCCCAACTTACTGAGTCACAAAATAAAACACTACTGTCAGAAATACAACCTAAAGAATTAGAAAAAGCAATTATGAAACTTAAAGCTAACAAATCCCCAGGAGCAGATGGCTATACAGCAGAGTGGTACAAAACTTTTAAACAGCAACTATCTCCTCTCCTCCTGAAAACATTTAACTATGTCCTCCACACAGGGGAAATCCCCCCTCCTGGAGAGAAGGGGTCATTGCAGTCATACCTAAACCTGAAAAGGATAAACTAGACTGCTCCAACTACAGACCAATCAGTGTGTTAAATCAGGACTATAAGCTTTTTACCACTATCCTTGCCAAAAGGTTAGAAAATATACTGACAGACTTAATTCATTTAGACCAAACAGGTTTTATAAGATAAAGACAGACACAAGACAACATTAGACGCACTTTACACATAATTCATCATATAAAAAAATATAACTTAAATGCAGCCATATTGGGATTAGATGCTGAAAAAGCATTTGATTCGGTTGACTGGTCTTTCCTATATAGAATCTTATCCAGTTTCAATTTTCATAACAACTTCATTAGAACTATACAGGCATTATATAAAAAACCAACAGCTAAAATAAGGATTAACGGTAAATTATCATCATCATTTGAGCTGGAAAGAGGATGTCGTCAGGGCTGCCCCTTGTCTCCACTGCTCTTTGCAATCTTCATAGAACCTCTGAGCCAATGGATAAGACAGAATCAAAAAATTCAAGGTATTACACTAATCTCAGTTTTTTCAGAGTATGGAGATTTATCGGGGGTACGAATTAAACATGCATAAACATGCATAAAACCCAAGTTTTAACATTCAACTATGACCCAAATCAATATTTACTAAGCAAACTCAAAACTAACTGGGAGACGGAATCTATGAAATATCTGGGGGTCAATATCCCGAAACAACTCAACAAAATTATAACACTAAACTATGATCCACTGGTGGCAAAAATAAAATCTGATCTAGCAAGATGGACTATGATACCATTCTTGGGTACTGCACAAAGAATTGAAGCAGTCAAAATGAATATACTTCCACGTCTTCTATACCTTTTCCAAACAATACCGGTAGAACCTCCCAAAAAAACATGGCAAGAACTGGACAGAAGGATCTCAAGATTCATATGGGAGGGCAAGAGACCTAGAATCAGATATAGAACCCTACAGCTAAACAAAGACAAAGGTGGGCTTGCGCTGCCAAATATCAGGGACTATTTTAAAGCCGCACAAATTAAAACTTTAGTAGAGATATGTAACCCAGTCTACACTGCACAATGGAAGGAGATAGAACGCCAAATAACAAGTGATATTCCCCTACAGGTGATAATAGGGAACAATGCCTTACCTAAACTTTTGAATAACACTAACCCATGGATAGAGACCCCGCTAAAAATTTGGTTTAAGATAGTCAGAGAGAATCAAACTAAAGAACCCTATCGATTTCTGCAATGGATAGCCTATGATCAAGACTTTACTCCTAATAAAACAGACACTAGATTTAAAAAGTGGAAAGAGAACGGACTGATAAAATATTACGATTTCTTTAAAGGGCAAATTTTAAGAAGTTTTGAAGATTTGAAAAAACAAGGTCTAATAAATCAAGACCTTTACAGGTTCTTTCAGCTTAGACACCACATAAACAAAATACTTAAAAAGGAGGAATTGGAAAGGGCCCAGTCAGGTGTTCTGAAGGTCTTCTTAATGGCATATAAAGGGATCCCAGGGATCAGATACATTTCTAAAATATACCATGGTCTTCAAGACTTAAAAGGAGACAACACATCATATATAAAAGAGAGATGGGAAAAAGAGGGGAATTTCACTTTACAACTGGAAATATGGGAAAAGCTAAATAAACAACAATGGAAAAGTACCTCATCCCTGCAGTGGAGAGAATTTGGATGGAAAAATTTGGTAAGATTTTTCAGAACACCTGCACAAAACAAATTTACTCGTAAGGGGTTGAATTGTTGGCGCTTGTGTGGTGAAGAGACTGCAAATCATTTTCATGTGTTTTGGTCATGCCCAGTTATCCACCAATATTGGACCAATGTACAGACAATATTGGGGAAAATATTCAAAATAACAGTCCCCTTTTCTTTTGTAACTTTGTATTTGGGTTTACTACCGGATTCACTGGAAAGACGAGGAGAAAAATACTTATTCACTGTTTTAATATTGGCAGGTAAAAAAGCCCTAACTAAAAAATGGATGTTGAAGGACTGTCCTACACCTGAAGATTGGATTAACGTGATCCAAGACATTTACTCGATGGAAAAGTTGACATTCGCACTGAGACAGGACATGGATGGGTTCTTGAACTTTTGGCAACCCTGGATCGCATATGTGTCTTCCATTAGATCTAATCTTTGACAAATACCATTTCATTAATGGCACCGCTCTTTGTTCCAAAGCTACTCAGATGCTCTTTTATTTTTATTTATTTATTTTTATTTTTTTTGTTTTTTGCTCTTTTGTTTTTTTGTTTTTTCTTGTTTTGTTTTTTTGTTTGTTTTTTTGTTCTTTCTTTAAATTCTCTTTTTCTTTCACTTAAAAAAAGGGGTGTTGTAATAATTATTCTTCCAATGTTGTCAAAAAACAAAAAAGGGAACGTGATGAAAATGTAAACAATACAATGCTGTAATGATGTGTATACCCTTTACAAAAACTTAAATTAAAAAAAAAAAAAGTCCCACCACACTGAACATGGAACAGAGAAAACAAAAGATAGAGCTGTTTGAGGAGCTTAGAAAGAAGATTACTGATAACCATGTTAAAGGTAAAGGTTATAAGACCATCCCCAAGCAGCTTCATGTTCCTGTAACCACAGTTGCCAATATTATTAATAAACAAGAGCTCTCTGAGGCGAGTGCAATATCCCCCACCTCCATTTTCTTTGAAGATGCCAATTGTACAGTAATAAGGTATATGGAATGTTATCCACATTTCCATCAGTCTGCCCCAGGGCAGCTGTGGCTACAGTAGTAGCTTACCACTACCATTGTCTGTGAAGTAAATGAATAATGTATCCACTGCAAAGCGTCTCTGAGTGTCGATGAAAAGCGCTATATAAATCTTATGCATTATTATTATTAACCTTGACCTTTTGACCCCAAAACCCATAGTCTGCGGTCAGGATCCCAAGGTGGACCTGTGTACCAGGTTTGGTGGCCCTAGCTTTACTCATTTTATAGTAATAGTGTAAATGGAATGTTAACCTTGACCTTTGACCCTTGGACCCCAAACCCATAGTCAGAGGTCAGGATCCCAAGGTGAACCTATGTAGCAAGTTTGGTGACCCTAGCTTTCTTTGGTGTTGATATATAGGTTATAAGCCACTACGATGTTGACCTTTAACCTTGCGATCCCAAAATCATAGTCATCAAACTTCAGGGTCACAGGGTGGACCCGTGTACCAAGTTTGGTGACCCTAGCTTACTCGTTGTACAGTAATAAGATATAGGGAATGTTAATGTTAACCTTCACCGTTTGACCCCAAACCCATAGTCAGAGATCAGGATCTTAAGGTGAACCTGTATACCAGGTTTGGTGGCCCTAGCTGTACTTATTTTATAGCAATAGTAAATTTAGCATTTATCATAGTGCAACTGCAATGTTAACTTTGAACTTTGACCCCATACCCATAATTAGGTCAGGGTGTAAATCGTCCAAGATGTGTATTAGATACAATGACTTTATCGATTTGAAAAGCCATCATTTCTTTCAGTAGTTATTGTGTTTAGAAGATTTCAGGAAAATCTAACCTCTGACCTTTGACCTCAAGGTTATCCGATGAGAGTCAAATTGCAATATGCGTATCATCAGAGTATATCAAACCATGGTAACAAAGTTTCACAGCAATTGTAACAAAACTGTACGAGGAGTTGATTTCACAAAAGTGGAACAGACAGACGGACGGACGGACAGACTGACCCATAACATAATCGCCCTTCATCCAAAAGGCTCTTTGACCCCTTTGGGCTTTGTCTGGCAGGGGATAACAAAACTGTAGGAGGAGCTGATTTCAGAAGACATGAAGTGAGGTGAACTGAGAGGTCATAGGTCAGGGACTACAAGTCCTGCAAAAATCACCCGATCAGAACCAAATTGTAACATGTGCATCCTCAGTGTGTATCAAAACATGGTACCAAGTTTCAAAACAATCTGAACAAAACTGTAGAAGGAGTTGATTTCACAAGACAGTTACTGTCAGTGTTGGGAGTAACGTGTTACTGTAATGCCACTACTTTTGCATTAACGTGCTATGTAATGAAATTACTGTTTAAAAATTCAGTAATGCATTACAGTTACTGAAATTTGATCGGATGCACTACTCGTTACTCATTTTATTAATATGGATAGATATTTTTAGCGCAAATAAATGAAACAAACTGACCCTACCATAGCTGAGACGTAGCAGTCGATGTGACCTGTTGCAAAGAGCCTGAGTCTTCACTACTCAGCGGAGGAAAAGATGAAGCTACTTTGTTTTTGTGAAAATAGACAATTATTTTTCCTTTGTCACAGTTAAGGACAAAAGCATACTGGTGGGTTGCAAGCTAAGTGCCGGTTGAAACCTACTGCAATCTTCAGAAGTGCCTGAGAACAGCAACAAAGCTCTGACAAAGCTTTTGCTAAGTAACGGCTATGCTAACAACTAGCACCACGTTAGTGGATCTACTGTATTCAGAACAGCCACAGCTGGATGTAAAGTGGAAATACTCTTGCCTCAGTACCCACGGCTGGATTTCAATCACAGGTATGCATCTGGACAGTTTGTGACCCAGCAAGAATTAAACGGACTGATTGCTAGATACGTTGTTACAGACTGAAGACGTCATATCAAAATGGATTTTGATCTTCAAAAGGAATTTGAGGGATTGGATCATGTCTCTGTCACAGCAGACATTTGGACTGTGGATAATGGACATTTTCTTTGAATCACTGCACATCAGATTAAATACATATCATAAAGGAAAGATAAACGTTGACAGTTTT
Source organism: Pholidichthys leucotaenia (assembly GCA_020510985.1). Lineage (NCBI taxonomy): Eukaryota > Metazoa > Chordata > Actinopteri > Cichliformes > Pholidichthyidae > Pholidichthys > Pholidichthys leucotaenia. The sequence continues at coordinate 283,926,597 of CM035838.1, forward strand.
ATGCAGTGTTGCCAACTCTTGTTTGGAGTGAGTCTCACTGTTTTTCCCTCGCTTTCACTCCACAAACCCTATTTCTCACTCCAAACTGAGGAAAATACTGGCAATATCATGTTGATTTTCTTCAGATTTTTCCCACAATAAGAGCTCTCAAGGCTGGATAAAGCAGACTGAACATGTTCTAAAAGCTCTCTCTGAAACAGTCTGTTTTCAGCCTGACATTAATAAGCCCGTAATGTAATCAGTTAATTAAATTATCTTGCTATGTGTGCAAGATGATTTAAGTATGCATTTAAAAGCAATGTGAAAGTTACTTTTTCCAAGTAACTAATTACTTTAATCATGCAGTAATTGGTAAAGTAACTCAATTACTTTTGAAAAGAAGTAACTAGTAACTGTAATTAGTTACTATTTTTATTAACTTGCCCAACACTGCTGTCTATGAAGTGAGGTGAAATAAGAGGTCATAGGTCAGGGGCTACAAGTCTTGCAAAAATCATCCGATCAGAACCGAATTGCAATATGCACATCCTAAGTGTATATCAAAACATGGTACCAAGTTTCACAACAATTGGAATAAAACTGCAGGAGGAGTTAATTTCACAAAAGTGGGACAGATGGACGGACAGAAGAACAGATGGATGGACAGACTGACCCATAACATAATCCCTCTCCGGACGAAGCCCAAAGGGCTCCCTTTGGGCTTCATCCGGTGGGGGATAAAAAGTATAAGGCTTGTGGGACTGTATCCAACCTCCCAGGATATGGAGGCAAGAAGAACTGCAACCCCAGGTTGATCAGAAGAATAGTGCATATTGTAGAAAAAGAGCATAGGAAACCACCCAAAATCATTTAAACTACACTCCAAGGTCAAGGTACATCATTTTCTGATTGCACTATCTGTTGCAGTTTGAACAGCATTGGGCTAAATGGAAGAAAACCAGGAGGGCTCCACTATTGACAGAAAAACATAAAAATCCAGCCAAAATGCATGCTGACAATTCCCACAGTTTCTGGGAGGATGTCCTTTAGACTAATGAGTAAAAACTGGAGCTTTTTGGCCAGTCACATCAGCTCTATGTTTACAGAAAGAAAAATTAAGCTTTAAAAGAAAAGAACACTATAGGTACTGTGAGACATAGAGGGGGCTCCTTTTTGTTCTGGGGCTGTTTTGCTGTGTCTGGCATCGGGAACCTTGAATCCATACAGGGCACAATGAAGTCTCAAGACTACCAAGGCATCCTGTAGTGAAATATACTGCCCCATGTCAGAAAGCTCACCCTCAGTCACAGGTCATGGGTCCTCCAACAGGATAATGACCGAAAACATGCAGCTAAAGACACTCAAGAATGGCTGAGGGGGAAAAAAAACACCGCAGTGTTCTTCAATGGCCCTCCATGAGCCCAGATCTTAATCTGATTGAACAGCTAAGGAAAGATTTGAAAATTGCAGAGTGGAGACGCCACCCTTCAAACCTGAGACAGCTTGAGTAGTTTGCGCAGGAAGAGTGGGCCAAACTACCTGTTGGCAAATGCAGACATCTCATTGTGAAATGCAGAGATCACTTGTTGGCAGTGATTGCTGCAAAAGGTGTTGCCACAACATATCAAATTTAACAGTACCACCTTTTTGTCCATGCCATTTTAATTTGTTTGATTAGATAAAATATTCAACTGAATCAATAATCACAAGAGCACTCGGAGGCGAGCTGCAGTATCCTCTGCCTCCGTTTTCTCTGACAATCCCAGTACTGATTGGGATTGAACTTTTCACTATAATTGCTGTGGCAGAACAAAATTATGATAAGCCCATCATCTACGAATATACAACAAAGTATACAACCCTTAGTTGTAGGGCAGGGTCCCGAGGTGAACCTGTGCAGCAAGTCTGGTGACCCTAGAGAGCTTTACACATTCTATAGTAAGAGATCATAGGAAGTGCCAACCTTGACCTTTGACCTTTTGACCCCAAACCTGTAGTTAGCGATTATGGTCTGAGAGTGAACCTGTGTACCAGGTTTGGTGGCCCTAGCTTTACTCATTTTATAATAATAGTGCAAATGAAATGTAAACTTTGACCTTTTGACCCCAAACCCATAATAAGGTCAAGGTGCAAATTGCCCAAGATGCAGCTTAAGGTGCCAAACGCAAATGGGCAGCGCAAATACATACAAAGTCAATGGAAAGAGGTGAGCACACAACGATCTTGCACATTTGTGCGTTCACATCCAAGAGATAGTGCTAGCCTTGAGATCCTGCCGTCACCAGAGTAAAAGTATGCTGAATCGGAGTGTCAGAGATTTTTACCCACGGACTCCTACCACGGACATCCTAACAAGGCTAGCAGTGTAAACAACCCATCATCCAGGTGAAATTTTGGAAGCAGGGACAATTTTTTCAGGTGAGACCCTGTTGGATAATGTAAACCTAAGCATGACGGTGTTTTGGGAATTTCCTCAGCAGGTTGAACACAGCTGCAGAAGTTACAAAAGCAATTTTGCCTGTCTGCAACTCACTCAGAATGTGAATTCATGTCTATTCGCATTTTTACAATTTAAAATGTAATCATACTGCGTGAAAAAATGCACCCGTTCACGTTTGGTCTGAACACACCTTTAGATACAACTACTGTATCGAATTGAAAAGCCTACATCATTTCTTTCAGTAGTTACTGCATTTAAAAGATTTAGGGAAACTCTGACATCTGACCTTTGACCTCAAGGTCATCTGATGAGTCAAATTGCAATATGCACATCAGCAAAGTACATGAAAACACAGTACCAAGTTTCAAAACAATCGGAACAAAACTGTAGGAGGAGCTGATTTCACAAAAGTGGGACGGATGAACGGGCGGACCCATAACATAATCCCCCTTCAGTCTTCGTCCTAGGGGCTCTTCCACCCCTTTGGGCTTCGACCGGCGGGGGATAAAAAGCAACGTCTGATTTGTGTTAAATATCATATCAACAATAAGTGGGGGGGGCATTAAATCTTTGCCAGTTTCAAGTTATTTCAGAGATAGTTGTTTTTGGCTTTTGTGGAAGGGTACCAACAAACTTGAGCACACCTGTATAGTACGTGACATTATTATGTATACTGTAGCTGCTATTCCCAGTATATCTGACTCTGTTGCACTTAACTAATACTTAAAATCATGTACATTTATGTTCCATTCTCCCTTTAGTAAAACCCAATGTCAACAGGAAAAGAAAGAGAGCGTTACGGCTGTGATTACAGAGAGGACTCCCTCAAAAACTCCAGTACATCCAAAGAGAAGTAAATCTTATCAGTAATTCTTCTGTCCCCTTTCCTGAGACATTTTATGCATTTCTGGATCCACCTTCAAAGCTTACAGAGGACATGTAGAAATCCTCCTGTAGAGCCATCATCATCCATCAACACTCTATTCTCATGCTTGAAGCTGCTCAAATCCCCACCACCCAGTCTCACCGAGCACTTGGTCCTGCACTGAGCTGTCGGGGTCATCCAGGTGCAGGAGGAGCTGCTGAAAGAGGAGCTGCAGATGAGCGGCACACAACTCGGGGCTGTAGTTTTTGGTGAGGCTGGACAGCCACAGTCCCAGGGCCTGCAGAGCGTTGTGGCGCACCTCCTTGCTGCTGTCGTCCAGTCGCTTCAGCAGCTCTGTGGGGAGAGAAAAGATGTGAGGACAAGGGTCCGTTTCACCCTTGGGTGACTACTGTTCAATTTTCACAGTGACAGGAGACATGACAAATCTACTAAACGTTTCCAATTAGATGCAATGAATTAAAAAGCTGCAAAAATGTTCACAAAACTTACCTGGGTAAATCTTGTTGAGAATGTCCTGATGTAAATCAGTTCCTGTGAGTCTGAGAATGGCAGAAAGAGAACGACAAGCCAGCAGTCTGCTCATCTGTGAGTCCTCTTCCAATAGGGGCAACAGCAGCGGACTCAGCTTCTCCTCCAAACAGAGTAGCTGCACGCAGAAATGGCACCGTTCAGTCTGAATAGTTACTATGAACACACTAAGACAGCAGGTCACAGAACATTGGATCAATTTCCTACAAGGAGTAATGATTTTTGAAAAATCATAAAATACCCAGATCTCCTGACCTTTGACCCTGACCTGGACCTTGAACTCAGCCTGGATGCAGATCCACCTGAGGATCATTGTGTGTAAGCTTGGTGATGATTGGGACAACTGCCTAGGAGGAGTGATTCCTGTGAAATGTAGATGGATGGGCTGACTGGCAGACGAATGGACAGCACACCATTGCTTTAGCTCCTATAGGCTTTGTCAGATTGGCCTGACAGAGCCAGTGTTTATGTATACTTAAACCTGAACCCCATATACTACACATATGATTACAATTATGCTCCCTCCTTCCCCTTTCCCTGCAACTCTGCTTTAACAGTACCAACATCATTCCATGCCAGAGCACACTTAGTACCCAGTCAGATACAGTAGGTGCCGGAACACAGACAGGTTGTTTGCAATCCACTAAGAAAATGGATGAAGAAGTAGCAACTACTTGCATCATCAACCAGGCAACATTTGCATATGTTCAATGCGGTGAGTAAATACTGATGAATGCTTCCATAAATCTCAGGTTTCTGTGTAGTGACCTGGGGCCTCATGTACAAAGACTTGCGTGGATTTTCTACTGAAAGATGATGTACGTTTAAATCAAGAAAACGTTGTAAGTGCAAAATATATACTGTAGCATTCTAGGGACTGCAACCACAAGGGCTGATGGAAAATGATTAATGTCCAAATATAAGCATGTTCTCTTTAAGCAAGCTGTTTGAAAACAAGTTAAATGGTCAGTTACTGTGCTAAAGTTGTTCTGTTGAGAGTTTCTTGCATTGTAATTTTTATTACATCACAATACTGATGCACTCTACAAGAAGGGACAGCGCAGGCTGTTCCTGCTGAGGAGACTCAGGTCTTTTGGTGTACAAGGGGCGCTGCTGAAGTCATTCTATGACACGGTGGTGGCATCAGCCATCACTTTTGGAGTGGTCTGCTGGGGCAGTGGCATTACTGCAGCCGATAGGAAGAGACTGAACAAACTGATTAAGAAAGCTAGCTCTGTCCTGGGGCAGCGCCTTGATCCGATGGAGGAGATAGGAGAGAGAAGGACGGTGGCTAAACTGTCATCTCTGCTGGAGTCCGAGTTCCACCCTATGCAGGACATACTGAATGCACTGAGGAGCTCATTTAGCAGCAGACTACATCATCCCAGGTGCACAACCGAGAGGTTTCGTAGGTCCTTCCTACCAACGGCTGTCAGACTGTACAACCTAAGCAGGGCTGCTCGCAGAGATAGCAAAAAGACGTAACAAACTAATAGTTTTTTGAATGCAAAAGATGCAATAGACTTACACAATGGTCCCCTCCGGCATACAACTAGGAACATACCGGTCGCTATGGAGGGTGAGAATATGTATGGGCACATAATCATACCATGTAGGATAACTAAGTAGACGGTTATGCTGTTTCATTCCATCTAGCAACAATGCTCTGCACTGTGTGTGTTTATATATTTGCATATTTATTCCATCTAGCTACAATGCTCAGCACTGGGTGTGTTTATATATTTATATATCTACATATTATTCCATCTAGCTACATTGCTCCGCACTGTGTGTGTTTATATACTTGCATATTTATTCCACCTAGCTGCAATGCTCCGTACTGTGGGTGTTTATATATTTACATATTTATTCCATCTAGCTACAATGCTCTGCACTGTGTGTTCATATATTCATATATTTATTCCATCCAGCTACAATGCTCTGCACTGTGTGTCTGTGTGTGTGTGTATATATATATATTTTATAGTAATACGTACATATGTTTATTAGCTGCTCTTGCTTGCTTGTTTTTTTTCTTGCCTTCTGATTGTTGCTCTGAGTGTTGCTATCCCTGTGCTGTTGCAATCCTGGAATTTCCCCGTTGTGGGACTAATAAAGGCTTATCTTATCTTATCTTATCTTATGTTGGCACCATCAGTGTGAGCGCTGTTGTGGGGAGAGAAAAAACTCAGTCAAAGATGGCTGCCGGTTTCATCACTGAAGTCTGTTGAACCTCCTGTTAAAAGCTAGTGATGCTACAATATGACAGAAACACAAAGAAATAGTAGAACAGTGTGGAAGCACAAATAATTCTTGAGTTATAGGAAATTTGAAAAATATATTAATTTTTATGTATATTTTTCAACTTTATGCATCATTATTATTTTTTGATTTACACTATTCCAGATTTGTGAATTGTTTCCATATTTTTCTATTTATTTATCTTTTTTATTTTTATGCATCACATGTAGCATCACTTCCATTACATGTAGGCATTTTCGATGGTTTGGACGTGTCCAACCAAGCACCTCATGGACAAATAAAGTAGTGGGACGAAGAGGCAGAGGCAGGCCAAAGAAAATGAGGAAGGACGTAGTTACCAAAGATCTGAGGCAGACTGGCTTAAAGGTGAATGATGCGCAGGACCGCGCAAAATGGAAGGCGGCTATCTGGCGTGTACAGTAATTGTTTTCACATCATTAACAGTTTCCCGGCATCACCTCTAAGTCTCGCCAGCGGACCAATAGCTGTAGAAACGTGCGTACGCCAGCCATGAAGTTGGCGTGGGGCTGCACACATTTCCACCGTCATTTCACTCTTGATACGTCTGAAATTTTGCGTGGAAAAGGATGTACGCCACGTTTTTGTGCGAAAGTAAACTTTGTACATGAGGCCCCAGGCGTCTGTATGTTTCGAGCAACTTTGTTACTGCAAAGAGCTCCTTTCATCGACACGTTTTCAACAGCCGAAACTACAGAGCTGAATAGCCTTGGTTGGTTATTCACATATCCCACGGATGGTACTCATGTATACGTCAGTCATGTCTGAGAACACCTTCCAAAGTAGACTTGATCAAATGTACCGGACTATCGGGGGAAACTGTACTTGGACCTGGGCCTGGGTCCACAGTGTGAAAGGCCTCCAAAAAAACTGTTCCTAGATCCTGGGGGAACTTCTGGTGCCTTTTGAAAAGGTTCAAGTCTAAACCCGCCATCTAGTCAGAGCCACTTACTTTCATGACCTCATTTAATAAGGTTTAATTTGCCTGAAAGAAAAATATCACCTGCACTACAATATTACAGGTTAGGATGACTCTGTACAGGCATACAGACATGGGGCTCAAGTCCACTGACAACTGATGTTTTCATCACACCCACTGATGAGAGCCGAGGAAATGGACAAACAAGGCTTGGCTGAGAGCGCCAAGAGGTTATGGCTTAAACCTCTGTCACCATCTCAGTCTGCTATCTAAGCCATGCAGGCAATACAAGAAAATACAAGGGAGCCATGGGGGGAAGGGGGGAGGACTTTGGCAGAGGAGCGTTCCGGCATTACATCAGTGACAATTCGAAGGTGCCAAGTGTAACTGGAGCTGCTAATTGTTTTCACAGGGAGTAGAGAGGAAACAACGTCCCACTTAATGAAGGGGTGTTTGATTCGCCTGTGAGGACACACACAACTGTTCTGTTGCTACATCTGTCAGGACGTGTCCTTCGGCCTCGTTCTAAACCCTAACATAATGTGGTCTCATTTAGCCGCTGTTTTTTTTTTTTTATGTCTCTGCCCCCTGTGAGTTTGATCTCTCTCACACACACACACACACACACACGCTCACACCGTCTCCCAGATGTTTGCACGGCCTGAAGTTAAGAGACGTCTGAGCAGAAGGGGCGCGTGAGCCGGTTTTGACCGGTCACTCTGTGCACACGGGGACCAAAGGCTGCCAGACGCGTGCACATGCGGCACTGTAACGCGGCACATGTTCCGACAGGCAGGTGCGAGGGCATGTTCCGGTGATAGTTCCTACGTTAGTGAACAGTGGAAGCATTGTTCCTCTGGGACAAAGGTATGTGAACCCGATTGCCCTGGTGTACACCTGCTACCTGTTCAGGCCAACTGTTTCAGCCAAGGAGAGAGACAGAGAGAGAGAAAGAGAGAAGGAGTGATGGCAGACAATATATTTTCCTAAATGGCCAGATGGGAGCGTCAATTTTGATGTGAGATGGACAAAACAGAGAATTCGAAGTGAATGTCAGGCCCTGGTGGATTACAGGAATGCACCACCACATCTTTTCCTTTACAGCTGAGTCAATAAAAAAGTGTTTCTGCAGCGTGGAGAGCAAAGGGGTGAGCTAGTGAAGAGGATGCACAAAAAAAACAACAAGAAAACAATGTGCTTCAGTCAATGATGTCATCTCAGTGGGTACCTGTCCAGGTGTGATGGCCCCTCCATGCAGCAGGGCCAACAAGCAACTGAGGGCTGAGGTGCGCAGGGCAGCGGCCGTGCGGCCCGGGTGCCACAGCAGGTTGGGAAGCAGGGTGTCGCTCAGGAACTTCTGGGAATTGTTGCAGAAACACCTGGAAAGTTGCACGGAAAAACAACGATAGAACATTAAAAAAGGAAGGGAAAAGACAGGGAAAAAAGAAGAAACAAGAAAAAAGAGAGAAAAAGGAAAAAAGAGAAAAAAAAAAGTTAAAAAAGAGAGAAAGAGAAAAAAGGAAAAAAGAAGAAAAAAGGAAAAAGAGAAAAAGGAAAAAAGAAGAAAAAAAGAAAAAGAAAAAAGGAAAAAGGAGAAATAAGAAAAAAAAGAGAAAAAAGAGAAAAACGGGAAAAAAGAGAAATAAGAAAAAAGAAGAAAAAAACCCTTGCAGGGAAAGCAGGATGGTGGTGCTGTTGGAAGGGCAACAGATTGACTGTCCAGTTATTTTCTCACAGTCCTCATAAAGCTGAAGTGTGGGGGCAGATGGGGGGAAAACACAAGACGTGTATGACAACATCTGGGTCTCATCCTGTCCCTTCTCCCGCTCTTTTTCCACGCCGGCTTAGGCCCTCCGACATGCTCGCACTCTCAGGCTGCACAGTGCTTTTACTGCAGCCCAACGTCTGGCTGATGTGAGGAGAAAAACTTGTAGTGTAACAATCTCAGACAGCAGGGGGAGACTGAGCGACACGCATGTGGCCAGGAGTGAGCAACTTGTTAGCTCGGCCCGGTCACACGGACAGGTGTTGACGGCTCGTCATGAGTGACACCAAGAGATGGAAAGACACATTTCCATTTTACAACAAGGATGGTATCCAGTGGGGAAAAATGAAAAGACCTGGACTTTTACTTGAACTCTGCACGCATGCATAAATAACTACACACCAAGTGCCAGGGAATTTTGACTGCATCTCATAGGTCTTACTGGAGGCACGCTAACTTCTGAACAGTGAAAAGTCATTTTTTAGACACAATATTGCAGTATGCACATATCTTTTGAATATCTTATACCCTATTTACATAGGGGTGGAGATCATTGAGAGATCGTTGAGTGATGAAAAGATGGCCTGATATTTCAATGATATTTTAACGATCTCTCAGCGATCACCAAGATCTCTCAGTGATCTTCTATGATTTCCATGGTCTTCAAAGTTTTGACTCAGTCCAAGACAATCTCTCAGCCCACACCAAAGGGAAGCAATCTCTTAACAAACTCTCAAGGAGGTCACAAAGAGCGCTCAACCATCTCAGCGATCCCTCACTGATCTCTCAGCCATCTCTACCTTCTGGGTGGAAAAATTGAGATTGTTGAGTAATCAACAATCTCCCAACAATCTCTCAGCAATCTTTCAAGGAAGCCCAAATTTTTCCAGAGATGGCTGAGAGATCAGCGAGGGATTTTTCCAGTGATGGCTGAGAGATCAGGGAGGGATTGCCGAAATCATTGAGCACTCCTTGAGAGTTCACTAAAAGATTGTTTTCCTTTGGTGACTGTTGAGAGATTGTTTTGGACCAAGTCAAACTTTGAGGAGACTGTGGTGCCCGTGGAAATCATTGAAAGATCACTGACAGATCGCTGAGAAATCACAAATTTTTTCATTACTCAACAATCTCCAGCCTCATGTATAAAGGGGTAGAAGAGCAAAAGAAACCTCTCAAATGCTCAGCAACCTCCTTGGTCGCCCAAGAAATTCTCAATGATCCCTCAATGATCTCTCCTGGTCACTCAGTGAGCTCTATAGATCACCATGAAACTTGCTAAAAATTGAATTTTTGAGCTCCCAAACATTTACACAGAAATGATTTTTTTCCAGGCTTTAGGAGATCGTTGAGAGAACGGGCCAACTGTTGCTCTCTCAATGGTCATCCAATGACCTCCGTGCTGTGTAAAGGGGCCCTTAACAGTTGAAATTAAGATGCATCTTTTATAGATCATTTATGCATGTAAAGCAGTCTCATATCTCCCTTGCAAGTTGCACATGATTTTTCCCTGCTACATCCAAGGGGAAAAAGGTCTAAACTTTCATTCCTTGCACACCACCTTCCACTTAGGTTTCAAATCCAGCTTTTTAATCAAAGCACACAAATCCACATGAAACAAAAACCATTATGAGCGCGTGGGGATGAAAGGCACTCGCATGCACACAAACTTTCCCTCTCAGCTTGTTCTACGCCGGAGCTGTCATTATGCCATCTTGGTTGCAGAACAAAGAAAAGAGGTTTTCTCCTTGACTATCATTGTCCTCTTGAGGACATATATAGAGTGTGTGTGTGGCCTTGAAACCTGCTGAGCAAAGATGGGCCCATAAATCACCAACAGAGGGGGTGAGATGAGTGTGGGGGGAAATATTGCGGCGTCACACGGTGGGAGTTAAGGACGCGTTTGAAACGTTTTGAAGGTGTAACAAGATTTCTGTTTCCTCGTGGATGTGTGATTAGCAGTGATATAAGTCAGGGATGAGAGAACAGGTTAGCGGTGCAGGTGGCCCAGACACACAGACTTCTTTGTGAATGCAAAAATCGGATGAAAGCAGAATCTTCTGGCTGAAGAACACTTTCTGTTGTTTGTGCGGCACATGTTGCTGACACTCATATAACGTTGTTTGGCATTCTTTACACAATTTCCATTTGAGGCCAGTGGAACGTTCCCACACAAAGGGGAAAGTGGGTGGGACACCAACAGTTTATTCCTCCTATTAACCAATAAAAACCTGTTGACTCTAATGTTGGGATAAGCCACACACTGCACAGATGTCTCCATTATGGAGCTGATCTGTCGGATCGACGGCAGCAGCTGCAGTGACCGCCGGGTCCCGGAGAGACTCTCGGGTTTAACACATTCCCTCAGACTGGAGCTGTGAACACCGGCTGAAGTCTGGGACAGCTGAGGGGATCCTGGAGGACGGGCGGTGGGTGGAGGTGGGGGGGGGGATTATTGGTTATCTTCTTCATCAGTCAATAATCACTCCAATTACCGGTGAGAGATTCAGGCAGCATGTGCCGTCCTCCTCAGGCACGCTGAGGAGTGATTAACTAATCGCAGTAAGTCAACCCGATACCCCCCGAGAGACCATTCTGACTCAACTGGGACCCCTGACAGTCTGTGTGGCGGGTGTGGGATGTGGTTTGTCATTTCTGGAGTAAAATGCTTTCCATCGTTCCAGTCCTCGCTTCCCTCTGTAGTTTTTTTTTTTTTTCTCACAGTTTTGTGATCACTTTCCAACAGTATCTCGGTCTAGCCCAGAGGTCAGCGACCTCTGCTACAGAAATCGCCATTCTCAACAATTTTGGGCTAAAGATATCTCCATGTTACCATGGAACATATTTGAGCTTTAAAATGATGGTTAAACAGCAATAGTAGTAGGTCAGTTTTTATGCGTTTGTTAAATCTATTTTCTAATATTATAATTTAAATTATTTAGCAATTTTTTGCATTCAAATTTGTGGTTTTTCCTCATAAATTTAAATTTGTGAGAGTTCCCTCTTAAATTTCAGACTTTTTAAAGTTCATTTGCAACATTTGTTTTCCACCCATCTCCATCTCACCCTATCCCTTGTAACTTCCTCTGTAACACCAACCCTCTCCATGTCCTCCTTCACCACATCCATGAATCTTCTCTGTGGTCTTCCTCTTTTCCTCCTGCCTGGCAGCTCCATCTTCAACATCCTTTGTCCAATATATCCACTATCCCTTCTCTGCACATGTCCAAACCATCTCAGCCTTGCCTCTCTTACTTTGTCTCCAAACTGCTCAACCTGAACTGTCCTTATGATACACTCATTCCTAATCTTGTCCCTCCTAGTCACTCCCAACGAAAATCTTAGCATCTTCAACTCTGCCACCTCCAGCTCCACCTCCTGTCTTTTTATCAGTGCCACTGTCTCCAAACCATACATCATAGCAGGTCACACTACCATCTCGTAAATCTTTCCTTTCACTCTTGCTGCTGTCTTTCTGTCACAAATCACCCCTGACACTTGTCTCCACCCACTCCACCCTGCCTGCACTCTCTTCTTCACCTCCACCTTGTGCGTTTTCCATTGCTTTGGATGGTTGACCCCAGGTATTTAAACTCATCTACTTTCACTACCTCTACTCCTTCCATCTTCACCATTGCATCTGCCTCCCTCTTATTCACACTCATGTATTCCGTCTTGCTTGTACTGACTTTCATTCCTCTTCTCTCCAGAGCATACCTCCACCTCTCCAGGTTCTCTTCCAACTGCTCCCTACTCTCACTGCAGATCACAATGTCGTCTGCAAACATCATGGTCCATGGAGACTCCTGCCTGACCTTTTCTGTCAGCCTGTCTGTCACCATGGCAAACAAGAAGGGGCTCAGAGCCGATCCCTGATGTAATACCACCCCCACCTTGAATCCATCCATCACTCCTACAACATACCTCACCACTGTCTCGCTGTCCTCATACATGTCCCGCACCACCCTCACATACTTCTCTGCCACTCCTGACTTTCTCATACAGTACCACACTTCCTCTCTTGGCACCCTATCATATGCTTTCTCTAGATCCACAATGACAGTGCAACTCCTTCTGACCTTCTCTATACTTCTTCATCAGCACTCTTAGATCAAACATTGCATCTGTAGTACTCTTTCTTGGCATGAAACCGTACTGCTGCTCACTGATTGTTACCTCTCCTCTTAACCTGATTTCAACAAATCTTTCCCATATCTTCATAGTGTAGCTGATCAACTTTATGCCTCTGTAGTTGCTACAAAATTGGTACCAAAACACTTCTTCTCCACCCCTCGGGCATCCTCTCACTCTCCAAGACTGTGTTAACCAATCTGGTTAAAAAGTCCACCGCCATGTCTCCTAAACATCTTCATACCTCCACAGGTATGTCATCTGGACCAACCACCTTTCCATTCTTCATCCTTTTCAAAGCTGCCCTCACTTCTGCCTTGCTAATCCTTGGGACTTCCTTGTTCACCATCTTTCCTTCATCCATCCTCCCCCCCCCCCACCTCTCATTTTCTTTATTCATCAGCTCTTCAAAGTACTCCTTCCACCTTCTTAACACACGCTCGTCATTTGTTAGTACATTATCATTTCTGTATGCACCCAATCATGGGTGCATGAAGGACTCCTAATAGGACCGGTTCCTGGGGTACAATAAATATGGATAGGAGCCTAAATGTGTGGACTCCTGGCTTTGCTAGCTGCAGCTAACTGTCGTTGGAAGAGGAGCCATCCTGTACAGTGTGAGACAAACTATAGTGAACATGCTAAAAAATAATGTCTAGAATGAGATAGATGGTCCGGTGTTGGTAGATAATCTGACTGGGGTCATGGGTGGTGGATGGGGTGGGTAAGTTAGCCACAGAAGATGCCATCGCTGCTGCTCTCCACCCAGCCCTCACCAACCTGGACTCAAAAAAGTCCTACTTGCGAATGCTGTTCTTCGACTTCAGTTCACCATTCAACACAATCATCCCCCATCACCTAATACAAAAACTCAGACATTTGGGACACAAAACCTCTCTCTGTAACTGGGTGGTGGACTTTCTCACAGGGAGGCCACAGAATGTGCAGGTTGGCAGCAATACCTCCCAGACCATCACACTGAGCACAGGGGCCCCACAAGGGAGCGTGCTCATCCCACTGCTCTTCATCCTGCTGACCCATGACTGTGTACCAGCCTACAACACCAACCAAGTCATCAAGTTTGCGGACAACATGACAGTGGTGGGCCTCATCACCAACAATGAGGAGGCCAACTACAGAAATGAGGTGAGCCAACTGGTCCAGTGGTGTAAAGACAATAACCTCTTCCTGAACGTGGAAAAAGAACAAGGAGATTGTGGTCCACTTCAGGAGGGGACACACACAGCACCCCCTCTGATCATCGATGGTGTAGCTGTGGAGAAGTCACTGGAGGTGCACATCTCTGAGGACCTCTCCTGGTCCAACAACACCACATCACTGACCAAGAAGGCTCAAACTCGCCTCAATTTCCTCTGCAAACTGAGGAGAGCACAAGTCCCACCCCCCATCATGTGCTCACTTGACCGGGGCACCGTTGAGAGCATCCTCACCAGCTGCATCATGGTGTGATATGGAAGCTGCACCGCCTCCTGCCAGAATACAATACAACGCACAGTGAAAGCAGCCAGCAAGATCATTGGTGCCCCTCTGCCTCCCCTCTCGGATATCTACTTCACCCGCAGAGCCATCAACATTGCAGGCGACACCTCACACCCCTCACACTCCCTTTTCAGCCTCCTGGGAAAAGGTACCGGAGCCTCTGGGCCCGCTCCACAAGACTGCTAAACAGCTTTGTGGCCATCAGGACCCTGAACTCTGTCCACTCCCCCCACCCCATAATGCACTCACCCGCACAATAACTACCTCAGCTGTTGTCACAGAAAGACTGGCACACCAACAGTAATACATATGCTGCTGTATGTCTCTGCACTTTACTGCAACCATTTGCACAAATGCCATATCTGCTGCTGTTTGTCTGTCATTGCAATACTGATTATGAGCAGTCCTATCCGTCACTGTCTGCACGTACACTACCGCATTGAACTTGCAACTACGGGTATTACAGCTCTACTTTTCTGTATATAGGATTGCTGGGTTTCATCATCGTTTATCGTTTATCTTTATTTGCACGATGGGAGGTCTGGGTCTATCTTTTGTTGCCATTTGCACTACAGGTAGCATTACTGTACATAGACTGCTGTTGTTTTTCCAGCCTTATTCCTTTTTTCTTTTTTAATATTGTGCACACCACTGAAGAGAGAGAGAAACACCATTTCTTTTTTTTTTCCACAATATCTTTATTGAACCTTTTTTTTTAACAAACATGACACAAACAATCAAACACTAACACTAAAGTACTACAAAAAAAAAAAAAAAAAAAAAAAAGGATGCACTAAAAACACCAACAACCACCAGCAAAATCAAATCTTCAACAATGCTCCTCTGTTTAGTCTAAACAATCCAATACATAAGTATACATATTATGTTCACCAGTTTGGAATTTACAAGGTCCACACACATCATTCACCTTCTTCTTCAAGAGTAATGTTTAAATTTTTTACATAATCAATAAAAGGTCTCCATATATTCTCAAACACACTTTCCTTTGATTTCAGTATGTATGTTATTCTTTCTAATGGAAGGTTTGTTAACATCTGTCTTAACCACTGAGTCACATCTGGTCTATGAGTCTTTTTCCACAGTAGTGCAATACATTTTTTGGCATTAAGCAAACTGAGGTCTATGAATGTTCTTTCACTTTTATTAAAGTTATGCTTTTTTGGGTACAGACCCAACAAAAACAATTTAGGATTCAATATGATTTGTTTTGAAATTATTTTTTCAATTGTTACCCTCACCTCTTCCCAAAACATTCTAATTATTCTACATTCCCATAAACAATGAAATAGGGTTCCTTTACTTTCCATGCATTTTGTGCATGTATCTGGTATGTTTTTGTTATATCTATTTAACTCCACCTGTGTAACATACATCCGCATTAACCATTTAAAATGTATCAATTTAAGATGTACATTTATTGATTTGGTTTGAGCTTCTGTACAAGCCAATTCCCATTGTTCCTCTGAAATTTCAGTTTGCAGATCTTCTTTCCAGTAGTTTAATCTTTTCTGTGAGTTTTCACTTGAGGATAGTGTCAATGAGTTATAAAACTCTGAAATAATACCCTTTCTTTTACTATCTTTCATCAACATTTTTTCCAAGGATGAATAAATAGGTCGAGTGAGAGCATTATTTTGGTTTGATCGAATAAAGTTCCTAAGTTGGATATATTTAAAAAAAAATGTGTTCTATTAAGATTAAATTTGGTCCTCAGCTCTTCAAAAGACATTATGTTATCTGAACATGACAAATATAAATCTTGAATTTTTTGGATCCCTTTTAAACTCCATACTTTAAACACAGCATCCGCTCTCCCTGGTTTAAAATATTGATTACCCCATATTGGACTAAATTGTGACAGTAAGTGTGGTTCTTTTAAATATTTTTTAGTTTCACACCATATTTTAATCATATGTTTTACAAATGGATTTTTAACTTGTTTCTGTAATTTTTTTGCCGAGTCTGAATATATGAATATGGGAAGAGGTAAAGGTAAATTGTATGATTCCATTTCAGTCCAGTGAGGGAGATCATTTGATGAAAAGTAATATGTCATAGACCTCAGTTGTGCCGACCAATAATACAACATAAAATTTGGACATTTCAGACCTCCACGATCAAATGGTAAATATAATAAAGACAGACGTAATCTAGCCCTCCTATTGTTCCATATAAATTCCACTAACTTTTTTTTTATTCTTGAGAATAAATCTAAAGGTGGTGGTAAGGGAATGTATTGAAATAAATAAAGTATTTTAGGTAAGATATTACTTTTAACTATATTGATTCTCCCGATCATCGACATTGGTAGTGACATCCATCTCTGAAGTAACTCATTAATATCTGTCATTAAGGCTTCATAATTGACACTGGCGACTGATTCTAGCTTAGGCACAATTTGGATTCCTAAATATTTAAACTGATTTACAACATTGAATTGATTTACCTCAGGGGCTGGGTAATTTCTCTGGGTCTCATTTAGCATTAATATTGAAGATTTAGTTTTATTTATTTTATATCCTGATATTTCCCCAAAATTCTTTATTAAATTCAACAAGGTCGGAATTGATTTTTTTAAGATTCGACATAAACAAAATTATGTCATCGGCATACAGGGAGATTTTATGTTCTGTTGGTCCAACTTTAATTCCATATATTTGTGACTGTAGACATATCGCCATCGCTAAAGGTTCAATTGCCATAGTAAACAGTAAAGGTGAAAGTGGACAGCCTTGTCGACATCCTCTATTGATTTTTATTGATTTTGAAATATTGTTATTTGTTAGGATTTCTGCTGTAGCATTATTATATATTATCTGAACCCATTTTATGAAATTACTTCCAAGTCCAAACCTTTGTAAGATTTCAAAAAGAAAGGGCCATTCGACTCTATCAAAGGCCTTTTCGGCGTCCAGTGATAGGAGAGCTGTATCTGGTGCTTCTTTATTAGAATAAATAATATTAAATAGTCTTCTTACATTATGGAAGCCTTGTCTTCCCTTTATAAAGCCATTCTGATCTTGATTAATAATATTTGGTAAAATTTCTTGTATTCGTCTTACTAAAATTTTACAGATTATCTTAAGGTCGGCATTTAATAGGCTTATTGGTCTCATATTTTCACATTTATTAGAGGGTTTACCTGGTTTTGGCAACAGTATAATTAAGGCATTATTCATGTATGATGGTAAATTACTATTTTGAAATGCTTCTAAAACCATTTCCAAAAAAGGTTTTATTAATTTATTCTTAAATTTTTTATAAAGGTCAACTGGAAGACCATCTGGTCCTGCACTTTTTCCTGATTTCATATTATCAATGGCTAGTCCAACTTCTTCTTGACTAATTTTAGACTCCAGTATCTCCCTATTTTCATTTGGAATACACGGTATAAATAGTTCGTTCAAAAACCCATGTAGTTTTGTTAAGTCAGATTCATTTTTGGTATCATATAATTTTTCATAGTAATCTCTAAAGGCTCTATTAATTTCTAAAGGATCTATAACTACCTGTCCGTTACTTATAATACTGGTAATTGGTGTTTTAAATTCTAATTGTTTAATCTGCCATGCCAATAACTTTCCTGATTTTTCACCTTGTTCATAAAAAGATTGTTTCAATCTTAGAAGACTCGAGGCAGCTCTGTTCGCTGATTTTTTGTCGTATTCAGCTCTCAAAATCAGTAATTCGTTCTCCAACCTTGGATCACTTCCTGCATACACTCTTTCTTGAAGAATTTTTATTCTATGTTCCAATTGGACTCTCTCCTCTCGAGTCTTCTTAGATTTTGAACCTGTATAACTAATAATATGTCCCCTAATAAAAGCTTTGAAAGCCTCCCACTTTACACATGCTGATGTTTGTGTAGTATTGATGTCAAAGAACTCATCTATCTGTTTTTCTATGTACTTAACAAATTCCTCATCCTGAAGCCATTTATGCTGAAATTGCCATCTACCTGGTTCCTTTGTCAATTTCTTATCTACATATATTAGACAGCAGGGTGCATGATCAGAGATCACGATGTTATCATAAAAACAGTTTTGAATCTTGGACCTTAATTCTGTGGAGATCAAAAAATAATCAATACGTGAGAATGTCTTGTAAGTATTGGAATAACAAGAGTAGGCTTTAACTTGTGGTTTCATTTCTCTCCATATATCTAGCAATTTCAATTCTTTCATAAAATGATTAATGGTCATCCTACATCCATTGTGCGTACAGTCCAGTCCTGTTGATCTATCTATTCAATGTACAATTAAAATCCCCTGCTATTATATGTTGCCCTGTAAGTGATGATAAGATAAGAAACAAATTAGCAAAGAACTTTTGATCATCTATATTGGGACCATATAAGTTCACCAAATTTATATTTTCTAATAGCAAAGATCCTTGAATGATTACATATCTTCTAAATTTGTCTCCAATTACATTTTTCACTTGAAATGGGACTGATTTATGTATGAGAGTCATAACTCCCCTGGCTCGGGATGAAAATGATGAGGTGAAAACACTTCCTTGCCATCTACTCCTAATTCTTTTTACATCCTCCTCTATTAGATGAGTTTCTTGTAAAAACACAATTTTTGAACTCTTGTAAAAACACAATTTTTGAACCCATGTCTTTTATTTTATTCATAACTTGTTTAAGTTTTTTTTAAATTTTGTAGACCTCTGCAATTCCATGAAGTTAAATTAAGATTAACGCTTTGGTTTATGATCAATAGGGGGTTTAGGATTACCTTGCAGTGTAAACATGCTCAAACAGAGAAGCAAAAAAATGAGTGGTTGAACTTTCACCCTACAAACTACACACAAACAAATTCCCCCTTCCCACATCTGTGGCGATCCCCCCAAAATCAAAAGAAAAATTCCGTCTCCCGATATAGCCATCGGCCGCTCCACACCCACGAGGATCAGCCAAAGCCACTCCTTCTTCATCCTCCCAATCACCCTAACTCTACTGCTTTTAATAACGTAACATTAACTCTCTTCTGTAATTTTCCAATTTAACTCCAAAATTTTATAGGAATTTTGTACATTTTTTAAAAAAAAAATTTTAATATGTAATACAATCTATATTTTGTAATCTTGCTATATGCTTCAAATCAGTTAAATGCCTATGTAAATGCTCAAATATTCTACCCTATATTCTGTTCATGCTTAGCTCCCACCAGTCTCTTCCTGGATCTTCTTGATGAGCTCCTGCGCCTCCTCAGGGGTCTTGAAGATGTGTGTTCTGCCCTCATATGTGACCAGAAGTCTTGCAGGGTGAATCACTCCATGACGAATCCCAAGGTTGCGCAGATCTTTACGGATGGGGTCAAACTGCTTCCTTAATTGTTGGATTCCTGAGGCCAAATCTGGGTAGAACCGCACCTGTTGATCTTGGTATTTAATTTCTCCTTTGGCCCGCACCGCGTTGGAGATCGTCATCCTGTCTCTGTAGCTGAGGAACTTCATAATTAACGTCCTCGGTGGTCCCTTGTTACCTCTCGGTGGGCGCTTTCCAAGACGACTGATGAATTTAGCTCCGCGTTGTTCAACGCCTCCGGGATCCACTCCTCCAAAAAGGAGCATGAATCACGACCCTCGGCTCCCTCCGGTAGACCCACCAGCCTCAGGTTGTTCCGTCTCGACCGGGACTCCAAGTCCAGGACATTATTTTCCAGACTTTTTTTTTTTTTTCCAAAGTGCGCACCTTTAACTGAAGTCCGCTGATTTCATCCTCCGCACTGGAAACACGAAGCTCCGCCTGCGTCACTCGCTCCACGCAGTCACCCAACTCTTTTCTCATTACATCCAACGCTGCCATAATCCCATCAAGTCTAGCGGAAAAGTCCGCTCTCATTGAGCTAATGGCAGCCAGCACTGCACCTGTGCCGCCATCATCAGCAATTACCGCACCACCGCTAGTTTCATCCGCCATATCCGCAGCTTTCCCTGCTGCGCCACAGACGTGAAAGTCCGTTAATTTCAACTGCTTCGGCAGTTCAGTTTTTCCCCCACCTGATTTCCCAGCCTTAGGCCTCACCGGCATATCCTCGCCCAAACGCTGGGAAAAATTCTGTTCCAAATGAGAGAGTTATTTGCCGAATCTTTATCTCCAGGAGCAGAGCAGAGCGATACGTGTCCTTCTAGGTGGCCGCCATAACCGGAAGTCCCGAGAAACACCATTTCAATTCTCTTGGATGTCCTGTACATATAGTAGTATTGACAAATAAAATCTTTGAATCTTTGAAGTTATGTCAAGGGGAGCCACAAGTGGTAGCTAAGCTAGGCTAAATCAATTACCGTGACTACCAGTGTGATTACAGGTCTACCCCAGCCAAAGAAAAGAATAAATAACATTCCAGAAGAATACCTGGAAATGAGACATATTGGGGGGGGGGCTGAAAAGTTCATAGTGCTCAAATTTGACCAAATGTGGTTTATTTTTCAACATAGTCTCCCCTTCGGTCCACACACTTCTTCCATCAGTGTTGCAGTCCTTAGATCCCTGCGGTTGACAAACCCCATTTGGTCAAATTTGACCACTAAGAACTTTTCAGCCCCCCCCATCCCCCCCCATCCCCCCCCCCCCCCCCCGCTTCCCTCTTCCCTGTATGATTGAGTGTGTATTAAAGAAACAGCTGGGAACACAACTGTCCAGTCAGGTGAGTGGAATCTAGAGAGAGTAGCCATAAAAACTGTGGCTGCTTGGCAAAGCTAACAAGGCCAACAGGCGCTGTTGGTGTGTGGCTTCAGAAGGTCAGAAGGGACAGGTATATCCCACCCTCATTAAAATGGGTGGAATTAAATATGGGGCGGGGGTGGTATCATTCCAATGAGCTAAAATGAGTTAAAAAATAAATTAATAAATTTATGTTTTTGGGCATCTTTATTTTTTTTAAATTAAACTCATGCAAAAAAGCACTGAAAAAGTGAATATTTCATAGCATCTCCCCTTTAACTTGATTGTTTGCTAGCAGAAAGAACCTGCAAAAACTCCTAAAATGTGATTTATAATTAAAGATTGATGATACAAAAGCTTCTTTTCAACAGAAACACCTCCTTGTTGGTTTTGCTTTGCAGTCAGTGAACGTGTGGGTTTTTTTCTCACCCTTGAGAATCCAGACTGTTGTTTGCATCCAGCAGAAGTTTGGCGAGCATTGTGAAGATGCTCATCCTCATTTCTGCGTCTCTCTTTGGGTCAAGGCAGTTATGGAGAAGCGGCATCAGTTGGTTCAAAAACTCCCCAATCACTGGACCTATAAAACATTAACACAAGCATAACTAAGATTGTTTCTAGGTTTACTGAATTCTGTATTGTGTTGCTCTAATGGTCATTAAAATGATAATTAAAAAATAAGCCATCGGAATAGATGCCTCCCTAGAATGGTTCTTAGACACATTTCCAACCAAAACAGAGACAAGTCTAAAGTAGAGGACACAGATTATTTCCATGGTGTAATCTTTAGCAAATAGGGTGGATACTAATCTGAATGCTTGATTTGTCAAGCTCCAGACCAGTCAGACAGTGATACATAAGCCCCAAAAGGACCACTGTGTGACACACAGTTTTGACACAAATGCTTTTTACAGGAAAACCAGAAACTCACAGTGCAAATATTCCCCATTACATTCATGCCCCCACAGTTATCCGTGGACAGTCTGGCCGCGTGTTTATACAGCTATATATAGTGAACCCTTAGTGTGTAATGAGTGACAAGTGTCCATGGCCTATTTGGCCTGAAAAACAGTGCCTGAGCTCTGTTTGTGCAGCCATATGAAGAGACAGAGGAAATCCTGAGATGGCCTGAGAATGTGAGCCAGTGTCACAAAAAAAAGATACTGGAAAAACAGAGAAAGAGAGAAACCTCTTATCCAACAGGAATGTGTGAATCAAAGGGTGTTCCATTTAATCAGAGGTGAGGAGACAGACTGTATGAGACATGTTGTCTCATAGTGAAAACAACAGTAGACAGGGTATCTGCAGCTATGAGAAGGTTTAATTTAGAACTTCTGATCAAATTTAAGACCATACATTTGCAAAAGGTATACCAACAAAATACAATTACTGTAAATATGGGATCAGTTCTCATTAAATTTGTACTTTGCCAGCATTGATGTTGCTACTAGATAATCAAGTTATTCAAGTAAAATCATTTAAGTTAGCCCGTGCTGCCATGACCAAAAGTCAAAACTTAAGGTGAAAAAGGTCAGAAGTTTATGCGAAGAGCACCACACATGCTACATTATACATCTGTCCATAGCCATTATCGATAGTACAGGACTAGTACAACTTAAAAATCAATTACAAATTCAAGATTCGATATACTGTAGATCTGGAATAATAAGCATGTAATTGCAAGGAGTTTAAGCAAAGCAAACAATCTACTATTCAAAGTTGAACAAATTTTGAGAAAATACCAGAAAATCATTTAACCCCCTACAATATGCACATAATACGTCTTAAGCGTATGAAAAAAATAGGCGTGGGACAAAAGACCGATTCAGCGATGTGTCACAATACTTGGCACTCGCGATGATGCACTAATCCTTAAATGCACATACTGATCTTTTATTAATTGTAGATATTTATGTAAATGTTGCAAACTCGTGGGTATTAATCAACCAATTGCATTTTCAGTCCACTAGATGGGGCAAAGTAAGCATACATTGTCAGATGAAGTCATGGCTTGTCTCATGGAATTTGCTGCCAGGTGTACTGGGTTTACTCCAGGATTTCTCCGGTTTCCTCCCACATGCCAAAAACATGCAAGTTAGGTTAATTGGCATCAAACTGGGGATTCTAAATTGTCCTTAGGTATGACTGTGAGAGTGAATGGTTGTCTGTCTCTCTGTGTTGGCCCTGCGATGGACTGGCAATCCGTCCAGGGTGTACCCTGCCTCTCGCCCAAAGATGCTGGGATGGGCTCCAGCCCCCCCACGACCCGAAAAGGATTAAGCGGAAGAAGATGGGTGTACAGGTTAGGTGAGATGCATTGAAATGTTTGCCCTTTGTTGTAGTTTATAACAAAGACGGAACTAAAGACCTTGGCATAACGCACTCTACCCACAAGGAGCGCCACACGAAAAAAAACCAAAACAAAAAAAACACTTGGAACACGAGGGCTGGCACACTCCTCTCAGAGCCATTCGGCAACAGCAGCATTAGCAAGAGCTAAGCTAAAAAAGCTCCAGCATGAGTAGTGCCAACCCAGGTGAACAACTAACTCCAGACATCTCCTGCCCAACAACCTCCAAACTCAGAGTGAGCCAAGTAAACACAGTCCACCGCAGAGATGTGTCACCGTGAAAAATGAAGCCCCTTGGAGTAGGAGAATGTGGACGACAGCAGCACCATCCCATGGAGGTCTGAGAGCCTGCAGCCATCGAAACAAAAGTGGCTGCGGTGAGCTGAAAAGGGTGAAAACTTATATGAGACAGATCTTGACAGTTGGACTGTGGGGACAAAATTTGGCATTGAAATGGGGGGGGGGGGTATATGGCATCGCAGTACTTGAGGAGTTGTAGTATTGTGATAGTATTGCATCGTGACCCAACATATCGTCAGGCGTACTGTATGGTAAGGTCTCCCACAATTCCCACTCCTATAAAAAAGGCGTCACATTTATGATAAACACACATAAGTTTGGAAAAAAAAAAATCTGTATTTCTGAGAAAAAAAATTGTAACTTTCCAAAAAAAAGTTGCATGTATGCAAGAGGAGAAAAAAGATACAAATTCGTGAGAAAAAAAGCTGTAAACTGATGCAAATAAATGCAAAGTTGCAAATGTAGTATGAGAAATGATTGCTGTTTGTTCCCCGCATTTAACTTTCCATTATGTTAAAAGGCAAAACGGTACCTACAAATTCTCAAAATTTAACACAAAACATACACTCCAGATTTAAGACTTTTTAGACTTTTAAAGAATTTGCAGACACAGACAAGATTTCATAAAAAACACCACTTTTATTTTTGGGAGGGACATTCAGACAGGAGCTGAAGAACAAAAGACTGATGAGGAAATCAGAGTCCAATAACCGTTCCCCTCTCCAAGAAGCACAGATGGAGTCTGAAGAGTTGATGAGCAAGCAAAATGACCAATTCCCATTTGTCATATCCACTACCGGCAATTGTCCAACAAAGGGCCGACTTCCCTGAATCATGTGCACATCAAACGTAGAGGCCACATGCTGCCTGTTATGTTGTCTGCAGAAATGTCCTTGGATTGTGTTAATGGAACAGAAATCACATCTGCAAGAATAAACCCAGAGAGGCCAAGAGCAGCATTCAACACGCAAACAAAACACAGACGCACTGAGCTTCAAAGAGCCCTTGATCCAAGAGGAGGTCAAGAGCAGGCAGCTCTGCTTCTGTTTGATGTAGTGACCTGTGAACGGGGATCACCGAGTGGACTGGTCACTTAGCCGCGAGGCTGTGTGCAAAAGTGTGTGCGAAGACGGATTAGAGAGGTGCCCGGCTGCCCAGTCGGTCAATGAGAAAAAGTGGAAAGTGAGGGAGAGAGAGAGACTGAGATGAAAGAGTGGCACAGGGAGGTGGTGATGGTAAAGGATTATGTAGCATAAGGGGAGGTGAAAAGAAATCTCAGAATCAAACCGAGGGTCACAGCTTTTTAACCTTCTGCGCCACACAGCTGTAGACAAATCTGAGACTCACAGGTTGACTGACCAACAGAAGGAGCGACGGGGATTTACAAAAATCAGGAGGCTTACTTTGTCTCTTTGTGGATGTGTTTTGGCCAGGAGCCTCTCTGCGTCAGTAACAGGGAGGTTGAAGGCCAGTGAGTGACAGTAACATTGTGCACACTGCCTTTGTGGCTGTTCAGACAATTTCTCAATCTTAAACATGTGGACATTTATTTGTGTCATTCAGCATAAATGGTGCTGGTTATATAGCAACATTCATCCAGTTTATGGCTAGAAATGACACAAATAAGATCAACTCCAACTCTAATCTCATTCTTGGACTCTCATAGACTAGATTTGCAGGATGCACAAATTACAATTCCTTGGTGCAATCGCCTGATTCATCATCTTTTCTTGTGACTGGCTGCTCCATGCAAACAGAATGTTTGCAAAACAAGGGGCTGTTATATGCGTGTTCAAGATGACCACTGCTGCATGCACTTGTTGATGGTAGAAAAACTGTCCTGCTGCCATCAGCAACGGTGGACAAAATGGTAGACGAGAAATGCTGCTATGATAATTCAGGTTAAATCAAATATTAAAGCATGGAATAAAGTTTTCTTTAACTTTGCCAAAATGTCATTAAACAAGTCCTAGCTCTTATCGTTTCATATGTCCATTATAAACTTAAAGGCAGACATGCGTATTGATTAGAGTATCGCCACATTCTTGCCATTACTAGTGCACTTGATGTAAAAAAGTTGATGCATGTTCATATCTTCATTTTTTTTGGAATCAGTTCAGTTTTAATTACTTATTTGATGCTATAAAAATAGGTGTATAGCCCCAACTGAATGTGATCGTGATTGAAGGGGCTACTGATCGGAATGTGCAGCTGTATGGATGGGAACTCAAGACTGGGCTTCACTTCACAGTCACCACTTCCCAGACTCTGGCTCAAAAAAGATGGCAAAGCCCTAAACCCAGGGCATGGAGTTTCAGTTTTCTACAATGGACATAAGTGGCAGCGAGGTGTCCATATTTATACACAGTAGGGATGGGAATAGGGCTGCACCATAATGGCCAAAATGATGATCGGGATTATTTTGATCAATACTGAAATCACGATTATTTATTAACCTTAGGAAAAACACAGATTACATAAAATTCATTTTTTTTTATTCATCCTACTTACCATTTGCTAGATGAAGCATGTGGCCAAAGCACTGGAGCCTCGTCCATTTATTTAGAGAAGCTGCTTTGACAATGTTAGATCCACTGTCAGTTGTTGTGAAGACTAGTCTCCAAGATGATTGTGCTTCCCTCAGTCTGTGGGGTATAGCTTCTTAGGGAGGGATCCATTATTCTGCTTGACCATAGGTCAGTCGTAGTTGCAAAGTACTCAACAGTTGTAATATCCATCTGTATTTTTCATACAGTGCAGGTAATGCAACTTTGAAGAATCACGTATTTCTTGTCCAGTGTTTTTCCATGTTTCTGAAGGCTTTGTTGCTCATACAGTATTTATTGGACATATGTATTTGGCCAAATAAAACACTATTGCATCAGTTACTTTAGCATGTCTTTGGGAGGCGGATGGATACGGTGAAGCTCTGTGCAGGGCTGATACTATGGTTGCCTGGGTCGGTGCCGCACACAGACTGTGATTTAGTGAAGTGAAATTCACTTCAGCCTTCATGCATTTATTGTATATACTTGTGTTTGTGGTGTTTTTTCAGGTGGTTGAATAAGTTAGTTGTGTTGCCCTGCAGCGCAGACACAGTCCTATGGCACTCTTTGCATATAATTTCCTTTTAGTCAGCCCTGAATTTAGTCTGCCCTGAATCCAAAACACATCCAGACAACAGATGATGATCCTTTCAAGGCACTAGCTCCTCGCTTCCACATGTTACCGTACTGTCACCCTCTGCTCTTGACATCTGGTTTGTGTTTCACCATCACACCAGTTCACTATAATGCGTTCATCTCCTGATGGTCGGCTGGCTGTTGGTTGAGAAAATGCTTGATTTGATATGCAGCAGATCCCGTATTTTAACTGTTAATATCACTGACAATCATGTTAATTTAATCATGGCAACCAGAATCATGATTGTGATCAAAATTCAATTAATTGTGTAGCCCTAGGTGGGAATCATGAGGGAGCTCACAATACGATAAATCACAGAGACAAGAGCCACGCAGGATCCTGTATGGAGGCTGTCCTGTAAGCTGAATGTCGCTGCAGTCTCCAGTGCACACACACCGTAGTTGAAATACTGGAGTTCCCACCACTGCTTTATGGAAATTATCTTTTTTTTTTTTGCCTAGAAAGACCGGAGCTCTGCACAATTGTCACACACGCACAAAGTTGAGAGCGGAGCTGCAGCGAGTTTCTCATAGTTTCCATCATTTACCACATAAGTTATGAATCCTGTTTAAATTAAGAGACCACAGGGTCCTAAAAACATTTGCAATAATACCGCATATCGCGGTGTTGAGCTATCCACCGTCACCGCAGAGGAAATTCCTCTACCGCGACAGCCCTACATCGATGCATGGATTTTTTTCTCCCAACACTAATAAAGAGTCTATAATTCAAATAATTATATTGTATTTAGCGTTTAGATATTTGCTTTTTTCACCTCCACCAAGGAGGAAATGTGAAAACTGCTGTTTCTTTGTCTGCCTGTTAGCAGGATTACACAAAAATAATAGACAGATTTTGATTAAATTTTCATCAGAGGTGGCCCTTATGCCAAAGATGAACCCACTACATTTTGAACCCAAACCATACCGGTATGTAAATTCTGGATCGATTGATCCATCGATCTATTGATCTTTCTCTATTTCTTTCTTTTTTAACAGCCTTAGCAGAAGTATGCACTCTCTGGGTGCCCTCTAGTTTTGTCTGATTTTAAATTGGGTAAATTACCAATGCCAAATACAGTACATTCTGTCAGTAAATTATGTTGTTTTTATTCCCAATCTTAAATATGGAAGGACATGTGTGTCTGACACTGCTGTCACTCTCACTCAGTAGCAAAGATTGTCCATCTCATACAGCATTGGATAATCGCTTATACTCCCTTTACACAAGCGTGGACATTGTTGAGTGTTGACCCCTCAATAATCCCTCAGTGATCTCTCAGTGATCGCTCAAGGACTTTTCAAAATTAAATTTTTGATCACACAATGACCTCCCAAATATTTACACAGAAACTGCTTTTTCAAGGCTTTAAGAGAAATCAGGTGAATTTTTGATCCCTCAATGGCCACCCAATGACTTCCATCTGTGTAAAGGGGCCCTTAGTAGTGTTCCTACATATTTGGAGGCCCAAAACTTTTATTCAGGACAGCCCTGCTACCAAAGAAGAACCACGCCTTTAAACTTTCACCAACACTTGGAATCAAAAGAGTCAAAGAATCTCAGAAACATACAGTGTTTTAGTATACATGCAAACTTCAGCACCTGCAGCAAAACTTGGCCAACATCTTGCACAAGCTTCACGTCTCACCTGATTGTGTGACGATGATATGCAGCTGGAGTCTCTGTGGGGAGTAACTCGACCAGGTGTTGACGGAGGCGGACAGCCAGTCCAGCAGCTGACTCATGTGCTGCCTGTAGAGCTCCATCACCGAGTCCTGGCCCTGCACCTTACACAGGAACCGTACACTCTCCAGGGCCTGAGGGGAAGAGAGAGCAAGAGGCAGAATAAAATAGCGCTCAAGTTACATTACAAGTTACAAGGGATGCTTGAGGGAGATGAGGAAGAGTGATAACAGATCAGTAAAAAAGTTCTCGTTTACAAATAAATTCAAGAATTCTTTGGATCATGCTCATAGGGGAGACACTAAACAATCATGTGAAATTATGGGAAGTCTCGCACATAAAACACAGGATGTCACAAAGACACTGGAACTATCTCTCATACACACACACACACACACACCCTAATAAAGCTTGGCTCAGAGGGAATGCCAGGAATGATGAGAAATGAAACAGTAAATAATTATTTGAATTTAAAGGGCAAGAGGAAAGACCTTTGGCCACCTCATTAAGTCCCTCAGGGAAGGACGGGGACAGAAGCAGCCTCTGAGTCACATTTTGGGCCCCTTCAAGATAAAACTAGACAACCCAAAGCTGTCCATCGATGGGAAAGACATGCCCCTTTTTTTCTGGGAAAACAAGTTTGTCTTTTCCTCTGGATCCGGGACTGCCCAAGGTCATTCTCACCATGCCTCTCTCTTTCTTAATCCCATCCCTTCTCCATCTCTCCTCTACCATGGCTCCCTGTGTGAACATACACACCGACACAGACAGACGAAAACACACAGTCACACTGGTGGCCCATGTGGTCTCTGCTGAGCCTCGGTGCCAATTCCTTCCCGCTCCTCTCTCCCTGTCATTAGCCTGTGATTGGCGACGGGAAGCTGGATGACATGTTGACCTCAGATGCCGCCGGCCTGTTCCTGTTTGTCCCCTTGCATTTGGCCAACCGCAAGCTCGAAGGACCTCACCTGCTTATGTGTCGGCTTTTTATGACCTGAAGAGCCTGAATGGGTTCGGATGGATTATGCAAACTTTCTTTCTCTCATCTGTTTTTCTTGCAATTTTTGTCCATCTCTCTACTTCTCCAACTTCCATGCACCTTCTTTTACTCAAGACTGGATTTTAAGTTTCAACCCAAGGTGCAATTTCAGCTCCCTGGGCTAAGTGGGTAATTATACTGTTGGCCGTGCGCACTTTGAACCCATGTAAATGCTTACATTCCTTGAATAGCTCTCTTGCTTCATAAAACCCTCTCACCTTTCTAGTAAAAAAAAAAAAGAAAAAAAAAAGGAAATGGAGAAAATGGGCCAGTTCAGATCACAAACAGAATAAGACTGTGCTGCAAATTTAGACAAAAAAGCACAGAAGTTTGAGAAAACCCCCCCACATATTTACATTAAAATCAAGACTGAGTTTTAAAATGCTGCAAATTTAAGGGAATGAAACTAGAAACCTAAAAATAGATAAATAAATCCCCAAATTTAATAAAATAAATGGAAAGAGTTTCCTGTTCACTAAATTTGTTTCCACCATATGCACTAGACTAGTATTTTTCAACTCGGGGTCTGTGAGAGAATGTTCAGGGTCCCACAGGAAATTGTCTAATTTCACTTTTTAATTGTTCCAAAAAATTGCAAGCAAGCTGCCATTGTTGTACACTGGCACCTGCAGTGGCTCCTCCATGTCAGCGGGTGGCAGCACAAACACAATCCCTCCTCTTCTTCTTCTTCTTCTCAATGGAAAACTCACCCGTAGAGAGGCGGGGCCACCTTTACAATCCCCACAGCAGCCTTGTATATGCCACGGAAATAAAAAACAAAATAAAACTCTGCCATGGCTGAGCCCACAACGCTATCTGGATGGGGAAAATATCACCACCTCCCCCAGAAACCGCACCCCAACATCAGCTGCCCCCAGTATCAAACAAGCGGTGGATACAATAACCATCATGGATGTCGGAGGTGTTGTGTCGAGAAAAGCACGTCTACTGTGAAAATAACCTCCTTCACAGGAGTGCGTGTCTGAAGAGAGACATCTCTGGAAGTGGCTGAAACAAATTCACTCTCCCAGTAAACATGGAACACCAACATCAAAAGCATCAAGCGCACTCCTGGTCCAGTTGAAAAAAATCCAACTTGCGGCTGTGACTTCGCGTACACTCGCGTTGCCTGGAGCAAATGTGTGTGTTCATGTCTTTCCACTAATCTTGTGTGTAATCAAGCCATGTTTCACACATATAAACAAATTACAAGACTAAATCATTAGATATCATTAGATATGCAGTAATAGGTTACAATGTCTCATTTTATAACATCTGATATTTGTGAGGTGAGGAGGATTTTTTTTTCCAATGTAAAAAAGATTCTGTGGCTCAAAAAAAGGCTGAAAAACACTGCTCTAGCTGTTTCTGAGCATCAGTGAGTCATAAAAACATCAATTCCAATCCACCTTATTCCTGGGGGTGCCGCTGTAGGAATGATTATGGGCGGAGCTTCTGGTTTTGGTTGCAGTAGTGTTAAATCAGTAAGAGTGGAGTAGCAGGGGCATTTAAAATAGCATTTTTAGAAGTTTTTCAAATTTATTTTAATGTATAGTCCACATACATGTTTTGCACTCAAGTGGCAGTTAATTTCAGCACTTGTAGTTTTTGTATTTTTTGAATGTTTTGGTGTAGTTCTGATACTTGTTGCTGGTGTTTGTGGTTGTGCCATAGACTGTATAAATGGAAGCTTCTCACCGGCAATGCATAGACCATGCACTGAACGAAAAAGTACTGTTGGCGTGATCGGTGGTACAGACACAGGACAGACACAAGAGCACAGCAGGTATGTTTTCACTTATATGAATGTCATAGATCTGACGTTTATGTGTTATATATGTCACCAGAATGAAGGCTGCATGAAGTAAAATAATAAATAAAAAATAGTAACAATTTGCTTCCTAAGGCTTAATGATTTAAGAAAGATAAACAGTTTTTTGGGGGTTTTTGCATTCGTCGCACTGCCGTGGAATGATATGGACTTCAGCATGCTTCAGCATGTATTGATTTTTAAATTATCGCAAAATATAGATCAATAAAATTCTGAACAATTGTCAGAAAATGTCTGTATGTGTTAAGTTAAATAACAAGTATTTATGGCATGACAGCAGCATGAGCATTTTAATTTCAGGGTAAAACGAATGGCTGCAGCTGTCTGTATACCATGACAGCCAAGCACGGTGTTGTGGTGTACATCTGCTCTGAGGTAAATTTGATTATGTCAAACATATTTTAACAAAATGCATTATTGCGGTGAAGGCACTGATATATTGCAGAGCTTTTATTTGTTTACAGCATTAGCATCTTAGCAGTGGCGCTAAAAAACGAAGTTACTGTCTGCCAGGCCACTTTGTAAGGTCATCTTCGCATCCCTCGATAGTTGTGGGAAGTGGTATGATTATATTACTGTCTTTAAGATGTGCAAAAGGCCGCGTTCCCGCATTTTTGATGCCGATGTCATTGTTTTTTAATGAGGAAAAGTGTCCCATTTCAGTGACAACCACACGTTCTAAACTAGTACTGGAAGTTGCTACAATAATTCATGCAAGGCATCATGGGGCCTAGGAACAAGGTGGATAATGCCATTTTTATTTCCAGAAGTCCAAAAAGAAGCTAAAGTGAATTTTAATGCCAAAATGTGAATTGTATCTATAGGTTTACTGTCGACTGAACTTACATTCATCACAAAAACTTAATCCTTCCATTTACGTGTGACCACCAGCCATCCATAAAAACTTTAACCTGCACCATAACATCTTCCCAAAGTCCCAACGACCAAGACACAAGGGTGAACACACATAAGCTCATCTCTGGATCTGACTCAAATGAGCTTAAAAAAACAACTCTTCAACAAATGTCTTACTAAGATGCCATAATAAGGGTTCCCATTTACATCTGAATATCTGATTTAATAATTTTAATGCCTCTGTAAATATAGTGTATGTGGTGTTCTTAAATCACGTTAGATGTACTTTATTGATCCCAAACTGGGAAATTGCAGGTTTGTCCAGTTGTCAATATTCTGAATAAAAGCCTGTGAAGAAATAAAGGGTTTCTAACCACTGAAGAACTAGATGGAATTTTTTTCAATTCATTACAGAAAGAACTGAATTTGGGTATCAATTTTGGTGCCCACACAAATCATGTCTGATCATGTCTGACACCTGAGTTTTCACAGCTCAACCAAATGACACACCTGCTCGTTTTTTAATGGCTGCAGATCAAATTTAATTCAGTTCTATTCAATTTAATTTTATTTATATAGCGCCAAATCACAACACAGTTCGTCTCAAGGCACTTTACAGAAAAGAGTGGGTTTAGACCACACTTTTAGTTTATATAACCCAGCAGAGACCCCTAAGAGCAAGCACTGTGGCGACACAGGCGAGGAAAAACTTCCCTTTAATGGGCAGAAACCTTGGGCGGAACCATAGCTCAGAGAGGATGGCCATCCGCCTCGGCCGGCTGGATTGAGTAGCTACATTCAAAAACAAACATACAAATACAACATTCAAAGCCAAACAGTCCAGTACCAAGCCTGGCCAGGCTGCACATGCAAGCGAAGGCCTGGCAGGGACAGCATTTCTAACTAAAGGCCTTATCAAAGAGAAAAGATTTCAACTTGCTCTTGAATAAAGAGAGAGTGTCTGCCTCCCGAACTGAACTGGGAAGATGGTTCCACAGGAAGGGAGCTTGATAGCTGAAAGCTCTACCTCCCAGTCTACTTCTAGATACCTTGGGGACCACTAGTAGTTTGGATTTCTGGGAGTGCAGAGCTCTGGTTGGATGATAAGGAACTAAGAGTTCTTGCAGGTAAGAAGGAGCCATACCATTAAGAGCTTTATAGGTTAAGAGCAATATCTTGAATTCAATTCTATATTTTATTGGGAGCCAATGTAAAGAAGCTAAAACTGGAGTAATGTGATCTCTTCTCTCTGTTCTCATAAGGATACGTGCAGCTGCATTCTGAATGAGTTGGAGAAACTTTATGGACTTATTTGGGCAACCTGATAAAAGTGAGTTACAATAGTCAAGTCTAGAGGTGATAAAGGCATGGACAAGTTTCTCTGCATCTTTATGAGACAGGATGGACCTAATTTTAGAAATATTATGCAGATGGAAGAAGGCGGTCTTAATGGTTTGCTGTATATGAGAGTTGAAAGACACATCTTGGTCAAAAACAACTCCAAGATTCCTAACAGAAGACGTAGAAGCGAGTGCAATGCCATTTAGTGTTGTTATCTTGCTGAAAAGAGTACTTCTAGCATGTTTGGGGCCAAGGACGATGACTTCAGTTTTATCTGTATTCAGCAATAGAAAGTTGTAGTTCATCCAGGTTTTGATATCCTTAAGACACTCCTGGAGTAAACCCAACTGGCTGGGATCATCTGGATTGATGGATAAATACAACCGAGTGTTGTCTGTGTAACAATGAAAATGAATAGAATGCTTCCTCATAACGTCTCCCAAAGGCAGCATGTATAATGTAAACAATACTGGTCCAAGTACTGATCCCTGCGGAACTCCATAGCTAACCGTGGTATGAGTAGAGGACTTGTTATGGACATGAACAAACTGGGAACGATCTGATAGATAAGACTGGAACCATCTTAGCGTTGTTCCATTCAAGCCAATTTGCTGTTCAAGTCTCTCTAGCAGAATATGGTGGTCAATGGTATCAAAGGCAGCACTGAGGTCCAATAAAACACGGACGGAGACAAGTCCTTTGTCAAATGCCATAAGGATGTCATCAGTAACTTTCACTAAGGCTGTCCCTGTGCTGTGATGTTTCCTAAAACCTGACTGAAATTTCTCAAATATAGAATTTTTTTTCTAAAAAGGTGCATAGTTGATTAGCGACTACTTTTTCGAGGATCATGGAAAAGTAGGGGAAGTTAGATATTGGTCTATAATTGGCCAAAATCCCAGAATCAAGCGAAGGTTTTTTAAGTAGAGGTTTAATTACTGCCACTTTAAATGACTGTGGTACATGTCCTGTCCATAGGGACATATTAATTATGTTCAAAAGAGATGGACTAATCAGAGATAGCGATTCCTTCACTAGTCTAGCGGGGATTGGATCTAAAAGACAGGTAGTTGATTTAGAGGCTAACACCATTAGGTCTAGATCAGAATGATTAATACGAGAAAATTTAGAAAAGTGGAGTTCTGAGCCTTTGGGCACAGCAGTGTTAGGTAGAGGCTTGTTACTTTTTTTTTGGGGGGGGGGGCTATTTTTTGTAATATTACTCCTAATACTGACAACTTTATCATTAAAAAAATTCAAAAAGTCGTCAGCACTAAGGGTTGGAGGGATGTAGGGATCTATGGCATTTTGGCTCTTGGTTAGCTGAGCCACAGTGTTAAAGAGAAATCTATGGTTTTTATTTTCTTCTATCAAGGATGAATAGTACTGTCGCCTAGCACTATAGAGAAATTTCTTACAGGTGGTAAGGCTGGCATTCCAGGCTGAACAAGGTTCTTTTGTCTTATTTGCACGCCAAAGCCTTTCACAGGATCTAACTTTCTGTTTTAACTTACGGGTGTGGGAGTTGTACCATGGAGCTAGTCTCCTGTTTTTAATAGTTTTCTTTTTAAGAGGGGCTATGGAGTCAAGTGTTGACTGCAGTGAGGCTGCAGTACTACCAACTAAAAGGTCTAATTCTAATGGATTCAAGTAGTCAGTGCTGTCTGCTATATTGAGACATGGTAATACAGTAAGTGCTGAAGGGATTAATTCTTTTAAGTGAGCCACGGCACTATCAGATAAGTATCTGGTAACTATATTTCTGCTTGATGCTGTGAACTCGGATAGCACAAATTTGAATGTTATCAAATAGTGGTCAGTCAGTGCAGGATTTTGAGGGATGACAAGCAGCTCATCAATTTCTACACCGTAGGCCAAGACCAGGTCAAGGGTGTGATTATGATGATGAGTTGGTTTACTAACACACTGAGAAAAACCAGTTGAATTTAAGGGGGAGAGAAATGCTACACTATGACTATCATTATCAACATCTACAGTGGGACAAAAAAGTATTTAGTCAGCCACCAATTGTGCAAGTTCTCCCACTTAAAAGATGAGAGAGGTCTCCAATTTTCTTCATAGGTATACCTCAACTATGAGAGACAAAATGAGAAAAAAAAAATCCAGAAAATCACATTGTCTGATTTTTAAAGAATTTATTTGCAAATTATGGTGGAAAATAAGTATTTGGTCACCTACAAACAAGCAAGATTTCTGGCTCTCACAGACCTGTAACTTCTTCTTTAAGAGGCTCCTCTGTCCTCCACTTGTTACCTGTATTAATGGCACCTGTTTGAACTCATTATCAGTATAAAAGACACCTGTCCACAACCTCAAACAGTCAGACTCCAAACTCCACTATGGCCAAGACCAAAGAGCTGTCAAAGGACACCAGAAACAAAATTGTAGACCTGCACCAGGCTGGGAAGACTGAATCTGCAATAGGTAAGCAGCTTGGTGTGAAAAAATCAACTGTGGGAGCAATTATTAGAAAATGGAAGACATAAAAGACCACTGATAATCTCCCTTGATCTGGGGCTCCACGCAAGATCTCACCCCGTGGGGTCAAAATGATCACGAGAACGGTGAGCAAAAATCCCAGAACCACACGGGGGGACCTAGTGAATGACCTGCAGAGAGATGGGACCAAAGTAACAAAGGCTACCATCAGTAACACACTATGCCGCCAGGGACTCAAATCCTGCAGTGCCAGACGTGTACCCCTGCTTAAGCCAGTACATGTCCAGGCCTGTCTGAAGTTTGCTAGAGAGCATTTGGATGATTCAGAAGAGGATTGGGAGAATGTCATATGGTCAGATGAAACCAAAATTGAACTTTTTGGTAAAAACTCAACTTGTCGTGTTTGGAGGAGAAAGAACACCATACCTACTGTGAAGCATGGGGGTAGAAACATCATGCTTTGGGGCTGTTTTTCTGCAAAGGGACCAGGACGACTGATCCGTGTTAAGGAAAGAATGAGTGGGGCCATGTATCATGAGATTTTGAGTGAAAACCTCCTTCCATCAGCAAGGGCATTGAAGATGAAATGTGGCTGGGTCTTTCAGCATGAAAATGATCCAAAACATACCGCCCGGGCAACGAAGGAGTGGCTTCGTAAGAAGCATTTCAAGGTCCTGGAGTGGCCTAGCCAGTCTCCAGACCTCAACCCCATAGAAAATCTTTGGAGTTGAAAGTCCGTGTTGCCCAGCGACAGCCCCAAAACACCACTGCTCTAGAGGAGATCTGCATGGAGGAATGGGCCAAAATACCAGCAACAGTGTGTGAAAACCTTGTGAAGACTTACAGAAAACGTTTGACCTCTGTCATTGCCAACAAAGGGTATATAACAAAGTACTGAGATGAACTTCTGTTATTGACCAAATATTTATTTTTCACCATAATTTGCAAATAAATTCTTTAAAAATCAGACAATGTGATTTTCTGGATTTTTTTTTTCTCATTTTGTCTCTCATAGTTGAGGTATACCTATGATGAAAATTGGAGACCTCTCTCATCTTTTAAGTGGGAGAACGTGCACAATTGGTGACTGACTAAATACTTTTTTACCCCACTGTATATGAATATTAAAGTCACCAGCTATGATAATCTTGTCTGAACTAAGAACTAAGGTTATTAAGAACTCAGAGAATTCAGACGTAAATTCAGCAAAAGAAGCACTGGGAGGGCGATATACTGTAGTAAATAAAATAGGTTGCTCTGACCTCCAGGATGGAAGTGCTAAGCTAAAAATTAAGCATTCAAAAGAGTTACAATTTGAGTTTAGCTTAGGCTGAGGGTTCATTGGTAATGTGAATTCATGTATTACCCCGACACCACCACCTCGGCCAGTGTTTCTAGGAATATGGATATTACCATAGCTGGGGGGTGGGGGGGTGGCCTCATTGATACTAACAAAATCATCGGGGCGTAGCCATGTTTCTGTGAGACAGGGTATATTTATACTGTAATCCGTGATCATATCATTAATTAAGGTCACTTTATCTGACAGAGATCTTATATTCAGCAGTCCACATTTAATTATTTTATTTAACTGTGGTAAATTAGTGGTTTATGTTGCATTTG
Source organism: Pholidichthys leucotaenia (assembly GCA_020510985.1). Taxonomy (NCBI): domain Eukaryota; kingdom Metazoa; phylum Chordata; class Actinopteri; order Cichliformes; family Pholidichthyidae; genus Pholidichthys; species Pholidichthys leucotaenia. The sequence continues at coordinate 283,964,378 of CM035838.1, forward strand.
TCTTGGGTTATAATGTTTTGGGTAATGGGAGACAGACACAATCTCTATGGGGTTATGAATTGAAGACTGATCTAAACAGCGGGAATTATTTGGATTCATAGGATTAATATGAGAAGTGAAAACAAAGAAAGGCTGGTTGGCAGACCCAGGTACTTTGGGGTGAGTTAACACACCAGTTTTCAGTCACTGTACTAAAAAATGCTGAATGGAATAAAACAGATTGTCCCTTAGAACATGTGCACCGAGTCTATTTGGATGGACGCCATCTGGCCTCATAAATGACGGGCGGTTCCAGAACAGGTTGAAATTGTCTATAAAACCGATGTTAAAAGTAGGACATGTTGAACACAACCAGGAATTAAGGCTAAGAGTTCTGCTAAAATAATTGCAACCTCTTCTAAAAGGAGGAAGTGGCCCAGAAATAAACACACATCTGCCACATTTCTTAAGAGTGGACAGAAGGCTCCTGAAGTCTCTCTTTAAGATCTCAGATGCTTCATTTGGGATGTTGTTGCATCCAACATGCACAATACCAGTTTTAGCGTGGGGGTATTCATTTAATAGGTCAGGGGTATGAGCCTCAGTGTCTGACACTTTAGCCCCAGGAAAAAATTTTGTAACACAGTACCTGCTTCTGACATTCTTCATTATTGAATCACCAATTACCAGCGTAGTCTGGGGGGACTTTGTCAGTGGCTTCTGAAATGGTGGATAATTTTGCCATTGTTGCTGCAGTGGCGGCGGGGTGCCGGTGCGGGGGTGATGTGGGGGGTTGCGCTCTCTTCTTTTTGGAGCTGGTGTAAAGTTTGGCACATCTAAGGTAGTTTCGATCCGGGGATTGCGGGTTTGGGCTGCTGCTAAAGGAAGAGGGGCAGCCATGGGAGGAAGATCAACGTCCAGGTGGGGGAAATCTTCCAGGGAAAGGATGTCAAATCTGTTTTCCAGCAAAAGGGAAAGGGAGGAGGCGCGGCCATGTCTGGTCAATCCCCGACGCTATTGGGCCCAACCATGATCCAGGGCACGCACTGAGGCTGTGAAGAACTACCCGGGGCTTTGGGTTTAGCTCTGAGCTGAAGCCAGTGTTTGGTGCTGGAGTCCGGGACAGCTGAGGTGATTGGAGCAGGGGTGGAGGTGGATGGCGATATGCTAATTTCACCCAGGTAAATAGCCATCTCTGCTAGCTGCGAGTCTGTCGCTGGCGCCGATGTCCGTCCAAAAATGGTAGTATCCAGATGATTTTCAGCCTCCCGAATCTTATAGAGGTTAGAGAGTCTCAATTCCAACTCAGAAACCTTCTTAGAGAGGGAAACACAGCTGACACAGGTTGGGGATGGAGCCATGGCTTTCCAGGCCAGAAGTGACTAGCTAGCTAGCTAAAACAGATGGGTTAGCCTAACCCGGTGAACAGCCCTGATCGGGGTCTGATTCACCTGTGAGCCAATACGGGCTGTTGCATTTACTGAGCTAACACTCAGTAAAAAGTTAATATCAGTAAAAGAGATACAAATTTAAAACGGAGCTAATACAACAAACAAAAACAGACAAGATAACCAGTACGTGTAGAAGTGACCAAATTTACAAACAGATGCCAACACATGCGTCTGTTTAATGCTTTTTAAAACCCTCTAAGGCCTCAATTGCAAAATCAGTTTAATTACTTTAATTCTTTTTGATGCACTGTGGAAACCTGGTAATATACTGGTTTCTCTGTGAGGAAAACAGTGAAGGCTGAGCTGCAGGATGGACAAGCTGTCGATGAGTTTTTCCTCACCTTTTCACTGAGCTGCGGGTCAGTAGAGAGACTCTGCACGGTGACCAACACTTGCAGCAGCTGCAGGCTGACCAAGCCACAGTCCGACTCACACTGATGCAGCAGCACATCCACACATGCCAACAGCTGTTCCAAGTACACAACCTGGAAAAGACGGAATGAAACCATAATACAAAAAGATTCTCATTTGCTTTGGTGAGCTATCTGTTGCATGTTTCTTCTCTCATTAACACTTTGACTCCTCATGACATCTAAAAGATTATGATGCGTTTTATCCATTGATATTTTTCTGGAAGATTTAAGACTTTTTCCTTGTGACAAAAATACAAACTGATAACACGATACAAGCAACTGCTTGTGAGACCTTCCTTTCCATCTTTGAACTTGATTGTGTCTGACTACTGTCACTGCTCGGCCAGTGTCTGCCCTGAGCTCATGTTTTAACGACCTGGAGGTCAGGCTAATTTCCATGTCATCATCAGGATCACAGCCTTTTTTCCTGTTTTCACACGGCCTGCCATTAGGCCTTCAATGGGGCTGGATGGGTGGGATTCAGATGGAGGCTGGAGGAGTGACTGGAGCTATACGAGAGAGAGAGAGAGAGAGTGAGAGAGAGAGAGAGAGAGAGAGAGAGAGAGAGTGAGAGAGAGAGAAAGAGAGAGAGAGAGAGAGCGAGAGAGAGAGTGTGTGTGTGTGTGTCTTTTTCTATGCGGAAGAGTCAAGAGGGGGTGCACCCTCCAGGTGTTTGCTTTGGTCTGGTGAGGACTAGTTGGGTTTTTGGGGAGGCCGTGAGCAAGAAATACTTGATTTACACTCAAAATGCTCAAAACACCCAACCAGTCACTCATCTTGGCTGGTGAGTACCGCAGCTTTATCACTAGGGGGTGCACTCTCTTTTCCCAAATTTGATCTTTTGTGAAGCAGTTTGGCAGTGCATTGCAAAAGCATTCTTTGCCAAAGGCAAGGTAAGGCCAGTAGTCCCATGTTGGCAAGCGCTACTATAGAACAATTTTTCATTAAAAAAGAAAATCTGTATAAACTGGGATGTTAAATATGTAACTTTTCTGACATTTAATACGTCTAAATTAGCAATATCATTCATTTATATATTTTTGTGGTAAGACGGTGGTAATTTATCCTCATAAGTTTGACATTTTCTTTTGTAAATTTGTGACTTTTGTTCTTGTAAATTTGCAGCCATATTCTTACCTGTCTTTTTGTCTTTTTTGTGTTTTTCCTGAACAACTAACAACTTCCCCCCTACATTTGCAAATGTTTTTCATAAATTTGTTGTTTGGGTTTTTCTTTCATTAACAGAGGGATACCAACAATTTTGTCCACGTGTGTAAGTCAAGATCCATATTAATTAATTAATTAATTAAATCACCCTTATTGTCAGTCAACCGTACAACCAATCACATACAGCAGAACGAGATTGTGTTTTACCTATCTACAGTGCAAATCACACACACCCCAAGTGTAGAATCAGAGGGCCGCTGCCATGCAAGGCGCCGCCACAGAGATCCCTCCTCCATTCCAATATTGCTGAGCACCAAGCTGGATGGCAGGAAGTTCCATTTTTATATGGTCTTCGGCATGACCCGGCCGGGATTTGAACCCCTGCTTCCCGGGTGTGGGGCGGATGCTCTACCAACTGAGCCACCACTCCGGTAAATTATATATAGTATATATAATTATAATAGTATATTATCAGGCAACGTTGTGTAAGTCACAGATCAGGAAATCCTTATGTCATAAGCTCTCCGTGTGCTCTGCCGTAGCGCACGGAGAAGGAGAAGGACAGAAGGATTTAAATGCAGGAGATCACCAAACACACATTTATTGACAAACGGTTCACAAATACAGACGAACAAGTTGGTCACCATACAACATGAATGCGCTCAGACAGCGGAGAATACAACAGGGCGTTCAACTACTCGGGGGAATGCAAACCGGGCAACAGCCTAAGTGTAGCAGTTTTGCTGCGGGGAGAAACGCCACCAGAAGCATAGCAGAATTACTGCAAGGGGGGAAACGCTTCTGGTCCAGCATAGCAGCTAACCACAGAGAGAAACGCTAACGGTTTACTCACGAGTAGGAATAGTCCCGAAAGTTCAATACTCTCAGCGAGCATAATCCAGTTGTCCTACCCGACGTGATGGTCACACCATGGAGAATAGGAATGACTCGTACAATGACCCAGTGGCGTTTGTCTAGCGAAGAGCCGCTTAAATACAAACACCACTGGCCACACAAATTGGGCACACCTGAGCGAGGCGCGGGAAAGAAAGATAATTACCGGGGCTGGGAACAGTTGGTGGAATAAAGGAGAACGAGGGGGCGTGGTTGGACCGACAGACTGTCAGCAGCATGGGAAAAAGATCACAGAAGCTGACTAACAGCTGTCGGTCAGGCAGTGGCTATGGTAATAGGATAGGTACAGAAATACACAAAATGCACATAAACAGTGAAACCAAATCCACAGAAAGATCGAGCCCGAGCCGGGAAAAGCCAAGCCGGCTCGGCTCGTGACAGGGCCCTCCCTTTAAGGGGTGGATTCCCAGACACCCCAGGTAACATCAAGAAGCCTCCCCCCCCAACAGTTGCCACAACAACAAACAACATGAACCCGGGTGGGCGGTAGGGGGAACAGGAAGGAGGGAACACAATGCCCCGCCCAGGGCCCATGATTAACCCCCCCAAGTCCACGGGCGTTGGGGCTCAGGAGGCCGCCCAGAGTCCCAGGCCCAGCAGAAGGTCTGGTGAACCGAATCTGGCGGCCTGCCGGAACACATGAGCCACCTGACCCGGGGAGTCAATTCTTCTGGCGGCCGTCCCGCGTTAATTAGCAACCAGGACTGAAGGGGTGAAGCAGGAGGTGGCCTGCCCACCAGAAGGCTCACTGGTGGATAACAGGACCGGAGAAAGGGGACCTCCACGGCATAGGGCAGGGATAAGGGGATCAGGGTGTCCTCAGGGTGGTCCGCAACTGCACCCGTGGTGGACCCCAACCGGGCCGGCTCTGCTGCACCCGCGGTGGACCCCGACCGGGCCAGCTCCGCTGCACCCGTGGTGGACCCCGACAGGGCCGGCTCCGCTGCACCCGTGGTGGACCCCGACAGGGCCGGCTCTGCTGCACCCGCGGTGGACCCTGACCGGGCCGGCTCCGCTGCCCCCACGATGGCCTCCAACTGGGCCGGCTCCACTGCACCCACGATAGACTCCAGCGGGAGCCTCACTGCACCCACGATGGCCTCCGGCTGAGGCTCAGCTGCACCCGCGGTGATCTCCGGCTGAGGCTCAGCTGTACCCGCGGTGACCTCCGGCCAAGGCTCAGCTGCACCCGCGGTGGACCCCGATTGGGTCAAAGCTGCACCCACGGTGGGAGGGCCAACCCGCAGAGACACCAGGCTGAGGAGGCGATCGATGGGGGGAGCCCTGACAACCTTGGCAGGAGGGACTGAAGCAGCAACGTCCTCCCTCGGCAGGGCCAGGCCCTCGGCAACCTCCGGCGGCGACTCTGCAGCACCCGCGGTGGGCCCCAATTGGGCCAGAGCTGCACCCATGACGGTCCCGGTCTGGGACGTGGCTGCACCCACAACGGTCCCGGTCTGGGACGTGGCTGCACCCACGATGGGCTCCGGTTGGAGCACCGTTGCACCAGCAGTGACCCCCATTGGGGGCCTCATTGCTCCCATGGTGGCGTCCCCAGCGAGGGAGGTGGTGCTCCTAATGCCACCTGGCGCTGGATCCCAATTCTTGGCAGTCTCTGGCGAAGCCAGTTGCTCTCCGGTGACGCTGGCAGAGGGCTCCGACCCCGGAGGGAGAGAAAAACAGACCAGGTCAGGGTTGCCAGCAGTGGCAGAGCCCAGTGAGGCGGCCCCGAGGGCTACTACGAGCTGCCCCAGGCCCTCCTCGCCATGAATCGGGCAGTGTGACATTGACATATGAGGTTTTGACATAATGGAGCACACTTGCCTGCTGAACTCGGGCTCCACCGCCGTCCAGGATTCCGGCGATTTGGGGTGCGCAGCCTCCGTCATCGTGCCCGGTGCTGTGCCCCTGTCGACCTCCTCTGGGGCCGCCAACGTCCCGTCGTCATCAGTAGGCAGCCCCGGTGATGGTAGCTCCTCTCCGGCAACCCTAGTGGGGACTCGACAGGCATGGGAGAGAAGGAAAGGTTAGGGTCGCCGGCAGCGGCAGAGCCCAGCGAGGGAAGAGCCGCATCCGACTCTCCTCCCCAAAAGCCAGACAAGATCTCTCAATTATAGGCAACTGAACTACAGGAGAGATTACTTGCCTGTGCTCAAGCTCTACCGCCGTCCAGGACTCCGACGCTGTTGACGATGACAGTCCGGGTCCAGTCGGCTGGTGGTCTGGTCCAGCGAATGACTCTGCTGCGGCGGTCCCCGCAACAGGCGTGATGGTGGTTGCAGTACTGGTCCTCTGACGCTCTTCTTCGACCCAGCCGTTGACTACGGCGAGCAGGTTTGCCCACTCCACGTCTAAAGGAGAGTCCGGGGGTAGAGCAGGTGTAGGGGGAGGAACCCTCACAGCCGGGGAAGCGCGTCCTCGGGCCTCCTTCTCACGGCACTCCTCCTCGACCTGGCTGTTGGCGAAGGCAAGCAGATTAGCCCACTCCTCGTCTGAAGGTGAATCCGGAAGCTGAACAGGCGTAGGAGGTGGAACCCTCATAGCCGGGGAAGTGCGTCCTCGGACCTCCCTCTCCCAGCACTCCTCCTTGACCCGGCGGTTGACAAAGGCGAGCAGATTCACCCACTCCTCGTCCGCCGGTGGGATTGTGGGGAAACGCCTCCGTGCAGGCTCCTGGGCAGGATCATCCAGGGCCTCAACCTCCTCCATCGTCAGGTGGGCCGGTTCTTGGACCAGCAGGCCCTCAGAAATTAAAGGAGGAGACACAGAGAGGGGAAGAAAACAATCACTAGTTGCAGCTGGAGGAGAGGACCCAGTGGACTGCTAATACTGAATCAGAATCAGAATCAGATTTATTGCCATTATTCATGTAGTAAACAAACTAGGAATTTGTCTCGGTGCAATGCTGCAGCATTAAACATGATAAAATAAAAGAAATAAACTATACATGCAATAAAGTGTAGAATAACAATGAGTAATACTAGTCAGCAGTTTAAATATATTAGCGAGCAGCAGATAATGTGGAGAACCATATAGTGCAGTCGGTAATGCAAGAAGAAAACAGTGATGATTGACATGAGTCTGGTTGAGCTGCTGTACATAGTGCACGAGAGTCAATAAGTCACTTAGTGTTCAGCAGTCTGATGGCAGAGGGGAAGAAGCTGTTCATGTGGCGGGAGGTTTTAGTCTGAATGGACCGAAGTCTTCTACCTGAGGGGAGAGGGGCAAACAGTACGTGACCAGGGTGTGAAGGATCGGCTATGATCCGGCCAGCACGCCTCCGGGTCCTGGAGATGTACAGATCCTGGAGAGATGGGAGCTTGCAGCCGATCACCTTCTCAGCAGTGCGCACGACGCGCTGCAGCCTTAGTCTGTCCCTGGCAGTGGCTCCTGCGTACCACACCGTTATGGAGGTGGTGAGGATGGACTCGATGATGGCTGTGTAGAACTGCACTAACATCTTGGTGGGTAGCTTGAGCTTCCTCAGCTGCCGCAGGAAGAACATCCTCTGCTGGGCCTTTTTGATGAGAGAGCTGATGGTCGGCTCCCACTTGAGGTCCCTGGTGATGGTGGTGCCTAGGAAGCAGAAGGAATCAGCAGTGGTGATGGGAGAGCCTGTGAGGGTGAGGGGGGGCAGAGGGGTTGTGACTTTCCTGAAGTCCACAATCATCTCCACTGTCTTCAGAGCGTTCAGCTGCAGGTTGTTGTTGTTGCACCAGGACGCCAGCTGGGCCACCTCTCTCCTGTAGGCGGACTCGTCGCCGCTGGAGATGAGCCCGATGAGGGTGGTGTCATCCGCAAACTTGATCAGCTTGACAGACTGGTGGCTGGAGGTGCAGGAGTTGGTATAAAGGGAGAAGAGTAGGGGGGAAAGTACACAGCCCTGGGGTGATCCGGTGCTGATGCTAACAGAGTCTGAGACAGTCTTTCCCAGCCGCACATGCTGCCTCCGGTCCGTCAGGAAATCGGTGATCCACCTGCAGAGGGAGTCAGGCACGTTGAGCAGGGACAGCTTGTCCCGGAGCAGAGCGGGGCGGATGGTGTTGAATGTGGAGCTGAAGTCCACAAACAGGATCCTGGCGTAGGTTCCCGGGGAGTCCAGGTGCTGCAGGAAGGAGTGGAGGGCCAGGTTGACTGCGTCGTCTACAGACCTGTTGGCTCGGTAGGCAAACTGCAGCGGGTCCAGGAGGGGAGTGGTGATGGACTTGAGGTGGGGCAGGACCAGGCGCTCAAAGGACTTCATGACTACAGAGGTGAGCACTACAGGTCTGTAGTCGTTAAGTCCAGTGATCCGTGGCTTCTTGGGGACAGGGATGATGGTGGAGGATTTGAGGCAGGTCGGCACGTGGCATAGCTTAAGGGAGGTGTTAAAAATGTCTGTGAAGACAGGAGCCAGGTCTTTCGCACAGTGTCTCAGGGTGGAGGGAGACACGCCGTCCGGACCGGGGGCCTTGCGCGGGTTCAGTCTGGAGAACTGTTTGAGCACGTCCTGCTCACTGATGACAAGGGCAGGGGGGAGGAGGGGGGGCCGCCTTTGATGAAGTAGGGACCGTGGAGGCTGTGGAGCTGGAGGGAGGGGGGGAGTTGGACACAGCTGACGAGATGTCAAAACGGGCATAGTGTTGGGACAGTCTTTGACAAAGGGCTTTGTCATCCTGACCTTTAGGAGCCTGAGGCCGATAGTTGGTGATTTGCCTCAGTCCTCTCCACACAGAAGCCGAGTCGTTAGCAGTGAACTGCTGCTGGAGTCTCTCAGAATACACAGATTTAGCTCTCCTCAGCTCTCTGTTAAACCGACATTTAACCTCCCTGTAGCAGTCCCTGTCTCCACTTTTCAGCGCTGCTTCCTTCTCCTTCCTGATCTGTCTGAGCTTAGCAATGAACCAGGGCTTGTCATTTGAGTACCTCACCCTGGTGCGCGATGGAAGAATGCTCTCCTCACAAAAGTGGATATATGAGTTCACAGTGCCCGTGTACTCATCCAAATCATGTGTGGCTCCTTTAACCATGCCCCAATCAGTTATTTCCATGCACGTTTCCAGCTTCTCCTCAGCTTCACTGGTCCATTTCTTCGTAGTGCTCACAACAGGTTTAGTGAGCTTCAGTCTCTGTCTGTAAGTGGGAATGAGGTGGACCATCACGTGATCAGATAGTCCGAGCGCAGCGCGGGGAACAGTGCGATACGCGTCCTTCACTGTGGTGTAACAGTGATCCAGCGTGTTTTTTCCTCTGGTGGGGCATTTAATAAACTGTTTGTAGCGGGGGAGATCGTGGCTCAGATTGCTCTGATTAAAGTCGCCAACCACAATAACCAGAGAGTCCGGGAAAGTCCACTCCGTATGTTGGATGTGATCCGCGAGCGCGCGCTGAGCTTCGCGCGCGTCCGCGTCGGGAGGGATGTACATAGCGGCGAGGATGAATGAAGCGAACTCCCGCGGGGAATAAAATGGCTTGCAGTTAATAAAAAGAAATTCCAGGGCGGGAGAACAGTGTTTGGAAATTACCGTTACATCAGAGCACCAGCTGCTGTTGATGTAAAAGCAGACTCCACCTCCTGAGGATTTACCGGAGAGCTCTGTGTCACGATCAGCACGAAACAGCTGAAATCCCTCGAGGCGCAGCGCGCTGTCCGGTGTATTTTCCCTGAGCCAGGTCTCAGTAAAACAGAGGGCAGCCGAGGAAGAGAGGTCCTTAAAACGCATCAGCAGTCTTAGTTCATCTACCTTGTTAGAGAGAGAATTGGCATTGGACAGAAATATGCCAGGCAAAGCCGTGCGCGTGCCTCTCCTGCGGAGCCGAACGAGAGCACCCGCTCGTCTTCCTCTCTTTCGCCATCTCACTTTTCGAGCCAAGCAATGAACCAGATCGGCGGCAGGAGCTAAAAAAACTGGGAGTAGCTCCGTGGGAGTGAAAGTCCTGATATTTAGAAGCTCTTCACGGGTATAAGAGCAGGCAGACACACAATTGACAAACAAAAACAAACAAAGGGCGCAACGAAGCACCATGCCGACCACTGTGGGCGCCATCTTGCGCATACTGGGCCTCTCCCTTGGGAGACAGGCAAGATTCAGTGTTAATGAATGATTTAGAATGAAAAAATACTTGCCTGTCATCCCGGTTGATGACATCCACAGCTGAAAAGGGCAGACACTCGTCCCTCTCTGTGCCAGTGATGACGCAGACCCCTCTGCAGACTATTGGAGGAGCCACCTCCCTGACGACGGAGGTAGGCGGGGCCAGGGTGAATTTGGCGGACCTCACCGCAGCTGAAACAATAATGGCCACTGCTGAAGAGGGAGGCTTTTCCCTGTCCTTTGTGTTCCGGAGCAGACCGTGCTGGAGCGAGTGGTGGGTCGAGTGAAGTGTCACAGAGGCCGCCAGTTTGCCGGAAAGCGGACCTCCGTCTCGGCGTCGCAGAAAATGCCAGACCAGGGCAGACTGTGGAGAGCAGGTCGGCGTATTGCGGGTAGGTCCATAACCTGGGATGCGCTTCCAAGATGCCTACTGCTCCGTCCATGTTTTCCAGCGTCTCCTTAGGACCCCGGGCGGTGAGGGCGTCATTAACGAAGCCCTGAATGAACTCCGCAGCCCATTCCTCCTCTACTGTGGGGAACCCCGCTGCCATTTCTTTTCTTCGGCGAGACCGGGGCATGACAAATGACGAATTCCAGCACAGGTAGCCAGAACAGAAAAACAGTTATAATGAAAAAAGGAAAATGATGTGTGGGTGAACCCGCTAAATCCTTTTTGCGGGCTGGGTCATTCTGTCATAAGCTCTCCGTGCACTCTGCCATAGCGCACGGAGAAGGATGGAAAGATTTAAATGCAGGAGATCACCAAACACACATTTATTGACAAACGGTTCACAAATACAGACGAACAAGTTGGTCACCATACAATATGACTGCGCTCGGAGAGCGGGGAATACAACAGGGTGTTCAACTACTGGGGGGAATGCAAACCGGGCAACAGCCTAAGTGTAGCAGTTTTGCTGCGGGGAGAAACGCCACCAGAAGCGTAGCAGAATTACTGCAAGGGGGAAGCGCTTCTCGTCCAGCGTAGCAGCTAACCACACAGAGAAACGCTAAAAGTTTACTCACGGTCTTCTGGTTATGGCGGCCACATAGGAAGACGTGTTTCACACAGCTCTGCTCGTAAAAATAAAAATTTTACTAAAACTCTCTTAATTGGAACAAAAACCCATCCCAGCGTTTTGGCGCGGATATGGTAAAGACCAAGGTTGGAAAATTAGGTGGAGGAAAAGGTAATTCGACAAAACAACCCAAGCTAACAGACTTTCATGCTCGAGGCGAAACAGAGAAAACTCCAGAGGCAATGGCGGAGGAGGGAGCCAGCAGCGGAGCGGGAACTGCTGAAGAGGGGACAAACGTAGTGCTCACTGCCATCAACTCCATGAGAACAGAGTTTTCGTCTAAATTTGATGGGATTATAGCAGCAATAGAAGGTATGAGAAAGGAAATAAACGACTGCATGGAGCGAGTGTCGCAGGCAGAGCTCCGAATTTCAAGCGCTGAAGATGACGTCACCAGCCTACAATCTAAACTGCAAACACTGGAATTAAAATGCAAAAGTCTGGAAGATAACGTCCTAGACTTGGAATCCCGCTCACGACGGAATAATTTGAGGCTGGTGGGCCTCCCGGAGGGAGCGGAGGGACGGGACCCATGTTCCTTTTTGGAAAAGTGGATTCCAGAAGTGCTGAATAACGCGGCTCTGCAGTCATCGGTCGTTTTAGAGAGAGCTCACCGCATCGGCCCACCGAGAGATAATAAGACACCACCGAGGATGCTGATTATGAAGTTCCTCAACTACAAAGACAAGATGACAGTCACCAATGCGGCGCAAGCTAAAGGGGAAATTAAATACCAGGACCAACAGGTGCGGTTCTACCCAGATTTGGCCACAGGAATACAACAATTAAGGAAACAGTTCGACCCGGCCCGCAAAGAGCTGCGCAACCTAGGGATTCGTCACGGACTAATTCATCCGGCAAGACTGCTGGTCACATATAAGGGGAAAACCCACACCTTCAAGACCCCTCAAGAGGCGCAGGAGCTCATCGAGCAGATCCAAAAAGAAACTGGCAGGAGCTAAGCATGAACATGACAAAGATAGAACATTTAAGCATATGTACAGACATCTGATTGATCTGAAACATATAACATGTCTACAAAATACAGACTGTATTTAAAAAAAAAAAAAGCTATGATGTACAAAGTTGCTATAAAACTTTGAAGTTATGTTGAAAAAACTACAGAAGAGAGTTAATGTCATAAGAATAGTAGTAGAGTCTGGGTGATTGAGAGGAGAAAGAGAGAGTGGTTTGACTGATCCTCGCAGGTGTGGAAGTCACTAGCTACAACGGGAGACAGAATATTTTGGGGGGATTACCACAAATGTGGGGAAAGGGAATATGTTTTTGTTTAGTTTGTAGGATGAATGTTCTATCATCCATGTTTTTGCTTCTCTGTAAGAGTATGTTCATATTGCAAGGTAATCTCAAACTCCTTATTGATCATAGATCAAAGTGTTAATCTTAATTTAACTTCATGGAATTGCAGAGGTCTACAAAATCTTAAAAAAACTTAAACAAGTTATGAATAAAATAAAAGACATAGATTCAAAAATTGTATTTTTACAAGAAACTCATCTATTAGAGGAGGATGTAAAAAGAATTAGGAGAAGATGGCAAGGTAACGTGTTCACCTCATCATTTTCATCCCGAGCTAGGGGAGTTATGATTCTCATACACAAAACAGTCCCATTTCAAATGAAAAATGTAATTGGAGACAAATTTGGAAGATATCTAATCATCCAAGGATCTTTGTTATTAGAAAATATAAATCTGGTGAACTTATACGGCCCCAATATTGATGATCAAAACTTCTTTGTTAATTTATTCCTCACTTTATCATCACTTACAGGGCAACATATAATAGCAGGGGATTTTAATTGTACATTGAATCCCAGTATAGATAGATCAACAGGACTGGACTGTTCGCACAATGGATGTAGGATGACCATTAATCATTTTATGAAAGAATTGAGATTGCTAGATATATGGAGAGAAATGAAACCACAAGTCAAAGCCTATTCATGTTATTCTAATACCTATAAGACATTCTCACGTATTGACTACTTTTTGATCTCTACAGAATTAAGGTCCAAGATTCAAAACTGTTTCAATGATAACATTGTGATCTCTGATCATGCACCCTGCTGTCTAGTATATGTAGATAAGAAATTGACAAAGGACCCAGTTAGGTGGCATTTTCAACATAAATGGCTTCAGGATGAGGAATTTGTTAAGTACATAGAAAAACAGATAGATGAGTTCTTTGATATCAATACTACACAAACAACGGGATGTATAAAGTGGGAGGCTTTCAAAGCTTTTATTAGGGGGCATATTATTAGTTATACGGGTTCAAAATCTAAGAAGTCCCGAGAGGAGAGAGTCCAATTGGAACGTAAAATGAAAATTCTTCAAGAAAAGGTGTATGCAGGAAGTAACCCACAGTTAGAGAACAAATTACTGATTCTGAGAGATATGACAAAAAATTAGTGAATAGAGCTGCCTCGAGTCTTCTAAGATTGAAGCAAACTTTTTATGAACAAGGTGAAAAATCAGGAAAATTATTGGCATGGCAGATTAAACAATTAGAATCTAAAACACCAATTACCAGTATTATAAGTAACGGACAGGTAGTTATAGATCCTTTAGAAATTAATAGTGCTTTTAGAGATTATTATGAAAAACTATATGATACAAAAAATGAAAGTGACTTAACAAAACTAAATGGGTTTTTGGGTGGATTATCTATACCATGTATTCCAAATGAAAACAGGGAGATACTGGAGTCTAAAATTAGTCAAGAAGAAGTTGGGCAAGCCATTGATAATATGAAATCAGGAAAAAGAGCAGGACCAGATGGTCTTCCAGTTGACATCTATAAAAAATTTAAGAATAAATTAATAAAACCACTGTTGGAAATGGTTTTAGAAGCATTTCAAAATGGTAATTTACCACCATACATGAATAATGCCTTAATTATACTGTTGCCAAAACCAGGTAAACCCTTTAATAAATGTGAAAACATGAGACCAATAAGCCTATTAAATGCTGATCTTAAAATAATCTGTAAAATTTTAGCAAAACGACTACAAGAAATATTACCAAATATTATTAACCGAGATCAGAATGGCTTTATAATGGGAAGAAAAGGCTTCCATAATGTAAGAAGACTATTTAATATTATTTATTCCAATAAAGAAGCACCAGATACAGCTCTCCTATCATTGGACACCGAAAAGGCCTTTGATAGGGTCGAATGGCCCTATCTTTTTGAAGTCCTACAAAGGTTTGGACTTCGAAATAATTTCATAAAATGGGTCCAGATAATATACAACTTGAAAAGCACTCGGAGAGCGCAGACCTCCGCCAAGCACCACAGTTCCCCAGGTGATCCGGATCACCACCAAAATGTAATCATCTGTAGTATACACCATTTCTGGCAATCTCTGAAAATTTCATGAAAATCCGTCCATAACTTTTTGAGTTATCTTGCTAACAGACAGACAAACCAACGCTGATGAAAACATAACCTCCTTGGCAGAGGTAATAATGCTACAGCAGAAATCCTAACAAACATTTGAAAAAAAATCAGAACACAAAGATAAAGAAGGGAGGTACAGTTTGGTAATTGGGCAGCTAGAGGGAGAAGATATCACCCTGCTGAATGTATATGCACCACCAGGGGCTAAATGGAAATTTTATAAAAATGTATTCGACCTAATGATAACTAAAGCCCAAGGTTTAGTGATATGTGGTGGAGACTTCAATCTAAGACTGAATCCATACTGGGATGCAACAGGTAATTCTTCACATCAAAATAACACTCAAAATAGGAAAACTCGGATGCTATTAAAAGAAATGGGAATCTGTGACGTATGGAGGGAATTCAACCCCAATGTAAAAGATTATACTTTTTATTCAACGCCACATTCATCTTACTCAAGGATTGATTACTTTTTTATGTTTAATAGAGACATTGGAAGAGTAAAAACATGTAAAATAGGACTGATGGATCTCTCTGACCACAGTCCGATCTATATGGACTTAAAACATCCAAAAATACACAAATAATACATTTTCCTGGAGGTTGAATTCAAATGTCCTGAAAGGACCACTGAAAGATGAATTGGAATCAGATATTCTCAGATATTTGGAAGAAAATGATAATGGAGAAGTATCCCCTTTAATACTGTGGGATGCGTGCAAAGCTGTAATAAGGGGAAAAATTATTGCAAAACTGGCAACCCAAAAGAAACTGAGACAAGAAAAACTAATCACACTAGAGTCAGAACTCAAGAACCTAGAAAAAGAACACAAAGACAACAATCATTCTAATGGCTCGCTCAAGATTAAAGAAATTAAAAATCAAATAAATGAGATCTACACAATAGAAATCCAGAAGAAACTTACATTTCTGAAACAAAAACACTATGAAGCAGGCAGTAAATCGGCAAAATTACTAGCCTATAAATTGAGGAAACAACAAACAGAAAGAGCAATCTACAAAATCAGAGACCCAGTATCAAAGGAAATAAAATTCAGAATTCAGGATATTCTTAAAAGCTTCGAGAATTACTGTAAGAACTTATACTCCCACAAAAAACATAAAAACGCATCCGAGACATTCCTAAACACATTAAACCTTCCCCAACTTACAGAATCACAAAATAAAACACTACTGTCAGAAATACAACCTAAAGAATTGGAAAAAGCAATTATGAAACTTAAAGCTAACAAACCCCCAGGAGCAGATGGCTATACAGCAGAATGGTACAAAACCTTTAAACAGCAACTATCTCCTCTCCTCCTGAAAACATTTAACTATGTCCTCCACACAGGGGAAATCCCCCCCTCCTGGAGAGAAGGGGTCATTGCAGTTATACCTAAACCTGAAAAGGATAAACTAGAATGCTCCAACTACAGACCAATCAGTGTATTAAATCAGGACTATAAGCTTTTTACCATTATCCTTGCCAAAAGGTTAGAAAACATACTGACAGACTTAATTCACTTAGACCAAACAGGTTTTATAAGACAAAGACAGACACAAGACAACATTCGACGCACTTTACACATAATTCATCATATAAAAAAATATAACTTAAATGCAGTCATATTGGGATTAGATGATGAAAAAGCATTCGATTCGGTTGACTGGTCTTTCCTATATAGAATCTTATCCAGTTTCAATTTTCATAACAACTTCATTAGAACTATCAAGGCATTATATAAAAAACCAACAGCTAAAATAAGGATTAACGGTAATTTATCATTATCTTTCACTCACCCACTCCACCCAGCTCCACTGCCTCCTCAGCCCCTAATTCATCAAAAGCGGTCCCCCCCTCCTCCTCCTCCTCCTCCCCCCCTCCCCTTGTCATCAGTGAGCAGGACGTGCACAGACAGTTCTCCAGACTGAACCCGCGCAAGGCCCCCGGGCCGGATGGTGTGTCTCCCTCCACCCTGAGACACTGTGCGAAAGAGCTGGCTCCTGTCTTCACAGATATTTTTAACACCTCCCTTAAGCAATGTCACGTGCCGACCTGCCTCAAATCCTCCACCATCATCCCTGTCCCCAAGAAGCCACGGATTGCTGGACTTAACGACTTCAGACCTGTAGCGCTCACCTCTGTAGTCATGAAGTCCTTTGAGCGCCTGGTCCTGTCTCACCTCAAGTCCATCACCACACCCCTCCTAGACCCGCTGCAGTTTGCCTACCGTGCTAACAGGTCTGTGGATGACGCAGTCAACCTGGCCCTCCACTCCATCCTGCAGCACCTGGACTCCCCGGGAACCTACGCCAGGATCCTGTTTGTGGACTTCAGCTCCGCATTCAACACCATCCGCCCCGATCTGCTCCAGGACAAGCTGTCCCTGCTCAACGTGCCTGACTCCCTCTGCAGGTGGATCACCGACTTCCTGACGGACCGGAGACAGCATGTGCGGCTGGGGAAGTCTGTCTCAGACTCTGTTAGCATCAGCATTGGATCACCCCAGGGCTGTGTACTTTCCCCCCTACTCTTCTCCCTTTATACCAACTCCTGCACCTCCTCCCACCAGTCTGTTAAGCTGATTAAGTTTGCGGACGACACCACCCTCATCGGGCTCATCTCCAACGGCGACGAGTCCGCCTACAGGGAAGAGGTGGCCCAGCTGGTGTCCTGGTGCAGCCACAACAACCTGCAGCTGAATGCTCTGAAGACAGCGGAGATGATTGTGGACTTCAGGAAAGTCACAACCCCCCTGCCCCCCCTCACCATCACAGGCTCTCCCATCACCATTGCAGATTCCTTCCGCTTCTTGGGCACCACCATCACCCGAGACCTCAAATGGGAGCCGACCATCAGCTCTCTCATCAAAAAGGCCCAGCAGAGGATGTTCTTTCTGCGGCAGCTGAGGAAGCTCAAGCTACCCACCAAGATGTTAGTGCAGTTCTACACGGCCATCATCGACTCCATCCTCACCTCCTCCATAACTGTGTGGTATGCAGGAGCCACTGCCAGGGACAGACTAAGGCTGCAGCGCGTCGTGCGCACTGCTGAGAAGGTGATAGGCTGCGAGCTCCCATCTCTCCAGGACCTGTACATCTCCAGGACCCGGAGGCGTGCTGGCCGGATCATAGCCGATCCTTCACATCCTGGTCACGTACTGTTTGCTCCCCTCCCCTCAGGTAGAAGACTTCGGTCCATTCGGACTAAAACCTCCCGGCACATGAACAGCTTTTTCCCCTCTGCCATCAGACTGCTGAACATTAAGTGACTTTTTGACTCTCGTGCACTATGTACAGCAGCTCAACCAGACTCACGTCATTCATCACTGTTTTCTGTTGCATTATCGACTGCACTATGTGGTACTTCACATTATCTGTTACTTGCTAATTTTTTAAAACTGCCTTGACTAGTACTACTCATTATTACTAGTATTGTTATTATTATTATTATCATTATTACTTATTATTACTTATTTTTCTACACTTATTGCACGTTTTCAGTCCTTTAGTTTTTTAGTTTATCTCTTTTTCTCATCATGTTTTTAATGTTGCAGCATGGCATCGAG
The DNA here is from genome assembly GCA_020510985.1 of Pholidichthys leucotaenia. Lineage (NCBI taxonomy): Eukaryota > Metazoa > Chordata > Actinopteri > Cichliformes > Pholidichthyidae > Pholidichthys > Pholidichthys leucotaenia. The sequence continues at coordinate 283,982,455 of CM035838.1, forward strand.
ACAAATTCCTAGTTTGTGTACTACATGAACAATGGCAATAAATCTGATTCTGATTCTGATTCTTTTGAGCTGGAAAGAGGATGTCGTCAAGGCTGCCCCCTGTCTCCACTGCTCTTTGCAATCTTCATAGAACCTCTGAGCCAATGGATAAGACAAAATCAAGAAATTCAAGGTATTACACTTGGTCAGAAGGAACATAAAATAGCACTCTTTGCTGATGACATTTTAATATACCTAGGGCAGCCAGACACTTCTTTACCAGAACTAATCTCAGTTTTTTCAGACTATGGAGATTTATCGGGGTACAAATTAAACATGCATAAAACCCAAGTTTTAACATTCAACTATGACCCAAATCATTATTCACTAAGTGAACTCAAAACTAACTGGGAGTTGGAATCTATGAAATATCTGGGGGTCAATATCCCGAAACAACTCAACAAAATTATAACACTAAACTATGATCCACTGGTGACAAAAATAAAATCTGACCTAGCAAGATGGAATATGATACCATTCTTAGGTACTGCACAAAGAATTGAAGCAGTCAAAATGAATATACTTCCACGTCTTCTATACCTTTTCCAAACAATACCGGTAGAACCTCCCAAAAAAACATGGCAGGAGCTGGACAGAAGGATCTCAAGATTCATATGGCAGGGCAAGAGACCTAGAATCAGATATAGAACCTTACAGCTAAACAAAGACAAAGGTGGGCTCACGCTGCCAAATATCAGGGACTATTTTAAAGCCGCACAAATTAAAACTTTAATAGAGATATGTAACCCAGTCTACACTGCACAATGGAAGGAGATCGAATGCCAAATAACAAGTGACATCCCCCTACAGGCGATAATAGGGAACAATGCCTTACCTAAACTCTTGAATAACACTAACCCGTGGATAGAGACCCCGCTAAAAATTTGGTTTAAGATAGTCAGAGAGAATCAAGCTAAAGAGCCCTATCGACTTCTGCAATGGATTGCCTATGATCAAGACTTTACCCCCAATAAAACAGACACTAGATTTAAAGAGTGGAAAGAGAAAGGGCTGATAAAATATTACGACTTTTTTCAGGGGCAAACTTTAAGAAGTTTTGAAGATTTGAAAAAACAAGGTCTAATAAATCAAGATCTTTACAGGTTCTTTCAGCTTAGACACCACATAAACAATATACTTAAAAGGAGGATTTGGAAAGGGCCCAGTCAGGTGTTCTGAAGGTCTTCTTAATGGCATATAAAGGGATCCCAGGGATCAGATACATTTCTAAAATATACCAAGGTCTTCAAGACTTAAAAGGAGACAACACATCATATATAAAAGAGAGATGGGAAAAAGAGGGGAATTTCACTTTACAATTGGAAATATGGGAAAAGCTAAATAAACAGCAATGGAAAAGTACCTCATCCCTGCAGTGGAGAGAATTTGGATGGAAAAATTTGGTAAGATTTTTCAGAACACCTGCACAAAACAAATTTACCCATAAGGGGTTGAACTGTTGGCGCTTGTGTGGTGAAAAGACTGCAAATCATTTTCATGTGTTTTGGTCATGCCCAGTTATCTGCCAATATTGGACCAATGTACAGACAATATTGGGGAAAATATTCAAAATAACAGTTCCCTTTTCTTTTGTAACTTTGTATTTGGGTTTACTATCGGACTCACTGGAAAGACAAGGAGATAAATACTTATTCAATGTTTTAATATTGGCAAGTAAAAAAGCCCTAACTAAAAAATGGATGCTGAAGGACTGTCCTACACCTGAAGATTGGATTAACGTGATTCAAGACATTTACTCGATGGAAAAGTTGACATTCGCACTGAGACAGGACATGGACGGGTTCATGAACTTTTGGCAACCTTGGATCACATATGTGTCTTCCATTAGATCTAATCTTTGACAAATACCATTTCAATAATGGTCCCGCTCTTTGTTCCAATGCTACTCAGATGCTCTTTTACTTTTAATTACTTAATTTTCTGTTTGTTTTTTACTGTTCTGTTTGTTTGTTTGTTTGTTTTTAATTTTATTCTCTTTATTTTCTCTTTTTCTTTCACTTTAAAAAAAAGGGGGGTGTTGTAATAATTATCCTACCAATGTTGTCAAATAGCAAAAAATAAGGGAACATGTGATGAAAATGTAAACAATGCAATGCTGTAATGACCTGTATACCCTTTACAAAAACTTAAATAAAAAAAATTTAAAAAAAAAAGAAATCCTAACAAACAGCAATATCTCAAAATCAATAAAAATCAATAGAGGATGTTGACAAGGCTGTCCACTTACTTCAGAGATGGATGTCACTACCAATGTCGATGATCGGGAGAATTAATATACTTAAAAGTAATATCTTACCAAAAATACTTTATTTATTTCAAAACATTCCTTTACCACCACCTTCAGACCTGTTCTCAAGAATTAAAAAAAAGTTAGTGGAATTTATATGGAACAATAGGAAGGCTGATTACGTTTGTCCTTACTATATTTACCATTTGATCGTGGAGATCTGAAATGTCCAAACTTTATGTTGTATTACTGGTCAGCACAACTGAGGTCTATGACATATTAGTTTTCATCAAATGATCTTCCTCACTGGACTGAAATGGAATCATACAATTTACCTTTACCTCTTCCCTTATTCATATACTCAGATTCGGCTAAAAAATTACAGAAGCAAGTTAAAAATCCAATTGTAAAGCACAAGATCAAAATATGGTGTGAAACCAAAAAATATTTAAAAGAACCACACTTATTGTCACAATTTAGCCCAATATGGGGTAATCAATATTTTACACCAGGGAGAGCAGATACTGTATTTAAAATATGGAATTTAAAAGGGATTCAAAAGATTCAAGACTTACATTTGTCACACTCAGATAACATAATGTCTTTTGAAGAACTGAGGATTAAATTCAATCTGAATAGAACACACTTTTTTAAATATCTTCAGCTTAGAAATTTTATTCAATCAAATCAAAATAATGCTCTCATCCGACCTACTTATTCATCTTTGGAAAAATTTTGATGAAAGATAGTAAGAGAAAGGGTTATTATTTCAGAGTTTTATAACTCACTGACACTATTCTCAAGTGAAAACTCACAGAAAAGACTGAATTACTGGAAAGAAGACCTGCAAATTGAAATTTCAGAGGAACAATGGGAAATGGCTTGTGCAGGAGCTCAAACCAAATCAATAAATGTACGTCTTAAACTGATACATTTTAAATGGTTAATGCGGATGTATGTTACACCAGTGGAATTAAACAGATATAACAAAAACATACCAGATACATGCACAAAATGTATGGAAAGTAAAGGAACCCTATTTCACTTGTTTATGGGAATGTAGAAAAATCAGAATGTTTTGGGAAGAGGTGAGGGTAACAATTGAAAAAATAATTTCAAAACAATTCACATTGAACCCTAAACTGTTTTTGTTGGGTCTGTAGCCATAAAAACATAACTTTAATAAGAGTGAAAGAGTATTCATAGACCTCAGTTTGCTTAATGCCAAAAAATGTATTGCACTACTGTGGAAAAAGACTCATAGCCCAGATGTGACTCAGTGGTTAAGACAGATGTTAACAAACCTTCCACTAGAAAGAATAACATACATACTGAAATCAAAGGAAAATGTGTTTGAGAATATATGGAGACCTTTCATTGATTATGTAAAGAATTTAAACATAACGCCTGAAGAAGAAGGTGAATGATATGTGCGGACCTTGCAAATTCCAAGCTGGTGAATGTATATTATGTATTCTTATGTAATAGATTATCTAGACTAAACAGAGGAGTATTGTTGCTGACTTGTGTTTGTTAATGGCTGTTGTTGTTTTTATTACACATTTTTTGTTGTTGTTATTGTTCTTTTTAATTTTTAAATTATCTTTGTGTTAGTGTCTGATTGTTTGTGCCATGTTTGTAAAAAAAGGTTCAATAAAAAATATTGTGGAAAAAAAAAAGTTTACTCACGAGTAGGAATAGTCCCGAAAGTTCAATACTCTCAGCGAGCATAATCCAGTTGTCCTACCCGACGTGATGGTCACACCATGGAGAATAGGAATGACTCGTACAATGACCCAGCGGTGTTTGTCTAGCAAAGAGCCGCTTAAATACAAACGCCACTGGCCACACAAATTGGGCACACCTGAGCGAGGCGCGGGAAAGATAATTACTGGGGCTGGGAACAGCTGGTGGAATAAAGGAGAGCGAGGGGGCGTGGTTGGACCGACAGACTGTCAGCAGCGTGGGAAAAAGATTACAGAAGCTGACTAACAGCTGCCGGTCAGGCAGTGGCTATGGTAATAGGATAGGTACAGAAATACACAAAATGCACATAAACAGTGAAACCAAATCCACAGAGAGATCGAGCCCAAGCCGGGGAAAGCCAAGCCAGCTCGGCTCGTGACACCTTATAGAACTTCTACATGGCTCTGCAGCTCACCTCCCTTAACGACATTGCTGGTATTAGACTACCTTTCTTCTGATTGGCTGTCCATAGCAAAGAGAAGGTTTAAAGCAAAAGACAACATATACAGTACTGTATTCATGATACAGAGTTTAAAAATGTTGCAGGGAGTCTGTAGCCTGATATGTTTGAAACTCTGACTATAGCTTTAATATGACCATCTAATATTACTTGTATTACCTAGAATCTCTAAAAGTACAATGTAGGCAGACCTTTTAGTTATCAGGCTCCTCTCTTACGGAACAAGCTGCCAGTTTGGATTCAGGAGACAGACTTGATCTGTTTTTAATAACAAGCTTAAAACTTTCTTTTTTGATAAATCTTATAGTTATCAATCAATCAGTCAACAGTGATGCTGAGCCTTCTCTTAGTTATGCTGCTAAAGGATTGGACAGCTGGGGACCTCCCATGCTGCACTGTGCTTTCACTTCTTTTCAACTTCCAATATGTTTTGTAACATTTTTGCTGCTCACTAACATTTGTCTGCTCTCTCCCACAGATTGTGAGTACCCAGCGTGCTGTTTTTTTCTCTACATGTCAGTTCTTTTCTTCTCTTCTCTATCCCCTCACCACCCAACCAGCTGCAACAGATGACTGCCCCTCCCTGAGCCCAGTTCTGCTAGAGTTTTCTTTCTGCTAAAACAGAGGTTTGTCCCCCTCACCATCGCCAAGTCCTTTGCTCATATGAGATCACCTGATTGTTGGGGTCTGTTTCAGTGATTGTAGGGTCTCCGCCTTACAGTTCAAAGTGCTATGAGATGACTGTTGTTGTGAATTGGCACTACATAAATCAGTTGAATATTGCAACAATACACATACCATTACATTCTTGAGCCCTGACCAGAGGCTGCACAAGACTTTTTTGCTATCCGTCATTATGACAGACAGGCTTGTAAAAACTCTGTCATAATCTATTATTATCTGTCATTTTAATTGACTTTAATTAAATCACCCTCAGTGTAATCCGTCAAATGAGAGAAAGCTTTCAGAATTTTCAGTCACTGCTGAAAAAAATCTGTCAATGAACGACAATTTTCAGGTAAGGCAACCTCTAGCCCTGACCATCTTCAGTTTATCCTTGACTACAAAATACTAGAAAACTTAAGAACTGCTTGACCATAGCTGTGCATGGGGGGAATGGGGGGGGTAACTTCCTGCGTGTAACCAAGCCGTTCCCAACACATAAACACGGCGTGACCACTAGTATAGCACCAGTGGAAATACCGTGACACACAAGCAGACACACGCATATTATACATGCGCAGAAAACAACCATTAGGGCTGGCCGAGAGTGAGGAAGAGGGAGAGCGGAAAAAGTGGTGAGGTGTAATAACTAGGTGGACACCTGGAGCCGTGCAAGATACACCTGGTTTTATTGGCCTTGGCACGCTCCGGGGGGGCTCGTTACTTGCGCTCTGTGTGTATGTGTTTCTGTCCACCAGTGAATATAACTATTTTACCGTCCCTCTCTAAGGAGCCATAGCAGGCGAAGGGATTCAGTGGGGAGACCACCACCCCCTCCAACAGCTACTGATATTGCTATGGGAACAGGAAAACAAACACCAAGTGTGGAAGTAACGCCGACCCCACTGCAGCCAGATTGGGTTTGCTCTTGAGAACTTTCTGCACTCTGTTCGCGTGCTGCTCAAGTGTCGCACTGAGCAGCTGTTGGTCATGGCGGAGGTGCCAGACGTGGAAGAAGGTTTGACGTTTCACGTGTTCATGGAGGAGCCTCTGCTGGATGTGCAGACTCCCCCTCCCACCACCACCATCCCGATCTCCGCTGGCCCACCGTGGAATTTTTTTTGACCCAAAACAGCTAGCTCACTGTAAACATACCTGCTAATTGCATCACACTGGCCATCTGCACCAATTTACTCATTTAGCCTGTGGCCACTCTGTTTCTGTCATAATAATATCCTAAAACTCTACCAGTTATAACGGTAGCTCCTGTGGAATGCCCCTTCAAAAAAAAAGAGAAAAAGAAATCACAGTGATTCATAAGAAAACATAAATTAAATGTGGAAACTCAGCTCACGGTGGCTTCTTTAACCACTGGCCCTCTTTCATGTTCTCTCAACCTCTTAAAACCATCTACAATTTATAACCAGTGTTTGTATTTTTTGTTTTAATTTAACATCTTTCATGTATTTTTGCCTCTTTCCCTTTATTGAAATAAAGAAAAGAAAACAGCTGAAAGAGTCAGAGGGGGGTTACATCGTGCAGGGGCGTCATATATCAGCTTTCCAAATCTCCAGGTCCCCACCGAGCCTTGCGGTCCCTCCCTCCTGCCTCAGTTCTCTTTGAAGATTATTAATATCTAAATTCAGTATGAGGTTAATTCTGTCCAAGTCAAACTTCACCTTTTCTTTCTCTTTTCTTGCGGGTCAAGAGGCACATAATTCTCTCATTTTACATTCAAACGCTTATGTATATATTCCTCTTAGAAGACTGTAAAAAATGCAGTGAAATATGACAGGTCTGCAGATAAACAGAAAACAAACACAAGTAGTTCAGTTAACTGTAAAAATTCTGAAGATATGAGTCAGCATTTCATCAGTGAGAGAATGGATGCAGGTGGTCCCATCTGCAGCAGGGTTATTTACAGCTACGGAGCGATCCCTTCTATGAACTCTGCCTGCTGTCAAAGAAAGCTGCAGGTGCTTAGTCTGGGTAACGCTCAGAATAACACTGTGAGCATTTTCCCTTTAGAAAACTATGGCACAACATTTGAAGACAGATGGAGAACCAGACAGACGGGAAGCAAAGGTCCACTTGCATCTGTGCGACATCGCTTGACTCCCCCGTCCTGTTAGCTCCCAAACTGGACAGCAATGAGGGCGGACAAAAGGAGGTCGGCCTCCCTTTCCATTTATCACTGGCCTTGACCACTCAGGCTTTGAAATTTTAGGAATTCTTTCACTGGCAGGACTAAACCCCAGTCCAGCGCTGGGCTATTTTTTTTTAAGCCAACAGGTTGTGTTGTTTGCACCAAAAGGGGTCAGACCAGCCATGCAGGGGTCACATGAATTACTGGGTTTTTGTTATTATTATCTCAGGAAGGAAATGCTTGTAGGCCGCTCTGAGAGGTGGTGGGTATAGGTGAGGCAGTGCAGGAGGATCAGAAAATAGCTCTTTGCCAGACAACTGATGTTTTGAATCTGTGAGAGAAACACATTTGGAGCATGAAAGCGTCTGCACCGGATGAGATGGGATTTTTGCACTTTTCTTGTTTTAAAACAGAAAAAGTCAGAAATTGTGGAAGCACATTTCAAAGTTGCGTGTGAGCTGAGGCGGTTTGATCAAAGACTGGAAACGGATTTGAAAAACAGAACGTGTCACTTAAAGAGCATTGGCATTTTCAGAGGACAGCAAACCGCCTGAACTCCCCCCGTGCACAGTAGCGCTATTGAAAACTCCTGAAGACTGTTTGGCCACAGACATCTTATCGTCAAACTTATTTCCATATGGGATAAATTAGGCAAGAAATATACAGCATGACTGCTGCACTGTAGTGGCCAAACAAAACAGGAGAAGATGACCTTTTGTGACACTGCCAAGATACTCTGACAGGATTCGAAGAGAAGCAGTCGGTGCACACAGATCAGCGGGTGGGTGGTGGTGGAGACATGGCACCCTGTCATCAAAACAATCCTGACTTAAATGTTTTCATATTTGGAGTAAATTCTGCAGATCCTACAAAACAGGTGAGATCAGTAGGCAGATGTGGCTGTTTGCCGTGGGTGTTAACGAGGAAAGGTGGCATTACTGGAAGAACCGTCATTCTCAGGTAAATAACCAAAAACCACAACCCCCTCAAACTTCCACCCCCTCTTCTGACCTGTTGATATTCCTGGCAGACGTCAGTCTGGGCTAAAGTGTCTGCGATTTCTTGGAGATGAGGCTGAAGCAGAGGTTTGGAGCATCCTGCCAACACAGAGGCCAGAATCATGAGGGGGGCCCAGGGGTAGGAGGGAAAGTACGGGGCCGCCACATGTTCCAGCAGAAACTTGAGGAAGACGGGTGGAGGGACAAAGGTACCCAGCAACTTAGCAGCTTCCAGACACTGGAGGAGAGAACAGAGAGAAAGAGTGAAGAGATGTAGGCAGAGAAAATTTGACATACATCAAAGATATTGGCACAATCATGTCCTGTCTAAACTGTGGACAGTAGACTGACTTCAGGAAACAAGAGTAAACTCAGAAAATTTAAATATGAAAAAAAGTTTGGATTTCCTGTACATCCTGAAGGAGACAATTGCTTAACCAATTTGAAAACTCAGGTTTTAGTGACATCATATAAACTAAGCTAATACATAAGCTAAACCTTTGCTCACACTACATGATTTTAAAGCCTGATTTCAATTGGCAGCAGTGGCGCAGGCGTAGTGTGACCAACTACTGATCGGAGGGTCATGGGTTCGATTCCCGCTCTGTCTGCTGTCCGCTTGTCGAAGTGTCTTTGAGCAAGACAGTGAACCCCCATTTGCGCCGGTGGCCTGGTTAGCGCCTGTGTGTATGGCGGCTCTGCCGCCATCAGTGTGTGAATGTGTGTTTAAATGGGTGGATTGCAGGATCTGTAAAGCGCTTTGGTCATCCTAGATGAGACGAAAAGTGCTATATAAGTGAACGCCATTTACCATTTACAAAGCTTTAAATAATCAGGCCCCTTTCTATTTAAAAGATCTGATACTACCCTATCACCCTAACAGAGCACTACACTCCCAAAATGCAGGATTACCTGTAATACCTAGAATCTCCAAAAGTAACAATGGGAGGCAGAGCCTTCAGTTATCAAGCTCCTCTCCTTTGGAACCAGCTGCCAATCTGGAGTCGGGAGTCAGACTTGATCTCTGTTTTTAAGAATAGGGTTAAAACCTTCCTTTTGATATAGCCTATAGTTAGGGTGGGATCAGGTGCCTCTGAACCCTCCCTTAGTTATGCCGCTAATAGGTTTGGACAGGCGGGGGACCCCCAACAATGCACTGGGCTTCACTCCTTTCTTCACTCTCAATGAAATATTTTTGCTGGTCATTAACATCCGTTTGTTCTCTCCCATAGATTGAGTCCCCCGTTGTGCTGTTTGCTCTCTACATGTCTGTTCTTTTCTTCTTCTTCTCTATCCCCTCACCCCCCAGCCAGTCGCAGCAGATGACTGCCCCTCCCTGAACCTGGTTCTGCTGGAGGTTTCTTCCTGTTAAAAGGGAGTTTTTCCTCTCCACCGTCGCCAAGTGCTTGCTCACAGGGGATCAACTGATTGATGGGGTCTTTCTGCAATTGTGGGGGTTTCCCCTACAGTTGAAAGTGCTATGAGATGACTGTTGTTGTGAAATGGCGTTATATAAATAAAGTTGAATTGAAGTGAACTGATTTGAGCTTTTGTTGTTTTAAGGTACTTTATAAATAAAGTTGATTGATTTCTGGCCCTCGATAGTTACACAGTGGGAGGAAAAAAATCCTAAATTGAAAACAAAATATTGGCAGTTGCCAACGGTACCCCTCAGCCTTTGTTTGTTGTTGAGATGTAGTTTATATCATATAAACTACTATATAATCCATGTAAATTATATGGTCTTTTGACCTTGACCTTGCAATCCCCAAACCATAGGCTGAGGTCAGGATGACAGGGTGAACCTGTGTACAAAGTTTGGTGACCCTAGCCTTACTCATTCTATAATAATAGGGCATAGGGAAAGCTAATTGTGACTTTTGACCTTTTGACCCCAAACTCATAGCCAGAGGGGCAGGGTCTAAGCTCTCCAAAATTTGTCTCACACATGATGATGTCGATTTGAAAAGGCGACAGCATTCCTTTGTGTAGTTATCATATTACAAGATTTAGGGAAAACTGACCTCTCACCTCAACCTAAATGTCAGAGGTCACCTAAATTCAAACTCAGAGATTTTTCATAGATACACCTATGGTATCAATTTAAAAAGCCCACGTAATTTCTTTCTCTAGTAATCGCATTCACAAGGTACTGTAGGTGTTGGTGCAACCGCCACCACCACCACCGCCCATCCGCCCACTGGGGTGACAACAATACCCTTCAGCCTTTAGAGGCTGAGGAGTCAGATCAGAAATCAGAATCACTTTATTGCCAAGCATATTTACAAAATAAACATACGAGGAATTTGACTTGACATTGGGCGCGCTCTATAAGCGTATTCCAATGACGCGGCAGCCATGAAGGCGCCTGTCATACAGTGAAGGGTAAAGAGGGGAATGGGGGGGGGGAATGACACAATGGGCAGAGAGAAAAAACATAGTTAATCAAAATAAAGCTCATTATGAGCAAAATTGTGATTACATAGAAAAAAAAACCTCAAGCACAATTAGCAGACAACAAATCACACAATAACAAAGGAGGAGCGAGAGAGACCAGTGTGTGTAGTCAGCATATAATCAGTATGAATGCAGTGTGGATGTATCAGTTGCTGGTGAACAACAAAGGAGCGCCTCCTGGCAACGGATAGATGTTATGTTCATGTATTCTAAACACAGATAAGCATGTCCAAGAGTCTATCTCTCTTCGTGCATGCCAGATGGCAAAGTTCTGTATTAGACACATGATAACGCTGTCCTTGAAGAGCTCAGTCTGCTGAACAACAGCAATTGTTTGTTGATTGTTTGGGTTAAAGAGAAGCCAAAACTCTCTTCTGCTTGTCTTCATCCAGGAGGAGAGTAACCTTCAGGGCGCCGAATCAAGGTCTAAAGGCACAGTTCACTCAGAGCATAGAATTTTCATCTCTCTTGCGATTCTGTGCTTCATAATTTCCATATACAGGCTTTAAAATCAAACTGGTCGAATTGTTGTTGAAGGAGCTATGCCGGGTCAGCATTTTGATCAGCTCTCCCAACTTCTTTAATTTCTGATACATCAGGAAACTCCAGAGCCAAAGTAGAAATCCTGTGATCATAAGCCAAACAGATAGATGTCTTCCGCATCTCAGTCGAATCACACAGACACATGAGTTCCCAATTGTCCATGAGTCCCCCACTTGGGCTCCCCCTGGCCCGATCTTCTTTTGAAGTGGTGTCAATCGCATTTAAAGCCCACCAAATCCATAATTTTCCGTTTGGAATAAGATTCAGCCAGAAGAAGAGCGACACAGACAGAACACAGCAAGCGGGATCAGTAAGGGAATAGGAGGGAGTAGGAGAGGGGGAGAAAAGCGTCTGCTCTCTCTGAAAGCCGGAAGAAGAAGAAGAGGTCTCTTCCTCAGAAAAGAATGGGGCTGTAGTTAACTCAAGCCCAGTTCAGACTATATGACTTTTTTTAGTGTTTCACCATGTCAGTATGGTAAGATAAATTCTTACTGTGTCCTAACTGGGAGAAGTGGCAACACTACTACACAGTTGATGATGACTCATCATTATGCTGCCATCAAGATCAGTCAGGACTCGCAAATAAGCAGGAGGAGAGTTGAGAAAGTGTCAATCAACTGGTGTTAAGAGTCCTGTCATGGCCACTGAAGCACTTTGTCTGTCTCTCTCGCTCTCTCTTTGCACGTGCGTGTGTGTAAGAGAGAGAGAGAGACACTGGGGTGACTCATGCTTGTGGGTTTCTCACAGAGGATAGTATGGATGTCATTCCCCCAAAGAGAAGTTGAGGTAAGATGTCAAGATTAACCTAAATGTAGCTTTAACCTTAGCTAGCTTGGGAACTTCAGCAGGTTCACTGTATGCAAACAAAATGTGCTCGTAGTTAAAATGTGCTCGTACTGGTCACTGCCAGGATAATGCCATTGACAGTCGTTAGGGGTCGGCAAACCAAGTAATAAATACACTAGTTTTACCGAGTCATGGTTGTTAGGTGTCGCAGCACTTGATGATGCTCTTTGTGGATTATGTCACACTACAAAGCTGTCTGTTGTGTCCAGCATTTATAATCGCATCCAACACTGTATGACGATCAGCTGTGATGAAATGGGGTCTCTATCTGGCCGAATTTGTGTGATATGAACAGACCCCTAGTAACCACATTATGTCACTAAAATCTGAGTTTGCAAAAGTTTCATACACCACTTTTAATGTCACACCCGACTCAAAAATTAAACAAGAGGGAAGAATAGTGAAAAGGGTCACGTCTTAATATATTCACAGACTTGTTTCTTGAACATCAGGTTTAAAACATCCAGGTTCCAGACAGCAAACTCTACCCATTACATGTGGTTGTGACACGTATAATGAAATTACTAGTTCTACTTCTCCGGGACTCACATTGCGGACCACGTCCTTCTCACTGTCGGTGCAGGTGCAGTAGAGGGTTTCCAAAAGAGGCTGTAGGTGCTGTGTGCTGTGGTCCTCGGCGTGCAGCAGCAGCGTAGAAAGAAGCTGAGAGGTCCGAACCCGCGTTGGCACAATCCAGTCAGTAACATCGTAGGTGAGTGCTGGCACCAGCCTGCCGAGGTTTCTGATCACCAGCTCTCTGCAGCCCAGGCCTGGACGTTCAACTAAAGGGGAAAAAATAAATGTTCATCCTAGCATCATCTTAAACACTACGGACTACAACAGTGTTTTTCAACCAGGGTGCCCTGGTACATTCAGGGTTCTAATTTCACTTGTTAATTGGTCTAAAACATTGCAAATAATTCGCTGTTGTTGTGCATGAGTTCTGTAGGTACCAATGCACTCATACACAACAATGGCACATTATTTGCATTTTTTAGGACCAATTAAGAAGTGAAATTGGATCATTTCCAGCAGAAACCAGAATGTACCAGGGAATCCTGGTGGAAAAACACTACATTAGAATTTGGTTTTACTTTTCACAATGTCTCAAGTGACACCTGTGGTCAAAAGCAAAAGGCAAACAGCGAAACTGAAAAAAGACTTCACAGTTGTTTGGTCAGCCAGTAAACAATGATGTACAGTAAGTAGTAATGCATCCATGTAAAAGTCTTCTCTGCAAGACTTTGAACAACTTTACTAAAACAGACAAAGAAAGAGACTTCACTAAATTCAATGTCAGTCTTAACTCAATTTTGACCAAATGTGTAGTTACTGCATTTTATCTTTGTGGGGCATTCTCTTCTTCTGCACAGCACAGCGGTAACTGGCAAAGCAGATGAGGCTGTGACATGTAGAGTACAAATGAAGAGAATGGACTGTGGTTTACTTATTGGCCGTACGGGTAAATAAAAAGCAAAAAAAAAAATGCAAGCTACAAAAAGAACCTTTAAGCTAGCATCTCACAGAGTGGGAATGTTGACGAACGTAGCCATTTTTTTGATTCGCCAACTTTTCTGACGAACGTCTGTGAAAACCAAGCTAGTATCTCACAGAGCGACAAATGCTGAGCAACGTTCAAGAACAGGGGCGCTTTTGGGGTTTTGTCACGGTTCGTAAAAGGTTGCAAAACAGCTCGGACACAGTTTTTAATTTTACAAATAGTTTTGTTGTAAAGGGTATTAAACAGTTGCTAGTGTTCACTACTTGGCGAACCAAAAAGAACTTTAGTGACACCATTTAATTGACAACCATTTGCAAAAGTTTGCAGAAAAATACATTCACCCCTCAAAAATGTAAACCTTTTCAAAATGTTTTGGTGACAAGAAAAACTGTTTGCAAACCTTTTACAAACTCTGACAAAACCCCAAATTCGCTATGTTCACCAGCATTCACCGCTCCGTGAGATACAGGGGTGAAGTCCTTTTTGGTTCGCCAAGTAGTGAACACAAGTAGCGCGGTGGCGGAGTGGTTAGCACTACGGCAGCACAGCAATTCACCCTTGGCCGGGGGATCCTGGGTTCGATCCCAGCCCCTGACCAACAGTGATCTGAGTGGAGTTTGCATGTTCTCCCCGTGTCTGCGTGGGTTTACTCTGGGATTTCTCCCGTTTCCTCCCACATGCCTAAAACATGCAAGTTAGGTTAATTGGCATCAAAATGGGGATTCTAAATTGTCCTTAGGTATGAATGTGAGAGTGAATGGTTGTCTGTATCTCTGTGTTGACCCTGCGATGGACTGGTGATCTGTCCAGGGTGTACCCTGCCTCTCGCCCAAAGATGCTGGGATAGGCACCAGCCCCCCTGCAACCCGAAACAGATTAAGCGGTAGAAGATGGATGGATGGAAGTAGTGAACACTAGAAACTGTTGAAGAACCTTTATGAAATCTGAATGCTGGGGAGGGTTTGCTCAGGGTAGTATCACATGGAGTGGTTTCGTGGGGGGCTGCACAGAGGTTAGCCGGTGGTTTTTGCAGTTGCGGGCAGTTTTTCTTGTCACAAAGACAACATTCACATGAATGTTGCTAACTGTCACTAAATGTTGCTAATGAAAGAGGCGAATCCTGATTCCCGCTAACATTCGTCAAAAACGTTGGCAAATCCAAAAATTGCAACATTCCCCAGCATTCGGTGCTCCATGAGACACTAGCTTTAGCAAGCTGCTTTGCTATAATTGAGAACTTTATGGTTACAGTAACCGAGTCACTCGGTCGGACTCATTCCCAGTAAGAGCTGGACTCCGCCAGGGCTGCCCTTTGTCACCGATCCTGTTCATAATTTTTATGGACAGGATTTCTAGGCGCAGCCAGGGAATGGAGGGTGTCATGCTTGGTGACCACAGGATCTCATCTCTGTTGTTTGCAGATGATGTTGTCCTGTTGGCTTCATCCAGCAATGACCTACAGCTCTTGCTGGGACAGTTTGCCGCTGAGTGTGAAGCGGCTGGGATGAGAATCAGCACCTCCAAGTCTGAGTCCATGGTCCTCAGCCGGAAAAAGGTGGATTGTCCTCTCTGGGTTAGGGACAGGCTCCTGCCCCAAGTGGAGGAGTTCAAGTATCTTGAGGTCTTATTCACGAGTGAGGGGAGAATGGAGCGAGATTGGACAGACGGATTGGAGCAGCATATGCAGTGATGCAGACATTGCACCGGTCTGCTGTGGTTAAGAGGGAGCTGAGTTCTAAGGCAAAGCTGTTGATTTACCAGTCAATCTACATTCCTACTCTCACCTATGGTCACGAGCTTTGGGTAATGACCGAAAGAATGAGATCGCGGATACAAGCGGCTGAAATGAGCTTTCTCTGTAGGATTGCTGGACTCACCCTCAGAGATAGGGTGAGGAGCTCAGTCATCTGGGAGAGGTTCAGAGTAGAACCACTGCTCCTCCACATTGAAAGGAGTCAGTTGAGGTGGTATGGGCATCTGATTAGGATGCCTCCTGGACGCCTTCCACTTGAGGTGTTTCGGGCACGTCCCACTGGGAGGAGACCCCGGGGCAGACCCAGGACTCGGTGGAGAGACTATGTCTCCCAGCTGGTCTGGGAACGCCTTGGTATCCTCTCTGAATAGCTGGAGCAGGTGGCAGGGGAGAGGGAAGTCTGGGCTTCTCTGCTTGAACTGCTGCCTCCGCGACAGCAGAGGCGGTAGAAGAAAAGCGGTAGAAGATGGATGGATGGATGGATGGTTACAGTATAGTGACTCAGTGTATTCCATTTACCCTTTACAACAGCTGTTGCTATTCATTCATTTATTTATGGGCAAATGGCTACCACCCTTTCACACATTTTTACATGTCTGCTGCCAAAACTCAATGTTCACCAAGTTTTTTTACATACATCTTTATCACTGAGAATCCCCTGATTAGGAACTTGTCAGAGCAAGAGGACCACATTCTTATGTAGCCTTTTACACTTCACACTGCGGTGCCCCCCCACCAAAAAAAACCCTTACTGTCCCCCTCCTATTGGCACATCAATGAGGGAGGAAGGGAGAACCAAAGGAAGCTAGAAATAAATCAAAGAAACACACCAGGACAAGAGCAAACAAGAACCTTTTCTGGTCGTGTCTCCCTGTCTGACAGTGACCCTCTCACACTGGGAGGTCAGGCAGATTTATGATGACAAAAGATACAAAGACAGAGAGGGAGGGCAAAAGAGGGAGCGAGTACCTCCTCTCTCGAGGCAGAGCCAGTACTCAGTTGTACTGCCACATGTGGAACAGTGGGACCGGTATTTAAGCTTTAATCAAAAACTCAGAGCTTAGAAAATGTGCACATATAAGATGCACACATTGTGGCCCCAGAAGCAAACTACGGTGACCATGTTCCCGTTCACCCTGACCCCGACGCACCCACCCATCATTCTGTCAGTGCCTGCCCTGACAACAAAGCTGTCATGGATGGCATCATTTTTCACAGTACGTTACAACCACAGACAGCTGTAATAATGATTAAAAAAAAGGTAAGATTTAATGTACCGGGGTGTAGTTATTGCATTAATGTCACAACATGCAGCTGTAGAAACATGCCCATGCCTTTGTAGAAGTTTATATAAGAAGGAAAAGTTAATGGCACAGACGTTGGAGAGTTTTTATTAGAAGAATGTTATACCCAGCGGATATTTATGCATCAGAAAAAATGAAAACTACCACTGCAGTTTTAAGTTCTTTTGGCACAAATGTACCTCCAGGCTCAGGTTCTTCTCTTTTATTTAATTTAGTAGAAAGCTGGGGAGAAACATTTTTTCCCTGACTGACCTCCTGCTGGATAGTGAGGTGGCGGAGAGACAAGAAAGTCCATCTTGCCCTTGATGCTGTCCTCATTCTCCTTCTCCCACTGCGCTCCTACTTGCTTCCATAGATCAGCAGCAAGCAGTCTGATCAAGAAATATTTTCATTATTTTCAGCCTTATACACCATGTTTAACATATAGTTTGCAGATATTTTGGTGAATTTTCCATGTCACCATCAAGGTACGACATCAAGGGATCTGCAACCTGCTGCTCCAGAGCCATATGCAGCTCATAACAGGACATTGTGTCTTTGGCTTTGACAGAAAAGTCCCAAATTTGCCAGGAAAAAAAAGAACGCAAATTTATCACAAAAGCTACAAATTTGGGAAAATACAAATTTATAATAAAGTTACTACCTTTTTTCTCAAAAAGGTAGTAACTTTATAAGAAAAAAGTCACACATTTACAGTAACAGTCACAAATTTATGTGCAATAAACTACCATCTATGCAATAATACAGTTATCTGCAAAACATGACCACCCCTAACAAAATAGCATATTTGATAATTAACCAAGTGCACCAATTAAAAAATTAAGTGATTAGGCTACTCAAATTTTACTCATGCCACAATTTTTTTTAAAATTTTGTATACTTTATTGATCCCCAGAGGGGAAATTGAGGGCATCCACCTGGAAGGATGAAGCAGCCACGGTACGGCACTATCCCTTTACCATTCACACACACATTCACACCTAGGGCCACTTTAGAGTCTCCAGTTAACCTAACCTGCATGTTTTTGGCCTGTGGGAGGAAACCGGAGAAATCCCGGAGTAAGCCCACGCAGATATGGGGAGAACATGCAAACTCCACACAGATCACTGTTGGTCAGGGGCTGGGATTGAACCAGGGATCCCATGGCCAAGGGTGAGCTGCTGTGCTGCTGCATCACTAACCACTGCTCCACCGCACCGCCCATTGTGTATCTCTTCATTACCTCCACCAAGGAGGTCGTGTGATCGGGGTGGTTTGTCTGTCAGCATGATTACACAAAAAGTGCTCAATGGATTTTGATTACATTTTCACCAGAGGTAGTCCTTGGGCTTTGGATGAACCCTTTAGATTTTGGAGGTGATCTGAGAGTGCATACCTCCAACAAGGAGGTTTTTTTTTTTTTGTTTGTTTATGAAACTAAAACTAGAAAAGCACTCGGAGAGTGCAGACCTCCGCCAAGCGCCACAGTTCCCCCCCATACAGTGTTTGTGTGTACGTTTTCAGATTCCTTGACCATGAAAACATATGACTAGCAATTGGATTCACAATGATAGGATTAGTGGTTCAGTAGTAAAAGCATTACCTCCTTGGCGGAGGTAATAAACTGAAGCGAGGTAATAAACTGAAGCGTTGGTGTTGTGTCCATCTCCTCCACTGAAAGCAGCACTCAGGGCTTCACTGACGGATGCAAATTGGGTAGACAGGTTGCTGTGGGTTTTATTGGGGTTGCGCTCTGCGGCAAAAGAGGATTTGGAATCTTCCCCGGCAGAGAGCTCGTTTTTTGCGCAGCCCCTATGGCTGCCCGGGGAATTTCTGCCAAATAATCCGGCGTCGGACAGCTACCCGTTTCAGCTTTTGCAGCGTAGCGCAAACTCAGGCACGCTGCCGGGCACGTGAAACACCGTGTCCGCATGTTTTTGTGCCTAAAACTTTGAAGAACATGGAGTTTGTGTTCGTCAGAGACGACGACCAGCACCCTCCATTGCGCCTGCGCACATGTTGGAAATGGCCGTATCTCACAATGTTAAAGAATCCTTTAAAAAATTCCTGTATCCAGATGGTGATCCGGATCATCCCCAAAATTTAATCAGTTCTTCCTTGTACCATTTCCAACAAGGCCTGAAAGTTTCATCGAAATCCGTCCAAAACATTTTGAGTTATCTTGCTAACCAACAGACAAACAAACAAACAAACAGACAAACAGACAGACAAACAGACAAACGCTGGCAATGTGGCGGATTTGGGAAAACCCCCACAACAGACTAAGGACAGACAGCTCGCTACTCCTGGTTTTTTCCGCTGCACTACTGAGATGTAATGTGCCATTCATGCATTGTGTTCATGCGTCCTGTCCTTACTGTGACCTAGAGGCTGAGATCAATACCCATACCAACTGCTGTGAATGCTCTTTCATGTATTGTTGTAACTGGGTATATATGCTGCACGATTCTGTAACTCATCCTCTCACTCTGCAACTGCTGCTGAAACACACACTCTGTGTCCCTTTGCTGGAAAGCCTCCGAGCCACCCATTGGGCGAGCTTCGTGACGGTGGTATGATTTAATAAACCTGCTTAAAACCTGCACCAACGCCACTTTAATTCATGCCGCCGCAGCAAAAACATTACCTCCTCCTGGCCCTTCGGCCTGGCGGAGGTAATTAACTAGGTATTAATGTTTCTTGCTTATATTATAATCTCCCCATCCTACAGAGACTGTAGGACTTTTTAATTAAGTATATGCCATTTGTCAAGGGGTGGCTAAATGTTTGTATCAAACTGTAGCTGCAAATTTATGAGGAAAAAGTAGCAAATTATGAGATTAGCATCACATTTTTGTGACTTAAATCCCAAGTTTATGAAAATATCACAAATTTACAGTCACAATTTTTTAAGTATAACCATAACAGTTTACACTTATAACATGGCTGTTTTTCATTCATTTTCAGGCTCAAATATGTTTAGCTGCTCAGTTTTTTTGAATAAAAATGGCTGAAAATGGCTTTTTTCATTACAGAAGCTACTGACTCCTGTATTCTGTGAGACAGAAACATTGATAAAGTTGTTTCTGAGGAACTGCTCCACATCATACCTACAAGCATGGCTGTGAAATGTCAGTAATATCTACATAACAAACAATACAAAAATTAAATAGACCAGATGGACCTTATTTCTGGAATCTCATCACTGACACTGCTGAGCAGGAGTGGGATGAGTTTGTGGAAATGCGAGTATCGATCTGGCAAGTGCAACAACCAGTTACCCACAACTGTAGTCACGGCTTTCCTCACCTGAGCCCCCCCCAAAAAAAGAAAGAGGAAAAACTGTTTAACATACAGTATGCATATTTCACATTATAGAAAAAAAAAATATTTCAACATACAGTTTTGTTTTTACACAAAGAGAAAAATTAGAATTATGACAACATAGTTGCTTCAAAATAGGAAATAAGACCAAGTGTTCAAAGATATCACATGCAACAAGCTTCGTTTCAGTTTCAGCAGACTGAGGTTACAAGTTTTCAGGTATATATTCTGCATTTTTGGTATTAAAAACTTATCAAGGCAAACATTTACAGCTGAAATCATCATTCAGTCAAACAGGTATCACTGTGGTTGAGAGCAGAGATTAAAAAAAAATCCTTGTCTCACAAAGCAGGTTTGGTAAGAGATAAGATCACTTTGATTTGATAATAACATTATGAAATAAATGTAAAAAACTGAACCTGTGGTGAGTCATCAAACAGCCTTTGTGCCAGATGAGACAGCACATCGTCCATGTTTGTCCCACTGCTGTATTGAATAAGCGTCCCGGTGGCTTCGATGACGGACACCCGTACGCGAGAGTGCTGGTGAGAAATCGTCTGCATGAGGGGCTTGACAAGACTCTCAGCTTGCATGTGAAAGTGCTCTGGAGAGAAAGAACAAAATGAATTTCAGGCCATTCAGTGCTTTAGTATTTATGCACCTATAAATGTATTTCAGTGGTTTTACAGGTTGAATTACAGCTGTGGACTGAAGACAAACTGTCCATCAATGCCATTACATACAAAATCAGATATTTCTGCAGTTTTTGTGTTGGTAAAAATACACTTGTAGGGAAAAGTGTGAGAGAGATTACTGTAATTCTATAATCACACAATTAACACAGGATTGTGTTCTCAGCCCCATCCTCTACACTGTAGAGGATGGGGCTGAGAACACAGCCTCTTCATGGGTGAAGAGGCTGTAGAGTCTACAGCCTCTTCACCCATGACTGTGTCGCCTCCCACAAGGACAATGTCATCTTAAAAGTTTGCGGATGACACAGCAGTGATAGAACGCATCACTGGTGGCAATGAAGCGTCCTACAGGAGGGAGGTGGCCAGCCTGGTATCGTGGTGGGAGGACAGCAACCTCACCCTCAACACGAACAAGACGAAGGAGATGATAGTGGACATGAGGAAGGGGAGGAGACCTCATCAGCCGCTGTTCATCCAGGAGCTTGAGGTGGAGAGGGTAAGCAGCTTTAAAGCTTTAAATACCTGGGCATCCACATCAGCAAGGACCTTACGTGGGGCACTTGACACTACAGAGCTGGTTAAGAGAGCTCAACAGCGACTGTACTTTCTGAGGAGGCTGAGGAAGTTTGGCATGTCCCCCAAGATCCTCAACAACTTCTACAGCTGCATCATCGAGAGCATCTTGACCAACTGCATCACTGTGTGGTACGGCAGCACTACTGCTTTGGACAGCAAACACCTGCAGATAGTGGTCAAGACAGCTGAGAAGATCATCAGGACTCCACTCCCCTCTCTGCAGAGCTTCAATCACCGCAGAGTCCAAAGGAGAGCTGCCGCCATCCTCCAGGACCCCACCCACCCCCAGCACAGAATGTTCACACTTCTACCCTCAGGCCGGAGGTACAGAAGTGTGAAATGCAGGACATCCAGACTAAAAAACTCCTTCTTTCCCACTGCCATCAGACTCCTGAACAAATAACATAATTCCGGACACAGCTTTGCAAATAGGAATTCACACACTGGATGCTAAATTTGCACACTGTTCATTTGCACATTGTACACAGGCTCACCCCGTCTCACACCCATATCATCTCTGCTGCTAAATTATCATTGTATAGTCTACTGGGTATTATCAGGGCACACAGCTTTACACTGAGGAATTCTCACACTGGATGCCAATTTGTACATTGTTCATTTGCACATTGTACATAGTTTCATGCCATCTCACGTTCATATCATCTCTGATATTAAAATTACCATTGTACAGTCTATTATCAGAGACAAGTCATACTCATTTAGTGAATTTTATTTTACTCAGGGACAGGTTATAGTCACCCAGTGAATTTTCATTCTTCTTGTTTCCTCTAGTTTTAACTGCTTCCGTACAGAGGGAGCTGAGGAGAAAGATCAGAGAAGGCAAGGACAGCTTCAGGAAGAAGATGGAGGACAAGCTGCAACAGAGCGACATCAGCGGGGTCTGGAGAAACCTCAAAACCATCTCTGGGCTCCAGAATACCTCCCCCCAGGCCACGGTGGGTAGGGAGTGGGCGAACAACCTGAATCTGTTTTTCAATAGGTTTGACCAACCGCCCTCCCCCCTGACTGCACAACAACCACTGCTGCCTCTAAAGAAATCAAGTCCTGCTGCCCACTCCCCACTCCACCAACACCCCCCCACTCCCAACACACAGCCCCCCATCCTGACCCTGACTAGGACCCAGGTGAGGACGGAGCTGAGGAAGATCAAGGCGAGGAAGGCGTCGGGACCGGACGGCATCAGCGCAAAGCTCCTCAAGTCCTGTGCAGACCAGCTGTGTGGGATTGTGACGTACATCTTCAACCTGAGCCTGAAGCTGGGGAGGGTACCACAGCTGTGGAAAACATCTTGTGTGGTACCTGTACCAAAAACTTCCCACCCCAAAGACCTGAACAGCTACAGACCGGTGGCCTTGACGTCCCACTTGATGAAGACCCTGGAGAGACTGCTCTTTGCTCACCTCTGCCCCCTGGTGGAACCAGCGATGGATCCACTCCAGTTCGCCTACCAGCATGGCATTGGGATGGAGGATGCGGTGATCTTCCTCCTTCACCGTTCTCTGTCCCACCTGGAGAAGCCCGGGAATATGGTGAGGATCATGTTCTTTGACTTCTCCAGTGCTTTCAACACCATCCAACCGATGATCCTGAAGGACAAGCTGCTGCGCGCAGGGGTGGACCAGCACCTGTCATCATGGATCCTGGACTATCTCACGAACCGGCCTCAGTTTGTGAGAACCCGGGATTGTGTATCCGACACGATCATCGGTAGCACGGGGGCCCCCCAGGGAACGGTGCTGGCTCCCTTCCTGTTCACTCTTTATACTGCGGACTTCTCACACAACACAACACACTGCCATCTACAGAAGTTCTCTGATGACTCTACAATCGTTGGCCTCATCTCCAATGGAGATGAAGCTGAGTACAGAGGGCTTATCCAGGATTTCGTGGACTGGTGCCATCGGAACTGCCTCCAGATCAACGCGAGGAAAACTAAGGAGCTGGTGGTGGACTGCCGCAGGCATGGACAACCCCTCACAGCACCAGTAAATATACAGGGAACAGACATTGAGATGGTGACATCCTACAAGTACCTGGGTGTTCATCTGAACAATAAACTAGACTGGTCACACAATACTGACGCACTCTACAAGAAGGGACAGCGCAGGCTGTTCCTGCTGAGGAGACTCAGGTCTTTTGGTGTACAAGGGGCGCTGCTGAAGACATGCTATGACACGGTGGTGGCATCAGCCATCACTTTTGGAGTGGTCTGCTGGGGCAGTGGCATTACTGCAGCCGATAGGAAGAGACTGAACAAACTGATCAAGAAAGCTAGCTCTGTCCTGGGGCAGCGCCTTGATCCAGTGGAGGAGATAGGAGAGAGAAGGACGGTGGCTAAACTGTCATCTCTGCTGGAGTCCGAGTTCCACCCTATGCAGGACATACTGAATGCACTGAGGAGTTCATTTAGCAGCAGACTACATCATCCCAGGTGCACAACCGAGAGGTTTCGCAGGTCCTTCCTACCAACGGCTGTCAGACTGTACAACCTAAGCAGGGCTGCTCGCAGAGATAGCAAAAAGACGTAACAAACTAATAGTTTTTTTTTTTTTGAATGCAAAAGATGCAATAGACTTACACAATGGTCCCCTCCGGCATACAACTAGGAAAATACCGGTCGCTATGGAGGGTGAGAATATGTATGGGCACATAATCATACCATGTAGGATAACTAAGTAGACGGTTGTGCTGTTTCATCCCATCTAGCAACAATGCTCTGCACTGTGTGTGTTTATATATTTACATATTTATTCCATCTAGCTACAATGCTCCGCACTGGGTGTGTTTATATTTATATATCTATATATTTATTCCATCTAGCTACAATGCTCCACACTGTGTGTTTATATATCTACATATTATTCCATCTAGCTACATTGCTCCGCACTGTGTGTGTTTATATATTTACATATTTATTCCACCTAGCTGCAATGCTCCGTACTGTGGGTGTTTATATATCTATATATTTATTCCATCCAGCTACAATGCTCTGCACTGTGTGTCTGTGTGTGTGTATATATATATATATATATATATATATTTATAGTAATATGTACATATGTATATTAGCTGCTCTTGCTTGCTTGCTTTTTTTCTTGCCTTCTGATTGTTGCTCTGAGTGTTGCTATCCCTGTGCGGTTACAATCCTGGAATTTCCCCGTTGTGGGACTAATAAAGGCTTATCTTATCTTATCTTTAACTGTCCTAATTGTTTTAATGTGTATTTATTAGTATTTAGTATTAAGGTGTGTTTATTACCTTTATTGGGATTGATGTGTATTTATTACCTTGGCATTCGTTGCAGACAGCAGAGTAAGAATTTCATTGCTAAGGAAATGTTGCATTTCTTAACTGTGCACATGATAATAAAGACACTGAATCTTGAATCTTAATGAAGCATATGGTTTTGCAGAAAGTTAATTCACAACAATGTTACCACTGAATGTAAAGAAGTTAAATACAACTAAATTAGCAAAACATTCAAACACAACCAACAGCTTTAGGGTCCCATATCATTCATGTCTCATCTCTTACAGAATCGGTTTTAACAACTGTTACAGAAACATTAGAAATCTTTTAAGACTCCCTTCATTCCCTGAAGTACTATGCCATTTAGACTGGGCAATCAGGTCTGTACAGCTATTACAATCCAAGACTCTCTGAACTTCTGATTCTAACATTGCGTTATTCCATCTGTCACCGTCATTCAGTGCTGGCTTCTGCTTCTTTTTTCTATAGCATTCCAGACATGACTAGATGTCCTGGTGATGATCTTCTCACGATATATAGAAATTATCTCAACTGATGTTTCCTAGTTTTACTGGCCATCTAGGTGCTCTTCAATGAGCACCTACTGTTTCACATTTACCTTGTGATGTCACAAACCACCAAAGTTTGGGTTTCACTTCACAGTGTTACACACTGAGTGTAACACTGTGAAGTGTTGTACTTTGAGATCAAAATTAGAGAACAATGTATTAATACTTGATTTTTTCTTCATTGTTCAGAATTTTCTGGGATATCAACTGTGGCACTACCACTGCTGTACAAGCATGTTTTTTTTAAATAACCAAGGCACTTCAACACAAACATTTATTTTGTAGAAAAAAAAAAACAGTGAGCAAAATTAGAGAACAGTGACCATTGTGTCAGAAGCAAAGATTTACAGTAAACAATATTTTTTAGGGCTATAGGATTCAAAAAATAATAGGAAGTGTAGAGGCCCTTACTTTGAATGACTTCAGCACATCTGCCCCCACAGGACATCACTAGTTTCTCACACTGCTCTGGTTTGATCTTGGTCCATTCTTCTTCAGTCTCTTCCACAGTTCAGTAACTGTAGTGGTTTTATTACCCATTACTTTGTCGCCAAGGATTTTCCAGAGATTCTCTATGGGGTTTAGATCTGGACTCTGGGCTGGCCATTTCATTGTTTCAGTATTGTTAGATTCAAGGAACTGTTTAACCTATTTTGCAGAGTGGCGGGGAATTGTCTTGCATGAGAATTGTAGGCTGATTGGGAGACAACTGCAGTGAAGGAATTGCATGTTGTCAAAGGAGGTTCACATAAATAGCATTCACTTTGCATTCACCCTGCCATGTAGCTGTACAAGAGGCCCAACTCCTGCTACAGAAAACATCCCCAAACTATGACACTTCCTCCTCCAAAATTAACCGACTACTTTGCACACTGTGGGTTCAGTCTTTCCCCAGTTTGACGCCAAACATATTGTTTCCCATCAGACCCAAATAAATTGAACTTACTCTCATTACTGAAGTGCATTCTGGACCAGTTCTCCACTATCCACACAACATGCTCCTCAGCAAAGGCACGTCTAGCCTTTTTATTCTTCCTGCTGATATGAGATTTGGTCACTGCAGAGTGAGCTTTGAGTCCAAATTGTCTTAAACTGAAAGACATTGCATGCTGAGACAGATCCTTGCCGTTTAGCAGTGAATTGGTGAGTAATTCCCGCTGCAGTGTTGAACTGATTCCCCATTCAGAGTCTTTGCATAATCCTTCTTCTTTAGATTTGATTGGCGGTTGGCAGCCAGCTTACAGGTGCATTACCACCACATACTTCACTCTAAATCATCACTCTGTATCTCTCTTCAAGTATCATCACTCTATATCAATCTATATCCTTTGCATAATCCTGTCCTCCAAATGAATGAATGATGAATGAATTATTTTGGATAGATTAAAAGTAAAGATTAAAAAGAAACAGAATAATATAACAAAGGGGAAAAAAATCCAACAAGGTCAAATTAAACAATAACTCCTCTGATTATACAGTTCAACATAAGTTATCCGAAATGGGTGATGGCTGAAGCCGCAGCTTATATTGCCCACCCATATTCCATCCAAGAATTCAAAAGAAAAACAAAACAAGAGCAATTACAATTCAGAACAAAGCTAAGACAAAATGTGACAAAAAAAAACTAAGCTACAACACAACACAGACTGGATATGACAGTCCTTATGTGATTTTACATGTCATCTTGTATATATGTTTGTGGAGTATTTCTTCCTTTAGTTTTTGTTTAAATTGTCCAAGCGTTGTACATGATTTTAATTCAGGTCCAAAATCGTTCTATAATCTTACTCCTTGCACTGAAACACAGTGTTACTTGGTGGTAGTTCTCACTGAAGGTTTTTGAAATATACATGTTCCTCTGAAATGGTATTGTTCCTCCCTTATTTGGAACAACTTTTGGATCAGAACAGTGTGAGAAACTAGTGATATCCTGTGGGCGCAGATGTGCTGAAGTCATTCAAACCAAGGCCCTCTACACTTCCTATGATTTTTTTTTAATCCTACAGCCCTAAAAAAAACAATGTTTAAATTTTCTCTTCTGACATAGTGGTCACTGTACTCTAATTTTGCTCAGTTTTTTTTTAAACAAAATAAATATTTGTGTTGAAGTGCCTTGGTTATTTAAAAAAGCATGCTAGTACGGTAGTGGTATAGCCATAGCTGATATTCTGGAAAATTCTGAACAATGAAGAATAATATATGTTAGAATAAATGAAGTATTAATACATTGTTCACTTGACAGGGTTTGATCCAGGCAAAATGGCTAAATAAAGCCAGGACCAGGAGAATACTTATGATAACTAGAAAAGCACCCAGAGAGAGCATACCTCTGTCATGGCTGCTTCGCTCCCTCATGGATCACCCCCAAAATGTAATAGGTTTGTGTGTAGGCCAGGAGCCAGTTCTGGTGAAAATTGCATCAAAGTATATCCAGTAGCTTTGGAGGATTCTTGCTAACACATTGTGAGAAAATAAGAGCCTTAGTGGAGGTATGCATTCTCGGATCCTCACCAAAATGTATCAGGTTCCTCTCTGGCACAAAGACCACCTCTGGTGAAAATTTCATCCAAATCCATCCAGTAGTTTTTGTGTAATTCTGCTGCACAAAGACAAACAAGGTCCTTGATGGAGGTATGAACTCTCAGGTCATCACCAAAATTTAATGGGTTCATCCTTAGCCCAAGGGCTACCTGTGGTGAAAATCTCATCAAAATCCATACAGTAGTTTTTGCCCGCTGGCGGTGCACCGAAGCACACGTTTCTGATACCCAGGAAGACAACTGCTCAGTGGAGGAACCGGACAATTCCAGTGTCCGCGCTCGGCCAGCTATTTTGGAAGCAACCGAGTTAGTGAGCGGAGGGTCCGTTCCGACGGGTGTCACCAGGGAGACATCGGACGTTTCCCGTGCCAAAGTCAAGCGTTGGATGACGACGGACGAGGGATCCGCTGCGACAGTGGTGGCTGCTGTGCCGCCGTGGTGTCATGACGACATGACATGGGTGAAGGATGCGGAGCTGCTGGAACTGCAGAAGCGCATCAAACTGAGGAAGGAGACACTCTGGGTCATGTACTGCATTTGGGTTTGTGCCGAGGAGAGACTGGGGCGACGACTGGCTGGATTGCAGCCAGTGGGACATCGGGCGCCGCTGGTGACTGTGGCAAAAGTGGAAGCGGCGTGTTTCCGGCTGGCAGACGGCTCGATCCGACACGCAAACCAGCTGCAGTGTGTCCACGTGGACGTTTTGACTGATGGGGCTATGCAGGAGTCGGTGAAGGTGGTGGGAGACCCAATCTCCAGTGTTTTGACATTCAGCCGTGGTCCTGGGGGCCTGTCACCTCCAGGGGCGCGTCCACGGTGGGGCTGCCGCAGGGCCCCCCCGGCAGACCCTCGATTGCCATGGGAAACTGTGAAAAAGAGACTATGGACATTTTAGGTAGGAGCACGGCCAGTACAGCAGGTAAAAGTGGCAGAATAAACCACTTGGCTGTGCGGGTCGTATGGCAGTCCACCCACCGGCCCTAGCTCTAGTGTTATGTGGTGTTGTTCACTGTGTTTATTGGGGGTTTTATCTAGGAAATTTGGGTGGGTTTCATTCGGTGTGTTTTTCTGCTTTCTAAAGGGGACGAGAATGTGATGGCGGGTTTTATTGTGAAGTATGGTGTGAGGATGCCACCTTCCGGGTGCGCCACCACACCGCCCTATAAATAGGGGCGTCTACCATTTTGGGCTTCCTCTTGCCCGGACCACCCCACACTGTATAGCACCTGCTGTATTGCAACCTGTGTTATAATAAAGTCCCATTCTAGTGCAACCTTTCATCTGCCTCCCTTCGTGCCAGGTTTATAGACCTAACAGATTGTAAATTCTAACTTCTCCCACCTTTGTATCATCTATAATCTATGCTGCATAACGGTAATGACAGTGTCCTCTTCCATATATTTTTCTAGAACTTACACTTTTTTGTGACGTGTATGACATGTTTAAAGACAGCATAAGTCGCAGCAGTTGTCTGCGTGCTTCGAAACCATAGCAACAGAATACCAACTCGACTCACTAACGACACTCTTACCCACCTGGCACACATTTAGCAAACTTTACAACGCACTTGCAGCTTTCTCTTTTAACATCAGGGAAAGGGTCAACAATGCTTCTCTGCAGTATGCCGATCATTTCTTGTAGATATGCCGACAAACGTTTGCCGCACACCTCCACTGTCAGAGTCAGCATCTCCATGACCAACAGACGAAGCTCCTCCGCCGGCTCCAGGGTCTTCTTCTCTCCGAACCGCTGAGCCAGGCAGGGCATGAGATAAGGCAGCGACTCCTCCGGTCTGGGCACACATCGAATAAAGTCTGTTAACACTGATATGGAGGTTTCTCTGCATCTTTCCATCGGGTCAGACAGGCATTTGAGGAGAGGTTTGAGAAGTGCGGAGAAAACTTCCTGTAAGTCGCTGCTGAAGAGTCCTTTATCGATTGTCTCTTTCCTAATTACATCCAGAGCTCTCTTTCTGGTTGCCTTGTTGTCTTCGTTTAGACAGTTTAAATGTCGGACCAGTCCTCTCAAAACTTCACAGGGAGCAAGTCGATCACCATCTGTCACCGCTGCCATCTTGGTTGTAGCTATGACAACCAGCCGCAGCGCAACAAGCAAATGGTTGATATACGGTAGAAAAAAAAGAGTCTTCTTCTTCTTTTAGATTTGATTGGCGGTTGGCAACCAGCTTACGGGTGCATCACTGCTATGTACTTCACTAGGAATGGACAAACTTCATATTTTAATCAATCAGAGGAGGGTGTTGCATCATCAGAACATCAAAGGATTCCAGTATTTGATAGTCTGTCTAAGAAATCATATAGAATTTCAAAGACATGGGATGTCTATGACATCATATAGTCTTCATAGGACATCATCATTTCCTATGATCTATAAGCTATCAAAAGCAGTATACAAGGATGTAGAGTGAGGATGAAGATCATAAAGGTAGACATATATAGAGTGTGTGGCGGTGGCGGTAAGGTGGATACAAAAAAGGACAGCTCCTGAAAATCTAGAAGTGGATATAATTCAACTAAAAGAGCACAAAGACCAGTTGGACCACTGGGGCAGTGGACAGACTTTGACAGGTGGAAGGTTGAGACGGCATTTATGTCTGTGTTCGGTTGGCGGTAGGAGTGATTTGTTTGTGGCATAAACTGTACTCTGACTGTAACATTATAGCTCTGACGGGCTCGATAAAAATGAGATGGAGTGGATAGTACCCAGGTCTGGGAGGCGTAAAAGAGCAGCTAGGGGGGCACCAAGAGCTAGACGCGGGTCAGATGACAGTGACGCGGGAGGAAGTAACAATGCAAAGAAAACCCGAACTAGCCAACGTGGATGGCAGTTTGATGATGTAGGGAATAAGTGGAAGGTTGTTATTGAGTTCAGTCAGGGTGGGGGGCACTATCACCCTGTTAAGCTAACAAAAGCAATTGAGAAAGAAATTGGGAGAGTTAAGTTTGCAAAGTTCTTGAATAATAACCAGCTGTTAATTCATGCATCAAGTAAACAACAGCAAGAGAAAATACTGGCAATAACATGTCTAAACTGAGAACAAATGAAGGGACATGTTCCTGGCACAACAGCAAACTCGAGGGGAGTTATATCAAGTGTCCCTTTGAGCATGTCTATCAAAGAATGATATGATACTACCCTATTATCCTAACAGAGCACTACACTCCCAAAATGCAGGATTACTTGTAATACCTTTAATCTCCAAAAATACAATGGGAGGCAGAGCCTTCAGTTTTCAAGCTCCTCTCCAGTGGAACCAGCTGCCAATCTGGATTCGGGAGTCAGACTCGATCTCTGTTTTTAAGAATAAAGTTAAAACCTTCCTTTTTGATATAGCCTGCAATTAGGGAGGGATCATGTGTCTCTGATCCCTCTCTTAGTTATGCTGCTAATAGGTTTAGACAGCCGGGGGGGCCTCCAATAATGCACTGGGCTTCACTCCTTTCTTCACTCTCAATGAAATATTTTTGCTGGTCATTAACATTTGTTTGTTCTCTCCCATAGATTGAGTCCCCATTGTGCTGTTTGCTGTCTACATGTCTGTTCTTTTTGTCTTCTCTATCCCCCCCAGCCAGTCACAGCAGATGACTGCCCCTCCCTGAACCTGGTTCTGCTGGAGGTTTCTTCCTGTTAAAAGGGAGTTTTTCCTCTCCACTGTCACCAAGCACTTGCTCACAGGGGGATCGCCTGATTGCTGGGGTCTTTCTGCAATTGTGGGGGTTTCCCCTACTGTTGAAAGTGCTATGAGATGACTGTTGTTGTGAAATGGCACTATATAAATAAAGTTGAATTGAAGAAGTGAAAAATGAGATCCAAGGAGGAAAGGTAAAGGATGTGATAAGGCTAATGAGTAAAAGAGAAGGTTCACTGAAGGATACACTGTCTGTAATGATTCCGTTTCAGGAAGCACTCCTTAAATCAGTCCAAATAGGATACCTGTATTACAGTATCAGAGAATATGTCCCAAAGCCACTCAGGTGCTACAAATGTCAAAGGATGGGTCACACTGCTCAGCAATGTAAGGGAAAGTTAAGGTGTTCCATGATGTGGAGGGGAGCACGAATATGGTAAATGTGAAAAGGACTCCAAAGTAAAGTGTTGTAACTGTGGGGGTGAGCACAGTGCTACATATGGAGGATGTGTTGTTCAGAGGGAAATTGACAAGCCCAGGAAATTAAATAAGTAAAAACAAAATCTTGTATGCGGAAGCCCTAAAGACACTTAGAGAGGCAAGAATGGTTAGATAGATAGATTTGTTTATTTGACAGGGACAGTGCAATAAACATAGACAATTAATCAATGACAATCAATCTGATGTGTTGCACAGAGTGTATAGCTATTAGCTAATTTGCAACTCTTGTCCCTGGATGGGCTTTAGAAAGGAGAAGCAAGTAAAAAAAAAAAAAAAAAAAAAAGGAAAGGAATACACAATAACCACATACATCAATGCAAAAAACATAAATACATTATAAATACACAATTATAAATATTATAAATATTATAAATACACAAATATAACAACCTGACACACATTTGCCTATTTCAGGCCTCCCTCCCTTCGTCACTCACTATAAACAAACACATTCATTCCTTCCCTTCATTCACTCTCACCCTGCAGACAATCATTTCATACATGGGTACATTCTTGTTTATTTTTCAGCCAGTTTTTAACCTTTTTTTTTTTTGTAACTTAGATTTTTATTCATTTTTCATCATATATAATGCATTCAGATCACATTCTACATTTAAAAAACAAAGGGGTTAGGGTAGGGAAAAATAAAAAAAAGTAAACAAAATAAAAATAAAAAAAAATAAAAAATAAAAGGGGGGGGGGACAAATGTTGGAGCATCAAGTTTTTAGTTTCCATCTCTTAATTCTTCTGGTTTTTTCAGTGTCTTTGGTTATTCTTTCAATTTCTGCCTCGTTGTTGCACTTTGTAGTGTGTCCATTTCCGCCATTTTTTCTCCCATATTCCTTCTTGCATTCTTCGTCGATATGTTGGTTTTTCCATCATACGTATGTCCTCAACAATGTCAGTCCATTGTTCTTGGTCAGGAAGAACTTCTGATCGCCATTTTTTTGTGATAGTTTTTTTACATGCAATCAACAAGATTTTAACTAGATATCTGTCCTCAGCCTGTATAACACTGTCTTTTTTAAGATCACATAAGTACATCAGGTTACAGTTCATTGGTATATTATATCCTAATATCCTCTGTATGGTCACATGCATAGATTTCCAAAATGATGATATTTTGTAGCATTTCCAAAACATATGTGAGTGGTCTGCATTTTGAGCCCCACATCCCCTCCAGCATAAAGATTGGGTATTTGTATATTTTCCTTGAATCTGTGGTGTAATGAAAAAGCGAATCAGGTTTTTCCATCCAAATTCCCTCCATGCCCTTGAATTTGTTGATGTGTGTTGTGTTTTCCATATTTCCTGCCAGCTTTCTTCTGTTATGTTTAAACTGAGCTCTTTCTCCCATTTCTCCTTTATATAGTTACTTGTATGTTTGTTTGTCATAAGTTTCTGATATAGTTTTGAAATAATTCTTATTTTATTTCCTGCATATGAGCTTAAAATAAGTTGTATAATCTCGTTCACATCTGTTTGGAGGTTATGCCTAATCTTCTTCATATAGTAATCTCTCATCTGCAGATATCTGAAAAATTCCGATCTTTCTAATTTAAATTTTCTCCTGATATTTACAAAGCTCCCGAGATCTTTTTTTCCGATATTGCCCCATGCTGTGATTCCCTTGTTCACCAGATTTTTGTATCCCCTATCTTGTTTTGCCGGTTCAAACTGACTGTCAAATGCTACCCATTTCAATAGTTTTATGTCTTCCCTTATATTATATTTTTGTACTATTTTATACAACAGTTCTAAAGTAAATTTAGTGATTGGGTCTATTTGTTTGATTTGCTTATATGCATCTTTATCCCCTATTATGCTTTGTACTGGGAGTCCCTCAATTTCCTTTTCCATTTCTTTCCATTTTGCCTCATATCCCTCGTCGCACCAACATATGATATATCTTATTTGTGCTGAGTAGTAATATTCCTTTAGACTCGGTAGGCCCATGCCTCCTTTCTCTTTTGGTAATTGGAGGGTTTTATATTTCACTCTTGGTTTTTTACCTCCCCAAACAAATCTCGATATCATCCTGTCCCACTTTGAGAATTGGGCATCTGGAATCTCTGTTGGTATAGCCTGGAAGAGGTAAAGTAATCTAGGTTGTATGCTGATTTTGACTGTCTCAATTTTTGAATTCAGATCCATATTTAAGATTGACCATCTATCAATATCTTTTTTTATTTCTTGTTCCAACCTATCATAGTTTGCTTTATATATTTTGCTTAGGTCTTTAGGTATGTTCACTCCAAGGTATTTTATTTCTTTTTGCTTCCAGTTTAGTTTGATCTTATCAGTTATCTGGTTTAGAGGGTTATAGTGGAATGTCAGTACTTGTGTTTTTGTTATGTTTATCTTGTATCCTGATAATTTTCCAAAATTTTCTATCAAGTTCATCATTTCCATTATTGATTTATCTGGTTGTTCAAGGTAAACTATAATATCGTCTGCAAATAGCCCAATCTTGTGTTCCGCCCCCTTTATTGTTACACCTTTTAATTTCTTATTTTGTCGTATCGCTTGAGCCAATGGTTCTATGAACAGAGCAAACAAGGTGGGCGATAAGCAGCATCCCTGCCTAGTTGATCTTTGTATATTTACTTTGTCTGTTAAGCTACCGTTTATCTTGATTCTTGCCACAGGTTCTTGATATAGCGTCCTTATGCATTGTACTGATTTTTCGTTAAATCCAAAGCGCTCCAGTACACTATATAGGAATTTCCAGTTAACCCTGTCAAATGCTTTTTCTGCGTCTAAACTCATTATTACTGCGCTTTTCTTTTCTTTATGTATTTGGTTAATTATATGTATTGTTCTCCTGATATTGTCATGTGTTTGGCGTCCCTCTATGAATCCAGTTTGATCATCTTCTATCAATTCCGTCAAGAATGTCTTTATTCGTTTACATATAATTGTTGTGTATATTTTATAATCTACATTTAATAAAGAGATTGGTCTATAGTTTCCGCATTGTTCTTTATCTTTCCCTGGTTTTAAAATAACTGAAATGATTGCTTCGTTCCATGTTGGAGGTATTTTGTTGTTGTTCAGCGTCCAATTAAATGACTTTAGGAGTTGTGGCATGAGTTCTTCTATAAACAGTTTATAAAACTCAGATGGGTATCCATCACTACCTGGTGATTTACCGTTTTTAAGTGACTTAATCACATCTCTGATCTCTTGTGTTGTTATTTCTGCTGTTAGTTTTTCATTTTGTTGATTTCCTATTGATGGCAAGTCCAATGTGTCTAGAAATTTTTTGATATCTTTAGTATTTGTTTCTTCAGGTTGCGAGTATAGTTCTTGGTAGAAATTATGGAAAATTTCTTCGATGTTTTCTGGGTTAACTGTGGTTTTATTTGTGGTGGGGTCTTTAATCTTGTATACATTATTCATTGTTTGTTGTTTTCTTAACCGTTTTGCCAGCAGTTTTGTGGCTTTTGGCCCTGTTTCATAATATTTTTGCTTTAGATATCTATTTTTCCTTTCAATTTCATCCATTTGTGTTTCTTTTATCTTTGTTTTTTCTTCTTTAATTTCTTGATATATTTTTGGATCATTTGTGCTTTGATGTTTACGTTCTAATTCCCTTAGTCTCTCACATCTTTGTTCATACGCTTCCAGTTTAGTCTTAATTGCTTTTCCTGTTTCAACAATTAATTTACCTCTTAACACGGCTTTTAGTGCGTCCCATAGTATTGTTGGGTCCACTTCTTCATTGTCATTCTCTTGGATATATTCGTTTATGTTTATTTTTATTCTTTCTTTCATTTTCTCATCATTTAACAGTCCTATGTTAAGTTTCCATGTTGTTTGTCGTTTTCTATTGTTTAAATATATTTCCATGTATATAGGATTATGATCTGATATTTCTGCCCCTCCAATCCAACAATTTCTCACCCTGTGTCTGTCACCTTCATTCATAAGGAAGTAATCTATTCTAGAGTGTACTTTATGGGCTGCTGAATAATGTGTATAGTCTTTTTCGAGTGGGTGTAGGTCCCTCCATATGTCTACCATACCCATTTCTGCCAGTGAGGTTCTTATGAACTTTGTTACATGTTTTTTTGTCTTCTTAACACTTGTTGTGTCAACTTCATGATCCATGACAGCATTTAAGTCTCCTCCACAAATTAGGACTCCTTCACTGTGTGTTGCTATGAGATCAAACAGATGTTGAAAAAAACCCTTGTCACTTTCTGGTGGGGCATAGATGTTCACTAATGTGATCTGCATACCATCTATTCTTCCCTTTATTATTACATACCTGCCTTCTTTATCCTGGATTTCCTGTTCACTTTCAAATTGTATTTTGTTTGAGATTAGTATCATAACCCCCCTTTTTGCTCCTCCCTTAAATGAACTGTAGTAGGAGTTCTTATAGCCAAATCTCTTTAGTTTCACATGTTCTGCCTTGCTCAAATGTGTCTCTTGCATAAATATAATTTCAGCTTTTTCCTTCTTGAATTTTCTTATTATTCTTTCCCTTTTAACAGGTGAGTTCAGACCATTCACGTTTAGTGTCATTATCTTAAGATTTTTACCCATATTCATGTTTTTCCATTTTTTTAACTTGTGCTCCTAGCCCCTTTAACAACAAAAATAACACATATTTATATAAAAACACATTAAAAAAACTCGACCTCCGTACTTTGGGCCTTTCTTCTGCCCACTGGTCCCTGTTGGTGGGTGGGGGGTTTGTCTTCACAGAGTGAAGGGCCCTCCCTAGACTTCTAATTACTATCAAAGTAATAGTCATAAGTCTAGAAATGTCCAACAAATATCACTTAAACCTCTCCTAGCCGTCTGTTTCTCTTTTACCTTGTCTTCTTGGCCTTCATTTCTTCTGTGCCTTTCTTAATCTTTGTTATGATCTAGGCTTTCAGTTGAAAGCCTTGTAGCTTGTCCTGGGCCCGCTGCTCCACGTCTCTCCCCCTTCTTCCGCCGTTCACTCGTCTCCACTCCGTCTGTCGTGGTGCGTTCAGGGCCGCCGCTGCTCCAGCCGTCTCCTTCGGCACGCTCACCTCAAGGCCCCGCTCCATCATATCCCGTGCTGCCTCTTCGGCCGTGTTGTAGGTTCTTGTGCCTTCCTCCCAATGAATCCTCATTTTCGTTAGCGGCGTTTGGAGTCTAATTTTTTTTCTCCTTCAGCGTTTTTTTAATATTGGCATATTTCTTCCGCTGCTGCACGATTTCTGTCGGGTAGTCATGGTCAAAAAATACCTGTTTGTCGCCGATTCGTATCTTTTTTTTCCATGCTTGCGTCAGGATTCTTTCCTTTATGTCATATTTCACAAAGTTTACCACAACTGACCTGGGTGGAGAGTTTGTTTTCGGGTTCTGTGCCGGTGCTCTGTGCGCCCGTTGAATCTGCAGATCCGTTTCTCCGGGTATTTCCAGTTCTTTTTTTAAGAACTGATCCATGAATTTTGTCATCGAGTTGCCTTCAATGCCCTCCGGAATTCCAAAGATGCGCATATTGCTTCGTCGGGATCTGCTCTCCAAGTCGTTTATTTTCTCCTGCATCCTCTGCGTTTGCGTCGTCAGGGTCTGTAGTTGTTAGTTTGCCTCGCTTTTCCAATCTTCTAGTTCCGAAATTCGGGTCTGCGCTTCTGTCATACACGCCCGCTGGGAGCGCAGCTCCTCCATGTTTTCCGTTAATTTACGCTCCATTTCTCTTCGGAGGTCCATGATTTCCTCCTTAATTTCTTTTTTCAGTTCCTCCTTAAGAGCCGCTAAATCCTGTTGTAGCTGTCGCTTGAATTCTCTCAACTCTTCACCCAAACTGGCGATGCCAGCGTTCATGTTGTCGAGTCTGGCGTCCTCCATTTTCACTGCTGTGGACATCTCGTTTTTTTGGGCTTTGCGTACAGCGGTTTTTCCTGCGTTGTTGGAGAGGAATTCTTCAATTTTACCCTGTTTTTGTCCTTGTGCCCGGTTCCTTCGTGTTTTCATCCCTTAGTTTATTGATTCGTTTATGTCGAGTTGGCCATTTACCGATGATTTTTAATCCGGCTAGGGAGAGCTCTTTGTTTAAGTGTTATGTCTCTCCGCCATCTTCCCGGAAGTCAGTTTTTAACCTTTTTAGTGAATGTTTTAAAGTCCGTTATTATTTGCATTGTGTTCCAGATG
This sequence comes from Pholidichthys leucotaenia, assembly GCA_020510985.1. NCBI lineage: Eukaryota > Metazoa > Chordata > Actinopteri > Cichliformes > Pholidichthyidae > Pholidichthys > Pholidichthys leucotaenia. The sequence goes on from CM035838.1 coordinate 284,020,401, forward strand.
TGACTGCCCTTTATAGAGAAAGCTGTTTGTCCAAATGTGGTTCTGCGGTGGAATATTTTACAGTTATTGTTAACAGAACTCCTGGTGGCTCTGCTGCTGTCCTGTCTTTGGATGAAACCAGCAAGTGGCTCAGGTGCTGATTTATGGAAACAACAGGAAACACAACAAAGGGAAGCACAGCCATCAACAAATCCCACACAAGCACAAGATCATGCCGCTGCAAGGAATTTTTGTGTTCACAAACGCAAAATGGATGATGACACATTGATAGTTAAGAGGACAAACTTTGTAGCTTTTATCTGCCACACCATCAATGTTGCAGCACAGCTAAAGAAGAAAAGTGACAGAATCAAAACCATTGTGGAAACAGCAGGAAGATTCCTAGAGGTGAAAGATATCAACGCCGACCAGATTCATGGTTTATTGACAGCTGAAAATGGGGGCCCACGTGTTGAAACGTAATATCTGAATATGTTACTACACATACTACAATGGAATGCGAGGAGTCTTATAGCAAACGGACAAGAACTCAAGAAGTATCTTTACGAACTACAAGTTGTTCCAGAGGTAGTGTGTGTACAGGAGACACACACTACACACACTAGTGTGTGTAGTGTGTGTAGTGTAGTGTAGTGTGTGTATCACAGCAGGGGAAGGGCATATGAAAGAAGTATGGCGTGGAGACTTTAATGCCCATAATAGTTTGTGGGGAAGCACACATACAGATAACAATGGAAATGTTGTGGAAGAGATGTTAGATGAAAGATAATTAATTTGTGTCAACAGTGGTGAAGGTACCAGGGTGGATGTACATAGGGGCACATCATCATGTATTGACCTGACTCTGGTATCTGATTCTTTAGTGAGCGCCTGTGAATGGACGGTTATGAACAGTAGAACTATGGGAAGTGAGCACTTCCCAAGACTTACAGTCATTAAAACTAAAGTATGTATACAAAAGGAAAGATGTTTTACAAGATGGTGTTTTGACAAAGCAGACTGGGGAAAATTTAGGCAATACTGTGTACAATCATGTCATTTGGTAACATTAGAAGGTGGCATAGAAGAGTGTTCAAGTCAGGTAACCAATCATATTCTGAATGCTGCAATAGCAAGTATACCTAAGAAAACAACACAGGGTAGGAAGAAGGTTGTACCCTGGTGGAATGAGGAATGTAGTATTGCAGTAAAAGAGCGAAACAAGGCATTTGGAGAGCTGAGGAAGAATATGAATAGTGAAAATTTAATAGATTATAAAAAGAATAGGGCGTAGCTCGAAGGATTATTAAAAACAGGAACAACATGGAGAGAATTCTGTTCCACCCTTGGTAGGAAAACAGAACTAGGTGATGTCTGGGGTATGTTTAAAAAAAAATGAGTGGGAAAAGGGTATCAGTCCCAGCTCTAGTGGATGGGGACAAGAGGCAGAAGTCCTAGGTAGAGCATTTACAGCAGTGCATAGAGGAGAACATCTTGGTGAGAGTCATAGACAGCAAAGGGAGTATAAACTCAGAGAAAATGCAAACTTAAAAAAGGAAGTGAAAGAAGATATGACTGTGTTAGACCTTGAGCTCACAATTGCCGTTTTTCCACTAGCCCAGTTCGACTCGCCTCGTTTCGTTTCGTTACTACTCGGTTCGGCCGCAGTTGTGTCTCCATAGCAGCCGGGTAAAGTGGGGATAAGCTGTGGTGGGCGGGATTTTTTTTACAGCAAGGCGGGGCCACACTCCCGTGACGTAAAACACGCGACCCAAGCCAAACACAACATGGCGGCTTTACAAGGCGACTCCTCGGTCTGTGGCTTTTTTCACCGTAAATGCCAAAAAGGACCGCCAGACAAGGGTACAGGCAGTGAGACGAAACACTCTGGAATAGTTCTGCAGCTTCTGGGAGAGCCGAAGACGTGAGGATACAAACTAGGTCATATGCGACGGTAAGCTAATGTTGCTAATGCTAGTTTGCTATAAGTACGTCGTACTACACTGTAATCTCTGCAAGTTATTGTTGTTAGGTACTAAAATATGTACGCTGTGTGTGTTTCAGATGGCTCTGTTGTGGGAAAATTACCGCTTCAAACGGTCAGTCTGGCATTCAGCACAGCCTGTCACTGATGTCAGCACAGCTTCACAAACGATCAGTGGTTGTAGAGCTTAAGAATGTCTGGTTTATTTCCTGTGCAAAAAATTGCTCTGATCTAAGTAAAGGAACCCTATTTCACTGTTTATGGGAATGTAGAAAAATCAGAATGTTTTGGGAAGAGGTGAGGGTAACAATTGAAAAAATAATTTCAAAACAAATCACATTGAACCCTAAACTGTTTTTGTTGGGTCTGTATCCAGAAAAACATAACTTTAATAAGAGTGAAAGAACATTCATAGACCTCAGTTTGCTTAATGCCAAAAAATGTATTGCATTACTGTGGAAAAACTCATAGACCAGATGTGACTCAGTGATTAAGACAGATGTTACCAACCTTCCACTAGAAAGAATAACATACATACTGAAATCAAAGGAAAATGTGTTTGAGAATATATGGAGACCTTTCATTGATTATGTAAAGAAATTAAACATAACTTCTGAAGAAGAAGGTGAATGATATGTGTGGACCTTGCAAATTCCAAGCTGGTGAATGTATATTATGTATTCTTATGTAATAGATTACCTAGACTAAACAGAGGAGCATTGTTGTTGACTTGTTTTTGTTAATGGTTGTTGTTTTTATCACCCTTTTTTATTTTGTTATTGTTCTTTTTAGTTTTTAAATTACTTTTGTGTTAGTGTCTGACTGTGTGTGCTGTTTGTAAAAAAAAAAAAAAAAAAAAAAAAAGGTTCAATAAAAATATTGTGGGAAAAAAAATTGCTCTGATCTGCGTGAAAATCATGGAGACTGTTGAGACATCATGGACGTACCTTCTCCAGCTGCACTGAGTCTGAGATGGTGTCATAGCAAAAAATGATCAGCTGACACAACTTGATCGCCAGGTTAATAACTACTGTATATTAGCCACAAAATATATATTCAAAAAGTAAACAGTACTGAGTTAGGTATAATAAGATATATTTGACAGTTATGATGCATTTTAGGCCAAAACAAACTTGATCTAGGATTAAAAGCAATTAAAATAATGCAGTCGCAAGGTTACATGGAAAATGCTTGATTTACTAGATACATATACTGTAGAAATATATATTCTCTGCATCAACAATGTACTATACATGCATTGATGCATGTATACATGCATACATGCATGTATGTATGTATATTAAATGTCCCACCAGGGACACAAATACACTTGACCACTGTTATACAGTTTTAAGAAACGCCTATCATGCCGTCCCCCGTGCAGCTCTGGGTTTTTCTGACCACTGTCTGCTCCATCTTATTCCAACATACAGACAGAAACTAAAAACTTCCAAGTCTGTTGTAAGGACTGTGAAGAAATGGACTGAGGAATCAAAGCTGGAGTTACAAGCCTGCTTTGACTGCACAGACTGGAGTGTTTTTGAAGCTGCAGCCATTAACCTAAATGAACTCACTGACACTGTGACGTCATACATCTGTTTCTGCGAGGACATGTGTGTGCAGACCAAGACCTTCTGCACATACAACAACAATAAACCCTGGTTCATTCCTAAACTGAAGCAGCTACGTCAGACCAAGGAGGAGGCCTACAGGACTGGTGACTGGACTCTGTACAAGCGGGCCAGAAACATGCTGACGAAGGAGATCAGGCTTGCTAAGAGGAGCTACAGTGTGAAGTTACAAAAAAACTTCTCAGCCAACAACTCTGCTTCTGTCTGGAGAGGCCTGCAGAATATCACCAACTACAGGAGACCATCCCCCCACCCTGTGGAAAACCTCCAGCTGGCTAACGACCTAAACAGCTTTTACTGCAGGTTTGAAAAGAACCTACAGTTCTCACCTCCCACCCACACAAAAGGATTATCTGCAGCCCCAGGAACTCCATCCCTCCTCCACTCTGACCTCCCACCAGCACTAACGATCTGCGAAGAGGAGGTGCGCCGGGTCTTTCAGAGACAAAAGATCAAGAAGGCTGCAGGACCTGATGGTGTGTCTCCGTCCTGCCTGAGAGTCTGCTCCAACGAGTTGGCCCCCATCTTCACCCGGATCTTTAACAGATCACTGGAGCTGCGTGAAGTGCCTTCCTGCTTCAAACGCTCCATTATCATTCCAGTTCCCAAGACACCCTCTGTTACAGGATTAAGCGACTACAGACCTGTTGCCCTGACCTCTGTGGTCATGAAATCCTTGGAGAGATTGGTGCTGAACCACCTGAAGGTCATCACAGGCCCCCTGATGGACCCACTGCAGTTTGCCTACCGGTCAAACAGGTCAGTGGATGATGCGGTGAATATGGGACTACACTACATCCTGCAACACCTCGACTCCCCAGGGACGTACGCCAGGATCCTGTTTGTCGACTTCAGCTCAGCGTTCAACACCATCATCCCAGGCATTCTTCATCAGAAACTCCTCCAGCTCAAGGTGCCCCCCTCCACCTGCCAGTGGATCTCCAGCTTTCTGACTGACAGGTGGCAACAGGTGACGCTAGGGAGATTTACATCCAGCTCCCGAAAAATTAGTACTGGCGCCCCCCAAGGATGTGTCCTTTCCCCACTGCTCTTCTCCCTCTACTCCAACAACTGCACCTCAGAGGACCCTTCGGTGAAGCTCCTGAAGTTTGCGGACGACACCACAGTCATCGGTTTGATCCGAGATGATGATGAGTCTGCATACAGGCGGGAGGTGGAGCAGCTGATCCTCTGGTGCAGCCAGAACCATCTTGAACTTAACCCAGCCAAAACGGTGGAGATGACTGTGGATTTCAGGCGACACCCCCCTTCATTCCCCCCACTCACCATCCTCAACAGCACAGTGTCCACTGTGGACTCCTTCAAGTTTCTGGGTACCACAATCTCCCGGAACCTGAAGTGGTCCTCCCATATAGACACTGTCCGGAAAAAGGCCCAGCAGAGGTTGTTTTTTCTGCGTCAGCTCAAGAAGTTTGATTTGCCTCAGGAGCTGCTGGTTGTCTTCTACACCGCCATCATCCAATCTGTCCTCTGCTTTTCCATCACTGTCTGGTTTGGATCTGCCACTAAACAGGACAAGACCAGACTGCAGCGGATCATTAAGTCTGCAGAGAGGATCATTGGTACCAACCTACCCTCCATTGAGAACTTATATTGGTCCATAACCAGGAAACGGGCGGGAAACATCTGTGCTGACCCATCACACCCCGGCCACAAACTGTTTGGACTTCTATCTTCTGGTTGTCGTTACAGATCACTGAAGGTCAAAACCACCCGTCACAGGAACAGTTTCTTTCCTCAAGCCATCACTCTGATGAACTCCTAACATTCACCTAGTCCTACCTGTTGCTGTACTCATGACTTTTCATCCATTATTACATTGCACATAACTCTCACACTGCTTTTTACTTCATTCACATTATATCACTGAATCTGAGTTCACATTGAAATACTGTGTGACTGTATATTTTTTCATATATTTCTGCAAAGTGTGGTTAGTCTGAGTAAATAACTGCATATATTCCTGTCAGGGGTGTCAAACTCATTCCATGGAGGGCCAAGACCCTGCATGTTTTACTTCCACCCAGTGTCTTCAGCAGGTGTTTTCACTGATAAACAATCAGTGGGGGAAAAAAATTCAGTGAAATCACCTGTTGAAGACACTGGGTGGAGGTAAAACCTACAGGGTCTTGGCCCTCCATGGAATGAGTTTGACACCCATGCTGTATATATTTGCATCCTTTTATAGAAACGTGGACAGACTGTAATTTACTGTACATACTCTGTTGTCATTGAATCCTTATTTAAATCCTCCACCTGAACGAGAGCAAGTTTTTAGCCAAAGTCAAATTCCTTGTATGTGTTGTGCATACTTGGCCAATAAAACTGATTCTGATTCTGATGTATGCATACATGTATGTATACATGCATACATGCATGTACTACATGCATTCATGTAGTATTGCACTGACAATAAACCTCTGAAGTTTTTGCAGATGTCTCTTTTTTATATGTGAAGGTTACCACCATGTGACATAAATTTCTTAAAAATGAGCCATTATTTTCAAGGTCACCCATTAATGGTTTGTACTCTTGACTCTTTTCCCACCAGTGTATTAACAGACAAAAATAGAAATCATGATGCAAACACATAAGTCACTAAATTGTTTATTACAATCAGCAGCAAATTCCAGATTATTCAGAATGTGCAAAACTCAAACTGTAAGACTGGTTCACTCAGCAGCTGGGATGTGCAGCTCACACTGGTCTCAGATCAGCAGATCTTAGGCCTGCATCTCTGTAAATAGTGACGCAAGGTCCAGTTTGGGGTGGATCGATCGTTTACCTCTTGCCTAGACAAAAGACAGAAATGGGTGGTGGTTAAATAAAGGAAGTTTAAAACATATTTGGGAAATACACTTGTTGCTAAAAGCCAGTGGTGGAATGTGAATGAATGAATCTTTATTTCGGATAGATTAAAAGAAAATAGAATAATATAACAAAGGGGAAAAAAATCTAATAAGGTTGAATTAAACAATAACTCCTCTGATTATACAGTTCAACATAGGTTATCTGAAATGGGTGTTGGCTGTATATTGCCCACCCATATTCCATCCAAGAATTCAAAAGAAAAACAAAACAGGAGCGATTCCAATTCCAATGTGACAATAAAGTACTTCGTTGTTGTATTTAACCACAATTTTCATGTAGCTGCACTGATGTAAAGTCGATTTTACAAGTGTGGGTGGTGTTTTGTACTAGCATTGCTAAAATACAAAAGGAAGCACTACAATGGGTCTCAAATATTTGTAATGTGTCCTGTTACTGCATGAGTTTATTGATGATAGAGTATAAACTACATATATAAACTAAATTATATTGATGACTGAACAACTGCCATTCCCCAAAAGATACAGTTATGAACATAACTCACAAAGGATCACACAAGTGATCAAACCAAAAAAATAAATACATTAACAAGTGGTTTATTTTACAGTTGATGCGCCAGTCAAGCAGAGTCTGAGACAGTCTTTCCCAGCCGCACATGCTGCCTCCGGTCCGTCAGGAAGTCGGTGATCCACCTGCAGAGGGAGTCAGGCACGTTGAGCAGGGACAGCTTGTCCCGGAGCAGAGCGGGGCGGATGGTGTTGAATGCGGAGCTGAAGTCCACAAACAGGATCCTGGCGTAGGTTCCCAGGGAGTCCAGGTGCTGCAGGATGGAGTGGAGGGCCAGGTTGACTGCGTCGTCTACAGACCTGTTGGCTCGGTAGGCAAACTGCAGCGGGTCCAGGAGAGGGGTGGTGATGGACTTGAGGTGGGGCAGGACCAGGCGCTCAAAGGACTTCATGACTACAGAGGTGAGCGCTACAGGTCTGTAGTCATTAAGTCCAGTGATCCGTGGCTTCTTGGGGACAGGGATGATGGTGGAGGATTTGAGGCAGAGCGGCACGTGGCATAGCTTAAGGGAGGTGTTAAAAATGTCTGTGAAGACAGGAGCCAGCTGTTTCGCACAGTGTCTCAGGGTGGAGGGAGACACGCTGTCCGGACCGGGGGCCTTGCGCGGGTTCAGTCTGGAGAACTGTTTGAGCACGTCCTGCTCACTGATGACAAGGGCAGGGGGGGAGGAGGGGGGGCGCCTTTGATGAAGTAGGGATCGTGGAGGCTGTGGAGCTGGAGGGGGGGGGAGTTGGACACAGATGACGAGGTGTCAAAACGGGCATAGTGTTGGGACAGTCTTTGACAAAGGGCTTCGTCGTCCTGACCTTTAGGAGCCTGAGGCCGATAGTTGGTGATTTGCCTCAGTCCTCTCCACACAGAAGCCGAGTCATTAGCAGTGAACTGCTGCTGGAGTCTCTCAGAATACACAGATTTAGCTCTCTTCAGCTCTCTGTTAAACCGATATTTAACCTCCCTGTAGCAGTCCCTGTCTCCACTTTTCAGCGCTGCTTCCTTCTCCTTCCTGATCTGTCTGAGCTTAGCTGTGAACCAGGGCTTGTCATTAGAGTACCTCACCCTGGTGCGCGATGGAAGAATGTCCTCCTCACAAAAGTGGATATAAGAGTTCACAGTGTCCGTGTATTCATCCAGATCATGCGTGGCTCCTTTAAACATGCCCCAGTCAGTTATTTCCATGCACGTTTCCAGCTTCTCCTCAGCTTCACTGGTCCATTTCTTCGTAGTGCTCACAACAGGTTTAGTGAGCTTCAATCTCTGTCTGTATGTGGGAACGAGGTGGACCATCACGTGATCAGATAATCCCAGCGCAGCGCGGGGAACAGCGCGATATGCGTCTTTCACTGTGGTGTAACAGTGATCCAGCGTGTTTATTCCTCTGGTGGGGCATTTAATAAACTGTTTGTAGCGGGGGAGATCGTGGCTCAGATTGCTCTGGTTAAAGTCGCCAACCACAATAACCAGAGAGTCTGGAAAAATCCGCTCCGTGTGTTGGATGTGATCCGCAAGCACGCGCTGAGCTTCGCGCGTGTCCGCGTCGGGAGGGACGTACACAGCAGCGAGGATGAATGAGGCAAACTCCCGCGGGGAATAAAATGGCTTGCAGTTAATAAAAAGAAATTCCAGGGCGGGAGAACAGTGTTTGGAAATTACCGTTACATCAGAGCACCAGCTGCTGTTGATGTAAAAGCAGACTCCGCCTCCTGTGGTCTTGCCGGAGAGCTCTGTGTCACGATCAGCACGAAACAGCTGAAATCCCTCGAGGCGCAGCGCGCTGTCCAGTGTGTTTTCCCTGAGCCAGGTCTCGGTAAAACAGAGGGCAGCCGAGGAAGAGAGGTCCTTAAAACGCATCAGCAGTCTCAGTTCATCTACCTTGTTAGAGAGAGAGTTGGTATTGGACAGAAATATGCCAGGCAACGCCGTGCGCGTACCTCTCCTGCGAAGCCGGACAAGAGCGCCCGCTCGTCTTCCTCTCTTTCGCCGTCTCACTTTTCGAGCCAAGCAATGAACTAGATCGGCGGCAGGAGCTAAAAAAACTGGGAGTAGGTCCGTGGGAGTGAAAGTCCTGATATTTAGAAGCTCTTCACGGGTATAAGAGCAAGCAGACACACAATTGACAAACAAAAACAAACAAAGGGCGCAGCGAAGCACCATGGCGACCACTGTGGGCGCCATCTTGGATCAAGAATTTTCAATTTTTCAATTTTACAGTTGATGCGCCAGTCAACCGGAGGCAGCATGTGCGGCTGGGAAAGACTGTCTCAGACTCTGCTAGCATCAGCACCGGATCACCCCAGGGCTGTGTACTTTCCCCCCTACTCTTCTCCCTTTATACCAACTCCTGCACCTCCAGCCACCAGTCTGTCAAGTTGATCAAGTTTGCGGACGACACCACCCTCATCGGGCTCATCTCCAACGGCGACGAGTCCGCCTACAGGAGAGAGGTGGCCCAGCTGGCGTCCTGGTGCAACAACAACAACCTGCAGCTGAACGCTCTGAAGACAGTGGAGATGATTGTGGACTTCAGGAAAGTCACAACCCCTCTGCCCCCCCTCACCCTCACAGGCTCTCCCATCACCACTGCTGATTCCTTCCGCTTCCTAGGCACCACCATCACCAGGGACCTCAAGTGGGAGCCGACCATCAGCTCCCTCATCAAAAAGGCCCAGCAGAGGATGTTCTTCCTGCGGCAGCTGAGGAAGCTCAAGCTACCCACCAAGATGTTAGTGCAGTTCTACACAGCCATCATCGAGTCCATCCTCACCACCTCCATAACCGTGTGGTACACAGGAGCCACTGCCAGGGACAGACTAAGGCTGCAGCGCGTCGTGCGCAATGCTGAGAAGGTGATCGGCTGCAAGCTCCCATCTCTCCAGGATCTGTACATCTCCAGAACCCGGAGGCGTGCTGGCCGGATCATAGCCGATCCCTCACACCCTGGTCACGTACTGTTTGCCCCCCTCCCCTCAGGTAGAAGACTTCGGTCCATCCAGACTAAAACCTCCCGTCACATGAACAGCTTCTTCCCCTCTGCCATCAGACTGCTGAACACTAAGTGACTTATTGACTCTCGTGCACTATGTACAGCAGCTCAACCAGACTCATGTCAATCATCACTGTTTTCTTCCTGCATTACCGACTGCACTATATGGTTCTCCACATTATCTGCTGCTCGCTAATATATTTTAACTGCTGACCAGTATTACTCACTCTTATTCTACACTTTATTGCATGTATAGTTTATTTCTTTTATTTTATCATGTTTAATGTTGCAGCATTGCACCGAGACAAATTCCTAGTTTGTGTACTACATGAACAATGGCAATAAATCTGATTCTGATTCTGATTCAGTCTTTTTCAATTATTCTGTAATTAATACTCACACAATCAAATAAATCTCAGTTCAGTCCCTTTTATATTAAGTGGAAATTGTGCTACTGTGGCGGCATGAAATAATAAGGAGCGAACTGAGGTTTAAAAGTGGGTTTTATTCCATTCCGCCATCACAGAACTCACTCCAGCGCCGTGCAGGCGCTCCGAAGCGAGTCCTCAGGCTCTCAGGCAATCGTGTGGTCAGTTGAGCAGTCAGAGAGCGAGTGAGCATGTGATATTCAGTCACTTGTATACCCAGTTACAGACAATACATGAAAGGCATGGGACATTTGCATCACAGTCAGAGCAGGAAGCATGAACATTTGCATTTGAGTCATACATATCAACAGCAGGACTGGCAGGAAGGAGCTAGACAAAGAGCGGCTGCCTATTGATATCAATACACACATCTCATTGGTCTGCTAATTGCCCCAGCTGAGCGCTCTGCTTGTCCCAGTCTGTTGTGGGGGTCACCCACAGTACTCCCCCCCAGAGGGCTCAGCGGGGAGCTGAGGCCTCGATAGTCCGGCTTTGGGAGCAAGCTGCGGGGAAAGCTCGCTGCAGGCGGAGGTGGAGGGAGGGGGGGTGGGGGTAGCCAGTGCCGGCACAGGACAGTGAAATTGTCTGGGCCGCGCAAAAATTGCCTGTGGATCCGCGATGTTGAGGGGCTGTCCCGTTGAACGTGCGGAGGTCCACAGCAGCTGTAAGAATTAAAATTAGTCTCCGACTCCTCTCGCGGTCATGAAGAAAAAAAGGAGCTGCAGCAGTGTGGGACTTGGCGTGTTGACTTTAGGTGCGCGCGCAGTCCTAAAGTCCTCGGGGACAGCTGAATTCCCTTGTGCGCCGTGGCTGAGACCATTACAAAATCCTGTGAGCGAGCTGCGTGTGTGCTTCAGGTGTGTGAGCAGCCCTGAAGGTTCTGTGTGCAGCGGCGAAGGACGATGGCGGTCTCTGGAGCTGTTATTGTCCCGTGCGTGGTGCGCTGTCCTCGTAACCCCCCGGTGTGCGCGCGGGGGTTCGGTGCATGGGTGGTCCGCTGTTGAGAGGCGAGTCAGGGTCAGGGAGCTTGATGGAGATCAGCGTCGTCGGCGCCGATGGTCATCCCTGTTGAGCTGTTGCGTCGTTCGCTCGTGGTGCGTTGGAGCGGTGAGAGGAAGTAGACGATCTCTGTCCCTCGGGCTCGCGTAGATGTGTAGGAGCGGTGAGAGGGAGGAGACGATCTTTGTCCCTCGGGCTCGTGTAGATGCGTAGGAGCGGTGAGAGGGAGGAGGAGCGGTGAGAGGGAGAAGACTTTCTGTGTCCCTCGGCCGGTCCAGCGTGGATGTCCCGATCTCAGGTGAGGGTCGCACCATGTGGCTTTCTGCGGCTTTCCCGGTCGTGGGTGATCTCCGGAGAGTTCGCCTGGTGTTGGTTCTGCGTCGAGGTCTCCCTGTAGCCGAAGGGAGGGCAGTCCATTTGCGTCAGGCTGCTGCGTTCGCTCGTCATCGGAGAATCACCGCCGGGTGCTGCGTTCGTTGTCAGCGTGTTCTTTTCTACATCGGGTCACCAGTGTGGCGGCATGAAATAATAAGGAGCGAACTGAGGTTTAAAAGTGGGTTTTATTCCATTCCGCCATCACAGAACTCACTCCAGCGCTGTGCAGGTGCACCGAAGTGAGTCCTCAGGCTCTCAGGCAATCGTGTGGTCAGTTGAGCAGTCAGAGAGCGAGTGAGCATGTGATATTCAGTCACTTATATACCCAGTTATAGACAATACATGAAAGGCATGGGACATTTGCATCACAGTCAGAGCAGGAAGCATGAACATTTGCATTTGAGTCATACATATCAACAGCAGGACTGGCAGGAAGGAGCTAGACAAAGAGTGGCTGCCTATTGATATCAATACACACATCTCATTGTTCTGCTAATTGCCCCAGCTGAGCGCTCTGCTTGTCCCAGTCTGTTGTGGGGGTCACCCACACTACTTTGGTTTTGACACTTTACCTATAAAAGCAAAGGATTTCAGTACTTTCCACAGTGGCGACGTCCGTTGTTGAGCGGCTGCTTTCCTCCTGCCTAGACGAACGACAGAAATGGATGGTGGTTAGTTTCAAGCAAGTTCAACACTTATACAGGCACATCTCAAAAATTAGAATATCATGAAAAAGTTAAATATTTTTGTCACTCATTTCAGAAAGTGAAACCCATATATAGATTCATTACAGGGACAGTGATATATTGAAAGTGTTTATTTTAATATTGAGGATTATGGCTACAGCCCATATTAACCAACACCTCAGCGGCCAACATTTCTATTTAAAAACTATTTTTTAAAGTTTATGTAATATTCTAATTTTTTGCCAAATTGAATTTGGGGTTTTCAGGGGCTATAAGCCATAATCATCCAAATTAAAATAAATAAATGCTTGAAATATATCACTGTCTGTGTAATGAATCGATATAATATATGGATTTCTCTTTCTGAAATGAGTGTCAAAAAATATTGAATTTTTTCATGACATTCTAATTTTTGGAGATGTACCTGTGTTAGGGAAATACACCTGTGAAAGTCAGTGGTGGGATGTGACAAAAATGCTTCGTTTCCCTGACAAGCACCGCAGGATCCACTCTGTACAGGTACAAGTACATTATCAATCCAGGGATTTATGGTGGAACAGCACAATACTGTTCCAGCACCTTTTATGGAAAATCCACAGAATAGGTGCGTAGGTCTATTCTGACGCTTTAGAAAATTATATGAATGACTTTATAAATCACTGGTTTGAAAAAGCACTTTTATATTGTTGAGATTTCGGCTCCTGTGGTCCATTTCACCAGTATCCACTATAAACAGGGAGGCTAACCCCTGGCATGTGAGAAACACATTCTAGCATTAAATTGCACACAATTTAATGCGCAGCACCAAAGTGCAGCACGTACAAAAACCAGGACTTTAACCAGGATTAACATATTTCATCGTTTTGCTCTCACAAGCGAATACTTAGGAGAAAACAAGCGCAAATCAGCAGTTGGTACTAGCTAGCTACTAGCTAACACTCGTTAGCCAGCACAGAACAGCGCTGTATTGCTCAAAAAAAGTGAGCTTACCACCAACAGGATAAATAAGCGAACAGATGCACATTATTACAAATCACTCACCATCGATGGTTCTCTCACGTTCGTCTTCAGTTTGTCGGTAGTATGGTTCTATGCAGGGCTGCCATCTGTATCGGTCCGGATCACTCCTCTCACTGTGTATCTGCCACCAAGCAGAGAAAACCCCGCACCTCTTCGTTGGACCACGGTGTAGATTTCCACAAAACCTATAACGCTGTCTGTATTAATATCGTATTTACTCCGTGACCGAGTTAGTCCGTGAAAGATTGCAAATGGCGGTCGTAAAGATTCCACTGAAGACGGGCGCTTTCGTGACGTTACGCCCTGACCAATCAGCGGCTCGCAGTCTGTTGACGTCACATCTCGGCTCGCTTCAGCACGCTTGTACCCTGCCCTCCAACGGGCACGAAAATAGTGTCGGTTAAACCGTGCTGGGTACAGTGGAAAGGGTGAGAAAGCGAGTAAAGTAGAAGTAAGTAAGGCCAAGGCGATACTAGTGGAAAAGGCCCTAATGTCAGAGCTTAAGAGAGCTTTGCCAGATAGTGGATACACAGCTCCAGGATATGATCAGTTAAGCTATGTTATGTTCCGGCACTTGCCTATGCAATCAATGGAACTGGTGCTGAAATTGTTTAACAGAATATGGAAGGAGGGAGTTATCCCAAGTGGGTGGAAAATGGCTGTAATTTTATCATTTAATAAGCCAGGGAAAGATCCAGCTCATCCAGGCAACTACAGACCAATAGCATTAACGTCACACTTAGGGAAATGGATGGAGAAAGTGTTAGTTTACAGACTCTCATATGTACAAGAGCAAAGACAATTAATAAACAACTATCAGAATGGTTTTAGAAGAGGAAAATCCACAGTGGATGCTCTAGTTAGGGTAAGTAATGATATTGAAAACACTTTCAAAAGGAAAGAAGTAATGTTTATAGTTTATCTGGATATTGAAAAGGCTTATGACTCACTGTGGAGGGATGGACTTCTTATCAAATTGAATAAAATGGGCATTGGTGGTAGGATGTATAATTGGATAATGATTTTTTTTAAACACACAGGACAATTACGGTTAAAGTAGGATCAGAAGTTTCTAATGACTTTGAAATAGAAAATGGTGTTTCTCAGGGGAGTGTGATAAGCCCAGTTTTATTCAGCATAATGATTAATGGCATGTTTGAGGATCAAGAGGGATCCATCAAAACAGCACTATATGCAGATGATGGAGCCATATGGACGAGGGGAAGAAATGAGAAATTTGTGTTCAAAAACATCAGGAAAGCAATGGAGAAAGTGGAAAAGTGGTCACATGAGTGGGGATTTAAATTTTCAAACAGTAAAACCTGCTATATGATTTTCACAAAAAACTCAGAACTGGTACAGAACCATTAATATTATATAATCAACCAACAGAGAAAGTGAGTGAGTTCAAATATCTAGGATTGTGGTTTGATAGTGCATACACATGGAGAGTTCATGTTAAAAATCTGGAGACAAAGCGCAAAAAAAATCATTAATCTCATAGAAGCTGTAGCTGGACACGAATGGGGTGCAGATAAACAGGCATTTATTGACATTTACAGAGCACTAATGAGATCAATAACAGACTATGGATGCATGATTTATGGAGCAGCAGCAAAGACGACTCTGGAAAAATAAACAGAATGCAGCATAGAGTGCTTTGCCTGTGCATTGGAACCATCAAAACAACACCAAACAATGCAGTTTTAATAGAAGCAGGAGAAATGTCAACGGATTTGAGAAGAGATAAAACTCGTATTATCATACTGGGTCAAGCTGAAAGGAGGTGAGGAAGCAAATATTTCAAAAACAATACTACAAGACTGCTGGGGATATTCTAACTTCCAGAGACACAGGTTTGGGTGGACAATTGAAAGAAAAGCCAGAATGTATGGACTAGACACTATTGATATAGCTAACACCAGTCCAGTGAGTAATGTTCCCCCTTGGCTGTTTCCGGGAAAAGAAGTAGACATTAGTCTGCTAATGAGAAAAAAGGATTGGCATATGAGTGAAGTTGGTGTTAAAACAAGCATTTACCTTAGGAACAATTACTATAACTACTTACAGCTCTAAACTGACAATTCAAAAAACAAAGGGGGCTCTGTTGGAGTTGGAGCATACATTCCAGAGTTTAAAGTGACCATCTCAAAAAGACGCTCCAACAATACATCCATGTTTACAGCAGAGATGGTGGCAAAAATTATTGGTTTGAAGTGGGTGGAGGTCAGACCGGACTGGGTGGAGGTGTGCACAGATTCACTTGCAGCTTTAAAAACCATACAGACACTAAAATCTACAAGGGAAGACTCGGTGACTGAGCTATATCACAGTTTATTTAGGGTACACAGGGGTGGTGGAGATGTTCAGTTTTGTTGGGTTCCTGCACACAAAGGGTTGAAAGGGAATGACTGTGCAGACAAATTAGTAAAAAGTGCACTTGAGAAAGAAATAACTATACCACTGTCTCTTGGAAAAGGAGAAGGGAAAGCAGTAATCAAGGAAGACGGTATTGAGCTATGGCAAAAAAGATGGGATGAAGATCATAAAGGTAGATCGTATTACAAAATACAAAAATCTACTGCACTAAAGAATTATAAAACAACAAGCAGGAGGGAAGACATCATTATGGCAAGACAGACTGGATCATACAGGTTTAACCTCTTGCACTCCTTTGTACCGCGGGCGGGCAAGTCTCTGCGTCCTAGGGCGCACGAGGGCACACTCGTGCGTCCTCGTGCGCTCTCGGACGCATGGTCCTCATGGTGGTGATGTAGTTGGTGTTGGCGTCCAAGCGCCACTGAAAAAAAAAAGCTGCAGACACAGCCGCGAACAGATTAGTTCATCTGATTGACCTCTCATTCGACTAATAAGAGCCTTGAATTGGGTTTCTGAAACCATGAAGAACCAATGAATGAAAACCTAGGAAGGAGGACCCCCCTACTGTGAATGCAGGAGCCAATTGAAGCACAGAAGTTCGGGCTGGGTGAAGAGAGATTTACTGTTGCAGCAAATGAAAAAAAGGACGCTGGACGAACCTGCTACAGACCCAGCAGCATGGAGAACACCCACAAGTGGGACTTGCACTCATTCCAGCAGAATAGACGTTTAGGATTCTCTTCCGTCATCATAGACCGACGGAGGCCGACGACAAAGGTCGTAAATCATTCACCAAAACCACAATATTGGAATTATGTTTTGACCGGGATCCACGAGCAGACCAGCGTCGCGTTCGTCTGACAATGGGGAAGAGAAGTTCGCCAGGACACTGCTGCTGTGAAGAGGTAAGGTGTTATAAGCTAAATTATTATTTCTCCCTGAAAACTGTAATCCAAAAATGACTTTTGACCGATCGGTAAATTACAACTGTACGGCGCACGAAGTACGAAGTGCGTGCACCGTGATAAACGGTTCATTTGCCGTGTTCGGACCGTGAAGCCCCCCCCCCCCGCTGCAGTAGAGGAGCGGGGGGGGGGGGGGGGTCACGGTCCGAACGCCCCCCGGTCCGCGGGGGGAAGCCGCGCTGACTGCACAGCGGTCGCCACATAGCCATATGAGTCTATTCCATCATGTAGCGATGGCCGTCCTCTGTAGCGAGGGGGGGGACAACCCCCCCCCCACACACACACAGTAGCGAGGGGGGGGGAAGCCGCTGTGACAGCGTTGCTGTGGAAACATGCAACGAGTGTAATCCGTCATGTAGCGAGGGCCGAACTCCGTCCTTTGTAGCGGGAGGGGGGACAACCCCCCCCCACACACACACACACAGACACAGCCCCGAATGTGACCTTTCATTAGAGCCAAAAATGAAGATTCTACATTGAATTATTCAAAAGTTATAGACGTTTTTCCAAACTGTGCCATTTGGCACAATTTGGCACAGTTCCAAAACGCCTGGGAACAGCCTGAGAACAAAGCTGTGTAAAATATTCATTTTTTGTGGTATTGTTACAAAATTTGGATCTCAGCTTGATAACACTTGGTTCTACATTTCTGTTGCATTTTCCAGCCGGATCGGACAGCTGTGTGTTATTTGCAAGCATTTGTATCCAAAAAAACACCGTGGCCAAATTTATTTTCTTCAAGTTCAGTATGTTTAGATGACTGTAACTCAGTGGCCGGAGCACATAGAGAGATTATGTTTTTTTTGCCAAAAAATTCAAAGTGTTTTCTTTTAAATGAGACCAACCCCATGATGATGCTGCAAAGGGTTGAAGAACAGCTTTTGATTTACTTTGGGCACGTTATTTTTTGGCGTTTTTACGACAATTGCCCGGAGTGCAAGGGGTTAAATGGCGCTTTATTCACCATGGGGAAAAGTGAAAGTGACAAATGTAGAGAATGTGGAGTAAAAGAAAATGTCGAGCACATCTTATTACACTGTCACAAGTGTGGAAATGAAAGAGAGAGAATGAAAAATGAAGTTTGAGAGGCCGGTAGGGGATGGGATTTAACTGGGATTCTGGGAACAGATGGCGATAGAGAGGCACTAAGAATCACGAGAAGGGCTCTTTTCTCTTTTTTAAATAACACAGGATTAAGTCATAGAATTTAGGGGTCGGGCTCAGATTACATAATGTTACACACACTTGTACAGTAGGTGCCGGTATGCACCTTTCAGTTGTTTGCTATCCGCCAGTAACCGAGAGAAGAAGGATGTGACCTCTTATGCCCCTTCAAGTTGGTCCAGTATGCCAGCATTAATTTGGTTCTTCTTAATCTTAACCCTTTAACTGCCCAGATTAAATGGACAGGTCGCACGCCCCCAGTGGCACAGTGCAGCAACTGCACGTGTCAACTTATTGACGTCCCCCGGCTATATTGAGAATTTGTACTAATCTCTATTGATCTGACTGTTTAGAAGGTGGCAGACACACATTGAAGGAATCATGGCTGACATGGAATATAGCAAAGAAGAAGAAATCCTCATTATTATTCTTCCTTTTTCTGCTTTGAGCTCACACACCAATGTGGATGCCGCCATGTTTGACCATCGCTGCCGCGATGATGACTGAAACTGCATGAAACAGGGAAAATAGCCACGTAATACAAATGAAATTCACGTGGGATAATCATAAGAGTTTGTAGATGTGGTACACGGGTGTAAATTACAAAATACACGTGTTACATCGATCACGATGGACGAAAAACTGAGATACCAGTACCAAGATGGCGGCGCCCATGGGCAGCATGGATTCTCACAGGAATAATGCGCCAAACAGAAAAAATAGCCACGTAATACAAACGAAATTCACGTGGGATAATCATAAGGGTTGTAGATGTGTAAACAGGTGTAAATTACTAAGTAAACGCGAAACATCGGCAACGATGCACGAAAACAAACTGGTCACATGGGCGAACGAGCCCCTCCACCCGGCAACAGGTAAGAGAAATATATGGGTTTTTTTTTTGATATTTTATTGATTTTCTGGTTCATATACTTTGAAGATTAGATAAAAACATACCCCTGTAGACGAATCGGCATAAAAAAAACCCGGACCATTCTTTATGTAAATGTGTCCAAAGTCCACTTTTGACTGAGTTATGTAATTTATATAATTGCCACGACATTATGCAAATTAGATGCGTAAATTTATTCCTATCTGAAACTTTGGATCATATTCTATATCTTTCTAATTGACAGTAAGCCAGTAATATGTAGTGTCATAGTGTCAGTAATTGACAGTAAGCTCTTGTGACTTTCAAGTTATAGCCTTGGAAATCTTAACTATTTTATTGAGAAAATTTTTTACCACTTTGACCACTGGGGGGGCTTGAGTTGCCTTGTGTTGCCCCAGGTGCCACATGGCACCTAGGGCAGTTAAAGGGCCAAGGGCATTTTGCCCATCTCTACTTGGATCGCTGATACTGGAGAGGTTTTACATGCACCACAACATATCCTAAGAGCCTTTGTCTGCTCTATGTCCAGTTGGTTCAGGTGACAATCAGCAGCCGGCATGAATGCAACACATCCATAGTCTAGTGTAGCTCTCATTAGTCCTCGATACACCCTCAACAGAGAGGCCCGAGAGGCCCCCCAGTCCTGTCCTGCCAGACATCTCAAAATATTATTTTCTTACATTTTCCTTTATTTTTTTCAATGTGCTGCTTCCAAGTTAGTTTTTCATCAAATAACACACCTAAATACGGAACTACCTTTACTTGCTAACTTTTGGCCATAAAGATTTAAAGAAATTTCTTTGTGACTTTTAGAAAAGCAAATTATTTGTGTCTTTGAGACCGATAATTTAAAAGCCCACCGGTTTGCCCATTGTTCAACCTGGTCTATTACTGTCTGCATTTTCCTCTGAATGTACGCAAGATTACATCCCCTTACCCATAAGGCCCCATCATCTGCATGCAAGGCCTTCCCTATTCCACTATCGATTCCTTCAAAAATATCATTAATCATAATATTAAACAAAACGGCTACACACGCTGCCTTGGGGGGTACCATTTTCAACTTGGTATATTTTGGAGTACTCTGGAGTACCAGGTTCCAAGGTTGTCACAGCCAGGAGCAGCACTGGGGTTAAGCTCCCAGTGCTCATAAAATGCTCCTTACGGCGTGCATCTCGAAAAGCCTCTGACAACTAAGTCCAACTCCTAGCCTGCCCGTGTGGTTTAGTCTCTAAGCCCGGCGGAACTACTTTTACTAATAGGAGAAGGGGCGAGGGCGGATCTCTGGCGCCTTAAAACCAGATGCTTCGGGTAGATGGTGGCTCGTCAACCTGGGAAGGTAGCCCATCTAGGGGAAGGTAAACCCTGATTTCAAACCTCCGCTGCCTTGCGGCACACCCGGTCACGGGAAAGGCTTCGGGAGTCAACCCTGAGGAAAAATCCGGAGTCGGAGCCACTAAGGCAGTTCTCTGTTGTGCTCAACATCGTTCTGGCAGCTCCTGCGATGGCGCTGGTGCCAAACTGTAGCAGCACTGCTGTTCCTTTGGATTCATCAGTGACGTGGAGAGGGGGGACATGCTGCATGGGCAACATCTTGTCCTCCATATCTTCCTGCCCAGGCTTGAATCCTACCAACGCCCAACGCTGGAAGGTAGAACACCGGATCACTGGAGAGGACATTCCAGCTTCGCCTTTAGCGTAGACAAAACACGGGGAATGACAGTTACCGGTTATAAGCCACCACTCAATTGGCGTAGAGCGCGGCGCCAGGGGTTGTTCCCGACGGTGGGAGGGATCATCGGATCTCACTGGACAGCTACCGCCCGCCTCAAGCTGGGCAGCCCCCAGCCAATAAGGTGTTGTCCCGCCACAGCTTGCTTTCCTCATTGGGTGCATGGGGATGAGGAGAAGTCCGAACAGCAGGCTGAGAACCTTCGCACCAGGCAAGACAAAAAAACAAAAGAGACCAACTTTAAAACTGGGAACTTGGAACGTCCGCACTATGATGACAGGACTCGCTCCTAACCTCAAGGACATCAACGACACCAGGAAGACTGCCATCATCAATAATGAGCTGAAGAGACTGGGAGTGGATATCGCCACTCTCCAGGAAACACGGTTGGCTGACGCAGGCACACAGTAGTAGTAGATTAGTTTATTTGACAGGGACAGTGCAATAAACATAGACAATTAATCAAAGACAATCAATCTGATGTGTTGCACATAGAGTGTATAGCTATTAGCTAATTTGCAACTCTTGTCCCTGGATGGGCTTTAGAAAAAAGAATCAAGATAAAAAATATACACAATAACCACATACATCAATGCAGAAAAATTATAAATACACAATTATAAATATTATAAGTATTATAAATACACAAATATAACAGCCTGACTCACATTTAACATAAATAAGAGAGAGAGAAGGGCTACACGTTCTACTGGCAGGGAAGGGGCAGTGACGAACACAGGGAACACGGAGTGGGCTTCGCAGTGAAGAACACCTCGCTGAAGATGGTGGAACCAGGCAGCAATGGCTCTGCACGACTCCTCACCCTCCGTCTCAACACCACTCAAGGCCCAATCACCCTCGTCAGTGTGTATCACCCTCGTCAGTGTGTATGCCCCAACACTGACAGCCACACCAGAGGCAAAAGAAGAGTTCTACGAGAATCTCGCAACAACTGTCAGGATCATCCCCAACTCTGAACAACTCATTCTCCTTGGAAACTTCAATGCCAGAGTGGGCGCTGACCACGACTCCTGGCCCTCCTGTCTTGGACCATTTGGCGTGGGCAGAATGAACGACAACGGACAGCGGCTGCTCGAGTTCTGCACATATCACGATCTGTGCATCACAAACTTGTTCTTCAAGACCAAGCCCCAACACAAGGTTTCCTGGCGACATCCGCGCTCAAAGCACTGGCACCAGCTGGACTTGATCCTGACCAGGCGCACCTCACTGAAGAATGTGCTAATCACCCGTTCGTTCCAGAGTGCAGACTGCGACACAGACCATTCATTGGTGTGTTGCAAGGTCAAGCTGCAGCTGAAGAAATTCCATCGTGCTAGACAGCCTGGAAAGGTACGGATTGACACCAGCAAGATGGCCCAACCAGAACTTGTTGAGCAGTTTGCCTCCACCTTTGAGAAGGAACTTGGTGTACCACAAGAAGGAGAATCTGCAAAGCAGAAGTGGGAAGAGCTGCGAAACACCATCCACCGCACAGCCTTGGCTACCTTTGGGAGGAAGACCTCGAAGTCACAGGACTGGTTTGATGCCAGGTTGACCGAGATTACCCCCGTCATTGAAGCCAAGCGCTCAGCACTTGCTGAGTACAACAAGTACCCAAACGAGAAGAATCTCCAGATTCTCAGGGCTGCGAGAAGCAAAGTTCAGCAGACTGCTCGGCGCTGTGCCAACGAGTACTGGACTCAGCTCAGCCAAGACATTCAAACCACTGCCATAACAGGGAACATCCGTGGTATGTACGATGGCATCAAGAAAGCACTTGGTCCGGCTCAGAGCAAGACGGCCCCCCTCAAATCCTCCACTGGGGAGATGATCACAGAAAAGAACAAGCAGATGGAGAGATGGGTGGAACACTACTCCGACCTCTACTCCAGACAGAACACCGTGACACCGTCAGCCCTTGATGCCATCGACTGCCTGCCATCCATGGATGAACTTGACGCTGAGCCAACCATCGACGAACTCAGCAAGGCCATTGATAGCTTGGCCGCTGGCAAGGCACCCGGCAACAACGGCATACCCCCCGACCTGATCAAGCACTGCAAGACCGCCCTACTGCTGCCACTGCATGACGTCCTCTGCCAGCGCTGGAAGGAAGGTGCCGTACCACAGGACATGAGGGACGCCAAGATCATCACCCTCTACAAAAACAAAGGGGAGAGAAGCGACTGCAACAACTACAGGGGCATCTCCCTCCTCAGCGTTGTTGGCAAAGTCTACGCACGAGTTGTTCTCGTTCGTCTACAGAAGCTTGCTGAACGTGTCTACCCCGAGTCTCAGTGTGGCTTCCGCGCTGAGCGATCAACGGTAGACACGATATTCTCCATCCGCCAACTCCAGGAGAAATGCAGAGAACAGAACATGCCCCTGTACGTCGCCTTCACTGACCTCACCAAAGCGTTCGATCTGGTCAGCAGAGAGGGCCTTTTCAAGATCCTGCCAAAGATAGGATGCCCACCAAAGTAGCAAAGCCTCATCGAATCGTTTCACACCAACATGCAGGGGATAGTGCAGCATGACGGCAACGTCTCAGAGCCATTCAACATACGCAGCGGAGTGAAACAGGGCTGTGTACTTGTGCCAACCCTCTTTGTGATTTTCTTTGCTATGCTCCTGAGGCATGCCTTCAGCACAGCAACAGAGGGAATCTACCTGCACACAAGATCTGACGGCAGGCTTTTCAACCTCGCCCGCCTGAAAGCCAGAACCAAAGTACGCGAGGCTCTAATCAGAGACATGCTGTTTGCAGACGACGCTGCAGTCGTAACCCACACACAGCAGGAGCTTCAGACCCTGATGGACCGCTTCTCCCAGGCATGCAAGGACTTCGGGCTTACCACCAGCCTGAAGAAGACTAACATCTTGGCGCAAGGCACGGAAGCACCACCAACCATCACCATCGACGACTACGAGCTGGAGGTCATGAATCAGTTCACGTACCTGGGGTCCACGATCAGCAACAACCTCTCCCTTGATACAGAGATCGACAAGAGGATTGGAAAATCAGCCTTCACACTCGCTCGCCTCACCACACGAGTGTGGGAGAATCTCAAACTCTCTGTCAAGACAAAGATGGCAGTGTACAACACCTGCGTCATCAGCAAACTACTCTATGGTAGTGAGACGTGGAAAACATACGCCCGGCAGGAAAAGAGACTGAACTCCTTCCACTTGCGCTGCATTCGCCACATCCTGGACATATCCTGGCAGGACAAAGTGCCCAACACAGAAGTTCTGTCCCGCGCCGGCCTTCCCTCCATGTTCACTCTACTCAGGCAGTGCAGGCTCCGCTGGCTAGGCCACGTTCACCATATGGAGGATGGCAGAATCCCCAAAGACGTCCTCTACTGAGAACTGACGACTGGCAGGAGAGACATTGGCCGCCCACAGCTGCGCTTTAGAGACGTCTGCAAGAGAGACATGAAGGCCCTGGAGATCAACACAGAGCACTGGGAGGACCTTGCAACGGACCGCTCCAAATGGAGAGGCACCCTGACCAGACAGCTCAAGGCGGGTGAAGAGAGACTGACTGCTGCAGCAGATGAAAAAAGGACCCGCAGAAAGAACCGCCACAGACCCAGCAGCACGGAGACCACCCACAAGTGCGACCTGTGCAACAGGGACTGCCATTCGCGCATCGGCCTGTTCAGCCACAGGCGGTGCTGTTCCAGCAGAGTAGACGTTTAGGATTCTCTTCCATGGTCATCATAGACCGACGGAGGCCGACGACTCTGTACCAACTCTTACCTCAATTGTTCTATGTAGCGTCTGGTGTGAAGTAGTGTGTCCTATGCCTTGGAGGTGGTTGTTGCATAATCAAGACATCTTCTTCTTCTGTTAGATTTGATTGGCAGTTCTTTTTTCTTCTTCTTCTTTTAGATTTGACTGGTGGTTGGCAACCAGCTTACAGGTGCATTACGACCACGTACTTCACTCTATATCATCACACTATCTGGTCAGGAGCTGTAGTCCTATCATCATTGCTGTGTCCAATCGAACCTCAACTGTATCTTCAGACGTCGCTCTTCTTTGTCTCCTCGTACTTTACTCTAAATCATCACTCTACACAGGCAACCAGCTCAAAGGTGCATTACGCCACTGACTTGATTATGTTTTCCTCATAGCTTTGTGATATTTTCCTCATAGCTTTGTGACTTCTTACTCATAGCTTTGTGACGTTTTCCTCTTATCACTTTGTGACGTTTTCCTCATAGCTTTGTGATGTTTTCCTCATAGCATCTTCTTCTTTTAGACCTGATTGGTGGTTGGCAACCAGCCCACAGGTGCACCACCACCACTGACCTGATCATCATCACTCTACATCCCTGCACAAGGAGTTCTGAACAACTTCTTCTTCTTCTAGACCTGACTGGCGGTTGGCAACCAGCCCACAGGTGCACCACTGCCACACATCCCATATGTCTGTCTTTCTGTGTGTCTGTTTTTCCTCATCGCTTTGTGACATTTTCCTCAGAGCTTTGTGACGTTTTCCTCATCGCTTTGTGACATTTTCCTCAGAGCTTTGTGACGTTTTCCTCATAGCTTTGTGACATTCTTCTTTTTAATCTCGTATCTGCATCTCATCTCATTCTTCTTCTAGCTGTAGTCTGTATCTGCGTCTCATCTCATTCTTCTTCTTCTTTTAGACTTGATTGGCGATTGATCCACCAGCCCATGATGTCTTTGAACTTAAAGATCCCCCACTTAACATGTCTTCAACTGCTTCCCACTGTAGCCCCTTAATGCCAAGATATTTTTCTGCTGCTTTCACAATGATTTCAATTTTTTTCTGTTTTCTTGGAAGTCTGTGCAGTGCAGTTTATCACATCTACCATAAATAAGACAAAAATGATTTTCCTTCAAAACCAGAGTATCTTGGGACTTCCGGGAAGATGGCGGAGAGACATAACGCTTAAACAGAGAGCTCTCCCTAGCCGGATTAAAAATCATCGGTAAATGGCCAACTCGACATAAGCGGATCAATAAACTAAGGGATGAAAACACGAAGGAGCCGGGCACAAGGACAAAAGCAGAGTAAAATTAAAGAATTCCTCTTCAACAACGCAGGAGAAACCGCTGAACACGGGGCCCAAAAAAACGAGGTGACCGCAGCAGAGAAAATGGAAGACACAAAACTCGATACCATGAACACCGGCATCGCCAGTTTGGGAAAAGAGTTGAGAGACTTCAAACGGCAGCTACAACAGGATTTAGCGGCTCTTAAGGAGGAGCTGAAAAAAGAGATTAAGGAAGAAATTATGGGCCTCCGAAGAGAAATGGAGCGCAAGCTAGCAGAAAACATGGAGGAGCTGTGCTCCCAGCGGGCGTGTATGACAGAAGCGCAGGCCCGAATATCAGAGCTGGAAGACTGGAATAGCGAGGCAAGCGAACAGCTGCAGACCCTGACGGCACAAATGCAGAGGATGCAGGAGAAAGTAACCGACTTGGAGAGCAGGTCCAGACGGGGCAATATACGCATCTTCGGGATCCCGGAGGGCATTGAAGGCAACTCGATGACGAAATTCATGGATCAGTTCTTAAAAAAAGAGCTGGAACTGCCCAGCAAAGCGGATCTGCAGATTCAACGAGTGCACAGAGCCTCGGCACAGAACCCGAACCCACGCTCTACACCCAGGTCAGTTGTGGTAAACTTTCTGAAATATGATGTAAAGGAAAGAATCCTGACACGAGCGTGGAAAAAAAAGATACGAATCGGCGACAAGCAGATATTCTTTGATCATGACTACCCGGCGGAAATTGTGCAGCAGCGGAAGAAATATGCCAACATTAAAAAAAAACGCTGAAAGAAAAAAAATTAGATTCCAAACGCCGCTAACGAAGATGAGGATTCATTGGGAGAACGGCGTAAGAACCTACAACACAGCCAGAGAGGCAGCGCAGGACATGATGGAGCGGGGCCTTGAGGTGTACGTGCCGGAGGAAACGGTAGGAGCAGCGGAGGCCCTGAACGCATCACGACAGCCGGAGTGGAGGCGAGTGAACGGCAAAAGACGGGGGGAGACGTGGCGCAGCGGGCCCAGGAAAGACTACAAGGCTTTCAACTGAAAGCCTAGATTATAACAAAGATTAAGAAAGACACAGAAGAAATGAAGGCCAAGAAGACAAGGTAAAAGAGAAACAGACGGCTAGGAGAGGTTTAAGTGATATTTGTTGGACATTTCTAGACTAATGACTATTTCTTGGATAGTAAATACAGGTCTAGGGAGGGCCCTACACTCGGTGAGGACAATCCCTCCACCCACCAACAGGGACCAGTGGGCAGAAGAAAGGCCCAAAGTACGGAGGTCGAGATTTTTTAATGTGTTTTTATATAAATATGTGTTATTTTTGTTGTTAAAGGGGCTAGGAGCACAGGTTAAAAAAATGGAAAAACATGATTATGGGTAAAAATCTTAAGATAATAACACTAAACGTGAATGGTCTGAACTCACCTGTTAAAAGGGAAAGAATAATAAGAAAATTCAAGAAAGAAAAAGCCGAAATTATATTTATGCAAGAGACACATTTGAGCAAGACAGAACATGTGAAACTAAAGAGATTTGGCTATAAGAACTCCTACTACAGTTCATTTAAGGGAGGAACTAAAAGGGGGGTTATGATACTAATCTCAAATAAAATACAATTTGAATGTGAACAGGAAATCCAGGATAAAGAAGGCAGGTATGTAATAATAAAGGGTAGAATAGATGGAATGCAGATCACATTAGTGAACATCTATGCCCCACCAGAAAGTGACAAGGGTTTTTTTCAACATCTGTTTGATCTCATAGCAACACACAGTGAAGGAGTCCTAATTTGTGGAGGAGACTTAAATGCTGTCATGGATCATGAAATTGACACAACAAGTGTTAAGAAGACAAAAAAACATGTAACAAAATTCATAAGAACCTCACTGGCAGAAATGGGTATGGTAGACATTTGGAGGGACCTGCACCCACTCGAAAAAGACTATACACATTATTCAGCAGTCCATAAAGTACACTCTAGAATAGATTACTTCCTTATGAATGAAGATGACAGACACAGGGTGAGAAATTGTTGGATTGGAGGGGCAGAAATATCAGATCATAATCCTATATACATGGAAATAAATTTAAACAATAGAAAACGACAAACAACATGGAAACTTAATGTAGGACTGTTAAATGATGATAAAATGAAAGAAAGAATAAAAGTAAACATAAATGAATATATCCAAGAGAATGACAATGAAGAAGTGGACCCAACAATACTATGGGATGCACTAAAAGCCGTGTTAAGAGGTAAATTAATTGTTGAAACAGGAAAAGCAAATAAGACTAAACTGGAAGCATATGAACAAAGATGTGAGAGACTGAGGGAACTAGAACATAAACATCAAAGCACAAATGACCCAAAAATATATCAAGAAATTAAAGAAGAAAAAATAAAGATAAAAGAAACACAAATGGATGAAATTGAAAGGAAAAATAGATATCTAAAGCAAAAATATTATGAAACGGGACCAAAAGCCACAAAACTGCTGGCAAAACGGTTAAGAAAACAACAAACAATGAATAATGTATATAAGATTAAAGACCCCACCACAAATAAAACCACAGTTAACCCAGAAAACATCGAAGAAATATTCCATAATTTCTACCAAGAACTATACTCGCAACCTGAAGAAACAAATACTAAAGATATTAAAAAATTTCTATGCACATTGGACTTGCCATCAATAGGAAATCAACAAAATGAAAAGCTAACAGCAGAAATAACAACACAAGAGATTAGAGATGTGATTAAGTCACTTAAAAACGGTAAATCACCAGGTAGTGATGGATACCCTTCTGAGTTTTATAAACTGTTTATAGAAGAACTCACGCCACAGCTTCTAAAGTCATTTAATTGGACGTTGAACAACAACAAAATACCTCCATCATGGAACGAAGCCATTATTTCAGTCATTTTAAAGCCAGGGAAAGATAGAGAACAATGCGGAAACTATAGGCCAATCTCTTTATTAAATGTGGATTATAAAATATATACAACAATTATATGTAAACGAATAAAGACATTCTTGACGGAATTGATAGAAGATGATCAAACTGGTTTCATAGAGGGACGCCAAACACATGACAATATCAGGAGAACAATACATATAATTAATCAAATACATAAAGAAAAGAAAAGCGCAGTAATAATGAGTTTAGACGCAGAAAAAGCATTTGACAGGGTTAACTGGAAATTCCTATATAGTGTGCTGGAACGCTTTGGATTTAACGAAAAATCAGTACAATGCATAAGGACGCTGTATCAAGAACCTGTGGCAAGAATCAAGATAAACGGTAGCTTAACAGACAAAGTAAATATACAAAGATCAACTAGGCAGGGATGCTGCTTATCGCCCACCTTGTTTGCTCTGTTCATAGAGCCACTGGCTCAAGCGATACGACAAAATAAGAAATTAAAAGGTGTAACAATAAAGGGGGCGGAACACAAGATTGGGCTATTTGCAGACGATATTATAGTTTACCTTGAACAACCAGATGAATCAATAATGGAAATGATGAACTTGATAGAAAATTTTGGAAAATTATCAGGATACAAGATAAACATAACAAAAACACAAATACTGACATTCCACTATAACCCTCTAAACCAGATAACTGATAAGATCAAACTAAACTGGAAACAAAAAGAAATAAAATACCTTGGAGTGAACATACCTAAAGATCTAAGCAAAATCTATAAAGCAAACTATGATAGGTTGGAACAAGAAATAAAAAAAGATATTGATAGATGGTCAATCTTAAATATGGATCAGAGCTTCCGGTTATGGCTGCCACGTAGGACGGACGTGTCTCGCTCTGCTCTGCTCCTGGAGAAAAAAATCGGCAAATAACTCTCTCATTTGGGACAGAACGTATCCCAGCATTTGGGCGAGGATATGTCGGCGAAGCCTAAGGCTGGAAAACCAGGAAAAGGAAAAAGCGAGCCGCCGAAACAGTCCAAATTAACGGACTTTCAGGTCTGTGACGCAGCAAACAAGGCTCCATATATGGCGGAGGAGGCTGGCGGCGGTGCGATTTCTGCGGGGAATGGCGCAGATGCGCTGATGGCTGCCATGAGTTCAATGAGAGCGGACTTTTCCTCTAGATTTGATGGGATTATGACAGCGTTGGAAGGAATAAGAAAGGAATTGGGTGACTGTGTAGAACGAACGGCGCAGATGGAGCTCCGTCTCGCTAGTGCTGAAGATGACGTCACCCGTCTTCAATTAAAGGTGCGCACTTTGGAAAAAAAAAATAAATCTCTGGAAGATAATATTTTGGATTTGGAATCTCGGTCGAGACAGAATAATTTGAGGCTGGTGGGTCTTCCAGAGGAATCAGAAGGTCGGGACGTATGTTCCTTTCTGGAAAAGTGGATTCCGGAGGTGCTGGGCAGCGAGGAGTTGCAATCAGCAGTGGTTCTGGAAAAAGCACATCGTATTGGCCCACGGAGAGATAAGGGACCGCCGAGGACCTTAATTATGAAGTTTCTTAACAACAGAGACAGGATGAAGATCTTCAACGCTGCACGTGCTAAAGGAGAGATTAAACACCAGGATCAGCAGGTGCGGTTCTACCCAGATTTGGCCACAGGAATCCAGCAATTGAGGAAGCAGTTTGATCCCATACGTAAGGAGCTGCGCAACCTTGGGATTCGTCATGGTGTAATCTATCCTGCGAGACTGCTGACCACGTATGAGGGCAGAACCCACATCTTCAAGACCCCAGAGGAGGCGCAGGAGTTCATCAAGAAGATCAAAGAAGAAGAAGAGACTGGTGGGAGCTAAGCATGAACAAAATATAAGGTAGAATAATTAAGCATTTGCACAGGCATCTGACTGACTTGAAGTAAATAGTAAGTTTACAAAATATAGATTGTATTATATATTAAAAAACAAAACAAAAACAAAACAAAAAAAAAAAACTATGATGTACAAAGTTGTTAAAAATTTTGGAGTTAAGTTGGAAAACTACAGAGGAGAGTTAATGTTACGTCATTAAAAGCAGTAGAGTTAGGGTGATTGGGAGGATGAAGAAGGAGTGGCTTAGGCTGTTCCCCGTGGGTGTGGAACGGTCGATGGCTATATCGGGAGACAGAATTTTTCTTTTGATTTTGGGGGGTTTGCCACAAGTGTGGGAAGGGGAAATTTGTTTGTGTGTAGTTTGTAGGATGAATGTTCAACCACTCATGTTTTTGCTTCTCTGTATGAGCATGTTTACACTGCAAGGTAATCCCAAACTCTCTATTGATCATGGACCAAAGTGTTAACCTTAATTTAACTTCATGGAATTGCAGAGGTCTACAAAATTTAAAAAAACTTAAACAAGTTATGAATAAAATAAAGGACATGGGTTCAAGAATTGTGTTTTTACAAGAAACTCATCTGATAGAGGAGGATGTTAAAAGAATTAGGAGTAGATGGCAGGGAAGTGTATTCACCTCTTCATTTTCATCCCGAGCCAGGGGAGTTATGACTCTCATACATAAATCAGTTCCTTTTCAAGTGAAAAATGTAATTGGAGACAAATTTGGAAGATATGTAATCATTCAAGGTTCTTTGCTATTAGAAAATATAAATCTTGTGAACTTATATGGTCCCAATATAGATGATCAGAAGTTCTTTGCTAATTTATTTCTCATCTTATCATCACTTACAGGGCAACATATAATAGCAGGGGATTTTAATTGTACATTGAATCCAGGTGTGGATAGATCAACAGGACTGGATTGTACGCACATTGGATGTAGGATGACTATTAATCATTTTATGAAAGAATTGAGATTGTTAGATATATGGAGAGAAATGAAACCACAAGTTAAAGCCTATTCTTGTTATTCCAGTACCTACAAGACATTCTCACGTATTGATTATTTTTTGATTTCCACAGAATTAAGGTCCAAGATTCAAAACTGCTTTTATGATAACATCGTGATCTCTGATCATGCACCCTGTTGTCTAATATATGTAGATAAAAAATTGACAAAGGAATCAGGTAGATGGCAATTTCAGCATAAATGGCTTCAGGATGAGGAATTTGTCAAGTATATAGAAAAACAGATAGACGAGTTCTTTGACATCAATACTACACAAACATCAGCATGTGTAAAGTGGGAGGCTTTCAAAGCTTTTATTAGGGGACATATTATTAGTTATACAGGATCAAAATCTAAGAAGACTCGAGAGGAGAGAGCTAAATTGGAACATAAAATAAAAAATCTTCAGGAAAAAGTGTATGCAGGAAGTGACCCAAGGTTGGAGAATGAATTACTGATTTTGAGAGCTGAATACGACAAAAAATCAGCGAATAGAGCTGCCTCGAGTCTTCTAAGATTGAAACAATCTTTTTATGAACAAGGTGAAAAATCAGGAAAATTATTAGCATGGCAGATTAAACAATTAGAAATTAAAACACCAATTACCAGTATTATAAGTAACGGACAGGTAGTTATAGATCCTTTAGAAATTAATAGAGCCTTTAGAGATTACTATGAAAAATTATATGATACCAAAAATGAACCTGATTTAACAAAACTAAATGGGTTTTTGAACGAACTATCTATACCGTGTATTCCAAATGAAAACAGGGAGATATTGGAGTCTAAAATTAGTCAAGAAGAAGTTGGGCTAGCCATTGATAATATGAAATCAGGAAAAAGTGCAGGACCAGATGGTCTTCCAGTTGACCTTTATAAAAAATTTAAGAATAAATTAATAAAACCTTTTTTGGAAATGGTTTTAGAAGCATTTCAAAATAATAATTTACCATCATACATAAATAATGCCTTAATTATACTGCTGCCAAAACCAGGTAAGCCCTCTAATAAATGTGAAAATATGAGACCAATAAGCCTATTAAACGCCGACCTTAAGATAATCTGTAAAATTTTAGCAAGACGAATACAAGAAATTTTACCAAATATTATTAATCGAGATCAGAATGGCTTTATAAAGGGTAGACAAGGCTTCCATAATGTAAGAAGACTATTTAATATTATTTATTTTAATAAAGAAGCACCGGATACAGCTCTCCTATCTTTGGACGCCGAAAAGGCCTTTGATAGAGTTGAATGGCCCTTTCTTTTTGAAGTCCTACAAAGGTTTGGACTTGGAAATAATTTCATAAAATGGGTTCAAATAATATACAATAATGCTACAGCAGAAATCCTAACAAATAACAATATTTCAAAACCAATAAAAATCAATAGAGGATGTTGACAAGGCTGTCCACTTTCACCTTTACTGTTTACTATGGCAATTGAACCTTTAGCGATAGCGATACGTTTACATTCACAAATATATGGAATTAAAGTTGGACCAACAGAACATAAAATCTCCCTGTACGCCGATGACATAATTTTGTTTATGTCGAATCTAAAAAAATCAATTCCAACCTTGTTGAATTTAATAAAGAATTTTGGGGAAATATCAGGATATAAAATAAATAAAACTAAATCTTCAATATTAATGCTAAATGAGACCCAGAGAAATTACCCAGCCCCTGAGGTAAATCAATTCAATGTTGTAAATCAGTTTAAATATTTAGGAATCCAAATTATGCCTAAGCTAGAATCAGTCGCCAGTGTCAACTATGAAGCCTTAATGTCAGATATCAATGAGTTAACTCAGAGATGGATGTCACTACCAATGTCGATGATCGGGAGAATCAATATACTTAAAAGTAATATTTTACCTAAAATACTTTATTTATTTCAATACATTCCCTTATCACCACCTTTAGATCTATTCTCAAGAATAAAAAAAAAGTTAGTGGAATTTATATGGAACAACAGGAGGGCTAGATTACGTTTGTCTTTATTATATTTACCATTTGATCGTGGAGGTCTGAAATGTCCAAATTTTATGTTGTATTATTGGTCGGCACAACTGAGGTCTATGACATATTATTTTTCATCAAATGATCTCCCTCACTGGACTGAAATGGAATCATACAATTTACCTTTACCTCTTCCCATATTCATATACTCAGATTCGGCAAAAAAATTACAAAAACAAGTTAAAAATCCATTTGTAAAGCATATGATCAAAATATGGTGTGAAGCTAAAAACTATTTAAAAGAACCACAGTTATTGTCACAATTTAGTCCAATATGGGGTAATCAATATTTTAAACCAGGGAGAGCGGACGCTGTATTTAAAGTATGGAATTTAAAAGGGATACAAAAGATTCAGGATTTATATTTGCCATGTGCAGACAACATAATGTCTTTTGAAGAGCTGAGGATCAAATTTAATCTCAATAGAACACATTTTTTTAAATATCTTCAACTTAGAAACTTTATTCGATCAAATCAAAATAAAGCTCTCACTCGACCTATTTATTCATCCTTGGAAAAAATGATGATGAAAGATAGTAAAAGAAAGGGTATTATTTCAGTTTTATAACTCACTGACACTATCTTCAAGTGAAAATTCACTGAAAAGATTAAACTACTGGAAAGAAGATCTGCAAATTGAAATTTCAGAGGAACAATGGGAATTGGCTTGTACAGAAGCTCAAACCAAATCAATAAATGCACGCCTTAAATTGATACATTTCAAATGGTTAATGCGGATGTATGTTACACCGGAGGAGTTAAATAGATATAACAAAAATATACCAGATACATGCACAAAATGCATGGAAAGTAAAGGAACCCTATTTCATTGTTTATGGGAATGTAGATTAATAAGAATGTTTTGGGAAGAGGTGAGGGTAACAATTGAAAAAATAATCTCAAAACAAATCATATTGAATCCTAAACTGTTTTTGTTGGGTCTGTACCCAGAAAAGCATAATTTTAATAAAAGTGAAAGAACATTCATAGACCTCAGTTTGCTTAATGCCAAAAAATGTATTGCACTATTATGGAAAAAGACTCATAGACCAGATGTGACTCAGTGGTTAAGACAGATGTTAACAAACCTTCCATTAGAAAGAATAACATATATACTAAAATCAAAGGAAATTGTGTTTGAGAATATATGGAGACCTTTTATTGATTATGTAAAAAATTTAAACATAACTCTTGAAGAAGAAGGTGAATGATGTGTGTGGACCTTGTAAATTCCAAACTGGTGAACATAATATGTATACTTATGTATTGGATTGTCTAGACTAAACAGAGGAGCATTGTTGAAGACTTGATTTTGTTGGTGGTTGTTGGTGTTTTTAGTGCATTTTTTTTTTTTTGTAGTACTTTAGTGTTAGTGTTTGATTGTTTGTATCATGTTTGTTAAAAAAAAAAAAAAAGGTTCAATAAAGATATTGTGGAAAAAAAAAAAATATGGATCTGAATTCAAAAATTGAGACAGTCAAAATCAGCATACAACCTAGATTACTTTACCTCTTCCAGGCTCTACCAACAGAGATTCCAGATGCCCAATTCTCAAAGTGGGACAGGATGATATCGAGATTTGTTTGGGGAGGTAAAAAACCAAGAGTGAAATATAAAACTCTCCAGTTACCAAAAGAGAAAGGAGGCATGGGCCTACCGAGTCTAAAGGAATATTACTACTCAGCACAAATAAGATATATCATATGTTGGTGCGACGAGGGATATGAGGCAAAATGGAAAGAAATGGAAAAGGAAATTGAGGGACTCCCAGTACAAAGCATAATAGGAGATAAAGATGCATATAAGCAAATCAAACAAATAGACCCAATCACTAAATTTACTTTAGAACTGTGGTATAAAATAGTACAAAAGTATAATATAAAGGAAGACATAAAACTATTGAAATGGGTAGCATTTGACAGTCAGTTTGAACCGGCAAAACAAGATAGGGGATACAAAAATCTGGTGAACAAGGGAATCACAGCATGGGGCAATATCGGAAAAAAAGATCTCGGGAGCTTTGTAAACATCAGGAGAAAATTTAAACTAGAAAGATCGGAATTCTTCAGATATCTGCAGATGAGAGACTATTATATGAAGAAGATTAGGCATAACCTCCAAACAGATGTGAGCGAGATTATACAATTCATTTTAAGCTCATATACAGGAAATAAAACAAGAATTATTTCAAAGATATATCAGAAACTTATGGCAAACAATCATTCAAGTAACTATATAAAGGAGAAATGGGAGAAAGAGCTCAATTTAAACATAACAGAAGAAAGCTGGCAGGAAATATGGAAAACACAACACACGTCAACAAATTCAAGAACATGGAGGGAATTTGGATGGAAAAACCTGATTCGCTTTTTCATTACACCACAGATTCAAGGAAAGTATACAAATACCCAATCTATATGCTGGAGGGGATGTGGGGCTCAAAATGCAGACCACTCGCATATGTTTTGGAAATGCTGCAAAATCTCATCATTCTGGAAATCTATACATGTGACAATACAGAGGATATTAGGATATAATATACCAATGAACTGTAACTTGATGTACCTATGTGATCTTAAAAGAGACAATGTTATACAGGCTGAGGACAGATATCTAGTTAAAATCTTGTTGATTGCATGTAAAAAAACAATCACAAAAAAATGGCGATCAGAAGTTCTTCCTGACCAAGAGCAATGGACTGACATTATTGAGGACATACGTATGATGGAAAAACTAACATATCGACAAAGAATGCAAGAAGGACTATGGGAAAAAAAATGGCGGAAATGGACACACTACAAAGTGCAACAACGAGACAAATATTGAAAGAATAACCAAAGACGCTGGAAAAACCAGAAAAATTAAGAGATGGAAACTAAAAACTTGATGCTCCAACATTTGTCCCCCCCCCCTTTTTTTTTTTTTTTTCTTCTCCTTTTTCTTTTTTACTCTAGCCCCTTTGTTTTTTTTAAATGTAGACTGTGATCTGAATGCAATATATATAATGAAAAATGAATAAAAATCTTAAGTTACAAAAAAAAACCAGAGTATCTTCCTTAATTCTACTGCATGCACTGCAAGTCTGCACACTTTCCCTGTTCGAGTCCACTCCCACTTTTTTAGCTGGCACCTTTTTCACAGCTTCTGCAAATGTTAGGCCCTGGCAGACTTTTATCTGCTGAATTTCTGCTGCTCTTTTGCTGGCTTCACAACCTCGATATACAGAGCTATGTTCACCACTGCAGTTACAGCACGTTAATTTGGCTCCTCTTTCACACTTGCCATATTCATGTTCAACTATCAGAATGGTTTTAGAAGAGGAAGATCCACAGTGGATGCTCTAGTTAGGGTAAGTAATGATAATGAAAAGACTTTCAAAATGAAAGAAATAATGTTTATAGTTTATCTGGATATTGAAAAGGCTTATGACTCACTGTGGAGGGATGGACTTATCAAATTGAATAAAATGGGCATTGGTGGTAGGATGTATAATTGGATAATGGATTTTTTAACACACAGGACAATTACGGTTAAAGTAGAAATAGAAGTTTCTAATGACTTTGAAATAGAAAATGGGTGTTCCTCAGGGGAGTGTGATGAGCCCAGTTTTATTCAACATAATGATTAATGACATGTTTGAGGATCAAGAGGGATCTATCAAAACAGCACTTTATGCAGATGATGGAGCCATATGGACGAGGGGAAGAAATGAGAGATTTGTGTTCAAAAACATCAGGAAAGCAATGGAGAAAGTGGAAAAGTGGTCACATGAGTGGGGATTTAAATTTTCAAACAGTAAAACCTGCTATACGATTTTCACAAAAAAACAAAACAAAAAACCCCCGCAGAAC